>CM052897.1:95809977-95866889 GCA_028534135.1 Potos flavus
AACACCATTTGTTGAAGAGACTGTCTTTTTTCCATTGGACATTCTTTCCTGCTTTGTTGAAGATTAGTTGACCATAGAGTTGAGGGTCCATTTCTGGGCTCTCTATTCTGTTCTATTGATCTATGTGTCTATTTTTGTCCCTGTATCATACTGACTTGATGATTACAGCTTTGTAATAGAGCTTGAAGTCCGGAATTGTGATGCCACCAGCTTTGGTTTTCTTTTTCAACATTCCTCTGGCTATTCGGGGTCTTTTATGGTTCCATACAAATTTTAGGATTATTCGTTCCATTGTTTTGAAAAAAGCTGATGGTATTTTGATAGGGATTGCATTGAATGTGTAGATTGCTCTAGGTAGCATAGACATTTTCACCATATTTGTTCTTCCAATCCATGAGCATGGAACGTTTTTCCATTTCTGACAAAGAGGATATTCTTAAAAATATTTTAAACTAAGGTTTAAATGCTCACTTTAATTCCTTCTTGGAATAAAGCTGGCATATAGAGGGAAAATAAATTAACTTTTGTAAGTTGTTGTTTGAGGGTAACAACATATTATGGTAGGGAGAATAATTGTTAGTATTTCAAGTCTTCAGATCAGCTAGAAGTGGAGGGGTCAGCTCTTAAAATGTTTGATGTCATTGTGAGAATTGTGGTTATTTAAACAGAGTGGGTATAGAGCTAATATTAACATTTTGAGATTATGAAACATGGAGGGATCCTCAGTGAACATTTTTCTGTGTGTTCCAGGATTGGTTGAGCACACCCGGTTACTTCTGAGGGTAATGTGGTCCTCCTTCAAAATTCTATAGGGAGCCTTTCTAAAACTTGACTGCAGCACTCAATGGCGGAGGCTCGGTGCTGCCTCTGCTCTTCTAGAGCTCCTCCAAATCTGTAATGAGTACAAGGGCAGCTCTTCTCACACTGCTTATTAAAAATGTGTTTGGGTTACATACTGTCCTTGAATCAGGTCTCCATAATTTGTTTGTGTCTTCCTTTGCTAGATGTAGGTCGATCCAGAAGCTAGCTAGGATGATATTTGAAGGAAAATTAGTGGTAATAGTTGAGTCAAGATGTATTCCCTTACTTTGATTTCTTTACAAGTTAAAAATATCTAAAAATTATAGCAACTGTGTCATAATTTCTCAGTAGGTGCCAGATTTAGGTATCACCTTTTAGAGAGCTTAAGCGCTGTGAAGAGAAAATTCCATTAATTACACAGTTTTGTTTTTCTAAAAAGTTCAGAAACATTTCTAGTGTTACCTTGTGATTGCTCCATCCATACAGTTCAGTTTTGGATTATTTAGTATAGCTCAGTGTTCTCTCGCTAGTTCACACATTGGCTTTTTTACTCCATAGAACTGTGAACGCTGGGTCAGTGGTGATATTTTGTATATTTTACACTCTGTGGAGGTATAGTGCTGAGCACTACAATTGAAATTGTTAATTTCTGTTCTACTCTCCTCCCCCAACTTTTCCTCCCAGAAGCCCTTTTTTATTCAGGAACAAATAATTGTAGTTAAATGTCTTATAGGAAAAGACATGGTATATTTAGAGAATCAGATCCAACCTGGTTTTAACATTCTATTATAAACTCATACTAACCTTTTCTGAGGTCAGACTCTTAAATTTTATAAATTTTATAAAAAGTTTTATAAATTTTCTCTTGTTAACTTCCCCCTTTGAATCAAATATTAGTTGTGAAAGAAAGCTGAAATCTGGTGTCCTCTTGATTCTGCTTTTTTCTGAATATGGAAACCACTAGATACCAATAAAAAGAATGGGACGTGACTAAAGAACAGACAGGAAATACCAGTTTCCCTGGCCAAGCACCACAGCTCATCCCGGGACTGCGGTCCTGGTCAGAGGGACGAGGGAAATACCACAGCTGCCTTCTGCAAAGGGTCTCTCCTGCCCAGCTAGTGGCATTCTGCAGCTGGGCAGGCTCTCAGAAATGCTTGGTGTCATCCAGATTCCCTGATTTATGCACATGCGAGCCTCATTGTGGGGGTGCTCCCGCAGGGCTAAATGTGGGGAGAAATGCCCCAAGCCCCCAAAGGTGTAGAGTATTATTTGGATGCTGAGCTGGAACTGAGAAGCGTGGGATGGAAGAGTGATCTGCCCCAAGTTCAAGAAAAGTACAAAGTAAGCGGAAGTACATCCCTTCAAATATAGGAAATCTCAAGTTGCTTTTATGTTACCCTCACAGCTGTGTGAAATAATATCTTGCAAGTTAGCCTTAACATTGAGTTTCAGCTCCTTTTTATGTGTGGCATTGTGAATGTTAGTTTTCAGTATTTCCTTATTACAGTGTATTGTATCTCGCATCTGCACTGATTATTGTTCTTTGTTAGTTTAGAAGTCTTGTTTTACCTAGAGAAACAGAACAGAAAAATAATAGCAATTTTGAACTGTAGCTCTCCCTCTTTTTATTAAAAAAAAAAAAAATACAGCTTCGTAAAAACCGTGGCAGGAGATAAGAAGGGGCGTACTGTTGTCCCTGGGGATAAAATAGGCATAAGACCAAAGAAGACTGAATTTCTACTTAGCAATGATTTTATTAATGAATCCCAATAGAGTTTTAACAGCAGAGCAGGATTTCCTCCTATTGTGTTTCTCAATAACCTCCAAGAAATAATACCTTAGGATCGTACTCATATGACATCTATGCTTGTAATAATTAGATATTTATCCCCAGAAAAAATTGCCATAAAAATTTATTAATAGCGTGAGGGAAGTGCTTGTGCACCTTATTATGTAAATTGTTATTTTATAGTCTACATCATTCCAAAAATTGTTTTGAGCAAGCTGTTGAACTAAATCTCCAAGAGTTCTATCATAAACTAATACTTGGACTTACAGAGAATACTCACAAAGCACCTAACAAATTGTACCCACACTTCTATTGTTGAAAAAGTCTGGAGGAAAGGAATAGAAACCACGTGAATATTTGAGGTTAGGTTAGGTCAAGGGCAAAATGAAGGGGTGCCTGGGTGGCTCAGTCAAGCATCTGCCTTCGGCTCAGGTCATGATCCCAGGGTCCTGAGATTGAGCCCCGCGTCGGGCTCTCTGCTCAGCGGGAGGGTTGCTTCTCCCTCTCCCACTCCCCCTGCTTGTGTTCCCTCTCTTGCTGTGTCTCTCCCTGTCAAATAAATAAATAAAATCTTTAAAAAAAAGGGGCAAAATGAATATTTTATAAATATGTATTGGCAACTTTTAAAACTATTCAAATGAACTTCCTTATGTTTCGAAGGGGATCACCAACAGGTGCAAGGCATCTTCTGTGGAAAGATGATGATGGAGAGAAGTAGGAGAATGTAATGGCGAATGTTGATTTCACATGTCACTCAGTGGCTTTAATGTCATTGTTCATTTCTAAGCATCTGAATCAGCTAGAAGGGATCCAAAGAAAACAGGGATCCAAGAATACTGTAGAAGAATTTGCCTGTGTGCAGGAATTTCTCTGAAATGGGAATGTTCTTCCTGGAAGTGCTAATAGCAGGAGAGCCACATTGGATTTTTTTATGCATGAATCTCATCAGGATAGTATTTACAGTTTTATGTTATACATAATTAAAATTCTATAGCAAATGAGTGTGTTCTGCTTGCACTTTTGCACCTCACCTCATAAGAGTAGTTGATCCAGTGGGTTTCTAGTAGCAATTTCAGAAACTGGTGATTTCTGCAGAGTTGCTTTATGTTATTTGAATGGTGACTGTAACTTTATACATATTAATGTTGATTGATTACATATACCATATATGCTATAGGATGCTAGCTTTTTCTAAGTCAGACCCTGACAACTTTGTCAATTAGCTATTTTTTGGGTGTCCTGTGAACAAAAATGCTGGTTTTCCTCACTTTGAGGAGACTTGGTGGATGAAATGGAGACGGATTTTTTAAAAAAAGATGCACTAAGGAGAAAATCAGATTAGGTCTTTTAAAAAAGAACAAACTATTAAAGATACGATTTGTTATTTATATTGGTGCAGCATCCATATAATTCATAAAATCAAATTCAGAGGAGTAAGGAATCTAAGCGGTTGTTTCTAAATACGTAGACCTTCTGAGCAGGGTAGACATTTTCTCCACCATGTCTTTGCCGGGGAATAATGCCCATGGTAATGTGCTCAGCACCATTTAGAGGAGCCAGTTCAAAAGGTTAACAGTTCTTATTGGAAAATACTCTATTGGCCTGATATTTGCTTCATTTATACCCTTGCTAATTCATATTGTTTGCCACTTAGCAACACAGATCTAGTCTCTTCTCTTTATGATTACCAGTTCTTGAAGCTAAGGACCCATGATGAGAATGGGGCCGCACGGTGATACTGCTGACTCCTTGCCAGATGAGTGGATTTGAACCAGCTGTTGTCTAATGTCTGTCCTTGGCCCAAGGGGTCTAGAATGAAACAGATGAGAAGCAGACCTGGAGCTTACCTGGCTGCCTCCCTCCTCCCTTGCCCATGTACAGGTGAACACCTTGAGACCCCACAAGGTTAAATATATTGCCCGAAGCCACACATGCTGGTTTTGAGTTTAGTAACTTCTGTTTCAGGTCTGGATTAAATAATGAAAAGTACTTTGATGTCCAAGTTGTAAAGTTGCTAGTTCTTCTTTGTGAATATGGTTTTGACCTGGTTGAATGCCCAAGGATATTTACCGTTCATTCAGTGTTACCACTTGATATTGTAATAGTTACTTGGGAAATTGTAAAAAGCACTTTCTGACATTTGGTAACCATATTATACAAAAGAGGAGGCTAGTTTCATGAATCTGGCCCTAATGATACCAGGTAGGGAACAGTGTCCTCACTCTTTGTGAATGCTCACAGAGTTCACTGCAATCTGCTTCTGGAATAAGTTTTGGAGGCTTATGGACATGGGGTTTGGAACCATTACTTACCTGTGGGACCTTAGCCAAGTTACTCAATGACTGAGTGGCTGTTTTATTCTTTTTTTTTTTTAAGGGCCTGGCATTCCTTACATCTGAAGGGTGTTGGAGAATAAAGCTCTAACTCAGAGCCACACAGATGGTGGTAGCCCAGTAGAGTTCTACATCTTTGGCAGAGGCAGTACACCTCTTGATTTTCTCCTATTCTCATGATCCTGGCTCAGGAAATCAGTCATTAGTTAATTAACAAATGCACATCTTCTACTTTGTTCCTGGTGCTAGTGATGTGACGTGCCCCCGGCCTCCAGGCCAGGGAGGAACCATCACAGCAAAGGTGCAAAGTGAGATGGGTGACGCATGTATGCAATATCCTGGGAAGGCCTTCTTAACTTCTTCCAGGCTGGTTGTGAGGAAGACTGTCCAGAGAGGTTGATATTGGGGGAGGATTTGGAGGAGTCCCCCAGGAGAAGGGGGCTGGTGGTGCAGGGAAACAGCTTGGAAGAGGGTCTTAATGACAAGCAGAAGAATTTATAATTGCTTTCCAGTGGTGAGTCTTTGAAGATTGAAAAGTGAGGGAATGATGTAAGTTCACTGAAAATGCCTTGGAAATTTTCTCCTTAATTTTTTTTTTTTTTTTTTTGAGGGAAAGAGAGGCTACTAATTTTCTGTTCATACTCTTATTCCTTTCTAGCTTCAAGTTCTTCTTCTGTTATAAAAGACCAAAAGAAAATATGATTGGTTAATAATAGCCTATATTCTCCACACTGCAGCTTATCTCTTCCTTCCTCCAAATATAGCTTAGAACCTTACTTTCCTCTACTTAATAATAATAAAAAAAAATTGCTCCTGCACTTCAACTAAATCTGGGGTTTATCTTCCTGACAAAGTTCTTTGTGGTTCATACCACATTTTTGTTTCCTCCTTGGCCATGTGCCTGCCTCTCCAAGTTTTAGATAGTTTTAAAAACTGAGCTACCCAGTTAGATTAATTGCTCTGGGTGATGCTTTCTTGTGTTTCTCATTTTGCCATATTTTAGTGTCTCCTGGGCTACAAAAGCAGCAGTTTCTTCTAGGAGTATGATAAATATTTTTTAGGCTTCTCAAAATTAGTTCTCTAGAGTCTAGAGATGGTGTCTGCTGTATTTATCATTCCCTTGTCTTGTTATTAGCTTCAAAATTGTGTTCTCACTTTCTTCCAGGTTTATTGACTACTCGACTGCTTATTTCTTTTTGGTCAGACTTATGGATGAATTTTATTTCATTTATACTTTTCCAGACTTTCTCCCGTGAACCTATATTTTGTTAAAGAGTAAAGCATTATTAAAAAGAATGAAGTTGAGAATGGTAACTTTTCTTACTGTTTCTTCAGAGGCAAGTTGAGAATTCTTATAACATGCTTTTAAAACTTTAGAATGATACCTAGAGATTTCCCCTTACATCTTGATTCTGCACACATTTGTGGTTAGAAAATAGTTATGTCTCTGTCTTTGGTTTCTCTAAACAGTAAGTGCCAAACTCTTACGCGGGTGCTTTGTTTTGCTTCCCTCTTACTTGTACCCAAATTTCGTATCACACAAGTACGTACAGCATTTCTTCTCATAATACATGTTTTGAACATAGGGTCACTCTTTTTTTATTATTTTTTATTTTTTTAAGATTTTATTTAGAGAGAGAGAGAAATAGAGAGAGCATGAGAGGAGAGAAAGTCAGAGGGAGAAGCAGACTCCCTGTGGGGCTGGGAGCCCGATGCGGGACTAGATCCCGGAACTCCAGGATCATGACCTGAGCCGAAGGCAGTTGCTTAACCAACTGAGCCACCCAGGCGCCCATAGGATCACTCTTTAATCTGCAGCCTTGTGTTCCACTTTCCTGTCCAGTCTTTGTCTGTTGAAGAAATTTGTTCTTTTTGGTGGTCAGTCTTGGTCTGATAGCCCATGGATGTTAGAGAACTTGTGTATTGAGCTGCTTCTCTGTCACATTAACCTTGAGCTGCCGGGTGCTCTGCTCCTTCTTTCTGTGTTGTACAAGTCTCCAGGATAAAAGAGTTTCACAGTTAAAAAAATCCCTTCACTTTTTCCTCAAATTACATTTCCTTTCTCTGGTTGGCCTTTGTCTTCAAAGCATAATTATTGACAGGCCTTAAATGTCATCACAGAACCTCTCTTGGATGCTTCCATTTCATAACTATACTTTCATTTTTAAAATATGAGGTAAAATTTTAAGAGCTGCTGGAATTTGTATCTATACATAAAAAAATGTCTGTGAGATTTGAGTTCAGTGTTCTAAAGTCTGGATGTCATTTAGCAAGGTTGCAAAACAACAACAGGTACGTATATGCAGAGTTTTAATTCAGGTGGATTCCGAGAAGGATGTTTTAGCTGTATGACATCAGTGTGGTCTTGACTTGGTCGTGGTTTTCAATTGATGTTTTTGTTTTGCTTTTTTTTTTTTTTTTAAGATTTTATTTATTTATTTGACAGAGAGAAACAGGTCACAAGTAGGCAGAGAGGCAGGCAGAGGGAGAGGGGGAAGCAGGCTCCCTGCTGAGCAGAGAGCTGATGCGGGGCTCGATCCCAGGACCCTGAGATCATGACCTGAGCCGAAGGCAGAGGCTTTAACCCACTGAGCCACCCAGGCGCCCCATGTTTTGCTTTTAAATTATAAATTTATTTGGTTTCATCATTATCCCTTTATAGTGGCATTGATTCATGTGCATTTAACTTACGCTAATTCCACTCTCAGTGTTTGCTGAAAAATAATTAGCTTTTTTTTTTTCTTTTTCTCATGCAACATTCCCTTAAATATAAGCCAGACCTATTTCTTCTGGGTTTCAACCAAAGAAACAGCAATCTGTTCCAACAGTACAGGAAAAGCTGGCAGCATTGGGCTTTGTGGAGAGAATGTAGTGCTCGGAAAACCACATGTGCTGTACTGTGTGGTCTACTTAAATAAGTTTCAAGGCTCATTTTATCATAGCCTTAGCCTTGATTTTAGAAGCCAGGCCTTTCATGAGAGGTGACGCCATGCATTTTGTTGTGAATTCTTTGGCCAAATCTACAGGATGCAGTGATGCACTCTATTATCAACAGTATTAGGGGGTTATAATTTTCTAATGATGAGAACTTAAGCCAGGTTTGGTTTGCTATTCAAATATGAATCATCCATGACTTATTCCTGACAGATGTATGCTTTTCACCAATTTTTTATTCAGCGATGGTCCTTTTTTGTCATTTCAGTTTGTTTGCTATTCGAAAGTAATAGTGGTTGAGAAATGTGGGCTGTGTTAAATAAAGAGCCTCTGGTTTAAAGTAAAGCACATTTTATTTCCCAGAAGTGGGAGTCCTTGGGAGTAGTGACATGTTGTTTACTTCCGAACATTTACCCAGCCGATCAGTGATAAAATGAAGTCTCTATTATTCTTCTTCTAATATGAAAGCTTCTAATTGAAAATGCAAGGCACTTATGGGGCACTTTCACTCCATCAAACTAATGAGAAGAACGTTAAGAGCCCAATAGATGCTTAGCCAAAGGACCCACATAGGCAATTCACAAAGGAGGAAATTAACCAGTAAAAAGCCATGGGAAAACACTGGATAAACTTAGTATTCAAAGACTGACAAATTAAAATATTATCCTTTTTTTCTGTTAAATTGACAAAACAAAAAATGCCAGATACATGTGACGGTGTGAGGTCCCCGCAGCGTGTGCTTTGGGACACTGTTAGTGCTGTGCAGAAGTGTCCGTCTCTGTCGGAAGGCAGTTTGGCAGGATTATCAAGATCCACAAACTTGTTTATAACATTTCACCCAGTCCTCTGGAATACTGTCCTCTGGGATATTGTTTACCCCTCAGAAATTGAAGTTATGGGTGAGGCTATTGGCCAGTATTATTTAAATTCTGAAAACATCAGAATGACTTCAAAGGTCCCGTAACAGGCAAAGGGTATGCAAGCCACAGTTTGTGTTCTAGAAGAAATAATATGTAGCCATTAAATGGATTTAACACCTGTATAACAAAGTGGTAAAAGGTCATGCTAGGTTAAGTGAAAAAGGTGCAGAATTAAGCATACACTATAATTAGAACAGTGTTAAACATGCTATAGCTAAAGTAATGCCCAAATGTTATTTGTTGAGGGGTGGAGGGCTCATAGATGTATTTTCTGTTTCTTTTGTTTATAATTAAAATCATCATTAAGGTAAAGAGAACATTAAAGAATTAGATAAGGCTATGGTAGGATGAAAATGAGATACTGGGATGACTTTATTCTTAATCCAAGGGGATGTGTCAGCTTCCTTTGGTGTGCCGCTGACTTCTCGCAGTTCATTTGCTGAGTAAATAAATGGTTATAGCTTTTCTAGATGCCTTGGTGTGAAAGGGAAGCGATTTTGATAGTTAAATTAACATGTTAAGGTCATATTTGAAAGCTCAAATTCCATCTGGTGAGTGTGTCTGTATTTACAAAGGTGTTTATTGCAGCTTGCTTGCTCTGTTGAGAATATAAGCTCTGGAGCCCTGCAGAAATAGACTTTTTTTCTCTAAGTATTTTAGAGAAAATCTTTGAATCATCATATGTTTTTGGGTCTTACTCCTTATTTTAAGGTTTCGGATTATTTTAATTTACTTTATATGCAAATGTGTTGACTTACCTTTGATATCGTCAATTGATATCAACATGTAAAAAAAGATTTGTAGTTTGTAATTAATGGCTCATGCTTTTAGGAAATATACAGTATGTACTCCCTTTTTCTAGAGCACACATCTCTTAAAGATATCCAATCCCTATTAAATACAAAGATCATACATAATGAAGGTTGAAATTTTCACAAATGCTTATTTGGACAGTACAGGTGGATTTTAGCTCATAAAGAGGCATATTGACTCCATACATTAGTGACCTCCCACTTACATTTTTATTCGTACGTATATTCCTTATTGTTCTAGAAGAAACTTAAAATGACTTTATAGAGAAGATGTGACTTCGATAGAACTATATGGAAACTTTTAATGGCTGTGTGTGTGTTTTTTTCTTTAGTGGAAACAGAAAAGCCCCATCTGTTGATTCAATAAATGTTTATTGAGCACTTAGTATGTACCAGGCACTTTGGGAGGTGCTTAGAGATAAATGGTATGTTAGCACTAGTGTATTTTAGAGGATATTTTAGAAAATAAGATGAAACTTTGCTTCTAGAATGTAGTAATTGGCATATTATAAGACCTAAGTTTTAAAAATTAGTGAAGCACACGCTACTCTTATTAGTGTAACATTTGATATAGAAAAAAAAAAACTCAATAAGAGATCCTTTTGTTCCCCTTCTAGAAAGAAACAGTCTACCTATCTTAACTGAGCTGGGTGAGTTTTGGTACCAGTTTAGAAAAGATTCCTTTTGTTGCAGGCTCAACAATGAGTCATTACTTACTCCTCTGTTAATTTATTGATTCCCTAGTGGGCTTGTCCTTTAAAAGGATTAAAAATATAGTCATTATCCTGATGGCTCT
The DNA here is from genome assembly GCA_028534135.1 of Potos flavus. Classification (NCBI taxonomy): domain Eukaryota; kingdom Metazoa; phylum Chordata; class Mammalia; order Carnivora; family Procyonidae; genus Potos; species Potos flavus. Next base: position 95,820,366 of record CM052897.1, read on the forward strand.
TACAGCGGCTGTCTAACAGTAGAAGACAAGAAGGTGAAATGAAAGGTGAAAGTGAAAATGAATTCTCTCAGGATTTTTTGGGACATAGCTCTGTAGCTTTGGCTTCATGGAGGAAGTGGGACTTGGCCTTGAAGATTATGCATTATTTGAGCAACAAATTTCAGATCAGGAATCGAGTCTGAGCAACTTGAAATCTCTAAGGTGCAATGAGCTATCACTTGCAGACCAGAGGCACAGAGGGTAGTTGTTGGTGGTGATGGAAGGTAAGGTAGGAAAGAGTGTGGCAGAGCTCATAAGCAGACTTCGAAATGTGTTTTTTTTAATTGAGATCTAATTGACATACATCAGTGGTTTCAGGTATACAACATCATGATTTGATATTTGTGTATTTGTGTATATTGTGAAATGATGACCACAGTAAGTCTAGTTAACATGCATCACATGTAGTTATAATTTTTTTCCTTGTAATGAGAACTTTTAAGATCTATTTTCTTAGCAACTTTCATATATACAATATTATTAACTGTAGTCACCGTGCTGTACATTACATCTCCAAGACTTATTTATCTTATAACTGGAAGTTTTGACCACCTTTCACCCGTTTGCCCATTCCTCAACCTCTTCCTTTGGCAGTCACCAGTCAGTTCTCTGTTCATTTTTTGTTAAGTTCATTTTTTTTTTTTTTAATGCCATACTTTTCTGGAACACTGCTTCTTAAACTTCAGTGTGTACACTGGGGAATCTTATCAACATGCAGAGTCTGATTCAGCAGGCCTAGGGTGGGGATTGAGAATCTCTATTTCAAACAAGTTCCCAGGTGATGCTGATGCCCCTGGACCTTTAATGATCAGGAGTAGTAAGGCTCTGCAGGAAGTATGCTTCTATTTAAATTACGTGCTTTGAAAATTAATTCATTTTCTGATGGTCAAGAGGGACATCACTGCTCCAGATTTTTAGTATTATTTTAATATTGCCGTGAAGGCAGATTTTGTTTGCTCTGTGCTTTCCTTATTGCTGAAACATCAAAAAGAATATCTTCCTCCCCCTCTTTCTTGCGCTTGCACTACAGAAATAGTAATATTTAGGAAAAGTTTTACCTATTAAAATAATCTTGACATTTGCATAGTGATACTTTCCAGAGTTGAAGAAACTAACATTGTTTAATAATAGCTTTTAATAAAAAGACACTATGTTTCCAAATGATTTTTGGCAAGTTGTAATTCAGAGTATATCCAAGAAAAAAATTAGGTTTTATTTTAATAGTTTCAAGTAAAATGGCTTTCTTTTATTTCAGGTAAAATGATATTTCACAGGAATGAAATATCCTCTAAAAATATTAGAATTAGATTAGTGAATTTTTAAAAAAGATTTTATTTATCTATTTGAGAGAGAGCATGCACACAAGTCGGGGGGGTGATAGAGGGAGAAACTGCTGAGCAGGGAGCCCAATGTGGGGCTCAGTCCCAGGACTCCAGGATCATGACCTGAGCTGAAGGCAGCCGCTTAACCGGCTGAGTCGCCCAGGCGCCCCGGGTTAGTGAATTTTTAAACATTAGTGTGTATCTGTCGTATTTTGGTGCCAAATGATTTGAAGCATAAGTAATTGTAGCTGCTTAAGAAAGTAATCATGGGTAGAGAATGAAATTTTTCTTTCTTTGAGAGGTTGGTTCCTAAGTATATCTCCTTAGAGAAATATCTATAAGTAGGCATTTTAAATAAGGGAAAATATACAAAAATTGATTTTAAAAAAGTCAAGAAAGCATTAAACTAGTCCAGCTTTCCATATCCATTTTCATCGAGTTGCTTGTACGTTTTGGAAGGATTTACTCTTATTGCTTTGTCACTCACATTTAAGGTGCTTTAGATACAAAGGCTGACCTAATTAAATTGATGTTTGCTTTTTATTGTATTCAGAGTTCTTTAGAATGTGGAGGTCAAAACTTGAACTCTGTCTTTGACATGTGTAGCTGCGGGTCCATTTTTGAATATTAAATCAAATTTTTAAATTCTGGTAAAATATACACTTGGATTATTTTCCATTTATATTTTTAATATAATTGATTCTCTCAGGGAACAGTTTGATTTTTGGCAACTTTATTGTTATTTTCTTTGCTCAAACATCAAGTGTAGTTATGTTTGTGCTGGATGTTATAAAAACTTACACATTCAAGTTATTAGTATCATCCACCTTTAGTGGCAACAACCAAACCATATGTATACAAATGAAGTCAACTGTTTAATGTAGTGAACATATTCTTTGCACCCTGGTTCAGTTAGCACTGACGGCTGCTGATGGACCAGACTGCCTGCCAACTGCTTTAGCAACTGCTTCAGTAGCAAATGTAGGAATGTTGCCCCAACACAGAAGGTTTAGGGGGGTTTGGCTGCTTTGTGAGGATGGGCTTCAAACCTGATAACATGCATTGTGTAAGATCTGTTTATATCATTTGATCCTGTTTATATCCAACCACATTTACTTAGTTTATTCATTTAATTCAAATGGACTTGAGCTTCTGTCTCATGCAGGCTTTATAATCCGATGTGAGTTGAGCTGGGCTTTAACATATTTCTGCTGTAGAACTGACCCAGGCATCATGGAGTCATTAGAAAAAGCAGAAACCCTTAAGGGCGCGCGCCATCCTTGAACTTTGCTGGTCAGGATGAATGTGGGCGGTCCTGCCTTCCATACTGAAGAACTTCCTTGGTGATCTCCTTTGTGAAAGGATTCCTGCTTTTCTAACCAACTGCCAAGGGCTGACCTGAAGATGTTTCCAGGTGTGACTGACCTTCGTAGGCTTATTCCGTGAGCTGTTAGGAAACAGTGTCATTTAAATTTGCTGTATTTCTGGGAAGCTCCATTAAACAAAGCATGAGCTCACGCTGTGGAAAAATTTGTTTCTGCCTAAAAGGACAGGATGTTCATTTCTATCAGATCACTTCTTTTAAATACACCAGCCTGGACGTGCGTGTGGATTTTCCTAAGCATCTGTTGCTTCAGAAGATATACCACAAAACTGTTCCTTGGCTGGCACCAAGACCAGATACCAAGGAAAAGCCAGCAAGTGTTCGTAAGACTTACATGGTTAGGACTAGCTGATGTTATTTTTGTCAGTCTTGTATAATTTTTGTTTAAAAAAATTGTTTTGCTTTAACAACATTGTGGACAGAAATACCCTAATTGTGTGGTAATGATCTTGATAATGATGACTGTAGTCCAAGCGAACATTAATTATGCATGCCCTGTGTGCCAGGCACTGTGTTCCACGAGACCCTTGGGATTGCACTGTGATCCTGTCTGTGGGCATGATACTGCTGTTGTCCTCTGAACGTGAACCCAGGAGGCTGAGTGATGTTGAGGTAAAAAGCCAGGATGGGCTGAGCCATGCTGTGTTATCTCTGTTATAATTGCCTTGGGAGGGATGCCTGGGTGGCTCAGTTGATCATGATCCCAGGGTCCTGGGATCAAGCCCTGCATCAGGTTACCTGCTCAGTAGGGAATCTGCTTCTCCCGCTCCCCTGCTCATGTCCTCCCTCTCTCTCTCTCTCTCTCAAATAAATAAATAAAAATCTTAAAAAAAATAATTGCCTTGGGAATAGCTTCAGCTTCTGCAGTTTTTTTGTTTGTCTTTGCTTTGAAAGGGTCAGAACATTTGATCAATGGAATGTAAGCTTTTAAAAATATTATAAATTTACTTTTGCATAGTTTCCTGATTAAAATCATGAGTGCTTACGTATTTTAAAATGACAGATTTTAATACCAGGTCCTTCTCACTTCCATTCTTCCCTTCCCTCCCTTCACCTTCTTTTACTTCCCTTTCACTTCCCTTCTGTCCCCTCCATTCCTTCCCCATTTCCTTCAATCTCTCTTCCTTCCCTCTTTTCCCTCTTTTCTCATGTCCCAGAAGAACAGTTAAACTTAATTTCAGAACAACCTCATAAACTTATAGAGTTTCGAGTATTAGGGGAACATCGCAAACCTCCCCAAACCCAATGATAAGACCTTAAAGATCATATTGGGTCTGAGGATGGCAAATCCAAGCCCTCATGTTGCTACCCAGCTTTCCAGGTCTGTGGTGGATCCTGAGAATGGGCAACACATTCTTTGCCTGGAGTCTCTGTGAAACTTTATTTCATTGCGGGTAGTCCAATCCACCAGGAGATTGGATCTGGAACTTGAGATACAATTTATTTGCCCTCTCTAATTGACTCTCAGAGCAAAAATTTTAGATAAGGTTCCTGTGGTCGAGGGTGGGGTGTGGGGTGTGTGTGAGCCATCTGTCCAAAGTTACATGCTTATTAAATAGCAAGCGAGTTTTGACTCTAGGTCTGTTGCTTTCCATCTGGCAGTCACCTTGATCCTCTGAGAATTGCAGTCCGGTCACATGATTCACCTGCTCAAAAGTGCTCATGGCTCCCTTTGACCTACAGACTGTTCTTCCTGACACTCAGGGCTATTATAATGAAAAGTTGGGGTGAAAGTTATTTTATCAAATCCAGATAACCTCTGTGTGCAGGGTATTTAGTAGGGGTTGATGGGACGAGTCTAGCTGAGGGCTAGAGGTACAATATTAGTTCAGAAATACTTCGAATATCAGGCAAAAAATGATACTTTTTTTTTTTTTAAGATTTTATTTATTTATTTGACAGAGAGAGATCACAAGTAGGCAGAGAGGCAGGCAGAGAGAGGGGGGAAGCAGGCTCCCTGCTGAGCAGAGAGCCCGATGCGGGGCTCGATCCCAGGACCCTGAGATCATGACCTGAGCCGAAGGCAGAGGCTTTAACCCACTGAGCCACCCAGGCGCCCCTATTGTTCTGTTTTTTAAAATGAGAGAACTGAGAAAAATTGGGGCCAGCTCATGTGTATAATCCTTTTAGAGTTGAAGTAACTTAATGGAGAAGAGATCAATTCTGCGTTCTGTTATTGCTATCTTCTCTGTTACTTTCCATAATTGCTTGGTTACGAAGTCTTTTTTGACCTAACCGGCCCTTCCCAAATGCCCCCTTCCCTCCCCCTCTCTTTTCCTTTCTCCCCATCATTCATCTAGCCCTAACGGTCCCACAGCATCTCCAGTGTGCTTACAGGATAAGGTGTTGTTAGACATATTTTTACCCAAGTATATCCTGTCAGACTATAAACTCCTTGAGAGCCAAGTTCCTGTTCATCTTGCACCCCAGTGTGTACGTGCTCAACAGATGTCAAATGAATGGATGAACTAATATATATCCACAGTGAAGTTGGGGTGAGCTTTGGGGGGTAAAATGAAAACTATTATAATTGCTCTAATATATGCAAAACAACCAACACTTGAAGGAGATGGATACTCTTGTTGTAGCCTTTCCCTTTTTCACAGGTTAGAAATGTGAGGCTCAGAGCTATAAAGTGGCCCACATCTGCCCAGAAAATGGCAGAGCTCTGTGGAAAGGCGTCTGATGACCTGTTTATTTTTATACATTAATACTTGTAAAAAAGCTCTCAGATTATTTCAAAGCACTAACAGAGTACACAGTGCTAAATGAAGCATTTGAAGGTACACAGTAAAGGTTAGTCATGTGCTGGACCTCAAGGGGGCTTTCATTGAAATGGCAGCAGAATTCACAAGGGCAGAACTCATAATAATTACAAGAATGTGTCCATGGTTGAGGCAACGTCTAACTGAAAAGTTGTTGAAGAAATTTTGGAGGGCAGAAAAAAGGTGGACTTAGTTCTTGTGCCCCATTTTGGAGCAGAGAGGCTTGTACAGAATGGAGGCTGTGAATGTGACTGGGGGCAGGCAGAGTGAACGCAGGGCTGACTGCCTTCTTTGCCGATGCTAAATTTGCTGTTCAGTTTTCAAGAGGCTTTCAGTTAAGCAGGTTGGAGGTATTATTTTAGGGGAGAAGTAGGTTATAGGGGTGGATAAATAAGTGGTGACAGATTGGTCAGAGTGGTGGTCCGAGAGCTGTGGTATGCAATGTCCTTTGGAGTCCCCCCACATGCAGCCTGCTGAAGTCCTGAGATTCCACTGTGCTCTCCACACCTATGCAGAGAGCTGGCAAAGCATGACTCTGAGCAGAATGAGGGCCGGAGGTGTGGTTCTGTGGGGAGGAAGGTGTGTTGACAGTGACCTCCGTGTGAGGTTGAGATATGATGGGATAATGGAATTCATTCAGCTTTGGCAGGAGGCAGAAGTCACTGGAATTTATTGATGGGAACCTTGAAAGGGGAGGTGATGGGTATGTGTACTCCCAAGGGTGTTGAGCAGTAAAGCCTGTGCCCTGAGACCGATAGAGGACTGGGATTCAGTGCTGGGAACCAGACGCCTAACCTGCTTATCCCCAGGGTAATGGCGCCCATCAGAGCTCTGTCTCTGTGCCCGGGGTGGGGCCGCACCCTGGTTATGCTCGGCAGGTGGGGGCCTGTGTGTAGGGCTTCGGCCAGGGCTGGGAGCCAGGGACCCAGCCGGTACGTGGCTCCTCCATTCCGTGTGCAGAGGGGAAAGATGGGCCAGGGCCCAGTCAGGGCTTTTTCATCCCATCTGTGACACTCTCAGAGTCACAGTGCTACGGTCTCTTTGGAAAATTTAGACCTTAGATGATCCTGAGAGCACTCAGTGCAGTGAAGTGTTGGAACTGACACTGGATGGAGCCTGAGTTGATGAAAATTACAGAGAGGAGGGGCGCCTTGGTGGCTCAGTTGTTAAGCGTCTGCCTTCGGCTCGGGTCATGATCTTGGTCCTGGGATCAAGCCCCACATCGGGCTCTCTGCTCAGTGGGGAGCCTACTTCCCCCTCTCTGCCTACCTCTCTGCTTACTTGTGATCTCTCTCTCTGTCAGATGAATAAATAAGATCTTTAAAAGAAAAAAGAATTACAGAGAAGAAAAAAGTGGCACATGTGTTTTAAAAGACAATTCACACTTCTTATGGAGAGGTTGGAATCTCATCACTAGCATTTTGTATTTTCATCTTTTTATTTCTCTCCCGTTCTTACGAATTTGGAGGTCTCACTAAGTATAGTCATTTTCTGCTTTTAAGAAATATATTAGTGTTTTCTTATATTAGTGTATTTAACATTCTTAATGGCTTACACATTTCTTTGTATGGGTATAAATTTTTTAAATTTAAATTTTAATTTTTTTAATTTATTTTTTTATTTTTTAATTAACACATAATGTATTATTTGCCCCAGGGTACATGTCTGTGAATCCTCAGGCTTACACATTTCACAGCACTTACCATAGCACATACCCTCCTCAATGTCCATAACCCAGCCACCCTATCCCTACCTGCGGGTATAATTTTTATATAGCTTTTCTTTATTTGTATAAACCTGCACGAAATTTGTTTATATGTAAATACTAATCTGAATATCCAACACTATTTTAGATTCCAAAAGAGGAGTTATTGGGCTCAAGGAAATAAACTTTATATATATTGCCATATAAATGCTTTTTCAAAAGCCTGCAATTTTATGGTCCCACCAGCATACCATCATTGTATCAAAGTACATATTTCATTCCATCTTTACCTATTTAATAATATAATGTAAAGTTTTACCGCATATGTTCAAAAATTATAGTAATAAAAAAAAAAAGCCTCCTCCTGCCCTCTGCTTTCTCAGACTTTTCCTGAGGGACGGTGTCCCCTGCTCACCTCGTATAGAACAGTGTTTGGATTGCAACAGCAACAGGATTGGAACTGTTGGTCAGCCAAAACCCCAAAGAGAGCTTGATGCCATTTTTCAGAATGCTTCTTGTATTAACAAGAAGCCATTATTGAAACAGCCTCTCATTAGCTCAGTTAATGAGGTTGAATCAGAAAGACATGGAGTCAGCTGAGTCTTCTCAGGATGCATGGGGGCTCTGGAACACTCTGCAAGGGCCTGTCCGTATTACTTATGCCTCCAGAGCAATGTTTCTTCCTCTCTTCCCTGTGCCCTGGAAGCTCCTTTTAGGAAACGAGATGTGGCATTAACCAGCTGCTGGGGTAGCAAACATAATGCTCTGCCTGTCCCTATCTTCTTACCGGTTTTACTTTTTTCAGGGCACTTCTTACCAGTGAAAATTATCTTACTGTCTTGTTCCCCTAGAATCCAAGCTCTAGTATAACAAGCACTTAGTTTTTCTAGTTCATGCTAACCCCCAGGATTCTGGCCCATAATAGCGGCTGAATATATATTCACTGAATGACCTCCAGAGGCTTTCTGTTGCCTTGGAAACAAGTGCAGACTTTCACTCCGATGTCCAATTTGCCCCAAGCTACTTTCTCAGACAATCTGCATGAATTTATGTCTCCAAATCCCAGTTCCCACTTCTTGCTTACTGGTGTGCCGCTGCCATTTTCCTAGAGTGCCTCCTTTTGCATTCAGTCTTGGTCTGGGGAAGTGTTGGGTCTTTTGGACCTAACTCAGTTTTCTGCTTGTGTCCTCCATGAAACCTTCCCTAACACCCTAACTGGCTCTAGTACTTGCTTTTATGAACCTCTGAGAGTCATTTTAAGCATCTTAAAAATGCCTCGTGATGGTGTGTATGGTCCCTGCCCCTTCTGGTCAGCTCTTAGCTCACCCATAGTTTGTGGCCCAACTTCTTATGTGAAGGCCACTGAATCTTTCATTCAGATGTCTTTGTTTCCCATATTCTTTTTTCTTCCTCTGAAAATTTTTCCTGCATCTCTTAAGTTGTGTATTTTGTTGGTCAATTAAATACTTAAAAAGTTAGAGCTGGTAGGAATCTTGGCCAGTATCTAGTCTCATTAGAAGGTGTACCTGTACTGTGGTTTTCCCATTAACTTTTGCCCCAGGAGTTTCAAGTCAGCTCTGGGGCCTAGTAGCAAATGCAGATAATTGTTTCCTGATTAGGAGTCAGATTTGACACTTCCTATTGAAATGTTTTGCTGTCTGGGATATGAAGCAGATGGTCGCTTATGGCAGAACAGATGTCTCTGTTGAATCAGAGCATTTTAATCTGCTCTTGTACCTTGAAGTGTTTCCCTTGGCAAATACTCACTTCTGACCTGCTTGTTTCAGCTTTGGGTGATTTTCCCCTACTGAATGGCTACATAGATTCTTACAAAGAAGTCTGGTAAAATATAACTAATATAACACGAGTAACTCAATATTGGTTAACCCGCACGCTTATTCCAACACAAGTACAATGTCGCGATTGACTCAGTAAGCAGTGATTCATTACTAAAATCGCAGTTAACATGACCTATTGATTAGAACACTAAGGATGTAACTACAGCTCAGTGTAGCTGGATTCTTCAGATTATTGAGTGGTGCTGTCAGTGGCTGAAGCACAGACCGCGGGGGACCCTGCCTGGGTTTGAAACTCGGTTCTCTCACTTAAGACCTGTGTGACTTGAGGCAAACGACTGCACACTGCTGTGCTTCAGTTTCCTCATGTGTAACATGGGAGTGGGGCGGGTGTGTAGGAACAGTACTCAATTTTAGGATTGAATGAGGATTACACGGTTTATAGGCAAAAAGTGCTGAGAGTCTTCCTGCTCATAACCACTGCAGGGACGTTGGCTCTCCTGTTAGTATCGTTAATGTAGCATCGTCAGGTGCAGAAGGGCCCTCACTGTGTGCAAAGAACGAAGGCTGGAAGGAGTGCCAGATCTTTTTTTTTTTTTTAAGATTTTATTTATTTGACAGAGAGAGAGAGAGATCACAAGTAGGCAGAGAGGCAGGCAGAGAGAGGGGGGGAAGTAGGCTCCCCGCTGAGCAGAGAGCCCGATGCAGGGCTTGATCCCAGGACCCTGAGATCATGACCTGAGCCAAAGGCAGAGGCTTTTAACCCACTGAGCCACCCAGGCGCCCCAGGAGTGCCAGATCTTACTAGAAGTGCTCTGCTGAGAGCTGCATGTGGGCCCACCTGAGCTGGCTTTGTTTCTCCTCCTGTGGTGTTGGTGGAGCGGGCTGTTTCCTGGGATGCTTGTCATGTCTAGGGACTGCTTTAGTTGGAAAGGTAGGTGTTTCAATATCCCGTTTCAGTTTGAGCTTCACCTTCCAATTTCATCTATATTTTTTGAGGATAGACATGTTGAATAAAGGTGTTAGGAAGCCAGTGTGTGGAAGTTGAACTGGACTTTCTTGGGGCAGATGCGTGTCTTTTCTCAATACTAGGTACTGCTTTTGGCCTGTATGATACCAGACACGGGGAGGATGCACAAGTCTACTAATTGGCAAGTAGGTGTTCTTCATGCTGTGAACCCTAATCCCGGGTTCTCAGACCTTTCAGCCTGATTGGAAGGGGAAGAGCATTACTGCCAATGCAGTGTATTTATGATGATAAATTTGTTTTTATCTGATAGTGCCTTGATTAAGTGCTACGTGCTGGGCTCATAAAAATCTTGACAGCAAGGTACTCATCTTGCTGTCCTAGCTCAGAAAAGTGTGGCATGGAGCCAGCACTGAGAAGGAAACTTTGTCCCACTCCCACTCACTGTGGCCCTCACTTCCTCCCCAGCATCTCCCACCATTTACCTCTTTCCACCCTGTGCTCAGCATGCCCCAAGCTATTAGTGTGTGTGGGGGAGATAACTTTTCATTTTGGGCATTTTCGAACATAAGTAGAGAATAGAATAATGAGCCCTCAGGTATCCTTCACCCAGCTTCGACAGCTATCAACACATGCCCGTCTTATTTTATTTGCAAGTGCCTTCCCCTGCTGGATTATTTCAAAGTAAGTCCCAGAAAATATATCATTTTTCCCCCATAAATTCTTTTGTATGTGTCACTCAAAGATAAGGATTCTTACAAAGTTTTTATTGTAAACTATGTTTTCCAACCATCATTTTTCATTCGTGGAGATTGCATTCACTGGCGGAAGTAGGTGGGCTGGCTGTAATATGTCAAGTAATTATATAATTAAGAGATCTTGTCTTTACTGAGCAATCCAGATTTAGGTGATATTCCTTCCGAAGTTTCAAAGGAATCCTGGGTTGCTCATTCTCCTGAAGGTCTCGTGGACAGACTCCTATTGATAAAGAAGTTTCCGTTGGGTCTCTTGAGTATTCTAAACCTGTGATGATATATGGCCAATGCCTGGGTAGCCCAGAACTTCCCAGGTTATAGGACGACTGTGCCCCTCAGTCCTCAGGAAGGCAGGAGGAGTAGCCTCAGGGTGTTATACAAATTCCATTTTCTTTATGAGCAAATGGACTGCGAAGAGTTGGCGACCACAGCTAACTGGTGATGCCCGCATGAATTGAAAATGAAAATTCAGGGAGATTACTCTGTTTACATGTTGTTATTTTGTAAATATGTCCTGGAAAGGGATGAAGTCAGTGGACTTTATTTACACTTTGAGACAAAAAGCTGTACCTAAAATCTAGAGTTTGGGAGTAATTCTGCACAGTAAATATGGTGGCAGAGAAGCACATGGTCTATTCTAGCACAAGTGTTGAATTGGGAGCCAGGAAATGTGGTTGGAGTACCCATGTCTCATCTCCTGAATACCTCGATGGCCTTTGGCTAGATACAGCTTTAGATTTTCATTTCCTCATTTGTAGGGGATGGATTAGGAATGGGCTGTAAATGAGGTGAAGATTGCTTTGGCCTTGGTGGAGTGGAGTGGAGTGGATGGAGTCCCTTATCTTAAGGCAGATGGGTTCAGATGGTGGTTCTCAACCCTATAGGACTCAACAGCTCTCTTTTCCTTTTTCCTTTTAATTTTGAAATAATGATAGATTCACAGGAAGTTGTACTAATAGTCCAGTCACCCAGCCTTCCTGTGGTGGTCACAGGAATGCAATGGCCGACTGATGACTAGTGAAAGTGTGTGGCCATTGGCCGCTCAATATTACAGACAGCACTACTGCAGTCATAGGCTCTTCCAAAATGGTGACTAGCTTTTAGAAAGTTCCAGGCAGTCTTCCCTCAGTTTACATGGTAACTGCATTCCTGAAATAGTGAGTGCTGTTAAAACTGGGCAGAAATGCTTGGTGGTTATGTGTAAAACAGATTTCAACTCAAGTCTTGGAAATTTATAAATAGCTGGTTACTTACCTGAGTGTCTGGTGGGACCTTTAGACCTTAGAAGTTGGAGACTATTTTTTCTGGGAGACTGGTCACACATTGCAGGTTGTCTAGTATTCCCTGGCCTCTACGACTAAATGACAGTAGTGCCCTCCAATCATTGTGACAACAAAGTTTCTGACATGCCTCCCAGAGGCTAGTACCACCCTTCGAGAACTACTAAGATAGGGGACATCTCATGATGGAATCTGTTCCTTAGTGCCCAGGTTGGAGAGAAAATTCTTGGTGTGTAGAGTGTTGGTTTGAACCAGTATGATAATATTGATATGAGGAACAGTGTTTCTTCTTCTTGACAACGTAATATGTCCTACCTGTATATTGTTTTTTGCAAGGAAACAAATTGAGTGCTTTGAGTGCTAGCTGGAAGATTTGCTACTTAATAGATGCAGGAGCTTTAGAAGTCCTCATTAGGGCTTTCTTCTCTGTGAGTGTAGAGCCCGCCGGTTCCAGGATGAATAGGTAGGGTTTCTTCACCAGCAACAAAATCATTCTTTCCTGCCCCCAATCTCCAAAATATCAAAGCCACTTTATGAAACAGGAGATTTTTTTGGTCAAATATTTAGCATCATATAGGTAGAAAGAAACCTTAAACAATTCTAAAATGTTTAGTAAAATACTTTGCTACTTGTTATAGGGTTTTGGGACCCGAATCTGTTATAGGGCTGAACTGGATGACCTTCAGGGTTGGAAGCAGAAATTGAGGTTTTTGTTTTTAATGTATTCTCTTTTAAAGATGAACTTGTTTCAGTGCCATTAAAGTATGAGTCTAAATTGAGATATCAAATAGCCTTGTTAAGTGAAATTGAATTCTCTTTTGGGGGTGTGTGTACATATGTTTTGTGAGTAAGTTTCATGGATTCTCCAGCAGCATATATAAAGCTCCTTATATGTGTGGAGGCACTTTTTCAAACCCTGTCCTTGAGAGATCTTCCTGCCTGGCTCCTTTATCATGACATACATTGTTCTTTTGGTGACAGCGCTTTGTTGCTTCAGCACTCATCTTTTTCTTAAATAGAAAGCAATAGCCTTTCTTTGGAGAAGAACAATGCACAACAGAGCATAAAATGCTACAAAGATATGGTAGGAAGGCATTTGTCTTTGCTTAACATTGATTCCCCAGGGAAATAGTCCTCATTTAAGTGTCATGGGAGGAATGCTGGAATCATTTCATGTGAACTAGTAAAATTGTGCCATTATTTACCTTTGGAAATTTCCTAGGATTTTATAATTTGGCTATATTTCTAAAATGTTTCACTGATCATTTGTTAGGTAGAAATATAATAACTGCAAATTGTTTAATTTTAAACTACCCCAATAACAGAATATATACAACTGATCTTTGTTTGTTTGAAAAATTATAAATCCAAATTAGGGTTCTTTTTGTTTTCAGTAAGGCTGCATACTTGAATGCATTTGTGTCTTTTCTTTTAAGGGTTGGTTGAACCTTATGCCCAAATTTATATCTTTCATGACAGACTATTATGTAAAAATGAGTATATTGTTTATCTAATTTATCTATTCTATTGCACTATAGAAATTATTCCAAAACTTAGTTTTTTGTTTTTATAAAACTTTTTTTTATGTTGGCACACCTGGGCACTTCTTTGATTATTATTATTATTTATTTTAATTTTAATTTTAATTTTTTTTTTTTTTTTTTTTTTTTACAAACCCACATACTTCTTAACCCATAGTTTTGGTGGGCCCAGGCTTCCGGTGTGGCTTGACTGGGTGTCTCTGGCTCACTGTGTTTGCAATCATCTGAAGGCTCAAGTGGGGCTGGGGACTCTGCTTTCAAGCTCACTTATGTGGCTGTAGGCAGGAGGCCTCTGTTCCTCATCGTAATCGGGGGGAGCCACTGAGTCCCCCAAATAGAAACCACATAGTTTCTTTAACGTAATTTGGAAGTGGTATCTCATCGCTTCTGCTATATAGTACTCATTAGGAGTAGATCAAGGGGATGGAGTTACACAGGGGCCTGAAAACCTACCACATTAAATTTACCTATATAGTTTACTAAAATTTGGAAGTATAGTTAACTTGTTGAAACCTGAATACCTCATGGCTGCATACAGGATTTTGATAGGTAAAGCTATGTTTGTGAAACTGAATAAAGAATTCTTGCTCTAAGGAAAATGAAGTATCTTTTTAATTTATAAATGTTCCGAGCTGATCTTTAAAGGGAAAGCAGAAAGCTCAATGGTATATGCAAAGCGTCTCACTATATTAAAACATTAAACCATAAGTTTGTTCTCTCTCTTATTTCTTATGCGCATAAATGACTTGTGAATTGCCACTGTGTGTGAGCTTTCATGCCGTAATCCTTTTTTTTTTTTTAAAGTTTATTTAGAGAGAGAGCGTGCACATGCATGTGGCGGGGAGGGGCAGACTAGAGAGAGAACCTCAAGCAGATGGCCCACTCAGCATGGAGCCTGATGTGGGGCTCAATCTTGTGACGCTTACATCATGACCTGAGCCAAAATCAAGAGTCAGTTGCTCAACCCACTTAGCCACCCAGGCACCCCTGCCGTAATCCTCTTGAATGTTAGTTTTTACCTCAGCATTGTTATGCCGGCTGACATTCTTGTGCTTACCATGTTGCTTGCTCGAAAGAGTTTTGCCTTGGTCTTGGGTGAGGGGTGTTAGGCTGCCCCTAAATCAACTCTCTCAATTCTTTTTTTGTACTGTTAATTTTTCTTTACAAGTTTTTCACTTGCTTTAAATTGGAATGTATTATTGTTAAGTGTATCATCCTTAAATGGAATGTTTGAGGCAGAAAGTTCTAGAAGTTTATTTTCCCTTTTTTTCCGAGACGCTGACAGATGACAACTGGTTGTGGAAATAATCTGGACAATTCTAACCCTGATGTGATATTCTTCATCGGTGTGCTTGGTGAAACAGTTCTGGAGTACATCGTATCTGGTAGACAATTAATATTTATTGATTAAATTTATATACAGTTTTTCTCTGAAGGTGATAGGACCCTTTTGGTCCTAAGTTTAGAGATTTAAAAGTGCAACTAAAATCCTCTGCTGTAGTACTTTTCTATGCAGTAGTATATTTGGTTTCCTATGAAAAAAAGAATACATTTTTAATATCCAGTGATCACTGAATTATTTCTATTTTCTGTATTGAGTTTTGATTAATGAAAGCAGTAGTGCTTTCTCTTCTTTTTTGAATTTTTTAAAATTTAAATTCAGTGAATTAAACTCTTATTTTAGTTTTCATTTATAATCAGTGCCTATGATGGTGTAGCTTTTCTTTCTTTTTTTTTCCCCTTCTGCTCCTCTTGGGCAGTGTTGACTATCAAAAGTCATCTTCAGTTTGTCCTTTGTTTGCATAACTTATTCTGTCTGACACAACCTTCTATCATGACTTGATGTGGCTGTTTCGGTCACACCCATTACAATTTATACAGTGGGGGATTTCCAGCATTGTTAAGCCACCTTTGTCACCCAACTTAAATTCACTGAGGCTCAAGGCGTGCCTTTCCAGGGGGCGGGGCTGGACTCTCCAGTTCTTGCTAGAAGAGAAGCAGTTTTTAGGTAGAAGCTGTTCCTAGGGACTTTTTTTTTTCCTTCTGTAAATGAGTAACAGTGAAATTAATCCAAACTTGATGCTCCCAGGATTATTGAAGGTCCCTAGTGCTTGACTGCCCAAGCTAAAACATGATTCATAATGAGGTGTAGTTCTGTAGAGAGCATGACATGATAGAGGAAAAAGGAAATTGCAGGTAAAACAGTGACTCTCTTATAATTCACTTGGCTCCCCTAACTGTCTTTTATTTCAAAGTGACTCTCCTGCACTTCACTATGAGATGTAGATGTGCCGTGTGGTAGAGAGGGCTTGGAATGACGCTCTGCCACTTTCTAGCTATAATACTTGGAAGAATTGCTTCATCTCTCTGAACCTGGATTTTCTGCCCTATAAAATGGGGAGAATACCACTTTTCTTGAAGAGATTTGCTGCAGGTTAATAAGAACGTAGGAAATAACATCTAGCGTAGGGTGGGGTAATTGGTAGATACTCAAAAATAGTTGGTGGGATTTAAAAATTTTATTCAGACATTTCCAAGCTGAGCTTTTCCCATGTCCACGCTAAGCCCTGATTATATGAGGTTTTGTCAAAGTGGCCCAGATGGATAATTGTAGCATTTTCTAGCTTTTGTAGTTTAGGTAGATTTTGGACAAGAGAAACGGCGAGTGCTTATGAAGGGGTTATGATCAAAGGTGGGCTTATCACTGAGTTGCCAATAAGGAGGTTGTTTCAGGAAATTAAATTTCATGCCTAAAAACTTCATGTCTAAATAGGCAGCTTTTTCTTAAAAGGGAGTATTTTAGGACAATATCATGAAGCACCAGCAGTGAGGTTCTTCCAGTGGGAGGGCAAAATGAGTCATTATTTATTTGGTATTTTACAATAGTTGTCAGAAAAATGTGTCTCTTACAAGGTTAACTGGGGATGTGGATCTTGGGCATGGTCCTAGTTTGGGGGGTGGAGTTTGCAGTGATTTCAGGAGATAATACTGTTTTCTTAGAGATGATTTCAGAGTTTCAACGAGTGGATGAGGAGACAGGTAGATGAAGGGCAGGTTGTACTGTGTCTGCACTCACTGCTTTTGTGAATTTCATTTGCCAGATACTGTGTTAGATGAGGGTGCAAACTATAATTTTTTTTAAAGATTTTTTTATTTATTTGACAAAGACAGAGAGAGCACAAATAGGCAGAGCGGCAGGCAGAGAGAGAGGGAGAAGCAGGCTCTCCACCAAGCAGGGAGCTCCATCCCAGGACCCTGGGATCCCTGGGATAATGAGCTGAGCCGAAGGCAGCCGCTTAACCCACTGAGCCACCCAGGCCCCCCCCCCTTTTTAAGATTTTATTTATTTAATGCAAACTGTAATTTTTTTTTTAGTTGTGACTGATAATTAGCTATAAAGTTCAGTCGTAATCACTCTATTTGAATCGATCATGCAATTATCTTGGAAATATGTATTTTAGAATTGAGGAAGTTTTAATTTAAACAAAAGCTGAAAAGTAAAGGATTCAAAGTCCGATATCACAGACTTCAAAAATGGCTTTGGTACACACACACACACACACACACACACACACACACACACACACACAAAGAAATTATGCACACTAAAGAAGTCAAAGATATTTTCTTTTACAACTATGTAAGAAATTATGTCATTCATCTTCTTTAGAAGCCTCCTTTTGGGAGAATTGTAGTACCTTTTTGTGACTTGGGTCTAAAACTTGAAGATTAAAATTCATGCAGAAAGGTAAGTAGAAGAATAAAATTTCAAGAGGAGAAAGAAATAGATGAGAATCTACCAGAACTGTTCATCTATCTTTTTAGCTTGACAGCTCTCCAGAAATTAAGAGCTTTGCACTATGAACATTTTATTGGTTTGAAAGGATAGAAATTATCTTAAAAAGTGGATTTGGTGGTGGTGGGTGGGAACAGGAAGGAGAGTGAGGAATACTGCCTGCCTGTGCAGGGCTGTCGGTCCAGGCGAGAGCCTCGTCCCTCTGGCGGTTTTACATAACATCTTACTGTGAGTTAGGTGCTGCCCTCTGAGCTCACGGCGACTGACCCGGACCATCTCCTTGAATGTGGGGAAGCTCTCAGTCTCCAGGACTAGAGCAAAAGGGGCCAGTGAATGTAATTCTGACTGTTCTCTTTGAGGCAGGTGAACACAGCCAGTCTCCAGTCTTGAGATTCATGACCATCGGATCTCTTTGCCTTGTCATCATTTTTTTTTCTTTCTGTTTTGTAATTAGGTAATTGAGACAGAAAGAGAAAGACGCAAGAAAGGTTGTTGTACATGTTTAGGGTGGGAGGTTTGCTTTTTCTCATCCTTCATCTCTGTTCTCATTTAAATGCCAGTTCTTGTCCACATCCTTGAGGAAAGGCTATTCTCAGGAATCATTTGTTTAGAAAATTGCTAAGAAAATTCATGGATGCTGACCTCAGAGGTCATTTTAGGTTGTCTGTTATCACTAAAGATGCAGGTCTCGGTCACAGTACCGATTTCCCAGTTACGGCCTCATGAATTGCCAGGTGAACCTCACGAAGGGAGGACTTTCTGTGTCAGGTGCCTGGGTACCTGGCCTCTCATGCTGGGCCCAGCAGTTATTACCGAAGCTGTCAGTCCCTTCTTTGCCTCTGAAAACTTTTGCTTTTGGCCCACTGTGCTTGTTTGAAGGACCTTGGGGAAATGACAGTGCCACCTTGATTGAAATTCTCAACTGGTTCATGAGCTTGAGGGATTTCCTGCATATGGTCTTGCCATGTCTGCAGTCGACGGTGGGGGTATTTGCTCATATGCATGACCCGGGTTCTCCTCCTGTTGAAATCTTTGGCATATTTGAAGTGTGTCTTCCTGCTCTTAGCTACTTGTAAGTGTCATTTATTAAAAGGAGGTAGGTTCTTTCTATGAATATTTGTAGTGAGATGTTTGGGTGTAGTTTAAGTCTGGGGACTGTCTATAATCTAACCCAGTCTGAAATAACTTTTGGAAGTTGGTATGGTTTATGTTTGGCCTGCTTAATTTGTTCAGAGAAGTCTGGAGTTTATAGATATTAGTAGGAGATGGAAAAAAGAAGTTTGCCAGATTTTGAAATCAGTGACTTTTAACAAGGGTGTATGTGATGTGAAAAGGACAGATTCATTGTAATAAAATACACTTTATTACAAATAAGGTATTTGAGTATGTCATGTGTAGCCATGTAGATGCACAGAAAATAGGTAGATATAAAATATGATCTTTATTTTAAGGAAGTTGGCTTCTTTTAGGAGGTAAGGACCAAGATATAAGATGTCATCTAAGGCGGGGGTTGTAGAAATAAACATTATAACTTGGGAGAGTTTTATTGGTACCCTGAACAGATACTTGTTATTTCTCAATAGATTGGTGACCCAGCAACATTAAAGAAAAAACAAACAAAAAAACCAACCTATATGCTCTCTTTCCTACAACAAATTTTTTTGTTTTTTTACTACAATATCATAAAAAACCACTTATAGTGTGTTATTCGAAAGCCACCTTCAAAGGTTTTCATTATAAATATGACCGTGTTTGTTTTTGTTAACATGCCATAAACCTAACAAGCACTCCTATTTCCAGATACTTTCTAACGCATCCTAGATTAGGAATATTTGCTCTTTAAGTCTGTTTATACTCCCTTGTCCGCCCCCTCCCCCGACTCTTCCCCCCACACTTTGAGATCCCTTTTGTGGCCCTGCTTTTCCACAGCAGGCTCTCCTGTGATTCTCTGCTTCTCTCAGTGCTGGATTTGCTGGTCTAGAGATAGGTAAGGATTCCTAGTGGATGTCCTCTTGGATTTTATTAATCAAGCATTGGAGTGCCCAGAGTGCACACCACTATCTCCCATACCCTGGGAGGGTGGGCTGGGAAGGCCTTCTCTCTTCTTGGGCAGTTGTCAGGGGTCTCGGGAACCAAAACTAAGACAGTGGCTGTGGAAACAAGTAGGGGCACTGAAGAGGGATGGATGAAATAATCTTGTGTTTGAATGAAGGGTTCCACCAAGGAGTTCAGCCCAGATCCCATTGATTAGCAGAGGATGTTATAGGTTGGAAATTAAAAGTGCCCATTTAGGGACATCCACACGGCTTAAAAGAATGCTTTAACCATTTTTGAGAAAGCTTGCATTTTATGGTGTGAAATAACTAGTGTTGTGTGTATTTCATTCAAGTGGGTTAAGTTTAAGGGAGGGGGAGGAGAAGAAAACTTATTACCAACTAATGGGAAATAAAAAATTTCTTTTTAGCCTTTCAGTCTTGGTCTAAAACTTTGCTTCAAGTCCTCTGCTAAAAATTCATCGTTCTCTGACTGGTATCCTATTGCAACTGTTGTAAATAGTGAAATATTTACTTTTATCACAGTTGGTATTTTGACAGGCAGCAGTAAAATATAAAGTATCATTTAACCAGAGAATGAGTTACTTTCTGTGTTCCTTACCAGTCCATTTGCTAAGGTCTTAGAAATATTCGTTTGTGCCTTTGACATTTTCAACGACTACATTCCAAGGCTCTCCTTGTAGTGATCTGGTCTTCTATGGGAGGACTTTAAAGGTAAAATGTGTGTTTAGTTAGCTGTGGCACCGGATGGGTTCACGGTTGGCGTCCATTCACCCATTCTTCGAGGTTTGCCTAGAGCTTGGCTCCCAGCTTCTCCCAGGGTGTCCTGGGCTCCTGGTTTGTTTTTCCATGTGTCAGTCCAAGTGCCCTTGGGTAGTGGACAGTGTGTCATCCAGTTCCACTCAGTTGGGTGTGTGTGAAGAGGAGAGGCTTTGTCTGCACACAGTTCTGGTAAACTGGGCGGGATTCTGGGAGGGCTGGTCCTGCGGAGGTCCCCCCGGAGTTGGAGACCCCAGCGGGCTGACCCAGTGCATCGAGGAGGTGCTTATGTGCTGTTCTGACTGTTTTCAGAGACACCCCGCAATGGAACATTTGCAAAAATAGGTAGTGATAGAAGAAAGAATTTCCACTCTGACTTTGAGACCAATCCCTGTTAATACTTTGGTATAGTAAGGATAATCTTCTTCCAGACAAAAGGTTTTGGCTGAGGTGTTCTCTGACAGCCCTTGGCTCTGCAAATGGAGAGAGTAATCACTGTCTTTTGGCAATTACTGAATACCAGTCTTTGTAGTTTCAGTTGTGTGACGGATGATAGCATCCCCCTTCTGATTAAGGACAGCTGTCTGTCGTAAGTCACTGTAGGCATGATCTAGCACTTGCCTTTTGTTTACTATTTCGTAAAGAGGTTCCACTGAATTGAGGTACAGTAAGTATTTGATTATTTGATGTAGGCGATTACACTGGATCACATGAAACACCCTCAGTTGCCACGACCGGTCTTATCAGTCAGCTCCAACTTAGCTTTACACACACACACACACACACACACACACACACACACGTTATTATTATTATTTATTTATTTATTTTTTTTGCAAGAGTTTATTAGCTTTTGCTGTGGTTTCAGGGGCATTTAAATGACTTTTCCTAAAAGCCTACCACATAAATAATATAAAGGGCTTATTTATGTTAACCCGTGCTTACTGCCAAACTGGGAATGGTGACAAGATGCTTGAATGTTCTTTTCAAGTTGTCTTATTTGAACTTGGGACGGAAGGGAGATGGTCTTTATGATACCCTTCTGCTAACTGTGATTAGAAGATTGCATTGTTCTGGTAAGTTCTAGTTTACAGGCTCCTTAGAAGCTGGATTTTTCTTGTCCCACAGAAAAACCTTTCACAAAAATAGTTATTCTCTAAGAAAATATGACTAAAATGTAGTGTACTGGGAATAGTATTAGATTAACAAATTAGGAGAGCTACATGTCTCCGACGTATAGCCAACTTCACCTTCCTGTGTTACACGTGGATTCGAGGTGGTGTTGCTGTTTTGACTATAGGCGTCATCAACACAGCAACCCCTTCCATTTATTAGGTAATTACATGTCAGGTGCGAGGCAGAGTATTTTTCTTACAGTTAATACTTACAACCTGAGTGAAGGTATCATCTTCTTTTTGCAGATGAAGGGATGGACTTATGGAAGATAACTTCTCCAAGATCATGTCAGCAGTGCACAGAAGCAATGGGTTTTGAGCCTGTTTTTGTCTGATGGCAAAGTCTATGCTTCTCTATGTGCCTCCCACCTCTAGTTTACAGTATAAAAGAGTATAAATAAGAAAAATGATTCTTATGTCAGTCACTCTCAGGAATAATCCATAGTGACATAAAAAATGTATAAATATTTAGACAATTTAATCAGTACAGACAAGGCATAAAGTTTGCTTGCCCCTAGCTCCTCTCCTCCAAGTGTAAACATGGTAGCTGTCTTCTGCATAGCCTTCCTTCCAGACTTTTAGGTAAGGGGGTATGTGTGTGTGAGAGAGAGAGAAAGAGAGAGAGAGAGAGAGAGAGAGAGCAGGTAGAGAGATTGAGAGATAATTCCAATTTTGGTGATACTACAAGTATGACTGTAGCTTTTTAGAATGGAGTTGCTGTGCCATTTTTCTTTTAATCACTCCTTTCTGCTTTTGCTTGAAATGTCATATAGTCCATAAATTAAGGTTTGTTGAATTCTTTCTGTGTTCCATTCATCTGTCGACGGACATCTGGGCTATTTCCATGTTTTGGCTGTTGTGGATGTTGCTGCTATAAACATTGGGGTGCACATGCCCCTTCAGATCACTACATTTGTATCTTTGGGGTAAATACCCAGTAGTGTAATTGCTGGGTCATAAGGTAGCTCTGTTTTTAACTTTGAGCAACCTCCATACTGTTTTCCAGAGTGGCTGTACCAGCTTGCATTTCCACCAGCAGTGTAAGAGGGTTCCCTTCTCTGCATCCTCGCCAATACCTGTTGTTTCCTGAGTTGTTAATTTTAGCTATTCTGACAGGTGTGAGGTAGTATCTCATTGCAGTTTCAATTTGAATTTCCCTGATGCTGAGTGATGTTGAGCATTTTTTCATGTGTCTGTTAGCCATTTGTATGTCTTCTTTGGAGAAATGTCTGTTCATGTCTTTTGCCTATTTCTTGACTGAATTTTTTTGTTTTTGAAGTGTTGAATTTGATAAGTTCTTTGTAGATTTTGGATATTATTAACCCTTTATCTGATAAGTCATTTGCAAATATCTTCTCCCATTCCATAGGTTGCCTTTTAGTTTCATTGACTGTTTCCTTTGCTGTGCAAAAGCTTTTTATCCTGCTAAGGTCCCAGTAGTTCATTTTTGCTTTTGTGTCCTTTGCCTTTGGAGACATGTCTAGCAAGAAGTTGCTGTGGCCAACATCAAAGAGGTTGCTGCCTGTGTTCTCCTCTAGATTTTGATAGATTCCTGTCTCACATGGTCTTTCATCCATTTTGAGCTTACTTTGTGTATGGTGTAAGGAAGTGGTCAACTTTCATTCTTCTGCATGTTGCTGTCCAGTTTTCCCAACATCATTTGTTGAAGAGATTGCCTTTTTTCCATTGGAAATTCTTTCCTGCTTGTTAAAGATTAATTGACCATAGAATTGAGGGTCCATTTCTGGGTTCTCTCTTCTGTTCCATTGATCCATGTGTCTGTTTTTGTGCCAATGATGATTGTATACTGTCTTGATGATTGTAGCTTTGTAATACAGCTTGAAGTCTGGAATTGTGATGCCTCCAGCTTTGGTTTTCTTTTTCAACATTTCTTTGTTATTTGGAGTCTTTTGTGGTTCTGTAGAAATTTTAGGGTTATTTGTTCCAGCTTTGTGAAAAATACTGATGGTATTTTGATAGAGATTGTATTGAATTACAAGTGTAGATTGCTTTGGGTAGCATAGACATTTTAAGGATATTTGTTCTTCCAGTCCATGAGCAGGGAATGTTTTTCTATTCCTTCCTTCCTTCCTTCCTTCCTTCCTTCCTTCCTCCCTCCCTCCCTCCCTCCCTCCCTCCCTCCCTTCCTTCCTTCCTTCCTTCCGCCCTCCCTCCCTCCCTCCCTCCCTTCCTTCCTTCCTTCCTGTTCTATAGTTTTCAGGGTACAGATCCATTACCTCTTTGGTTAGGTTTATTCCTAGGTATCTTAACGGTTTTTGGTGCAATTGTAAATGGGATCAATTCCTTGATTTCTCTTTCTTCTGCTTCGTTGCTAATGTATAGAAGTGCAACTGACTTCTGTGCATTGATTTTATATCCTACAACTTTGCTGAATTCCTGTATCAGTTCTAGCAATTTTTTGGTACATCTTTTGGGCTTTCTATGTAGAGTATCATGTCATCCCTGAAGAGTGAAAGTTGGACTTCTTGCTGATTTGGATGTCTTTTATTTCTTTTTGTCTGATTGCTGAGGCTAGGACTTCCAGTACTGTGTTGAACAGCAGTGGTGAGAGTGGGCATCTTGTCGTGTTCCTGGCCTTAGGGGAAAAGCTCTCAGTTTTTCCCCGTTGAGGGTGATATTCACTGTGGGTTTTTTGTATATAGCTTTTATGATATTGAGGTATGTTCCATCTGTCCTCACACAGCAGAGAGTTTTAATCAAGCAAGGATGCTCTATTTTGTCAAATGCTTTTTCTGTATCTATTGAGAGGGCTATATAGTTCTTGTCCTTTCTTTTATTATTGTTGTATATCAGATTGATTGATTTGTGGATATTTAACTACCCCTGCAGCCCAGGAATAAATCACACTTGTTTGTGGGTTTTTTTTCTTTTAAGATTTATTTATTTGAGAAAGAGAGAGGAGGAGGGGCAGAGGGACAGAGTCCCAAGCAGACTCCCTGCTGAGCATGGAGCCCAATGCAGGACTCAGTCCCACGACCCTGAGATCATCACCTGAGCTGAAACCAAGAGTTGGATGCTTAACTGACTGAGCCACCCGGGCACTCCTTAAGTTTTATAGTAATTCAGGTTATTCTGTCGTGTTTGCTAGGTATGCAATTTTATCATATGCAAATAATGATCAGTTTGTCTCCTTTCTGTATTTATGGAAAATATTTACTTCTCTGTTTAGTTGTACTGGCTGGCACTTCCAGAAAAATGTTAATTAATAGTGGTGTTAATTACAATCAAGCTAACTTTATGCTAGACTGCATAATAATGTTTTGGTATAAGGATTTCAAGGTCTACCATAAAAAACATGTAACTGTTATAATTTTGGAAATAGATAAAGAGAATAAATTAAAAACAAAAGTACATGGGAGAAGAAGAGAACAGGACTAGAGTTTGTGAGGAGTAAATAATGGGAAAATCTAATGGAAGAAAATTTATGGGCTACACCTGATGTTGTGGGGCTCTGCGTGATTCAGGTAGTGCTAGTGTTTAATAATCACTGTGTGTCAGGCCCAGTGTTCTACCTGACAGATGCTATGAAGACAAGGAGGATAACATTCTTTCATGATTGGCCTGTGACATGTTCTCTGTAAATTATGGAAGGGAAAACCCTTCATGATCAATGCCGTAGAAGTCTGTGTGTCATCACTGTGTCGTAGAGGCACAAATTGTCATAGGATTTAGAAGAAGGCTACTTGGTCCCCCTTCACTGCTGCATTCCCTGTACCTACAACAGTGCCTGGCCCCGAGCAGGTGCTTAGGTATATATTAATGGATGAAAGAAGTCACCGCTCGTTGTGGTTTTGGCCAATATTGTGGAGGAGCTGAGCTGGGTTCTGTTGTTAGAGGGGGAGGAGAAGCCCCTCCACTACCCGAGGGAAGGGTCTGATACACGTGAACTACTACAAGCAGGATGCAGGGCAGGTCTGTTCTGGTCGAGGTGTGATGTATTTGCAGAGAAGGGAGGGGGAGTAGTTTTGAGGGGAGGGCACAGCTGTGGCAGAGAGCAGAGCTTTCTAACTTGGGCAGCGTGGAGGGGTTCTGGTGGCTGAAATGTGGCTCGCAGCCTTTGTGTGGCTGGCTGCCTTGGGCGCCTTAGCCCACAGAGTCTATGTTTTCCATGATGTGCAAGACAGGAAAATGGATTGTCAAGGTGGTACTTCTGTATCCGTTCCTGTCCTCTACCCCCTGCTCTTCTACCCAGTCCAGTTTCGCTTAGAGAACTGCACCACGTGGAGTTCTCTCTGGTCCCCCTGTTCTGGGACCCCAGGCCCAAGGGGTCCCAGAACAGTGAGTGTGAAATGTTAGCTTGTCCAGTCACCTTAGGTGAAGCCGGCAAGGGACAGAGAGCTTTAGGAATAGATGTTGAGGCCATCTGCTGCAGAACCATCCTATAAAAGCTGGTTTTGTAACTCATATTCTTTCACCCACTGCATTATGGCCATGTTTTAACATCTTTCCCAAGTGGCTTTTCAGTTATTGTCAGTCATGGAAGCTTCGATTAAGAGCTCCCGTGGGGAGCTCTGGTATGATGAACATACGATGAAAATAACTGCTTTGGGTATGGGGAAGATGTTCTGAGAAGAGCCAGGGCCACCTGTTTGAGCGCTGAACTCCTTCCCCTAATGCCACCTCTCTGGGACTCTTGAGGGAGTTGGCCAGGTATCATTCCCTCAGTGAGGATCTTAGCAAGGAGGAATTATGACATGAACATTTTCACTTTTAGTTGAGTGATGTAGGAGGCAGTGGAAGTTACCACTATAAGATTTGACTTTGCATTTGTAGCTCCCAGTGTTTAGCTTTTGGATTTTTAAAGGAGGAAATGCCTCCCTTATTAAAATATAAAACTCTGCAAGCTTTGAATTAGTGATAGATCGTGAGGAAAAATGTCCAGGTTGGAAAGGAATTGGCACCCTAGTTGTCCCCAGAAATCGTGCCTTTTTCTGGAGTCTTCTCTGCTCTCTGTAGCCACAGTCACACCCAGTTGCTGGAGCTGCTTTAGAATCTTGGCTCAGGTGATGTTCCTGCCCCCTTTCCTATTTTTTAAAGGGAAAAAACCAGCAAACTAGTTAGAGAATGTAAACAATGGAAACATTGATTTCCAATGAACAGATTTGTGTCATAATATTGGTGAAAGCTAAGGATTATTCTCCTTTTATCTAAAGTAGGATATGATTCCCATTTAGTAAAAATGTCAGAAACTTATTAATGTTTCATAAGTTAATTTCCATTGACTCATTAACAGAAGTAAATAAATTCCTGTTTTTCAGAGGTGATTCCTGGAGACCTAATGCTTAACATAGGAAGGAAATTTGGTATGTTAGATAGCTGGTTTTCTGAGTTTCTTTCATAATTTGCTGACTTTAATAGTTCAATCAATGAAGTTTGCAGTTTTTATTTGAGATGTTTGTAATTTTCCTCTAGTTTATATAAAGCTGGCTAAAATTTTAGGCTACTTTTGGGCATTTTTGCAAATGTTTTTAGAAACCCGAATTTGAGACATTTGACTTCCATGATTTTAAAGGCAAATTATGGGGCGCCTGGGTGGCTCATCGTTAAGCGTCTGCCTTTGGCTCAGGTCATAATCCCAGGGTCCTGGGATCGAGCCCCGCATCAGGCTCCCTGCTTGGCGGGAAGCCTGCTTCTCCCTCTCCCACTTCCCCTGCTTGTGTTCCCTCTCTCGCTTTGTCTTTCTCTGTCAAATAATAAAATCTTTTTTTTAAAGATTTTATTATTTATTTGACAGAGAGAGAGATCACAAGTAGGCAGAGAGGCAGGCAGAGGGAGAGGGGGAAGCAGGCTCCCTGCTGAGCAGAGAGCCTGATATGGGGCTCGATCCCTGGACCCTGAGATCATGACCTCAGCTGAAGGCAGAGACTTAACCCACTGAGCCACTGAGGTGCCCCAATAAATAAAATCTTAAAAAAAAAAAAAAAGATAAATTATGTTGTCAGTAATTTTGTCAATTTTGAAAATAGTATTAAGGAAATGATGCCTGGGTGACTCAGTCAGCTAAGCATCTGCCTTTGGCTCAGGTCATGATCCCAGGGTTTTGGGATCGAGTCCTGTGTTGGGCTCTCTGCTCAGTGTGGAGCCTGTTTCTCCATCTGCCTGATGCTCCCCCTGCTTGTGACCTTTCTC
Source organism: Potos flavus (assembly GCA_028534135.1). Lineage (NCBI taxonomy): Eukaryota > Metazoa > Chordata > Mammalia > Carnivora > Procyonidae > Potos > Potos flavus. Next base: position 95,847,854 of record CM052897.1, read on the forward strand.
TCTCTTCCTGACAAATCAATAAATAATATCTTTAAAAAAAAAGAAAATGTTTTAGATAATGGAGTTTTTCTTAGAGGCTCCTGTGCTATCTTCTTTGCAAAACATGGGGTCACTAAGTTCATCGGTGGCGGGTATGTGGAAGGTTGTTTTATCAACGTAGGGAAAAAAGAAACCCCTCTCCAGTATTCCTTTTAAGTTGGAAGAAACAGTGAAAGGAATTGTATGTTTTACCATGAAGTTGATTGAATTCAGTACAGAGTGGTTTTAGAATCCTTACTCTTGGGGCACCTGGATAGCTCAGTTGGTTAAGTGTCCACCTTCTCGGGTCCCGCCTTGAGTTCCCTGCTCAGTGGGGAATCTGCTTCTCCCTCTTCTGTTCCCCCTCCTTGTGCACGTGTACTCTCTCTCTCTGTCAAATAAATAATAAAATCTTAAAAAAAAATCTTTAATCCTTAAGTGCTTATAAAATGCTCATGGTCCTGTGCCTATATTGCATGGCTATGTGGGTTGTCAGCACAGAGCTGCTTAGAGAAGTACCTCTGATGGACAGACTTTTGAAAGGTTGTTGTGGGATGGGCGCTGATATTTATTGCCTAATTTTATTACGTTTTAGGGGTTTGTGTTATTATTTGATTACGTCTGCACACTGATTCTACGATGTAGGCTGTATTATCCCCATTTTGATAGAAGAGTAAATTGAGACCTGGTACGGTTAAGTAATTGGCACAGTCTCATAGAGCCTGTAGGTGGGAGAGGCAGGCTTCAACCCAAAAATGTCAGACTCTGGAGTTCTTGGCTAGGTTAGAGGAATGCAGGTCTTTGGGCAAGTGATGGGGCATCACTTACTGGCAAGCACATTTTGTGCGGGAATCTCGAGCCTTGAGGGGGAGGAGGAGCCTGGGATTTCACCTTAGTCTGAGAATTCAAGGTTCTATTTCTTGTCTCCCCAAATGAGATGCTTGTATGCTAAAGGTAACATTTATGGGAGCTTATTAGAGGAATTATAGACCACACATGATCACAGCCCATGCTATAAAAGACAACTTTAGCAAAGACTTCTGTGTTGGAACTTGCAAATCTTTGTAAAATGTGAATATCAATTGCTAACTCCAATGTGATTTAAGAAAGAAACCCTAATAATGCATTTTATAGTTATTTCTTATAATGGGAAACAGAAAGGGAGAAACATTGGTACTTGAAGAAAAATGTTTTGGTCACTTTATGGTCATATTGGGACAGAGAGTATTTGTGGGTTTTTGTGCTAAATACCGATGTTTGCAAACTGTTGGGTGTATTTGCTGACATATTGTAAAACTGTAATCTGCTTTTTAAAAAAGATGTGAAGATTCAGTTCTCTAGTTTTTGAACTGAAAGTATAATACAGAATGATTGTTAAACATGACTTCTGGTATATTAAAATATTAGCTATATTTGGAAAAGTTACAGTTTATGAAGTTGCGTATATGAATTCCCAGCATTACTCCTACTAAATCAGGGCAAATATTTCTGTTAGAAATTCTGTTACAGTAGAGAGGACTATTTTGTTACTCCTATTGTTTTTATTTTTGAAGAACAATAATCATGAGGGGATAAATGAGGAGAGTTTTTTACCTAGAAAAATTTAAAGTTTAATAACTATCCCACAATTACATAGTAAAGTTTGTTTTAGATGTAGAAATAGAAGATGTGCGTGTCCACGATCACTGAGTCCCCTTGGTCGGCACAATTCATCCCAGGATTGCTGGGTGGGACTTAGAGGCCTTTACACCAATAATTGTTGGGCCCAGAGCACATGTATTAATTCATTTCTGAAGTTTACCTCTTGAGTACCATTTTTTCCTCATTTGTGTATGACAAGGTTGGTCTCTTGGTTTTTGTTAATTTTCTGGGATCAGGACAGAGATTGGGTGCCTGGGAGGACACCAGGGGTTCCTTCTCACCACTGCTTCCTCCCACTGGTTCTCCAGTCCCTCATTATGTGGGGGGAGGGGGAAGAGGAGGGAGGGGAGGCAGTAGCACTTAGTGGAAGTTAGCAGTGAAGAGGCAAGCTCTGGGGAAGTGGCTGGGTCTCCTGGGGGATACACTTATTTCTTGAAGCCCACTGACCCTCTTCTGACCCCTGGGGGGAGCAGGGTGGCCTGTGATTCTAATGAACATTTGTTGAGAAAGTTTTTGAATTTCCTTCTTATCAGTCAGGACCCTCAAGCGATCCTCTTTTGATTTAAACATTGTGTTTTTCATGGACTTTTAGCATGAACTTTGAGTTTTTAAAGAATTAAAATATTTCTCATGACTATTTTGGCACCCCTTTAAATTTTGTCTCAGAGGGAGCCACCCCTTGCCTCATCCCAAGTCCTAGCCTTATTCTGATCATTGCCTTGAAAGACTGTAATTCTTTGTCATATGTCATTAAAAGTGGTTATCAAAGCCAAGTAATTTAGAGGTTCAAATGAGAGATTCCAGTGATATTCTGGTAAACAACTGCTTATTCATGCCTATGTGGTGGCTGGGCTGGGGCAGTTGTGATGACCTGACAGAGAAACAGCTGTAAGGCAGGCCGGTAGAGAGCGTCCAGTCTCTGTTAGTCTTTCAATCCTGGCAGGTAATTATAATCAGCCAAATATTTGATGAACTTTAAAAAATTTTTATGACTTTTGAGGTGGTTAATGTCGTATCCTTGTTCTTGAATTCCTCTTCATGGGGGATCTGATTTAAAGCTGGAATTGTTTTGAAAAAATAAATAAATAAATAAAGCTGGAATTGCGCCTGGTAAACATGACCAGATTGACATGGGATATGCAAGTCTTCCCTTGACGTGGGACATGTCAGGAGAAAGAGAGCTGTCTCATGGCCTTTTAACTCTGAGATCACTGTGCTGTATTTCTTACTCTTTCTAAGGGACACCGTGGCGAGCCAGTAGACCAGAGGGAAAGGTGAGAGTGGGCTTGCGCTGACTAGTCTGACTGAGCAGCTGAGATTTCTGGACCAGCCCAGGCCTGGCTTTTGGTTGCTTCTTCCACAGGCTCAGTGTCTGGGGATCTCTTCGACTAGCAGGGACATGCTTGTACCCTGAGCAATTTTGCAGGCGGCAATGAGTGCCCAGGGTGTCTTGCCAGCTGCTCTATATGGCAGCGAAAGGGCAGTGGTGGGAGGGCCCGCCATGCCCTTCTCAGGCTGCAGAGTGATCACAGGCATTCACGTGTCTTCTCAGCACTCTCGGATCAGCTCTGTTGTCCTCTTCCCTCCCTCGACCTTGGCATTGATTTTTGACAGCTGATATGCAGGTTGAATCTTCATGTTAAATGGAACAAGTCACTTCAACTTCAGAGACTCATCTGTCAGTCAGTGGTAGATGTAAGATCTGTCAAGACTAGTTGGGAAGTCTGTGTGGCTCCGAGAGATTTTAGATAGGGGAGGACTTGGCTCCTTGCCTGTGTGGCTCTGTGCTCTGCATTAATTGGCAGGAGAGTTCAGGGGTTGAAGTACTGTAGATTTCTATCCGTTTGGACAGGCAGGCGTGAGGTGTGTCCCTGTGTGTGGCAGGTGCTGATGCAATCGGGGTCCTGTTAGGATAGATTTATCGTCCACTCAGTTGTATGTTCATTGGGCCTATCGGAGAGTCTGGTTTGGAGTTGGGCCACCGCTGTCTCTTCTGAGATGACAGCGGTATCAGGTCGCTGGCCTGAGCCATGCATAAAGGAGGACTAAAGCTATCAACAAGTTGTGGTGTCTGGTTCCTTGGAGAACCGCTCGCTTGGTGCAGAGTGAGGACCGCAGCAGATGCACGCACGGCCTGCCTGGCTTCTGGCAGGACGTCGGTCCTTCCTGCGTGCACGTGGTCACGGAACCCAGAAGTTCCTGGAGGTGTCCCAGTTGGGAGATACATATAATGGAAAAATAACCACGAAAAGATGTTAATAAAATTTAATTGAAGATCCACTAAGTCCATTGCATTCTCTTGGGCCTTCAGCATGTGACTTTATGACCCCATGACTTAGGTGTTCTCTTCATTTCACACAAGGGGACATTTCAGCTTGGTGATATTGGTAAATGGCTGAGAGGGGCTTGGATGGAGCCCGAGACTGTATGACCTCTAAGCTTACCTTTCAGTGAAGAGCCTGTGGCAGGAACGTGTGGTCCACAATTTCTGTGGTGGCAAGTTGCAATTCCCTTGTTGTTGGTTCTCGACTCTTCGCTCTGGACACGGGGGGCCTGCCTTTATTGTTTCCTTCCTTGCAAAAAAATTGGTTTTAAAAAATAATACGTATATATTTTTTAAAACTGAAAGCAGTATGAAAGGAAGTAGGGGATGTACTCTGTCTTCACCAGTTTCACTCCTTGGTGGTGAGTGTAAGACGCCTGGGTGTTCCCGGTGCTCCACTCTGTTCACACAGTGAGGGAGGGGTGTGGGGATACTGCTCTGCCCTCGCCTGGTGGGACGTGGTTGAGCATGAGCTTTGCTGTGATTTTTACACCAGAGTAGTGACCCTGGATCATCTGATAGAGTTTACTCATAACCTGCCAGGACATTTTAAGGACAGGGAGACTGAAAAGGAGTAAGGAATTTGGGCTGTAGGATCTGTGAGATGAAGACTGCCCTTGGAGGTGATGTTGTTTAGGGACAGTCAAGCCAAGAACTGGGAAGCAGGAGATCTAGTGTAGCAGCAGGTGCCGTGAATCCCTGCGCATCAGTGACACAGGGTATCACGTGCATTTCCTTCCTGCCAAGGTTGTTACGGGGAGGTTTGGACAACAGAAGGTAAAACCTCTCGAAAACTTTTACAAAGGCAGTTCTCGTGCTGGATGGTGTGGTGGAAAGGTTGTGTGGCTACTAAGTATGGTCCTGCTTGTTAGGAATTTGCCATTCTGTTATATGCTTTAATAAGTTTTGTAAACTTTTATATTCCTAATGGTTTAGAAATCTGAAGAATTGTCTTGTGAGTTTTAAAACAAAAACCAGTCATTGTTTTTTGGATTGAAGCATTTCAGTCAACTTTGGTTCACTTCCCTGTGTTGTACGTGCTTCATTGACTTCTGTGAAACTAGAAGAGATTTCTCAGTGACACGTATAGCATACTGATTTCCAGCTTGATATGGGATGATATCCAAGAATCTTCACCCCAGGGTCATGAGTACCACGGGAAGAGTTTCTATGCTGACAGTTGGCTGTTCTGTCTGGTTTCTGGCCCTTTTGTGGATGGCTATACTCTTCTGCATGGGGGCTATCTCTAATGCATGGATTCGAAGGCATGTTTGGGGCCATTCAAAACTATAGAATTTTTGGTGTCCAAAATATGATGCAAATGGGAAATAGCTATTTTTGTTCATCCAGAATTTTCTTTTAGGGGCAGCTGGGCGACTCAGTCAGTTAAGCGCCTGCCTTGGGCTCGGGTCATGAGCCTGGGGTCCTGGGATGGAGTCTCGCATCGGGCTCCCAGCTTAGGGGGAAGTCTGCTTCTCCCTCTTCCTCTGCTCTTTCCCCTGCTTGTGCCCTCTCTCTCTTGCTTACTTTTTAGCTCTCAAATAAACAAAATCTTTAAAAACTTTTTTTTAAAATAAAAAATAATATCTGCCCAGTGAAAACAGCAATAGGCTTTTCCATGCAGCAACTTTATTTCTAAGTTTGGCATTTTTTGTGTGTGTTTGGAGGTCTGGTATTGAGGTAGGCTATAGCCTGTTGGTCTGCCCATCTGCAAACAAGCCAGGTCCATTAAGGCATAATATTTTCATTTGTATTTCCGTGTGTTTTGTTAAAAGTTGAACTCAAGAGTTTGATTTGAGACATCTGCTGTGTTATGTACCTACCAGATTATTGATGTAGTGATGTTGCGACGGAAATGTGACTTTAAAAGTCAAGTTTCGTATTTTGAATGTTTTAAAGCACTGTTTACCTATTATACTTGGTATAATTGGTTGACTTAATTGATTTTTGTATTCCGTGAAGTCCAGATGTAAGAAAAAAAGTCTATCTATCTATCTATCTATCTATTTATTTATGGGTTCAGAATAAAGATTCAGGCTTTGAATCATTAGGAGGAGAGGGAAAGGAACATAATTTGTTGTTCTTACAATATAAAAGAGGCTGGTGAGGGAGACATTTTGAAGCTTGAAAACAGATTGACATGGAAGCGGAGACCTGCAGCCATGACAGGTGGCAGGAGCGGGAGGTGTGGGGGGCGGGGCCCGCAAGAACAATTCAGCTCTGAGCACCCTTTTTTTACAGTCCTGCCAGGAACAATGAGAAATCTCCATCTTGTCATAATTGACAAAGGAAGTTGTCTAGTGCCGCTGACTCGAAAGGCTGATGACTTTGAGATACTTGGGTCGTGAAAGAAGCTGAATCCTAATGCTGAATTTGTTTATAGGGAGACAAGATCCACTGATACATTTTTTATCATTTTGCATTCAGAGCATCTGTATCTCCTTGAATAAGTGCTATCTCAGAATCTAGGAGAGCTCTTAGAGTCCTCTCCTGCCACTCAGCTTAGAGCTTTTTCCCTGTATGATCCATCTGCCTCCCAGTCCTGACTTGCACTGGGGATAGTGTTGGAAGAGGCAGCAACCTCGACCGGAACCCGCCTCTCTTTCCTCTTGCAGAGGTTTCATATTTCCTTCTCTTTTCCTCTTGGGGTGGAGAGGGGGGGAGGGGAGCTGGCTCTCCCTAGCTGCCGTCTTTATGTTCTCTCTCTCTCTTTAGCTCAAGTCATCTGACTTCTTTCCTCCCTTCCATTTGCTTCTCCAGGAGTGTGCCCGCAGTGCCAGTGTGTGAGAGGGTGAGCCCTGGTGGTGGCCCGTAGGCCCACTTCTTCCAGAGCTTACCATTTGCTCATTCTGAGGCCTTGGTCCACTTTCCTTGTGACTTAGCATTTCCCAATTTCTCTGAAGGAACAAAGAACATATTTCCCACCAAGGGTCTTGAAAATATCCTATATGTCCAGAGACCTTGTATGTGTACAATTTGTGTTTGGTTATAGGGTTTAAGTGAAGAGAACACTGCACAGTAGACTTTCTGGTCCCTGCTCTCACTTGAGTAAACATCTTAGTTCTAGTATAATAAATAATTTAGGATGCATTCCTAAATTCAGGAAAAGCTGTCAGAATCTTCTGCTTCACTCTTGAGTCTTCTGGAACACGGCTGCAGTTAGACTTGGTGATTGGTAACCATGAAAGGTGATCTTTGGAAGGGACTGGGGAGGAGGGGTGGGGGTACCTGGCACAAGAGGAGGGGTTGTCATGGTGACTGGAGTTCTGGGACAGAGCTTCTGAGGCCTTTCATTGCTCCCCAGCACAGTTCCTGTTGTTCTTTCCCTTCTCCCCTCTCTCACAACACCTGTGGGATTTCAGCATTTAATTAATATAAGGCCATTGGACTCTTAGCTTACTAGATCTCTCAGCGGTACTTCAATCATGGTTCATTACTTCCTCTTTTCTTGAACAACCTTTGGTCCAGTATTTATTAACTACATTTTAAAAATAAACATTTTATTTTGAAATAATTTTAGATTTGTAGGAAAGTTGCAAAGATAACACAGAGTTCCTTTATACCCCTCACCCAGTCTTCCTTGCTAACATCTTACCTTACCATGCTTCATTTTTCTGGTTCATTTGTCCAAAATAAGAAACCAACAACTGTATGCTACCTATCTAAACTCCAGAATTTCATTTGGTTTTCACCAGCTTTCCCACTAATGTCCTCCTTCTGTTTCAGGATCCAATCAGGGAACTACGATATATTTAGTTGTTAGTTGTATTTTATTTTATTTTATTTTATTTTATTTTATTTTGTTTTGTTTTGTTTTGTTTTAGATTTTATTTATTTGACAGAGAGAGATCACAAGTAGGCAAAGAGGCAGGCAAAGAGAGAGGAGGAAACGGGCTCCCTGCTGAGCAGAGAGCCCAATGCGGGGCTTGATCCCAGGACCCTGAGATCATGACCTGAGCTGAAGGCAGAGGCTTTAACCCACTGAGCCATCCAGGCGCCCCTCAGCTGTATTTTAATATAAACTTCTGGATATATCAGTGATTGGTAATTTTGTTTAAGGGGATGGAAGGAGAGTAAGTTACTTTCTTCTGGCTCTAGTGTTTTCTTCCATTCAGAAATATTTCATTCAGACATATCAGTCATAACAGTTTACTAAATATCCCCATTTGTACTTGTTCTGGTTTAATGTTTTGTAAGTACTGTGCTCTTTAAATGCTTTGTATTTACAAATAAAATTAGCAGTACTTTGAATGAAGTGGCAATAGGCTTCCTTCCATTTTAATGAGGTTTTGAATACATAGTTTCGATGTGCCATGGAGCTGATTAAAAATGGAATTCTACTTGTATGACCAGATGAGTCTAGTGCCAGCTTTCCCAGGACCAGTGGTACTTGTAAAAGCCGGATCATTCCTTCTAGCTATCTAATAAAAGTATTTTCCTTAAAATTATAGATGTGTGTGTCATGTAGGATGAATAATCCTGTGTGTGTGTGTGCACGTGTGCGCATGCTTGTGAAGGTTTTTTTTTTTTTTTTTTTTTTTTTTAGTGAAAACTGGCATTCAAAAGAATAAAGTGGAAAATATTTGAGTACTTGGGCTGTAGTAATCCCACAGGCTTTGCTTCTTCAGCAAGACCTCCACAGCTGGTGTTGCCTTCCTCTGGGCCCCTCGCCGATGTGCACCGTCCTGTACCACAAGAGCTCGGCCTGGATCCCTGTCCTCTGAACCACCTGCTGTCTGTCCCAGACTTCCTCTTTCCTTACACATGCTTCCAAGCTGCCTTGCTCGGGCTTTGCCTCCCCACAGATAAGCTTGGTGAGGAAGGGGATAGGATTTGGACTTCTCTGGCTTTGGTGTAAGTGCTTCTCAGTAATGTTTGTGACAGAGATCTTTTCAGTCCCTGGTGGAGCCAAGATGAACCGTATGCCTTCACCTGTCCTCGATGGCAAAATGTAACCAAGTACCTTGAGAAGAGCTTTCTGCTTTTGACTGTTGTGAGCACGGAAATAGGAAATTCTCTTCGCCTGGCCACATAATCACAGAATAAACTTTGAGTTCTGTTAAAAAGTGAAAGGCAGAGTGTATGAGTGAGATACCTTTGACCTTACAACTATTAAATAGAATAAACAAAGTGTAGAATGAATTCTTGGGACCAGGTCAACATCAACCCCTGCTTCTTTATGTGCCTTTTGTCATTCACATTTCTGTGACTAGATCTTGATCTTGATGTTCTCAGTTGGGATAGTGGGGAGTCTCAATGGCTTAAAAGGGGAGGGAAACATGAGACTTGTTGCTTTGAACCTTCTGGAATGTCTAACCTATTTATGACATTTCAAAATAATCCTTAAACTTCCTTGTCTGTTGTTGTGACTTTTTAGTGAATATACACAATAGTGCAGAATTACTTATTTAAGCAATTTTTTTCTATTTCACCTCTTTCATCACTCTATTAATGAGAAAAATCAACTCTAAATTGAGTTGAACCGAGCATGTATTATAAACATATAGGGGTGCATGAAAGGTGAACTTACCTTTCAGAGGAATCCATTTCTCTGTTCATTCACTCATCATGCCACAGACATTTATAAAGCACTCTGTGCTAAGCCCCATACTGGGTGTTGGGGCCATGGCAGTGAATAGGAAACCCAGGCCCCTGGTCTCACGCAGTTGGCTTACAGGCTTAGTTGTGTGGATGGTGGTATCCATCACTGAGATAGGGATGTCTGGGGAGGAGCAGAGAGCTGCATTTGCCCATGTTGAGTTTCAGATACCAGCAGTCTATTTTTGTTTTTGTAAAGGCAAAAATTCAGTATCTATTTACCATTACATCCTCTTAATTTTCTGTTTTATGACTTTTAAAATTTTGATGTTTTGTCGAAATTATAATGGTCATTTTTCCCCCCCAGTCGTCATGTATGCATTATTAAAAATGAACATTCTGTTGAAATCATTACCTCTTCTCTTCCATTGGTGAGGGAGGGATTCCTGCCCTAGGGTTGTGGGCATGACCTAACACATGACACCCGGCACTGGTCAGATGAGCTTGATGACAGTTGATTTTGTATAACTGGATATCACATATGCTCCCAGCCCAGGGACGAGAACACTGCAGGCCAATCGGGTTGTGCTCCGGAGCAGAGATCAAGCTGGGGCTGTGGGAGGCAGGCTTTGCAGAATCGAGAGGGTAGGGTGGCCCCTGGTTCCTTGAAGAGGATGTGACTAGCTTGTGTGAATAGTTCTGTGCAGTGTCAGGCTCCTCAGGATAAGCAGGAACTGTGCTTGGCCCATGATGAGGAGGGTTGTTTGGGTAGGGGACCTTGTCTGTGAGGTCTGAGTGGGGAACTTGCAGTTAGGCCATCAGAGACCTTCCTGGTTTTCCAAATGTCAAGGCAGCACATAATATGGGGCCTTCCTTAGTTTTAGGTCTTATACCACATATTTGAATTAAAACCACACTTTATACTTATTAAATGCTGCAGAGAGGCAGAAGGCAGTAAAATATTTGAGAAGAAATGCACAATTATAATATCAGAAATTAGGTACCTATGATGGGAATGATTTAAGCTAGCCATGAGCTGCATGGGGTCCATCTAACGTCTTCATATGCCATGCCTTGGCTGGGGTCCAGGGGCTGACTGATCGCTTGCCAGCAGCTCCATGTGGCTGGATGGGAGGCCAGGGCTGAGGGGGTCTCTGGGGAGCAGCCCTTCAGTGTGCATGGTTGGCTCTAGATCTCTAAGCCTTCAGTCTATTTTGGTTTTCCCGGTGGAGAGTACATCCTCCCAGTGGAGCGGACTGTTAGGGGCTTTTCTTTCTCTTCTTTCTGCATAAAATTTTAACTCCTGCTACTGCTTTGCTAAAAGAAAGAAAACATGCCTGAATAGAAAAATGTTTCAGATGTCGATCTCTACTTATTGATATGCATGATGAAGTGATTAGGAGAAAGGTGTATGGATGTCTGTAATTTACTTTGAAATGCATCACAAAATAAGATGGAATAATAGGTGGGTAGAGGGATGGATAGATGGATAGATTTGTGAAAAAGCAACTGTGGGAAGCTGTTAATTGTAGAATCTAAGTAGGGTACACAGCTGTTCATGGTAAAATTCTTTCAACTTTTTGTGTTTGGATAGTTTCATAATACAATAGTGGGAGAAAAAAGTTCCAAAGTAAATGGGATGTGTTTCATTAGTGGATAAAACTAGCGCTAAAAAAAGAGTTGGAAATATTCATGGGCACAAATCTTAAGACTATTCAATAGTTTTTTTTTTTTTGATTTGTGTTTATGTGTAATTCAGGGTTTTATTGTTAAAAAAAGATGTATTTCACAGTTTGAAAACACTGGCCTCAGGCGTTGTGTGTGTAATAAAGAGCGCAGTGGCAGTATAAGGCCCTGGAGAGATGACGGCGTTCTGCAGCACTCCTGCAGGTGGTCAGGGGAAAGCCCGGATAAATACGTGAGATTCAAAGTGTCTAACTTAACAATGGTTTTTGTTCAAGGGTTTAATGTTGTTGAGGAATTTAGCCTAAGAATTAGATCATACCATCAGCACAGGCTATTTTTCGTCTTGTTCTGTTTTCAATTTTAGGCAAAAGAAAGGGAAAGCTTTCACTGATGGGTCAAAACCATGAATGTGTATATATTCCATTGTAAATATTGCGTTTTCTTTGCACAGTGTATTTTTGTAAGGGGATGAAAGCAACTCTTGGATTATTTATGTTTTAGGATTTCCCTCTCAAAATTATTCATTTTGGGGTATGATTTTTAAAAGTCTTCATTGCTTACGTAAAGTATTTGGGAAAAAACACAAGGGAAAAAATTCTGATCTTATCACTCCAAGAAAAATGTTTATTACACAAATGGCACATAAAATATATGAACACCATATACATTTATATAAATACCATGTACAAAATATTTCACTTAAAAATTGGGATTATACTACATGTATTGCCTTGCTGAAGGGATTGTAGGCAAAGTGTAGTGCCATTTGCCACTTACTTTGAAATGGATAAAAAAAATTGGATTCTTTTGTTTTTTCCTATGATGAAGGATCTGATGAGAATCTTTCTGAATAATTAATTGCAGACATGTACTTTATTTTCTTAGGCACACCTCTGAAGCCTATTTGATGAAGTTAGGTGGCACTTTGATAGATATCGCCAATGAAGTTGGGGAGATGGAATGCTTGAAGTAGAAGCCAAATTTGGGGGCTGGCAAGAGGATCTGTTGCGTTGGAGCAGATCATTTGAGAAGGAAGAAGAATAGGGGAGATAGGGCAGAGAATTTAGATTGTGATTAATTACGTTGGCGTTTAATCATCACCGCGTATCTCATGATCTCTTATAATATGGAGGTATTATAACTTATGTAACCGTTTCTTAATGATTAATATTTTCTCCAGTATTCTATTATACATAACAACTGTGACAGCATCTTTATAGATCCATTCTCTGTGTGGGAGTTTTTCCTTTAGAATATAAATGAGTTGCTTGCAGAAAAGGAAGTACACATCTTACGTTTTATTAGATATTGACAAATTGCAATAAGAAAGACAATTTATACTCTCTGCCTCTTGTGAAGACTGAGTTACCTGTTTATTAATTTTTTTGTTAATTTGATAGTCAAAAATTGGTGTATCGTTATTATTTTAACTTCCTTTAATTTATCGCTATTCCTCACAATTGTTTTTAATGGTGTATACCACACTCTACAGAAATTTTTAAGCTTCTGGCTTTTGGGTTTTATATCTAGAGTCTTGCTTAAAAAGACCTTACTCACCCTAATTGCAAAAGTATTCTTTTTTTTTTTTAAGATTTTATTTATTTATTTGACAGAAGGAGAGATCACAAGTAGGCAGAGAGGCAGGCAGAGAGAGAGGGGGAAGCAGGCTCCCTGCTGAGCAGAGAGCCCGATGATGATGCATGGGAGACGATGCGAGGCGAGGCTCCATCCGAGGATCCTGAGATTATGACCTGAGCCGAAGGCAGATGCTTTAACCCATTGAGCCACTCAGGTGCCCCTGCAAAAGTATTCTATGTTTTAAAATTTAATACTTAAAAAATGGTAAAGCAGAAACATATAGAATCTAATCTTGATTTAATCTGGAAATGATTTTGTATTTGGGAGGGAGTAATCTAAATTCTTCCTTGCCTAACCCTTGCTCCCCAAGAGAAGAGCCAATCGTTTTGACACAGTTATCTCAAGTTTTTGTTTTGTGTCTCTTTTGTTTTTAATGTGCTCGTGTATTTCTGTGTACATTCAGGGCAAATCTTCACCAATGAGAATTTGCTCTTTAAGTGCAGAAGCATATTATCTAAATGCATTTGTGAAGTATTTTGTTGACATACCATGTGTTTACTTTTTTGAGTTGAATAATACTGATACATTATGATAAAAGTTTTTAAAGGGAATTATTTTTTGAACCTGAGAATAAGTTTCCTAAATCATAAAATGAGATTAGGGTATACTTTGCAGTTCATTCTTTGTGATTTTTAAAAGTACATGGTTTGCAAACATACTCTTTATACTATTTTTTTCTGAATAAGCAATAGTTTTGCTATTTATGGGATTCATTTAGTTGATGGGAAGTAAGTGGGAAACAACTTCGACTTTATCTTTGTAGAAGCATAATTTACTCCTTTTGTGGATTGCAGTTAGCTTGATATTAGAGATTTTGAGAAAGATCATTTTATTAAGTTTGAATCTGCTTACCAGAACAGAGAACCTGAGAAAACCGGTGATCATGCTTGTCACTAGTTTTTGGTCTTTTTTTTTTTTAATGCTGGATACTTTTTCTTATTAGTGACAACATGGAAGTAAGTATGTATGCATTCAAATCTTAGACAATTAGTAGTAAAGAAAATTTTCTTCTAAAATTTTGTATTAAATAGAACCCATTGAGGAGTGATAGTAATGGGATTTTAAATACTAGTAGTTGCTGGCAGTGATACTGGGGAAGTTCACCTTCAAGCAAGCAGGAAATGACTGGTTAGTAATGACTTGGTTAGTCATGCTTTTGTGCATGATTAATGGTGTTATCTTTGAACTTTGGTATAAAGTCTAAGAGGGAAGCGAGTGTTTCATTGTAATAGTGAGCCTTTTCTGTTTGTAGTTGATAGAGATGTATTGCCCAACACCTGTGTTTTTCTTGAGAAACTTCGTGTTTCATTGCTTCTTTCCAGCCAACTCCTTCCTTCAAGTGTCACCTCATTTCCTCCAGGGGCTAGGGAGGAGGGAGAGCCAAGGAATGGGTGGAAGTTGGGAAAGAGGTGCTGGACTAAGGTCTTCATAGAGAACTCCTCCTTAGAGTCTCTTGTCTGCCTGGCCCTGAAGGGTGGATGGTTCTCCCTCAGGCACCTTGTGCTGTTTGTACTGGCCTTGTCGTATGTCTCCCATTGGCTGTGAGCACTGGGAGGTGCGGGTTTGTCAGGGATGCTTGCCCACTTATTGGAAAGCTCAGGTTTGTTTTATTAACACAAATGCAGGTATTATGGAAAAAGTCGTAAATTTTATATGCATGCATTTTTAAAGATAAAATCAAGATACCCCAACAAAAGGTACTTGAAAGACATTTTGTACTGGCAGAAGGGAAGAGAAGGCTTTTGTGGCTCCCATCAGACCTTCAACCATAGAATGTCCTCTGTTTTACTGCTTTTACTTTTTCTTGGGAAGAAAAATGCGAACTGCGTTGCAGGCTTGACTGTGTACTTAACGCTATTGATGACTATTCTGTGGTTTAACTTTTCATAAGCTTGCAGATCTCAGTGGTGGCATGGAATGCTGTTTTCCTCTAATAGCTCCCTCCTCCTTAGAGACAGGGAAAATACCCTGCTGTCTAGTTTTCAAGGAAGGATTAATAGCTACGGTTAATTTTGCAAAAAGCTGCTTTTGAGATTTAGTCTTGCACATTTTTTCCCTTCATTTTTAACCTATCCATTCTGAGAAGCTGAGAAAAGTGAGCCATGGGAATATTTGCCATTATACTTGTCTCATTGAATTTAGTAGGCTTACTTCTTTGCCTCCCCTCTCGTAAATATTTGCAAATTCATTACAGTATTTACTTTCCCTGTGGTTTAACTTAAAAATAAAGATTTTGGCAAAACGTGTGGCATGCTGAAAAATAACGGACTAGTAGTTAGGAGATGGAAGGTTTAGATCTTGCTATCCAATTGCTATTTGATTTTGACCCTTAACTTTTCTCAGTTGTTATTTACTACCTCCACAGTCTTTGTATTCATTTCAAGTTCAGTGATTTTAATGGCAAATAATTGTTTTATATTCTTTTATGTCTTAAAAAGTGTTTTATGAAGAACTTTAATTTCATAGAACTTATAACTATAGGTTTTTGGGTGCTTCTGAATAAACTTGGTACAGTAGCTCAAGTATCTAGTCAGCATTAGGGAGTAAGTGTATGTTTTTCAAATATCAATGTCAGCAATTAGTGTAAAGGATTAGTAAAAAGACTAAGGTAAAAGATTAGTGTAAGAGAATAGCTCTCCAAGTAAGAGTAGTGAAATTTATCAGGTAACTGGGACTCTCCTACAAGAACACATTTTCTTGGGGTGCCTGGGTGGCTCAGTTGGTTAGGTGTCTGGCTTTTGGTTTCCGCTCAGGTTGTGAGCTCACAGTCCTGGGACTGAGCCCCACATTGGGCTCTGCACTCAGTATGGAGTCTGCTTCAGATTCTTTCTCCTTCCCCCACCCCCTCTGCTTCTATCCCCCCACCCCCAGCCAAGTAAATAAATAAAATCCTAAAAAAAAAAGAATACACTTTCTTTGCATATAACTTAAAAAACAGACCAGCTTGAAAGAATTCCTGAAAGAAGATGGTCATAATTTTATATTTTCACTTTTTTTTTAAATCAGAAAACCATGTAAAGTGGAGAGAAAAAATTTAAAAGAAATAGCTCGAAATGTATTCTATAGATGTTTATAATGATGACTTTATCATGCGTATATCCTTGGAGAAACAGTTACCTTTATAATACCGAGACCCTGCTTCTGGACATTTGTAGCTGGCAAATTATTAAGTTTGGGGAACAGGGTTTTGTAATTTACAGGTCTGTATAAGTCTGTGTAACCAGATCAAATTCTAGCTGCTCTCCCTCCCCCATTGCTTTTGGCATTAAGCCATTTCCCTTTAATTGGGAGATGTTAGAGTAAGCCTACTACGAGGCTCAGTGCTGGATTGATTAAAGAGTGATTTTGAGGACATGGTTTACTGTGTCTCACACAGCATTCTCTTCGAGAATCCGCAAAGGACATTTCTTCCCGGTAATAGATACAGTTGTGGTTCTTTTCTTAAGTGTATGCACAGTAGCCCCCCTTATCCCGGGTTTCGCTTTCCCTGGTTTGAGTTACCCGTGGTCAGCACAGTCTGGAAGCAGATGATTCTCCTTCTAATGTATTGTCAGAAGGTCACTAGTAGCTTAACAGCTACGTCATAATGCCTACGTCATTCACCTGACTCCATCTCATCATGTAGGTGTTGTAACATCTCACATCGTCACAAGAAAAAGGGTGAATACTGGTACAGTAAGATATTTTGAGAGATACCACATTCACATAACTTTTATTACAGTATATTTTTATAATTGTTCTATATTACTATTTTTAGTTTCTTGCTGTGCCTAATTTATAAATTAAGCTTTATCATAGGTATGCATGTATAGGAAACAACATAGCATGTAGGATTTGGTATTATCTGCAGTTTCAGGCATCCACACACTGCTAGAATCTTCAGAGCCCATCTGGAGACCTCATGGAGTGCATTTTGAATATTGCCTTTGATTTCACCTTATTTTTCTAAATTTCTCTGCTCTTGATTTTGGATTATTATTAAAAAATAATCCTGCATTATGCAAATTTGTAGCTGTATAGTACAATATAATGTTAACGAGAAGTTTTCAGTCTGCAAAATCATTAATTCATTTAATTTCCAGACCCAGTTAATTTATCCTTTAGAAAATAGAAGATTTGGGTTTTGGGGAGAGAGACAGAGAGGCTCTTCAGCATTGTGGCTGTGGACAGATGACTTTGTGTCCCTGACTGCTCCTTTTTATATATTGCTGGATTTAATTTGTTAATATTTTGTTAACATTTTTTGTCTTTGTGTTCACGAGGGAGATAATATGTATATTTTAATGTCTTCCTCTGATTTTTAAATCTGATTTTTAAACGGGCTTATGCTGGCCTTTCAAAATGAGTTGAGAAGTGTTCTCCCTTAGTTCTTGAAAGAGTTCACATTAAATTGGCATTAATTCTTCCTTAAATGTTTATAAGAGAATTCAACAATGAAGCCATCTGAGCTTGGAGTTTTCTTCGTGGGAGACTTTTGAATTATGAACCTATATTTAAAACAGATACAGGGTTATTCAATTCTAAATCTTCTTGTATTTAGATTCTATTAAAATTCTAAGACAGAAAAGGCTCAAGGCCTCAAATGAGTTGAGGTTTGGTAATTTGTGTCTTTCAAGGAATTGGCCATTTCATCTGAGTTGTCAAATTTGTTGGCATAAAGTTCTCATCATATTCAATTATTTTTTTAATATCTGTATGATTTGTGGTGATATCCCTGTTGTAATCCTTAATCTGCGATTTCTCTTTATTCTTGATTAGTATTGCTTAGGGGTTTATCAGCTTTATTTTCAAAGGCCTAATTTTTGGTTTTGCTCCTATTCTATATGCCTTTGCTAGTTCCTCAATTTCTCATTGAGCTTTAATATTTCCTTCTTTCTTCTTTGGTTTAATTTGCTTGTTATTTTTTTTTTTCAGGCTTCTTAAGTTGGAAACTTAGATAATTGTTTTTAAATTTTTTTTCTTTTCTAATATAAACATTTAGAGCTCTAAATTCCCCATCAGGCTTTAGCTGCAGTTCACAATTTGTGATATGTTGAGTTTTTCTTCAGTTAAAACAATTTCTAATTTCCCTTGTGAGTTCTTTTACAAATGGGTTGTTTAGAAGTATACTCCTTAATTTTCAAATATCCAAACATTTGGAGATTTTTCCAAATATCTTTATTATTTATAATTTAATTTTGTGGCTAGGGAACATATGGCTGTATTATTTCAGTTCTTTGAAATTTACTGAGACTTCCTTTATGACTCAGCTTCTGGTTATCTGAGTGAGTATTCTATGGGCACTTGAAACCCTTTTTGTTTCTTATTCTAGCCAGAAAAAGAAAGACAAGTTGGATTGAGAACAAAACGGCACCTCTCTTCAGGCTGAGATGTAGGAGTAATGCAGGCTGATGTGTTCACAGTGACTTTGGTGGTGTATTTTGTATGGAAGGGGGTCAGGGAGGTCCCTTCTATGTGTGAGTGACTACAAAACTGCAATGAAATAGGAGGCAATTTTAGTCTATTGAAGGAAGATTGATTGCTTTAAGTGGTTCCTTCCTCAAATTGCAAATCCACTTTCATTTTGTTAGCAACTCAGAAAATAATAGAAATATGATTTATCTTGCTGAAATTTCTTCTTTGATCAGTAGGTCTTTTATGGAATATGTATACATATTCTAAGGATGATAATTTCATAAATGGGTGAACTCAGACTGGTGAAATGACAGTGTATCTGCTCTGCATTTTTCTATTAAAATAAATACTAAAATTTGAGGCCTTGAGCCTTTTCTGTCTTAGAATTTTGTAGCTGGAGTGAGGCAGGTAGAATAAAACACTTTGGGATAGTGAGGAAAAGATTATCATCACATTCTCTTAAAGAACTTAGATCCACAAGAGACTCTATCCAATAAATACAATGATTTGGCAACATAAATTAAATTTTCATTCCTAGGAATATTGACCCAACTGAATTTCACTAATCTCTAGACATTGGATTTTTTTTTTCTTTTTTCTTTTTTTAATTAAAGCATAATGTATTATTTGCCCCAGGGTACATGTCTGTGGATCCTCAGGCTTACACATTTCACAGCACTTACCATAGCACATACCCTCCTCAATGTCCATAACCCAGCCACCCTATCCCTACCCGCCCCTACCCCCCAGCCACCCTCGGTTTGTTTCATGAGTTTAGGAGTCTCTTATGGTTTGTCT
>CM052897.1:95866989-95928187 GCA_028534135.1 Potos flavus
TGCTTGCTAGACACTGGATTTTTTAAAAAGCACTTTCCTTTTACTGGATTATGATAGATATAAAATCATGACAGATCGCAACTGCAACCAAAAATTAGACAATTAATTCAGTACTAGTAATACTGTTATATTGTTCACACATGAGAGCAAAAGAGGCACTTCCATGAAAATTTGATTTCATCTATTGGTTTATTAACTAGTTGAAAGTTTTGTAATCATATTTTTATCATATTTTTTGAAACCTTGCTAACTTAAATTTTTCATTGTCTTTTGACATAGTTTAATGTAATTTCCAGGCTCAGAAATTCTCACTTTTGACAGTCTGCATTCCTGCATCTGTACACTCATTTGTCTAGAAGGGAAAAATTTCTAAAAGATGTGGTAATAGATTAAAGCTGACAGGTGTCATAAGTATTGCACATGTCATAAGACAAACGATGCTTTTTCTTTATAAGATGCTTCATGAATGATAACACTTAGGAGATAACCCTGAGAAATTATTTTATTGAGCATTTTACTTTATTTCTGATTCAGATTAGAAAACCTATTAAAATTCTCTAAAACACATATGGAGGGGCATCTGGGTGGCTCTGTTGGTTAAGTGTCTGCCTTCAGTTCAGGTCATGATCCCAGGGTCCTGGATCGAGCCCCACGTCGGGCTCCTTGGTCACTAAAGAAAATCAGCAAACCGTGAGAGAGAGACAAGAAAGGGCTAGAGAAAATATTTAGAAACAACCACAAAACAAATAATGAAATGATAGTACATTTCTATAATAAATACTTTGAATGGAAATGGACTAACTGCTCTAGTCAAAAGACATAGGATGACAAGACTCATTTTAGACCTAAAGACACCTGCAGATTGAAAGTGAGGGAGAAACATCCATCATGCAAATGAATGTCAGAAGAAAGCCAGAGTAGCAGTACTTATATCAGACAAAGTAGATTTTAAAACAAAGATGGTTATAAGAGACAAAGAAGGACACTATATAATAATAAAGGGACACTCCAACAAGAAAATATAGCAATTGTAAATATTTAGGCACCCAACATTGGAGCACCAAAATGCATCAGTTAATAATAAACATAAAGGAACTAATTGATAATAGTACAACAATAGTAGGGGATTTAATATCCCAAATATATCAATGGGCAGATCATCTGAACAGAAAATCAACAAGGAAACAATGGCTTTGAATGATACAGTGGAAGAGGTGGATTTATTTATTTATTATTATTTTTAAAGATTTTATTTATTTGAGAGAGAGTGCATGAGTGAACATGAGTGGGAGTAGGGGCAGAGGGAGAGGGAGAAGCAGACTCCCCGCTGAGCAGGGAGTCCAATGTGGGACTCGATCCCAGGACCCTGGGATCATGACCTGAGCGGAAGGCAGATGCTTAACCAACTGAGCCACCTGGGCGGAGCTTCCCCCCTCCCCCCCCCCCCGCCGCCACCTTTTTTTAAAGAGGAAGAGGTGGTTTTAACAGATATATTCAGAACGTTCCATCCTAACACAGCAGAATACACATTTTTTTTCAAGTGCAGACAGAACATTCTCTAGCATAGATCACATATTAGCCTACAAAACAGACTTCAAAAATTCAAGAAGATTGAAGTCATACTATGCATCCTTTCTGACCACAATGCTATAAATTTGGGAGTCAATCACAAAAAATCTGGAAAGACCAGACATAAATAGAGGATAAATAATATACTACTAAAGAATGAATAGGTCAACCAGGAAATCACAGAAGAAATAAAAAAGCACATGGAAACAAATGGAAATGAAAACACAATGGTTCAAAACCTTTGGGACACAAGAAAAGTGGTTCTAAGAGGGAAGTTTATAGCAATACAAGCCTACCTCAGGAAGCAAGAAAAATCTCAAATAAACAACTTAACCTTACACCTAAATAAAATCTAAAACCAGCAGAAGAAAGGAAGTAGTAAAGATTAGAGCAGAAATAAAATGATATGGACACTAATAAAAGCAATGGACTGGATCAATAAAACCAGGAGCTGGATCTTTGAAAAAAATCAGTAAAATTGATGATAAGCCTCTAGCCAGACTTAGCAAGTAAAAAAGATAAATGATTTGCTCACAAATGAAAAACAACACCACCACAGAAATATGAATAATTATAAAGAATATTATGAAAAACTATATGCCAACAGATTGGATAATGTGGAAGAAATGGATAAATTCCTAGAAACATATAAACTACCAAAACTGAAACAGGAAGAAAGAGAAAGTTTAATCAGACTGATAACCATCAAGTCTATTGAGTCAGTCAGTAATCAAAAAACTCTCAAAAATAAAAATCTAGGACCGGATCACTTCACAGGCAAATCCTGTCAAACTTTTTTTTTTTAAATCCTGTCAAACTTTTGAAGGAGAGTTCATACCTATTCTTCTCAAACTGTTCCAAAAAATAGACAAGGAAGGAAAAAAAAACTTGCAAATTCATTCTATGAGACCAGGATTACCCTGATACCAAAATGAGGTAAAGACACTACTAAAAAAGAGAACTCTAGGCCAATATCCTGATGAAAATAGACGCAAAAATTCTCAACGAAATACTAGCAAACTGAATCAAACAATACATTAAAAAAAAAGAATTCACCATGATCAAATGGGATTTATTCCTGGGTTGCAAAGATGGTCAGTATTCACAAATCAATCAAGCTATACATCACATCAATAAGAGAAAGGAGATAAGAACCATGTGATTATTTCAGTAGATGCAGAAAAAGCACCGGACAGTGTACAACATCCATTCATGATAAACCCTCAACAAAAAAATGAAAAACCCACAGCTAACATCATCCTTAATGGGAGAAAAACCGAGAGCTTTTGCCCTAAGGTCAGGAACAAGACAAGGATGTCCATCCACCACTTTTATTTGGCATTGTACTGGAAGTCCTAGTCACAGTAGTCAGACAACAAAAGGAGATAAAAGGAATCTAGATTGGAAGGAAGAATGAAAACTTCCACTATTTGCAGATAACATGGTAGTATATATAGAAAATCCAAAAGATTCCACTAAAAAACTTCTAGAACTGGTAAACGAATTCAGTAAAGTCACAAGATACAAAATCTGTGTACAGAAACCTGTTGCATTTCTATACACTGATAATGAAACAACAGAAAGAGAAATTAAAATAATCCTGAGGTGCCTGGGTGGCTCAGTTGGTTAAGTGTCTGCCTTCGGCTCAGGTCCCAAAGTCCTGGGATTGAGCCTGGCATCTGGCTCCTTGCTCAGCAGGGATCCTGCTTCTCTCTATCTGCCTGCTGTTCCCCTTGCTTGTGCTCTCTCTCTCAAATAAATAAATAAAATCTTAAAAAAAAAAAACAAAACGGTCCCATTTACAGTTGCACCAAAACCCATAAGATACATTGGAATAAACCTACCTAAAATGGTGAAAGATCTGTACTCTGAAAACTATACAAAACTATGAGAGAAATTGAAGAAGACACAAAGAAATGGAAAGACATTCCATGTTTGTGGATTGGAAGAACAAATATTGTGAAAAATGTCTCTACTACCCAAAGTAGTCTCCAGATTTAATGCAATCCTTGTCAAAATATCATTTTTATGGTAAAAATAGCATTTTCACAGAACTAGTCCTAAAATTTGTATGGAACCACAAAAGACCCCAAATAGCCAAAGCAATCTTGAAAAAGAAAAACAAAGCTGGAAGCATCACAATTCCTTCTCCAAGTTATATTACAAAGCTGTAGTAATCAAAACAGTATGGTCCTGGCACAAAAATAGACACATAGATCAATGGAACAGAATAGAAAACCCAGAAATAAACCCACAACTATATGGTCAAATAATCTTTGATAAAGCAGGAAAGAATATCCAACACAAACATAGGGGATACATGCACCCCTATGTTTATAGCAGCATTATTTGCAATAGCCAAATGATGGAAACAGTCCCAGTGTCCATTGACTGATGAATGGATAAAGATGTAGTCTATATACACAATGGGATATTGCTCAACCATAAAAAAATGAAATCTTGCCATTTGCAAGACATGGATGACATGGATGGAGCTAGACAGTATACTGTCCACCGAAATAAGTCAGGCAGAGAAAGACAGATACCGTATGATTTCACTCATATGTGGAATTAAGAACAAAACAAATGAGCGAAGGGAAGAAAGATAAAGAAAGAGACTCTTAACTATAGAGAACAAACTGATGGTTACCAGAGGGGAGCTAGAGAGGTGGGGGAGTGCACTTGTGATGAACACCAGGTGCTGTGTGGAAATGTTCCATCACTGTATTGTACACCCGAAACTAATACAACACTGTTAAAAAGTGGAGAGGCACCTTTAGGTGCATATTTTCCATTCTTTTAATATTTATCTTTTAGGTTATGTTTCAGGATTGAAGAGAATTTTGCCGCTTTTATTTGTGAAGTGTTCTATGCCATTACCATCTTGAAAATACTTAAGATTGGGGGTCAGTTGGTTACTAATGTGACTTTTTCTAATCTGTGAAAATGTTCAGAAATGACAGTGTCAGAGCCTTTTAGAAATTTTATTTGTTTCATTTTAATGCACGGGTTTCCTAGAGCATATTTGTATGTACTTAAAGTATTATGTAATTATTTGAGAGCTGAATTTTTTCTAAAAACTGTTTTATTAATTATTATAAGTTCTTGACCAAGGATAATGGAGAATGGAGGGCTTTTGTTCTGCTTTGCTTACTTAGAGATCCATCATACGCACTAGTAAGCTTCAAAACACTTAGATTCTAATAAAAGAGACTGAATAAACTTAGTCTTTGATCCAGAATCCATTGCAAGGGTCTCGTATCATCTCAGTGTTAACATTGCTGAACATTTCTTGTTAGATGTTAGGTGCCCACAGGCTGTGCCCGATAAATGGTAGTGAAAGAGTGTGGAGGGAATGGATGGAGTGGCATGTGCGTGGGTGTGGGTGTGGGGGTGGGTTGAATACTTTTGTTATACACAATAGGGAAACCTACTTTTAATTCTCAAACAAGAGAGTGTTTAATAACAGGGCTGGAAGAATTTTATTCTGGCAGCAGTGTATAGGATCTGGAATGGAGAAAAGAGAGACCAGGGACAGAAAGAAAATCTAAAAGTCTTCAAAGTGCCCATAAATCATCATGCTTAAAAACTTGGATAGTTATTGATTAAAAAAACAAACAGCAGTCTCATTGCTGTGGTCAGATTTGCTTCAGTTAAATGAATTTTATCGTCTTTAGGAAGTAAAGGATGTTAGTTCTTTGTGCTTTCAGGCTTAAGCTATCTGGGAGGAAGGACCTGCTTGGGGTCCCGTGGGGCTTACCTTGCCTGCAGAGGGAGGTGGTTTGGACAGCAGACAGATACTGTCCATCATAACCAGCCTGAGCAAATGGGAAGATGCCACATAAAACATCAGAGTGTGCAGCTTTTCCCAAGACCTGGAGCTTCCGGGCAGGAGTGAGCTCACACCCTTGCATGCCTGGAGCAGCTGCTCCTTAGATGTGGTTTTTGCTCTCCACTATGCAGGAACCCACCCATCCCACCCCTTTCATTTACTCTCATTTCCCGTAGGCACGTGAGCTTGGGACTTGTGCACCAAAGTATTTAACTTGACTTCTTGGAATGATGGAATAGCCAACCACACTGTGTGAAGTGGGAATGGATGGTCTGGTTTTTGCGGGCTCAAAGGATAATATAATGTTAAGGGCAGTGGGGCCTGGAGATGTTGTATCGCCCTTTATTATTACAGATGGGGAAATGGTCGGAGCTCTGAATTGCCTGAGCTCACACAACTAGTTATTGGCAAAGTGGGGACTAGAGTTGATTCCTAGTCTGCAGAAACTAGTGGACAGCTGCCAACCGCTGAGGGCTCGGAGACACTGTGTGGTTGTAGAAGTCCCTCTTAGGTCCGTGCTCAGGAGGAGGGTGTAAAGACATAATGCCAGCCTTTCCTCTACATGTAAGAGAGAAAGGCTTTTGTGTTAGGAAACCCCTAACTCCTGAGTATAAAAATAATGCTGAGAGCTATAGAAAGTTTAGGAAGCTGTACTGTATCTGTCTCATTTCTGAACAGTTGACTGTTGATGGATATATTTGGGCAGAAATCGCTGAGGTGCTAATTGATTACCTCTACTGACCCTTGAACCTGGGAAGAACTTTGACCAAATCTCAGTCTAGAGACATTTATGCTCACATAGTGCATTTAGCTGCTGTGTGGCTGAGAACAAAGGATTTATTTTTTTAAACCATGAGCGTACTCACTCAAGATAGAATCAGTCCACGTCAAGCACATTATGTTTTAGGTGTACTGGAGAATTTGCCCATTTGCAAAGTGACTTGATACTGAGTGATGATCCGGGTGTGAGTGATGGTGTTCCCAGTGCTAGTTGCACATTAGTATTACTTTGGTTTCTAAATTGGTTGTTCTGGGTTAGGGTGGGTGGGTGGTAGCTAGTTAATAAAGCCGTGCAGGTGTTTCTGATGAATCAGGATTGAGAACCAATGGTGTTTACCGCTGCTCCATTTTGAGACAGACCGACACTGGATATTTGTGCCCCTAAAAGAATAGGTTTTACAGTGTGTAATACTAGCCTACATGGTTGAGGAAGGGACTTTTTTTTTTTTTAATTCTGGCTATAATAATAGCAACTAATACTGAGCAGTAACTAAATGTCTTGAGCTATTTTAACTGCTTTAAACGTTTTGATTCATTTAATCCTTTTATCTCTGAGTTGAGTGCTCATTACTCACATTTCTTGGATGAGGAAACTGAGGCAGAGAGAGGTTAAGTCATTTGCTCCAGTGAGGTCTAGGTCTTTCTCCTTACCTTCTGAGCTCTATTGCTTGTGCCAAAGGGGCTCATGTTTCCTTCGTATTTATAACAAGCCATGTAGCTCAAGAAGCGGACTGTAAAGGTGTTGGCCTTTCTACTGCTTGGGTGTTTGCCCCACGGCTGGCCTTTGTGCCTTGGATTACCGCATTCAGTAGAATGCGTGCTGTGTAATTCTCGTGGAAACCTCTGCTGCCATTGGTCATACAGCAAGGCTGATTTACTCCCACAGCTCTTCCCCAACCCTGCCACCCACCTTCTGGCATTTTGTCTTAAGGATCAATAATAGCATAGCAGTAAAGAGGGAAAAAATATCTTAGGTCTGGTCAGTTTTCTGATTTATGGCCCATTTAGTATTTTTACTCATATGTCCTGGGGCCCTGTGTGCTGTGTTTACTGTGGTGATAATAAAGTTATTTTAAATAATTTATTGTGATCAGGAACAGGACAGTTTGCTAGTAAAAAAATTAAAATACAAACAGTAAACTTGGAAATTTGCTAACAAATAGAATTCTTTTACTAGCAAATCTAGAAATGTACGAGGTTTTGGAAAAAACTAGTCATGAAGGAGAAGTGAAGGGAAATAAACAATAGTACTGTGCCCACCATTACAAGAGAGTAGATGCTCATACAGGTTTTTAAAAAAATGGGCATGGTTTGGGGGCACCTGGGTGGCTCAGGTGGTTAAGTCTCCAACACTTGATTTCAGCTCAGGTCATAATCTGAAGGTCATGAGGTTAAGCCTTGCCTTGGGCTCTGTGCTGAGCATGGAGTCTGCTTAAGATTCTCTCTCCCTCTGGGTGCCTGGGTGGCTCAGTTGGTTGGGCGGCTGCCTTCGGCTCAGGTCATGATTCTAGGGTCCTGGGATCGAGCCCCACATCGGGCTCCCTGCTCATCAGAGAGCCTGCTTCTCCTCTCCCTCTGCTTGCCACGCTGCTTACTTGTGCTCTCTCTCTATCTCTGTCAAATAAATAAATAAAATTAAAAAAAAAAAAAAGATTCTCTCTCCCTCTGCCCCCGCCTCCCAAATAAAAGAAATAAAAATGGGCATGATTTGGAAGGCCATTTTAATTTCATAGAGAAAGCCATAGATCATGCTGCAGCCTTCAGTCGCACTGCATTGTTTCCCCCTCCAAAGTGTTTTCTACAGAGAAATATTTTAAGCAATATAGGATTAATTTTGTAGCATTCTCAAATCGCCTATTTTCTTATGAACATGAGTTTATTCTAATTTTGGATTAAACTGTCCCCATGCTGACTGTGAAGTTTCAATTAAGATGCATTTTTGCCTTGATGGGATGAACTGTTTCTTCCACTGAGAATAGGGAACCTCTGTGCTTGTAGAGTGCTCTCTGCTGGTGGCTTTGGATTTTAATAGTAGTCACAGACCCATCACCAAGTATAGAAGTGGGAAACATGAACTTAAGAGTCAGAGGAGCTCTAAAGCCTGGCTCCCAGCTTGGCACCCTTTTGCTGTGGGGTTTAGAACGTAAGACAGCCCCCCTGGAAGAACCAGCCCGCATTCTTGGTCCTGCATCCCTGACGAGTTGCCAAGCCCAAGGGCCTCAGTGCCCCTGCTGCATCATTGTGATCAATACTTGAGCGTATTTTAAAACACAGTGTACAAGGATAATGCAAAATTTATGAGGTGGTTAGGTTTTTTCCCTTAAGCAGGGAACTAGCTGTGGAAAAGAGGGAGTTTAAAAGTTTTCTGACATAATAAAGCTGGAATTAATTACTATGATCTGATTAATACCTAATACATTTTGATTTTTAAAAGATTGTTTGAAATATACAGTAATCTAAGCTGAAAGGAGTTTATCATCTTATCTGTGACAAGACACTGGCTTTAAAATTTGAGGAGTCATTAAGGTACAATGTTCTTTTAGGGGGAACCCCCCCACCATAAGCATAATGACTTTGCTGGAGTGTGTGTGTGTGTGCGTGCATGGCGTGCATGTGCGTTTCAGCTATAATTGATTACTTTTCATCTTCAGGTTTCATAGCATATATGTGAATGAATCAAGGGCATTCCACTACCTTCTTCTTCAAGTCAGTATATGCATTTGGCAAATGGGAATATTAACACACTTTTCTTAGGTTTTAAAGACAATTCTGTATTTTGGAAGGGGGTTTTAAAAATGCTTTGCTGTATCCCAAATACAGAGGCAAACAATATGGAGTAAGAAGTTTTTGAGACTGAGGCCTTAAATGTCATTGAGGGCTTGGGCAAGAGACTTGTGCAGTAAGTGTGCACAGAAGCGTGAGGTTTGCTGTGTCCCGATGTGAGGAGGGAGATGGAATGACCACAGGGGCACCACGCTGAAATATCAAGTCCAAGTTATCCTGCTCCCACTTGAGAATAAGCAGCCCGGCCTCTTCTTCAGCCCTCACGAGTCATAGCACTTCCGGGGATGTTTCCTCTGATTGTAGCTCACAGTGACCCTGGGTGAAAGCGCTGAGCCAGTTTACTATTAAAACTGGGCCTAGGTAAACTGGAGTTTGTGTTCCGGGTAGGTGATGTCCAGTGGAAAGTGCAGGGGTGGATGACAGGATAGTGGTGGCTGAGACCTTATTTATTACTATTTAGAAAATAATAAAACCGTTGTTTTCTTCGACTGTGGGCAACAGGCTCTCCCTGGGATGGGCCCCTCCTCACAGTCTCCTCTTCTCGGTCCAGCTTGGAGCGTTCATGGGGTGCCTGCCTGCTGTGATGGGGGTGGGGGAGAAGGGTCTGATTCCTTCACTGTCCTCACACTCCCTGTCCCGCAGATCCACCGTGCTGGTGAAGCATTCCTACAGTATTAGCCACTATTCCTTTCACGTGGTTTTCTTTATACTCTGTTCTTTCCACATTTGTTTGAGCCTTTTCAAAGACAACATGGAGATACAGGAAAGAAGTAATTTAATTTGAAGATTAGAATTCCGTTATTTTTACAGTGCAGTCATCTTAACTCTGGAATTCGTTTCTTTTGGTTGCCATTGGCCTTGGTAAAGGGTGTGATGTTGCTTAAGATTTATATGCAACCAAATCAACTCTGCTTCAGTATCATACTCATTTAGGTAAACTAATTCAACGGTACTTAGACTATTTGGTATAGATTTAGAATAAACTAACCACCCACCTCAAGATACTTATATTGCCTTTCTGGTATTATGCTGCACAGTGTTATTAAATGTCCTCTAATTAGTCTGAAAAGTGTTTTTTTTTACTTCAAAGGCAAGTTATTTAAATTATGATGGGTTTTGCCTTACTAAATAATTTGGAACATTCCTAGGACTTTAGTGGTGTATACTTGTAAGTTTTATTTCAGGTGAATTGAGACAAATTCTTGACATAATACAAAATGTTATTATCTCCAAGGCAGTTTTTTTTTTTTCAAAGTAAAAAAACCCCCACGAGTGTCCGTCATCCACACTATTTATTTACTCAAGGGAGAAGCTTTTTAGCACACCTTGCACCATGAACTGAAATTTTGGTGCCAGCCCTTGTTTGCATGTCCATCCAAGGTTGAGATAAGTTTTTGCAGGAATGTCAGCTGACTGTGAGGCAGACCCATACAAGAATGAAACTGGAGGCTTTGCATTAAAATAAATACTCACTTAGACCTTATGGGCTTTGCTTCTCTTTTGGCATCACAAACTTCAAGTAAATATGGGCCCCGGTATTATATTTCACATATGTAGATGTGCTACATGTATGCTACTTAAATCATATATGCAATATTCATTACTCAGCTGTGATGTGAAAATTGAAAGTCTTGAATTTGACATTAAATTCTTGGTCCAAATCTCAGATTGGCCTGAAATGTTATAGTGGTGAGAAGATAAGAAGGGCCTGATTACTGTACCTAAAAAGGTGGGTTGTTTCTCTTGCACTCGTATGAACACATTGGTGGCTTCAGCTGTCAAACGAGTTTTATGTTTTCCTTGTCTGGTCTTGTTGACCTGCTATTTATTTAAGTCTTTTGATAAACAGGAAGAGCTGCTCCAGTACTCGGAGGGAATGTTTTATGGAACTGTTGCACAAATGTGAGGAATGAGAGTTTCATCCAGAAAGGATTTAACTTTAAAGATGGGGGGAAATGTAGGATCACAGAAATCCTTAAAATTTTAGAATTAAAAAATTTGATTTGGGATCTTTTGAAATGCTTTTTTTCTCTTCAAATCTCAAATTGTAGGTTCACATTTGCTGCTTTTGTTGGTAATATATTACCTTGATTTTTTTTATTATGTTGTTTTAATATTTGTTTAGTACACGAAGCTTGAGGTGACATCGAGTTTGGGGCTCAAGCGAGCCATTTCTATGCAGGTCTGAAAAGTCTCTGCAGTGGCCCAGCCCTGGTAGGGATCCCATGTGGCCAGCTCAGCTCAGCGTTTCCCAGTCCCAGGGGAAAAGAAGAAAGAGAGTAAAAGACAAGTGTTGAATGTTGGTGTCCTGTCTGGGCCTTGTTCCCCATTGCTCAAACATGCCATGTATGTTTTGGCCTTCCCACCTTTGTCCCAAGATTAATCCTGATTGAAACGAAATAATTCCCTCATGAAGGGTTCTTTGTCTTTCTTGTTTTCTGAATTTTTGTAATTCCCATACCACTTGGTTGGCATTTAATTTTGATAATTGGGTATTGTTAGTGAACTTTCCACATACCTATGGCTTGCCTCCCCAAATGGATATTCAAGTCTTGGAGAACAGGGGCGTTATCACAGCCTTGGCTATACCCTCTTTATTCCAAAAGTTCCTAATTGACAGGTAGTATGTAACTTGCCTTCCTATTATCTCCAGTAGTTGTTTAAGTCTGTAGTAGGTGTAGAAATGCTCTCAGTCAGAAGGAGCCTCCATGTGGGTACCCTTCCATGTCCTTGACTAGTAGTGTGGATGGGCCCACGGCTTTGCTTCCCACAGCGTGCTTTCTTGGTCTGGGTGGCGCAGAGCTGTGGTTCCAGCACCGTCGGGGCTCTCTGCTTCTCTGCTTCGGGAAGCTGTTCCAGGGTGGACGGGATCTAGAGAGCTTAGTACTCTGCTGCTTCAAGGGCATGAGTTTATAAACCTATGTCTGATGGAGAATGTTGTAGGGAAGGTTAGGGAGTTTTAATTTTATGAGTTGTTTCCAAGATCAGGTGATGGTGGTCGTGGGAATGGTGATCCTATTTCTTCTCAGGGAAGGAAAGCTGCTCTGAGTGTGTTCAGTTTTCCTGATATAGCGTCACGGGCTGGGTGGGCAAGAGGCAAACCTCAGGGATAACTCGTCCCTTCAGTTTTACACATGAGATCTCGAGTGCCCACAAAGAGGAAATGACTTGTGCAATGCAGGCCACTTAGCCTGTCGAGCTGTTTTATTGCCCTTCTTTGTGGCCGCGGATAGACCGGATATGTGCCTGCTAGATGGCTTCGTCATCAAACCTGGGTTTCTCCTGGCAGCCACTCTCTCTGCATCTTCAGAGCTTCACCAAGCAGCTTCATATCTGTTTGTTGTCCGCCCACGTTGGTCTGAGAAGTTTAAACGGACAGCTCTTACCGTTCGAGGTAGTCCATTTCACACTGTAATTACTACTTGTGTAATTATATGTTTTGCCGGAGTTTCCATAGAGCTAATTTGTTTCTATGCTTCCATGCAGGGTTTTTTTTTTATCAGAAACTCTACTTTTAGGTATGCTACAGAATAGTGATTAGACAGATTAGCTGTGTGACAGTTCTCTTTATTCACGGGGGACAAGATCCAAGACCTCCAGGGGATGCCCAAAACCTCAGGTGGTACTGAACTACACTAGGTTTTTCCTATACATGCATACCTGTGATACGGTTTAATCTATGAGTTAGGCACAATAAGAGTTAATAGCAATAACTAATAATAAAATAGAATAATTACATAACAGTACACTGTCATAAAAATTACGTGAATGTGGTCTCTTTCTCAAAATATCTGCCCTCACAGTCCTGTGATGATGTGAGATGATAAAATGCCTTTGAGATGACATGAAGTGAGGAGAGTGACATAGGCATTGTGACATTGCATTAGGCTAATTCTAACCTGACAGTGTGTCAGAAGGAGCATCATCTGCTTGTGGGTTGTGGCTGATGGCAGGTATCTGAAACTATGGAAAGGGAAACTATAGGAGGACTACTATATTAGTGCTTGCTGTTTTATTTTTTAGTGCTTGGATTGTGCTGCTTCGTTGTTTTTTTTTTTCCCTTAGATGGTATGTACCAGATGTACCATAACTTTTTAAGAGGAATAACTTGAAGGCACAAGTACCTAAATTTCAAATACCTCATAAGGGAAAACTTTATAAACTATATAAGGACAGAGAACTAACCATGTATTTAAGGAAACTAAGAAGTTATATGGCATTAATATAATCTCCTTGACATATACTCCATAAGGTATCTTGGATACCTTATCCAATACATCTGAAACTCCCCCATTTCAGATGTATTTGAAATTGACCAGATGGGCCCAGATAAGGTCTTGAGTCCTTAGGGATTTCCAGGAGAAACCTAAGTGGCAATATTTTCAAATAAACACGTTAGTAAAGGAATACAAGTGAGTCCTTGGCTTGAGATAACTGGTAACGTGTATCAGTGAATGTTCTGGGGTGTGAGGGTTGTGTTTATGAGAGAGTCTCCTGTTGTTTTGTATGTTAGACTAGAGATTCTAAGAGAGTAGGCAACATTTACTGCTGTAACCCCTGTACCTAGTTCAGTGCTTGCCATATAATAGATGCTCCATAAATATTTGTATGAGTGGATAACGTCCACAGATTCAGTACAGTGGTAGATTACAAAACATGTACATCTATAGGACATCGTTTGCGTACTGTGGAGGGATAGGGCAAAAGATAAAGTGGGCTTGAGGACTGACATTGCAAAGAGATAATTAGCCAGGATTTGAAATTTGAGTAAGATTTTCACAAGCGAGGAGATAGGTATGGCTTTCCAGGTGGTACAAACAAGCTATAACAAGTTTGAGTGACCAGGAGATCCCATGGGCTGGCTAGCTTATATCTTGGGATTTGAGAGAGAGAGAGTGTGTGTGTGTGTGTGTGTGTGTGTGTGTGCGCGCGCGCGTGCGCACACGCACATGTGCGTGACTACCCTTTGTCCGTCTGTATTGTTCCCTTCCCTGCTGAAAATCTTTCCTAAAAGCTGACACACGTTCCTCGCCTGCAGAGATGTCCATAGTAATAAGAGTCAAGAGCACTTTCTGGTTTTGGGCAAATCTTTTGAAGATATCATCATGGATCCCTCCCTTGACTGATGATAGGGGTATTCTGGGAGGAGAAGGAAGCCCCACCTCTGCCATCAGCAGTCCTGAGGAGCCATTGGGAACAGGCCCCTCCACCCTCCCAAGTGGCTGTGGTCTGAGCCACGTTCTAAGCGCAGTGGTCTGGTGTCCATTGCCTCGGGGCCATACTCGTGTTGTGATGTCGTGGTGCTGTGCAGCTCTGACCCGGACCCCACACAGTGTGGGGTGTGCTGGCCTGGAGTGCAGGGGCCACAGGGCACAGCTGGGGAACTGTTTACCTCGCCTTCTGAGGAGGAGATTGGAGGTAGGTGCAAGTCCTCTGTCAAAATTCAGTTTCCTTAGAGTCTCTCTCCTGTATTTGTTTAGGACTGTTTCTTCTGATTCACTCATGTTTAGTGCTGCCAGGTGTAAGGAATTAGTCATGTACCTTAAAGTGATTTGAGATAATTTCTTTAAGAAAAATGGGGCGGTGGCTTTTGGATTAAGTAATATGAGGGGCTCGTGGAGAGCTGCTTCGAGGTCAGGTTTTTGTTTTTGTTTTTGTTTTTGTTTTTTTTTTTTTAGAATTCTGAGCTATTTAGAGTTATCATGTTGCAGTGAGACTTTCTTTCCAGGTCAGAAAAATTCTTTCTGGTCTGAGTCAGCCTCTCTTGTTTGCTGGTTGGAGAGTAAATACATGAGGATAGGTTTTTCTTTTGTTACGCTGGGTGAGTGACCTTAAGGATTTTTTAGGTTGGTTATTTCTTTCATAAACACTAAAAAAATTTAACATTTTCATTAGCTTTAAAAGCTCTCACACTGTGTAGAATTGTCATTAACTGCACATGTGTTGAGGGCCACTGTGGTCGTCACACAGTGGGTCTCTACCTTGAGGTATCCTAGGCCCTATTTTAATGTTTATGGATTTTTTTTTTTTTTTTTGCAGTTTTTATTACAGGACTGCCTGGTGCAAGACGAACTTCTTAAATCTGTATATTTTTGATGGGTAACATGGTGTGAAGCACTACTTTCTCATATTGAAGTTAGTCAAGTAAATTAGTGGGTGATAGAGTTTTCATTATTAATTTCTTCTAAGAAAAAAAGAAAGAAAAGAGGACTTGAGGGGCACCTGGGTGGCTCAGTCGGTTAAATGTCCCACTTTTGGTTTTGGCTCAGGTCATGGTCTCATGGGTTGTGGGATCAAGCCCTGTATGGGGCTGTGCACTCAGTGGGAAGTCTGCTTGAGACTCTCCCTCCTGCTCTGCCCCTCCCTGCATGTGCTCTCTCTCTTTCAAATAAACAAATAAATCTTTAAAAAAAAAAAAAAAGAAGGGGTGCCTCGGTGGCTCAGTTGTTAAGCGTCTGCCTTCAGCTCAGGTCATGCATGATCTCAGGGTCCTGGGATAGAGCCCCATGTCAGGCTCCCTACTCAGCCGGGAGCCTGCTTCGCCCTCTCCCTCTGCCTGCTGCTCCCCCTGCTTGTGTTCCCTCTCTCTGTCAAATAAATAAAATGTATTAAAAAAAAAAGAAAGAAAAGAGAATTTTATCTTGGTCAATTTTTCCCTTCCAAATTTGTACCCCTGACAAGCCTGTTTGATCCTCAAGAGACAATTGTGCCAAAAAGGGCAAAGCAGGAATTTAAAAGTCAGAGTAATATCTGAGCTCCCTTTCCCCTTCAACTTAAATTACACGTGTGATAGCTTAAACAAGTTTCCTGTTCTTCAGTCCTCTCATCTCCAGGAAGTGCTCAGTACCTGGTCACCCCCCACCAGCCCTTTGTACGGTAAGGGTGAAGGAGTGGAGCGAATATGGAGGGGGGCCCAGAGCCAGGTGCCTACTTCCTTGGTGCTGATGGTTGTAAAGCTTGTAAACAGAAGTTTTCAGTTCTGGAGCAAATATGCGATAGATCTGTATTGTCTTTCAGGGACTTAGGCTTGGATCTATTGCACATTTCCCCTTCCTTTAGAAAAGCCTTCTGTTCACCGACTACTAGCTCATCAGGTAACAGTACTGCCCACCCCCGTGCCCTTGCGTGTTCTTATGTTCACTGGCACTAGAGTGGGGAGAACTTGCTTGGCCAAGTTGAGCAAAGGTGAGCTTTTGTCTTACCCTCCTTTCCCTGGGTTTTAGGCACGTTTTTCTAGGCTTCAGCTCACTTCCGCCTGGCATTTTAGGGTGGGGCTGCTGGGGACTCACCTGTGTGGGTGAGGATGAAGGTGTTTATACCGGAATTTGGGTTCCTTTTTACTGCAAGGAAAACAGTACCTGGCTGTCTTCTTTCTCCACATCTAAGATGTTGCCTGGGATGTCAGCTGGAACAACCATACGGCCTTTCTAGAGCCAGCTCTGGGAATCAGAAGAGACAGCGTGAATGGGGGCGCTTGGTCCTGACATGGCACAGCATGCCCGTGGCATTTCTTTTGGCAGTTAGGAGAGTACAAGTCTGTGTTTGTTGATGTAGTCTCTGAGAAACTCTTGTTTAAATTTTTTCTCTTATCTAATAGGGTTATTACCTTTATTTTTTACACATTACTTATACAACATGGTGCATTGTTCTTTGTTCCATGCAAAAAAAAAAAAAAAATGATGGTTCTGCCATCAAGGAACTTACCTAGAGATAAACAAACAGCACAAATATGTGGTCTAGGTAAATACATGGAGGTTGGAGTGCATTTCACAGAGGAGGTGGTTTCTGATCTCAATTTGAGAGGATATATATAAGTTGCATAGTTGGAGCTGAAAGTGTTCCAGGTGTGTGGAATAGAATGAACAAAAACTTAAGGATTAACTAATTCACAAAACTGATATTTATTGAGTATTTACTCTGTCTCAGGCACTATTCCTAGTGCTTCGGTTTATCAGTGAGTAGAACAGTTGAAGACCCGGATGTGGTGTTGAGGACTGTCTGGAAGGACTGATGGACTGTGATGGGAGCCGAGGGAAGCCTGGAAATGCAGGCGTGGGAGGACTGGGTGCTTGGACAGCGGTGTTGGATTTTAACCTTTGGTAATGTGAGTCAGTGCAGATGACTCCGGTCACAAGACAGGGACATGATGAAATGGGTATTTCGTGAGGATAGTTATGTAGCAAGATGCAGGACAGGAGTGTAAAGGTTGGAGTCTAGAAGCAGTAAGATGAGTTGGAAAGTAATTACTTTATTCAGGACAAGAGATGAAAGGAAGAAATAAATCTGTATGGTTATCATGGGAACTCTGTGTGTGTGTGTGTGTGTGTGTGTGTGTGTGTGTGTGTGTGTGCGCGTGTATGTGTATTTGCAATAACCATTTTTTAAGATGTAGTAACTAACATCTGTTTGATTTAAGAAGTGTGGGTGAGGGTTGTCTGAGTGGCTCAGTCCATTAAGCATCTGCCTTTGGCTCAGGTCGTGATCCCAGGGTCCTGGGATCAAGTCCCGGATTGGGCTCCTTGCTCAGTGGGAAGGCTGCTTTTCCCTCTGCCTGCTTCTCCCCCTGCTCGTGCTCTCTGTGTCTCTCTGACAAATAAATAAATAAAATCTTAAAAAAAAAGGTGTGAGTGAAAGCATTAAACCCATGAATTTATGAGCTAAACATGATATGTAATAATATGTAGAAGAAATTCAAAGTATTGCAGCCCCCACGCCCCAATTGCCCCAATTCTAAATCACAAATTTTGAATTCTCAGACTCTGGTGTGCATTTGGAGCACCTGGAGGGCCTGTTAAAACACAGGTTGCTGGGCTCCTGCCCCCAATGCCTTGAGAGATTCTGATTCAGTAAGGCCAGGTGGAGCTCCCGAATATTAGCATTTCTGCCTAGTTCCCACATGATAATGCTGGAATGGACTACTTTGAGAACCACAGCTTTAAATCATAGGTGAGATTAGAACACTTAATATAATGTTAAGGTGAGTGGCTTTTCAAACTTTTTTTTAACAGTCAAAAACTCTTTGTTGAAATATATTCTGTACCTCTCCATTATACAAAATATAAAGAGATTGGGAAGAGGGGCTCTAACCAGAAGACCTCCACTCTGATGCTCCTGTTTGAAAAGAATCCACGTGGGTTTGAGAAAGGCTGGGACACGAATCAGTGGACGTCGCCTGGAGTCCTGGCTGACAGCATTTATTCGCTATGACCTCTTTTCAGCAGCTTAGGCTCTCTGTGGCTCAGTTTTCTCATCGAAAGCAAGGATCATAAACCCTCTTACCACATTGTATGATGCACACGAGTGCGTTTTTTAAAATCGTAAAGCATAATGCAAATATCACTGGTGGTGACTGCGGTTCTTGTCCTTGCCCTGGTGCCATCCCAAGCCAGCCCCGATCCCTCCCCCCGTCCCTCTATTTCTGTGGAGTGGTACAGGAACTGGGGGAGCAGCCGTGACTCAAGCGGTCTCTATATTGTTGTGGAAGTTGTGGCAGAGGTAGAGGTCCGTAGTGGGCAGATTGCCCACATTGCTGGGCCACGGTGGACTCCGTAAGAGATTGTGTACAGTTCTAATGAAACAAAATGCCAGAAAGTTGTTTCCATGTGGTTGGCATTTACCTGAGGTTTCATGCTGCTGTTTTCTTTACTGATTGACATAGTAAATGAAGCCAGTCACCTTCAAGGAAGGCATCAGGTTTGTGGCTGCTCTGTGTTATGTGTGGAGGTGCGGTGGTGGTATGTGTGCTGGGCATGGTTTGGGATGGAAAAGTGGGAAGCAGAGGAGTGTACTTGCCATGAAATATTAGATAATCCTTATTGTGATAGAGGTCGCTATTTTATTGTGGAACATCAGCTATGCTTTCTGACCATCTGTGTTTTCAGCCCTTATTAGGAAGGCAACAGAAAAATCTGTTTAATGTCAACAGTGTTACAACAAAATTGAAAATGGGTCCTTTGGTTTGAATTTATACTAAAAGACAGGCATTTTTGAAATGGAGCTGATTAGGTAAATTCAAAACTGCGTATATCACATCTTGAAATACCAATGATTCATTTTTAAAAAGAGAACTATAAAACGTATTTAAAAAAATGTTTCATTTTGGGTTTAAGTGAATTAGATACTTACGAAGGGAACCGAGAATGAGGCCTAATTTCTATCCATCGTGCTCTTCTTTTGACTTCAAAAATGAAATGTTTTTTGTTTGTTATATCATTATCTGACCTCATTTGTCTTGGCTACCTAATTATAGTCTGGCTAATAAGATTGATGGATGCTCACTTCAAGCTGTGTGCTCTGCCTGTTATTTTCAGGAGTTTTTTTGAACCGTTTCTCTCCAGTCATTTTGTTTCCCAACATTATGGATGTGCATAGTCAGAGAGTACTGCTAGGATTTTTAGGAAAAGAGCAGTACTTGCTCCCTTAGAGGTAGCCTTTTCGAATTCTTGCACTTGATACTTTCGGTATTACCTCCATATTTCTATGTCAACTGCTTATATTGCTCTTTGTCGTTGTTGCCATGTTTTTGACTTAATACGGAAGATTTAAGCCAGTTTCGCTGCTGGACATGTGCTTTGCCCCCATTCTCTTGCAGCCACTCCTTGGGTCTCTATTTCTGTCTGGAGAGAGAAGTTTCTCTCTCTCTCTCTCTCTCTCTCTCTCACACACACACACACACGCATGCATGCATGCACACACACTTCCTTTCCTCAAAAGTAATTGTAAATTTGATTAAGTATTCAATGTTCCTATTATTTTCATTATTAAAAGCTGTTCAGAGCTGAACTGTGTGTGATAGATACATTGGTGACATTTTCCTTGTAACTTTTGTGTTTTCCCTGGCTGTGTTTGGTCTTCTGTGAATTTACAATGAATTCTACTCCAGCTCGGCCAGTTGTTAAAAAGTAACATCTTGGCATGTTTAGTTACAGTGGATACTCTTTCATCTTTGTCTTGAAGACCTCTCCTTTGGAGCATCTGGCCTGCTCCCTTGAGGACCTTTTGCACCTGGTGCCCCGCTGATATCCCGGATCAGACTCACGTTATCCTGGGAATACTCTTCTGTGTTATGTCCCTTATTTTCTTTTTCTTTTTCTTTTCTTTTCTTTTCTTTCTCTTCTTTCTGTTTTCTTTTTTTTTAAAGATTTTATTTATTTATTTGACAGAGAGAGAGACAGTGACAGCAGGAACACAAGCAGGGGGAGTGGGAGAGAAAGCAGACCTGCTGAGCAGGGAGCCCGATGCGGGGCTCGATTCCAGGAACTTGGGATCATGACCCAAGCCTAAGGCAGTCACTTAATGGCTAGCCACCCAGGTGCCCCGTGTTCCCTATTTTCATATGCCATGCCATCCTCATTCATGGTTTATTTCTTTGGAACACAGCTTCTAGTACTTTCCTGAGAAAGGTGCGGAGAGAGTAATTTTTGGAGAAATAGCATTTCTAAAACATTTTTTTCTACCTTTGCACTTTTCTGATGGCTAATGGGTGAGGTATAGAATTCTTGGTTGGGGACCATTTCTCTTAGGAATTTTGAAGACAGTGTTCCATTGTCATCAAGAATCCAGTGTTGCTCTTGAGAAGGCCAAACTCATTCTGATTCCTTGTCCATTCATTATAGTACTTGTATTTTACTTTCTGGAATGTTTTTGTTTGTTTTATCTTCTGCTGTCTTCTCTGTTCTGTTATTTTGATGTGCCTTGGTGTATGCCTGTTTTCATAATTTGTGTTGGGTTCTCTACGGGCCGTTTTAATATGGAAACTGTTGTCATTCTGGGGAACTAACTTGAAATTTTTGTTTCTGTTTTCCCAGTTCTCTTTTACTAGAGCTTTTATGATTCAGTGGCTTGA
The DNA here is from genome assembly GCA_028534135.1 of Potos flavus. Lineage (NCBI taxonomy): Eukaryota > Metazoa > Chordata > Mammalia > Carnivora > Procyonidae > Potos > Potos flavus. The sequence continues at coordinate 95,887,800 of CM052897.1, forward strand.
CTTACTTGATTTGTCTTCTCTTTTATTACCTGCTTTTATCTTTTTTTTTTCTTCCTTACTTTCTGGGGAGATTTCTTCACTTTCTCTCCACTCTTCTAATGATTTTTCACTTGAAGTGTCTTTAACTTCTAAAAGGATTTTGTTTGGCTCTCCTCTCTGTTTTTTCCTTTTCTCTTTCCCTCTCCTTTCATTTTCCTTTGCTACCTGGATGTACCATCATCTGAACTCTTCTGGGTATCAGTGATGGATTTTTTTACAACCATCTTCTTTTTATACAGCCTGTTTTTCTCTGTATCTTTTCTATTTGTTTTGGCCTCTGCTCCATCCTTGGGGTTTTCCTCAGGGTCTGTTCCTCACCTGCTGGCTGAGTGAGGGGTGCTAACTCGAACACAGGCCCTGGAGTGCAGGCAAGGGCTCAGAAGCATGAGGTGCACGGGAGGGGCACATGGCTGTCTAGATTCCTCTGGCCTTTGCTCTTCCAGTGGTCAGATGCCCAGGAAGAGATCTTCCAGTGTCTTGTCTGGGTAGCCTGACCCTAGCTGCCAGCCCTCTGGGAACACATAGAAGCAGAGAGCTGGATTTCTCAGTTTTCAGTGAGTAAATGTTCACTCATTCCCCCGATCCCACCCCATTTTCAAATACCTCTGCAGTTTAAGCCTCCAGGATGCTGCTGGGGCCATCCGAGTGCTGTGTGGACAGGACGGAAACTGGGCTTTGCTGCTGAAAGAGACTTTCAGCTCATCCTGCTGTTTTTCCTCCCATGTTCATTCCTGTCTTCTGAGGTACTTGGTTTCCTCAAGTCCAGAGCAGCTTAGGGCTCTCCTGTGGAGGTCCTAAGCTTGCTGCCTGGCTTCCCACACAGTCAGCGCCGGGTTCACTGTCTTGGGTCTGCTCCATGTGTTATCATTAGCCCGGCTTCCCAGCCTCTGTGGCCGCATTACCCTTGTTTGCCTCTGTTCTCTTTGTTTTTGTGGGGATGCACCTTGAAAAACACGTAACTACTGCAGTTTCAGAGGGGTTTCAGGATGGGGGAGGCAGAATACATGTGGGTCTCTGATAGGATGTTTTTACCTTCCTTTTTTGTCATGTAGCCAATTTTGTGCTCCCAGTTTAATGAATAAACTCTGTCCCTCCTCCCTGCCTGTGCATACCTGTCCCTCAGCTCAGAATGATCTTGGTGATCTTCCTTCCTCCAGCCCGCTCATTATAAACCTTTCCTGAATCTTTCCAAGCAGAAGTAATCTTTCCTTCCTCTGAACTCAAAGCAGTTTTAAGTCTGTTTTTCTTATGACGCATGGTCTACCTCCTTTTGACTTCTTGTTTATGTCTTATCTGATAAATTTTAATTTCTCACAGAGGGCAGCGGTTGTTGTTTTGCTCTCATCCTGTGTTTTGCAAGTAGTAATTAATTTTCAAATTAACATGAATTTTCAGTTACCTTTTTATAGTCTTATATTTACATATATATTCTCATTTGAAAATTTGACAGTATATAGACCATTGCTATATGCATGGTCATTGCAAGAGTAGGTTACCACTGTTTCTAATGGCAGATACTTTTCTTGAAGCTTACATGGGTGTAAGATAGGCGGAGGGTGTGTGTTCCACAGGTCACAGCTCACAGAAGCTCATGGCTTTGTTGCATAATGTGATGATGCTCTCTATAGAGTTGGACAGATTTCTTTACAGAACCAGTCTTTTATTAGGATTTTCCCTGTACTGTTTGCTCTTTTTGTGTCCTGGAATAGAGTGGGCCACACCATTCATTGCAATTTGCATTTTATCAAATTACACACCCATGCTTTCATTCTCAGCTGGTCTTAGAAATGTTCCCTCCACCTCTTTCCCTCCGGCCTTAGGCCAGGTGCCAGCCCCTGTTCTTAGTCTGGGTGAGAATCAGTGATTCTTCATGTGTTTTTGTCCCAAGATTTCTTCTCGGTGGTTGGCCCCATCCTTGGGGACCCTTGTCTGGCCAGGACATTTGCTTCTTGGTAGCTCTCTCTTCATCCACTTGATGGATGAACTTCATTCCTTGTTTCTTGCTCATTTGTAAGGGATTTTTGGTTGTCATAACATAAAATTATTGTTCAGTGTTTAGATCTTTGGTTATTTTAAATGTACTAATCCTAAATGAGACAGATCCTTATTTTTTTTAAAGATTTTATTTATTTATTTGACAGAGAGAGAGAGATCACAGGTAGGCAGAGAGGCAGGCAGAGACAGACAGGGAAGCAGGCTCCCTGATGAGCAGAGAGCCCGATGTGGGGCTCGATCCCAGGACCCTGAGATCATGACCTGAGCTGAAGGCAGAAGCTTTAACCCACTGAGCCACCCAGGCACCCCCAGAGTCTTATTTTTTTAAATTGAGTGTTATGTCATGTTGGTTTTTTAACCTCATGACAGGTATATTTGTTGTAGAGTTAGTGTTTATTGGTATTTTTTAAAATGTCTTATCACAACTTTTCAATTACATTTCTAAGTTTCTGTAGCTGGGACTACAAGGATTTCTGCTATTAACATTTCAAACTTTTTAGTGTAAACTACCAAAGTGGAATCAACAAATACACCCTAACTTTTTAAGAAAAGTTTTCCTTATAGGTTCTTCAGTATTCTGTTGAAAATACAGCATATTCTCTGTTTATCGAGAGAGAATTGTGTTGATGAAAGCTGCCAGTTAAAATCTCCTGAGAGAGACCACTGTTCCAAGGACTCAGTGGCAAAAATATCCTTCCTGGATTTTATACTCTTGTGGGAAGAGGTCATTTTTATGTGTCCTGTTTAGATCTGGAGTGTGTGTGTGTGTGTGTGTGTGTGTAGTATGCTCTCGGGATTAGTGCTGATTTCCTTCTCAGTTTTTTCTCTTCAGATAGTTTCTGTTCAGCATGTATTATGGAGTGGCATTTAATTAGTGCTGTCCTGATAGATGTTCCGACATGGTGTTGTCACGGCTACTTGGCATAGCTGACCGTAGAATCAGGACCCTTCTGGAGGGAGGAGACAAGAACCGAATCTCAGAATTAGACAAACCTTGATCAGATAGTTGAAAGATTATAAGCCAGGTTTACAGAGTATTTGAAAGTTGGGGAGGGGGGAGTGATTAGTGGTGTAACATTCTGCTCATAGACCAAGGATGATGAGTCTTGAGAATGGACCATTGCATTAAGCAACATGGAGACTCTTGGTAACCTTGGTGGACATTTTTGGGAGTGTGGTAGGGAGGAAACTTCATTGGAACAGGATTATGAGAGAAGAATCTGAAACAACAAATCTGTGAAAAATTCTGCCTTAAGAAAATTAGAGTTGGTAGAGTGACTAAAGGGTAAAGTAGGGTCAACAGAAGGTTTTGTACAATTATTTTAGCATGTGTAAAATACAATATCAGCAGCTTTTAAAGGTTCAGCTTTGACATCTGAGTACTATTTTCCAGAGTACTGTGGTTTTTAGAAACATTAACAGTGAGGCTGGTGATAGACTTCTAAGCTGTCTTGGGGGCTTTCTTTTCAGGAGAAGATCTTGGAGAAGACAATGACTGAGGTGTGTCATGAGGGGTGAGAAGGGTTAGCCTGGATGATAGGGTGGGGCTCTGGGTAGTGGAGGCACTGGGCCTCCTGGGTGGGGAGAGGGGACAGTTATGCAGGACTTGATACAGGCTGTGAAAGAGGAACTAACCGGTGGAGAAAGGCTGGAACATAGTGGGTTCTGAAATGAAAAAGTCAAGAGGTTGAGAAAATCGTTAGGAGGGAATTTATTTCAAAGGAGTAGCTCCAAATGTTATAGAAAGGCTGTAGGTTATGATCTCATATGGAGAGTGTGGGGAGGATTGGGAAGCAAGAAGAGGTTTTTATAAGCTGTATTTTAGCGGTCAGTCTGCTTCATTGTCTATTAAAAGGGTTTTAGAAATGAAAGTTAATATTTTAGTTGATGAGGTCATCCTACAGCTTTCTTGGGGGAAGCAGAGGGTGGGATGGCTCTGTTCTAACTGGCTGGGCAATGATGGTTAGGGTGCAGCTTTCTTTAGTCACCCCCAGGATATTAATTACACATGATTTCCCTTGGAGGATTAATACCATTTGGTAAGGAAGAGTAAGAGTATGGTTTTCTTGGGGACTTTGTTCTTTGATGGCTCAAAAATGTAGAAATGACAAATTCTGGAGCACTACTGGACCCCTAGCAACAGGTATCCTAAGGACTCTGGACAACATTGTAATCTGGGAATCACGCAGAGTAAGGCTCAAGAATGAAGATGGATGCCACAGCGTGAGAGAGATGTGTTTTTACAAACTTAGTCTCTGTATTCTGGATGAACAATTTGAGTACTGACTCTCCTTTGAAAAAAGTCCAGATAAATGAGGGTGCAGAGTAACTATACACTATTTGCATTAGTTTTTATGGTAATGTTTAATAATTTTGAGAATTAGAGTCTGAGCTTTCTGTGGTGGTGAAAAAGTGACAAGATTGGTAATACAGCATTTTTTAATAAGCGTTTTTAATAAATAGTCCATTTTAGCGATTCTCAGATGTTAGAGATTCTTTTGGTGATGCTAACTTCCTATATTCAATGTTCCTGTTCTTCTCTACAGGATCCAAACTACTGGATACAGGTGCACCGACTTGAACACGGAGACGGAGGAATACTAGACCTTGACGATACCCTCTGTGATGTAGCAGATGATAAAGACAGAGTGAGTTCAAGTCCAGGGAAGCCGTTCAGGATGCATTTAGTAAAGAAGGGGGGGGTGGTTAGGTGGGAGTACTTCCCTTTCTGAATAGACACTTACTTCAAAGAACATTCGGACCACTCCCTTTGGTATGTTTGTTTTATAACAAGTATTGTGAGTGTTCACTATACTGAAATCTAGGGTATAATGCTTTTCTTGACACCTGGGCTTTATTAAGATTATTGTTTTAGAATTTTAAATTCCAACTTTTTGAATGGAAATCTCTTTAAAAGTTCTCCCTGCCATTTTTTCCTTTGTCCTAACCAAACCGACCACCTTTCTTGACAACTGAGGTCTGTTTCCGTGTGTAATAATGCAAGGTCTCTGAGTTCCGATCCGAGCACTGGCCTGTCCCCACAGCGGGCACGGGCAGTGCTCTGCCTGGCTCCCCAGGGAGCGGGGGTGTCGCAGGGAGCGGGGGCATCCCAGGGAGCGGGGGCGCCCCAGGGAGCAGGTGCGTCCCAGGCATCCTCCCCAGATGCGCTCTGTGTTCCGAAAGCCACGCTTTTCTTGGTGTTGCTCTTGGGGAGCTTTTAGACTGCAGCACCATCCTCAGCATCCTCTGTGATTTCAGCATCACAAACGGGGCCACCCCCAGGCGCGTCAGTGTTCACTTGCACTCAACCTTTTGTTTGTGCTCTTTGAGGGAATGAGGAGGAGAAGTGACACTTAGTGTTTTAAGAATTTGTGACAGGATACTTGGCTCTGCATGTAGAAGCTGATTATTGTCACGAGGTGCTGGGGCTGGAGCAGACTTTGGCCACACCCTCATTTGTGTTCTGGTCCTGATGAAGTTACAGAAGGGCTGCCAGCTGCACACACCACGTGTCATGGTGTGTGCAATGGCACAGGATAGGTTAAACCAATGGTTACATCATGGGGTTGGAGGTTGGTGAAGCTGTCTCATACTCACTCTGGTTCTTCCTGGGGGGCGCGCTCTCTCTCTCCCTGTCTCTTCCTTCCTCCTGCTGCTTACTTTCCTCCTCTCCTCCCCCCATTTTCTCTCCCCCACCCCCGCCTTCCCCCGTTCCTCTTATTGGCCCTTTGCTTCATCCTCCCTCCATTCCTGTACGTGGCTGGGAGCTGGCTGAACACAGCTGTCTTATCTTCTCTGCTTCTGCTTTCCTGACAGCATAGTGCCTCACTCAGAATTGGCAGTTATCGTCTATGTTTTCTTGAAATCTTAATGAAAATGAAAAATCTCAGGGGTGAAATAGTGTGAAAATTCAGGGAGATTTGATTTCCTAGCACATGCCATTGTGGGGTTTGTCCCATGTAGCTCCTGTGGGGTCCTGAGTTGTATCAAGAATGCAGAACTTTTCTGCCCATTTATGATTTCCTGCTCTTTCTCTTGGTGTCACTTCTCCTTTTTGGGCTTTTCAGTGAGCTAGGTGTAAGGTGACTGTCAAATCCTTTTCCTGCCATCCACTTACCTAGAAACTTAAATTATAGTCAATTTATTGTGTGGTTCAACTTCAAAGCTTAAAGCAAATACTGAGGTTAATGAAGAATTCAAACAGGTGCCCATGCCCAGCTATAATAATACAAAGAGATGAACTCATGTTATATTAATCTTTCAATATTTTCCCGTTCTCCCTTCCTCTTCCTTGTTTTCTTTCTTTCTTTTTTTGGTTGCTTTTTCTAATATAAAAATAATATAGCTCCTTGTGAAGAAAAAGAAACACATAACGAAGGAAAAAATCACTGGTGATGACATTGCTGCCCAGAGCTCATCATTGGTGTTACTTGAGTGGGCTTTGCAACCTGACTCTTCTTTTTGCTCAGATATTGACGCAGACATTCTTTTAAGCAAAAAGGATTGAACTGTAGCCTGCTTTTTCTCTTCGAGTTGATTATCAGTATATTTCTGTGCCCATTAACCGTGACTATACCAACACAGCTGCATATGGCGTTTCGTTTTATGGTTTGGTGTAGTCGTTACTGTACTTATTTCGGATGCTAGATTACTGTGGAGAAAGCAGAGGTGGTCCTCGCGTACTTTTGTCTTTGGCATTCTTGCATTCTGAGCAGCAGAGATGAGCGTGCCCAGATTTCTCCACCTGTATTTCCTTTTTCATTGTATACAGACAGGCTTTGCCTCGGGTGGGTACCATCTTAGTCACACGTTGTGCCTTTCGATAGAGTGAGTCAGAATGTTTATAGAATTGTCTCTGCGGTCGGCCTGGCTCTGGTATGTTGCTTGGGATAACCTGTGGTGGACTTCAGGTTGCTGTATAGATGGGATGGGGGGCTGTTTACTGTCTCAGTGCTTGAGAACATTGAGCTCTGGGGGCTCATGTGCACTTGGCACCCACAGTCACGCTCTGTGGGTTCACGGAGTATGGATTACAGTCTCTCACCCTCCCTCCTGGAGCCTCACCCGGCACATACCTTCTCAGCAGTGTGCATGTTTTGGATAGGTAGGATACTGAGACGTGGATGTTCAGCAGTAGGGTTTTAAAAAATCTTTGGAAATGTACTATTATTTTAGGCTCAGCATATGGCAGTTTGGCTGGATGTTCCATGGGGACTTGAAAATAATGTATATTCTGCAGTTGTCGGATTGTGTGTTCTATACAGATCAGTTAGGTTAAGGTGGTTGATACTACTGTTTAGATTTTGGGGTAATTTGTTATTCATCAACTGAAAATAATACTCTTCTTTCAACACAATTAACTATTAGGTTATGCACAAAAATGGAGGAAGAGGCAAATTATGATCTTCTAAAATAGTTGCTCTTAAAAGCAGAGATATTTTATTTTTTAGTTTTTAAAGGTTTATTTATTTGAGAGAGAGAGAGAAAAGAGAGAACAAGGTGGGGAGGGACAGAAAGAGACGGGGAGAATCTCAAGCAGACTCCTGCTCGATCTCATGACCCGGAGATCATGACCTGAGCTGAAATCAGGAGTCAGATGCTGGACTGACTGTGCCACCGAGGTGCGCCTGAAGAAGAATGTTTTAAATATTAATAAATAAGTTTTTAGGGAGCTTTATATCATGCGAATGAAATTCAGTTTCAAATAGAAAAACGTTAGAGGATACCATGTACCACAGACTGAAAGAACTTTTAAATCGTTGTTTTATTTGTTCAGAGATATTTATTTATTTATTATTTATTTTTTGTGTTGATGTTCAGAAATCTTTAAATATATATGTGATTAATTTAAATTTTTGAATGAGCTTCTTAAAGGACCCATTTGAAGTTGTAACTATGAAAAAAAATTAAGAATCCAGAATCTCCACACGCACATTCATGGTATTGTCTGATGCATTATTCAGACTGAAGGGTTGCATGTAGTCAGTTGTATGGCTCCTTTCCATGGCTTTGAAATTTGACTCTGATTTAATCATCCTGGAGTGTTTTCAAGTATTTTTGGCAGCTACTCTTGAGTAAGGATTTTGACACCTGTTTTGCTTTTAGGTTAAAAAAAGGCATTACAGTTCTCTTACACAATAAAATTGCCTTAAAAATGTCCTGTTTAATGAAAATCCCCTGGTCATGTTTAAAATGAGATAGAGACCTAGCCTGGGGAGATAAGGGCTCCATTAGCCAGGCCTGGGCATCTGCATTTTATAAACCATCCAGGTGGTATTTGGGCTCGCTAAACTTTGAAACCATGGTTTAATGGCCCTGCCATCAGTCTCTGTAATGGGGAAATTTCTTTCAAAGGTGTAAATTATAGGGGAGCCTGGGTGGCTCAGTCGGTTAAGCGTCTGCCTTCGGCTCAGGTCATGATCCCGGGGTCCTGGGATCGAGCCCGGCATTGGGCTCCCTACTCAGTGGGAAGCCTGTGCTGCTCCCTCTCCCCCTGCTGCTCCCCCTGCTTGTGCTCTCTCTCTGTCTTTCTCTCTGTCAAACACATAAAGAAATAAAAGATAAATTAAAAAAATTTAAAAAGGTGTAAATTATATACCCAATCACTGTGAATTTGTGAAAATATGAAAAATTATTTTTTATAGAGAGATATTAGGATTAAGAGGCAATAATTTAAATGATAGCAAAAGAAGATGGAAGTACCTAATTAGTACCTAATTTTGCTCATTATCCTTTACTTATTAGAGTTTAATGCACAGCACTGAGGAAGTTTTCTTTTAGCGCCTACACAATTCCAATGACCAGGATTTACCCAAGTTTATTCAAAATGGTATTAGCATGTGTTGTCTTGGGTTCTTGGAGTAGGTTTGATTTTTTATGATAGAATATTCTAGATCTACACTGGGCGTATAAATGTGCCTTGTTTTGTTTGTCCCTACTCTACATTGCTGCTTTCGAGTAAAAGGGAACAGAGAATCCAAGTGTGTACACTGTCGTCGTGTTTTATTTACTCTTAGTGTCTCATTCTCAGTTTTCTCAGTTGACATTTTGCCAAATGATGAAAAATAGAAATGGTTTCCATGTTATCTGTAGCATCTATTAGAACAGCTGTTGTAGGGGCGCCTGGGTGGCTCAGTGGGTTAAAGCCTCTGCCTTCAGCTCACGTCATGATCTCAGGGTCCTGGGATTGAGCCCCGCATGGGGCTCTCTGCTCAGCGGGGAGCCTGCTTTCCCCTCTCTCTCTGCCTGCCTCTCTGCCTACTTGTGATCTCTTTCTCTCTCTGTCAAATCAATAAATAAAATCTTTAAAAAAAAAAAAAAAAGAACAGCTGTTGTAATGTGTTTATATGTGCTTTCCCAAGTGCCAACCTGTTTCTTGTTTCAGTTTCTTCCTGGTTTGGTCTTTGTTATTTATTATTTATTATTTTAGTGAACCTTCCCTCAGTTCTCCTCAAATAGGTCTAGGTCATTCCTGCTATTCCTCTGTGTACTACAGTATGATTCGAAATTTCCAAATAGATTACAGTATAAAAATGTTTTGTATTCACTTCCCTCTGCATGCCAGTCACCTGAGACTGATTGTAAGGACATTAACAGAGATTTCAGGTGGATTGACCAAGAACTTGAGGGGAAGTGTGTTTTGTGTGTGTGGTCAGCAAGAAGAAAGCCTTTTCCATATGTCATTGTCTTCCTTTTCATACCTTTGGTGCTCAAGGTGACTTAAGCTGCAGTTGCAAGCATTTCCTTTGTCATCTTTGGATGTAATTTTATTTTGACCAGGAATGATGTCATGGATGTGCTATTTTTGCAATGACCTTGGGAAATATATATTTTTAAAGATTTTATTTATTTGAGACAGAGCAAATGAGAGAGAGAGAGAGCGAGCGAGCATGAGCGGGGGGAGGGGTAGAGGGAGAGGGAGAAGCAGACTCCCAGCTGAGCAGAGAGCCCCATGTGAGGCTCGATCCCAGGACCTCCAGATCATGACCTGAGCCAAAGGCAGACGCTTAACCAACTGAGCCACCCAGGCGCCCAGGGAATGTCTTCTACCATCTGCTCCTTGCTCTTTGTGGAAGAAGGGTTGAATGAAATAGTAATTTAAACTTTTTCTGAAAGTTTGTATGGGCTTAAAGAGTGGGAGCTGGAGGCCAGGCGCCGTGGAGGACTGTTGTGGCGACTGCTGACTGCTGCTTGTTGGGAAGAACCCAGGGTTTCCTGGGGGACAGTTTGGCCAGTGTCTTCAGTTGGAAGCATGTTGAGAAAAGAAGATTTTAAAAATTTATTGGAATCATGGGCAAGCACTGATTTCTGCATGGCTGAAGCTAGTACTGAGGTATATATCACACATTTTCATCATTCTCCTAGCTTAGAAACTGATGTAGTTTTTGTGCTCTTGTGTTCACACTATTTCTGCCCTGTCAGATGTCTGATATTAGTATTGTCGAAATGCGTTGTAATAAATTTTGCTTTTGAAATACATGTCTGGCACAACTTTTGGGCAAGGGACATGGTTTAATTTTAAAAGTTCATTGTTTTCTACTGTTTTGGGTGTTATTTTTTGTTACCTAGGTAGTAATCATTATTTTACTTGTTTTGGCATCAAGTCACTGAAAAATAATCAGGGTCCAGGGAGGAGATGGTAGGAGTGTATCCTGCTTCTCTGTGGGAAACGTGTATATACATGTCCTTTAAATGGGGCCTAATACATTCTGTGCCCTAGCTATTGATAATGTGGAGAGAAGCACCCTTTTGTTTTTATTTATGCCGAAGACAGTCACGTCTATAGTTTTTAGATGAGAATGAAGAACATATTTTTGGATCTGGAATAAGCATTGTTAAAATGAATTTATTTGGTGATATTGAAATGAGTTTCTAAAACATTAATAAGCCTGAAGAATAAGCTCTGAAGAAATGCTTATTGTTTAAATTACAGTGAGAGCTCACAGCTCATAATTGAAACAAATACAATTTTAATTTCTTTAAAGACTTGATTCTGCTCCTTACTTAACGCATCGCCAACATGTGCCTGATAAGAGCAAGTTTTGAGATTTAAATTCCCTTGTTGTCAAGACTAGAACTCTAAATCGCAGCATGAGGTCAGTTATTTTTTTAGAATGTCTGTATCCTGGAGGTAGGAGTGGGCTGAGAAGTTCCTAGGATAACTTCCTTTTCACCCTTTTTTCCGCCCCTTCCCAGCTAATTTCTTGTTGAAGACTTGGCCTTTGAATACAGTCCTTTAGTTATCACTAAACATGTGAGAGAATTTTTGCAAACTAGGATTTCTGATGATGATGATAATAATTTAAAAAGGGAGCACATGTAATAATTTCCTTTGAAAGATAATAAGACTTTTAGTCTTATTTTTAGTTAATTTAACTAATTTACTGAGCGCGTATTATGTGCCAAGCATTATGCTCAGTGCTAGAATACAGTGTCAAACAAAAGGAGACATAATTTGTCCTTTCTAGGGCCTCATGGTGTATTGTGAGAGTCAGAATTAAACAGTCATAGAAATTAAATGTAGAATTACCAACAAATAATGGTCTGAAGAAAAGAAATCATACCACGAAAGGTGGCACAAAGTATCTCCACCAAGTCAGGATGAAGCAAGACTTGTCTGAAACATACGATCAGGCTGAATCCGAAGGACGGATATGTGACAGTTGAGTGTGGTAGGTGATGAGAGTTACATTTGAGAACTGTCTCCCTGGCTGCAGCGTGGGGATGAATGGATAGGAGGCAGAGTGGATGCAGGGATCCCCGTGAGCAGGTTTTGCCAAAGGAGGTGTTAGCAATGAGAGCGGAGTATGTGATTAACTGGGGATTTTCTTATTTTGTTTTTAAATTTCTCCATAATTCTGTATCTTCCTAGTTCCAGAATGAAGAAAGCATTAGGCAGTTTTAAATATAACTGAGAATAGAATCATCTTTTTAAACTTTAATGTGAATTGGCAGAGGGAAGGACTGATATAAAAGAGTTTGATGACTTGGAATTGAAATGATTTGCACTAAGTAGACTTCATTAACTAGACGATTTGATTAATTTCCTGCTAAATGGATTTATTTTAGTTAGGCTCTAAAGAAAATATTTAAATTAAGTGCTGAGTACAGCACCAAATGGCTAATTAATTAATTCAGAGAGATGATTTCCCAACATTTAGATATTTTATGGGTACTGGTTTGCCCACAGTGCATGGATTTGTGGGTGGATGGGTTGGGGAGTGCAGGGCCAGGTGTAGCAGAGGTGGTGGTGGTGGGGAGTGCTTGTGGAAGGGAACAGAGAAGGGGATTGGCCTCCTACATGGCCTGCTAATTGGAAAGGCTTCTCATAAGCATTTGGAGTTTTGAAATTGGGAACAGCCTGTACAATGTTGGCTGCTCACAGCTTTTCTAGGGAAAGCAGTCCAGACTTTGCTTGTTTAGGGCCACCCAGAGTTAGGGAAAGTGGGGGACAGAGTGCCTCACTCTTTCAGTTACCATATTAATCGTAGGCCAGGGCTTGGTTCTTGGTTTGTCGCACCTTTTATGTTGCTTCACCAAAGATGGGCATCTTGTTTGGGGGATGAGAAACCACACGGACTGTATTTGAATCCCAGCTCCATGATTACTTCATGAGCTTCAGAAAGTTACTTAATCTCTCTAACCTCAGTTTTCCCATTTCTAAATGGAGGGTAATGATTGTACCTACTTTGTAAGGTTGTGTTAAATTTAAGTTTAAACCTGGGGATTTGTGTTAAGGTTTCAGCACCCTTTAGCAAAAATAACACCTCAGTAAATGGTAATTGCCATTGTCATTGTTGGTCACATCACTACCACCATCATGAGTTACGTTAACACTCATTGTTTTAATACTAGTTTCTAATGATTTAAAAACAAATAAGCCATGTTATCTTGGGTATTTTTTTTTAAGGATTTTATTTATTTATTTGACAGAGAGAGAGATCACAAGCAGGCAGAGAGGCAGGCAGAGAGAGAGAGGCTCCCTGATGAGCAGAGAGCCTGATGCAGGGCTTGATCCCAGGACCCTGAGATCATGACCTGAGCCAAAGGCAGAGGCTTTAACCCACTGAGCCACCCAGGCACCCCTATCTTGGGTATTTTTTTTAATGAAAAAATTTCTATAACGTTTACTTGCATTTGTGGGTTTTTTGTTTTTGTTTTTTTACATTTCTACCAATTTGAAAAGAGCTTGGGTAATAGTTGTTGGAAGAAATACATTATTTTCTGAATCCTTGACATTTGAGGATTTCCAGTGTACTATCAATATGCATATTCTTCTGAACAGAAAAAAGTGAAGATCCCAGTTTCAATTTTTAGTGTTTGGGAGCCAACAAGGACTGTGTCATTAAAAAAAATAAAGCACAAATAGACTTGGCATCAAAAGCAAAGGCAACAAAACAAGTGAGAATACATCAAAAAAGCTTCTGCTCATCAAAAACACGAAAAGGCAACCTATGGAATGGGAGAAAATATTTGCAAAACATTTATCTGATAAGGGGTTAATATCCAAAATATAAAAAGAAATCATTCAATAGCAGAATACCAAAGAATCCAATTAAAAAAATGGGCAGAAGAACTGAATAAACATTTTTCCAAAGAAGTCATATAAATGGCCAACAGATATATGAGGAAGAGGTGCTCAACACTCAACATCCTTAATCATCAAGGAAATGCCAGTTAAAAGCATGGTAAGATATCACCTCAGACCTGTTGGAATGGCTATCATCAAAAGACAAGAGATAACTAGTGTTGGTGAGGATGTGGAGCAAAGGGAACGCGTGTGCACTGTTGGTGGGAATGTGAACTGGTGCAGCTACTATGGAAAATAGTATTGGGGGTCCCTCAAAAAATGAGAACTAGAACTACTGTATTGTCCAGCAACCCCAGTTCTGGGTATATATCTAAAGAAAATCAGGTCATTATCTCAAGGAGATATCTGCACTCCCTTGTTCATTTCAGTATTCTTCACAGTAGCCATGGTATGGAAACAATCTAAGTGTCATCAGCAGATGAATGGATAGGGAAGATCTCACATCTGTGTGTGTGTGTGTGTGTGTGTGTGTGTGTGTGTGTGTGTAATGGAATATTATTTAGCCATTAAAAGGGCATCTTGCCATTTATGATAACGTGGATGAATCTGTTTGAGGGCATTGTGTTAAATGAAATAAGTCAGAGAAAGACATACTGTGTGACCTCACTTACATATAGGATCTAAAAAAGGTGAACTCCTAGAAACAAAGCCAGAATTATGGCTACCAGGGCCTGGGAACTGGGAACAGAGGAGTGTGTTGGTCAAAGAGTACAAACTTAAGATGAATAAATTCTGGGGACCTGGTATACAGCATAGTGATTATAGTTAATAATGCTGTATTACATGCTAAAAGTTGCTCAGAGTAGATCTTAAATATTCTAACCACACAGAAGAGGTGATAATTATGTGATGCGGATATTAACTAATGCTAAGGTATTAATCATTTTGCAATATGTAGGTGTATCAAATCAACACATTATACACCTTAAACTTACACAATGTTAAATGTCAATTATATCTCAATACAGCTTTGGACAAGCAGTGGGAAGGCAGGCCTTGTTTTTGGTCTTAAAATACTACCTGGTCAACAATGACAATTCTCCAGAAAAATAGCATGTCTCAAAACAAGCACTCCAGAATAAATGCTACCAGAAGCTGCTTTATAATAATATGCATCTTTAAAAATCTCTAGTTTAAGTTTTCCTTTCATCTCTTGAATGAAATATTAAAATTCGGCTTTTCATGTAGTATATAATAACACAAAGGGGAAAAGGAGGAATATTGATAGCCGTTGATTTCTTCTTCTTCATTAAAATTTTTGAAGTAATTTCAGAGGAGTAATTATATAATGATAAAGAAGATTATCCCATTCATTTATTCATTCACACAAATATTCATAAGGATAGAAATCATATAGAAAGTACCAGATTTTTTTTTCTCTCCCAGATTTTATATCGGAAGCAGAAGAAAATTGGCAGGGCTTGTACTCTTTGATCCTTGTATAATTCCAGAATAAATCAACTAGTAAAGCTAAAATTTTTTTCGAAACATCAAAATAAAAAGCTTCTGCATATATGTGGTAAGAGTCTAACATCCAAAATAAATGAAGGACTCCTACAACTCAATAGCAAAAGAACACCCCCTCAAAACAAAAACAATGAAAAAAATAAGAAAAAAACCCAGTCAGATTAAAAAATGGGCAGAAGATCTAAATAGACATTTTCCAGAGAAAGACAACAGGTCCATGAAAGATGCTCAGTCTAATTAATCATCAGGGAAATGCAAATCAAAACCACAATTAGATGTCACTTCACACTTGTTAGAATGGCGGTTATTAAAAAAAGATAAGAACAGGGTTGTTGAGGGTGTGGAGTGCACTCTTTGTGGGGATGTAAATTGGTGCAGTATGGAAAACATATGAGGGTTCTTCAAAAAATTAAAAATAGAACTACCATGTGATTCAGCCATTTTACTTCTGGGTATTTATCCGAAGAAAACAAAAACACTAATTCAAAAACAAATATGTGACATGTTCATTGCAGCATTATTTACAGTAGCCAAGGCATGGGAACAGCCTAAGTGTGCATTGATGGATGAATAGATAAAGAAATTGTGGCATATATGTACAGTAGGATGATACCCAACCCTAAAACTAATGAAATCTTTCCATTTGTGCCAACACGGATGGACCTCAAAGGCATTATGCTAAGTTAGAAAAGGACAAATACTGTATGATATCTCTTTATATGTGGAATCTAAAAAAGAAAACAACAACCCCCTTCCCCCAACTTACAGATACAGAGACTAGATTGGTGGTTACAAGGAGGGCAAGTGAGAATAGTTACTTTTTTCTTTTAGTTAAAATAATTAGAAAAAATAAAAAAAAAGAGTTTAACCTAATTGTAGTACACACTGTGGCAAGATATGGTTACACCTTTGTATCAACATGTATGTATCACTATTGATATGTATCAATGTTGTATCAATATATGTATCAATATCAATACAAACACTGTTGTATCAATATGTATCAATACACCTCTGATAGATACCGAAGTGTCTTCATAGGCTCTCAGGCTGTGAGGAATGAGGGCAAAGAAGGTATTAAGGGTGATTTTTAGAGTTTTAACTGAAACAAGTGGGCTAGGGGTTATGGAGGTTCCATTTACTGTGGGAGGTTCGTTTAAGTAGACAACTTAGGAATGGAATAAGGTTACACGGTTAGGGGTAGTCAAATCTCTTTCCTTTGGGACATTTAAGTGATTTCATAATGCCTTTGAGACTTCCAAGCAGGTATGTCAAGTAGGTGGTCTGGAGCTCAAGGGAAAGATCAGAGTTGCAAATAAGAATTTGGAAGTCACCACTGTATAGAATAAATGGTATTTGAATAGCATTTCCATGTGGCAAAAATTTGCAATAATATCCTCATAATCTGTATTGGTTTCTTCTTTGGTACACACCCTTGACTTAATACTTGCTTTGATTGTGATGGAAAATACTAGTAAATTTTCGTTAGGAAATTAATGTAAAATGTGGAAAAGGAACTCAAGTTCCCCTGAATTAACACAGTTGAATGAAAATAAGGTAAAATTTAGATTTTGAGAAAAGCAGCTGAGTTTAAAAGGCTGTAAAGCGTGCAGGGAGATTGCTCCTTAGACACAAGACAGTGGTTAATATTATTTCCAAGATATGTACAGAAAATCACACTCCGAAAGCCACTACAAATTTGTGAGTTTCATAACCAACCATTTAATGTTGGAAGGCATTCACATGACTGCCACCCTGGAAAGAGCGTATTTAATATAATAAAAGCACAGTATAAAATTAGAGAGTCACCTGGAATGAGGGAATTACAGACTCCGTATCCTGTGTTTCAGAATTTTGGTATTCCTTTGCACTGGAATAGCTAGTATATTGCTTGACCTCTTTACTTACTAAAAATTGATCAGCAACACTTTTTAAGGGGACAGTCAAATGATGACTGTTTGTTCTCAGGCATTTTATTATTAGCAGCAATGTGTAGAGATTTCTGTTTTAGGAACTTGAGACTGAAACAAAGCTGCACTTAACATTTTCTATAACAGCATCATTTTCTTTGATTTAGCCCAGACATATTTATTGAGCATCTCTTCCATTCCATGCAAAATTTGAGAGATTGAAATGAATAGGGAGGGAATGGTTACCTTTAGGGAATCCCATTGTGAAATAGGAAGATGAAAACGCTAACAAAATATTTTTCTGGTAAGACCGTTTTCTATAATTTGGTTGTATCCTTTTCTCCTAGTATAAATTAAAATAATTGCGAGTACTTTTACAGTAGGAAATATTCCATATGTAGGTGGGCATATTCAGGGAGGATGAGTTGGGAGGCATGTTCTGGTCTGCCTACAGAGCAGAAATGCTCCTTTAAATCCCTTGTGCCAGTTCTGATTTTCCCTCTCTGCCAGAAAATCAGTCTTCGGTTCAGATAGCCTGCCTTCTACCTGTTAACACAACAGATCTCTGCTCCTCAAACTACCTTGGTGGAGGATTGGATTTGTTTTCCTTTTGCATTCAAATACTTTTATAAAATACAGTGTAAATTAATTATAAGGAAAAATTATCTTGTGTTTTGCTCGCTTCTGTTTCATCTGTAATTAGAGTTAATGGACATAAAAGAATTCTGTC
This sequence comes from Potos flavus, assembly GCA_028534135.1. NCBI lineage: Eukaryota > Metazoa > Chordata > Mammalia > Carnivora > Procyonidae > Potos > Potos flavus. Next base: position 95,905,531 of record CM052897.1, read on the forward strand.
AAATTGCTTAAGAGTTTCCAAAAAGCTTATTCTATTTCCTTGGAGGCTGGGGTAACACTTTCAACAGCACTGCAGTCTGTAACTCTTTGTTAAATAGTGTTGCTTTTAAAATTCCTGTGTTTGCATTATTTACCAGTGAGATATTCTGGCATAGGCTAATGTTTGGTTCTGTAGTTTCTTTAATAATTGGTATGTATGTGTTTTTGAAAATAATGCATACTTCTTAAAAAATAGTAAACTCCTAAGATTGTAGCTACATTAAAAAACATGACCTTGAAAATAATCGCTGTTAACCCTTGGTTAGGCTTGTGTGTGTCCTGAAGCATTGAGTTTTGTGAGACTCTAGTATTAATAGTAATGAGTATTAATTGTGTTGCAGGTATTTGTAGTGTTCAGTACTCACTGGAAACCCAATTCTTTGTTTTCTTGTGTATCTTATTTTCGAGATCTCTCCTCACACCCAGCCTCTGTTCAGTTAGACCTGAGATAATCAGTTAGACCTGAGATAAAGTGAAGGAAAGATGCTCTTAATGCCTTTTGAAGGGACATAAGAACATCTTTCCTCTCCTTTCTGGGACATGGGAGAGAGATTCCAGACAACTAATTCATTTTTTCCTGTGAATATTTTGTCCTATATTTTTCAGAGTAATAGGTGTATATTTGGGGGAAAAAAAGGTGGATATTTGAGACTTGATCACTTCATTTCTTATTCACTGGAAGGAGAGAATGTTCCAGGAGATCGACAGATAGTCAGGCTAAGAGGGCTCCTGTTTTGAAGTAGGAGCTGTGATTTGATCCTATCCTCCTGTGGGTTTCGGCAAGGGATGAGTTAAGGAGACTTCTTTGAACCTGGTGTGTTTACTCACACCCTGCTGACTCCAAGATGTGTTGCTACACCCTGTTTTACTCCTGACAGACTACCCGTGGCCTGATTAACTGGTGATGGTTGTTTTCATTTGGTGTGGTGGAGTTCCTCATCGCAGATCCCTGGTGAGCCCGCAACCAATGCTGCCATATGCAAAGCTTGTGCCTCCATTGAGGGTCACCTAAGTGGAACGGATTCTGTCCTATATTGCCCGCCTGTTTTCAATTAGTTACCCTTTCTAGAGGACTGAGCAAAACACAGATCGTATATCTGGGTTTTGGCAGCTATTTATTTGGGAATCCTTTTATTCTGTAGTTAGTTTTGGAATCTAAGTCACTGTGGATTTTGCCTTTCTAATGGATTGAGATGGCAGACAGATTGAAGAGGAAACCTGCAAAGAGGTACTACACTTTTTCTGGTACCTCTCGGAAGGATTCAGTGAAAGCGCTGAGGTTTTCAAGGTCTTCAAACCTCAAAAGAGCTACATCAGAAATCAGCAAAAGGCAGGTTGGTACAGAAATTTTTGATCTCTTTGTATCTCCTTTGGAGTTGAAATTAACATTCCTTGTGTTTATTTCTTAATATTCTTTTGAAAAAGTTTCTTCATTTCTTTGAACATTGTTTTATAGCTACAAAATCATATCGATGTAGTCTGTGCCATCAGTCCATTTGTGGATATTTATTATTTGTGTGTATGTTTATTGATTTATTGCCTGGATTTAAATTGCTTACTATGTGTTACAACACAAGCTTGTAATGTTATCAGAAGATTCTGATTACTAATATGAAATCTTCTACTAAAACATTGTTTTAGGAGGACCCTCATGTTACCCAACATCTCACCGAAAGGATTAGCTGACTTTTGTGCATAAACAAAATATTAGAATAAAAGAAAATTAATATTTATACAAATTCATAGGAATATTGTTCCAGAAGACTATTTGGAATTAAACTTATTTTTCCTAAAAAATACTTTTGAGGCTCCTGAATGGAAATATAAATATTAAGGAAGAGATTCTGACTGTGTGCTTTCTTGATGTTTTGTTTTACTGAGTTTGTGTTGAATATATAACTTTAGGTTGTCCAAATAATGCCTAGCATGTCTTTTAAAAGTACTGTGTTAGAAATGGAAAGATTCCCTTCCTTAAGGTTATTATCTTTGGAGCTATTTTTCAATTACTAAACAACAATAATTGGTAAAAATTACACATAATCACACACCACACACAAAATACAATTTTTTTCCCTTTATAATTTATTGTTGGACAAGTGCCATGGATTGTGTGCCCCACCTCTCCACCGCCCTGGTGGCCTTTTGGTAGAATGGTTCTTTTTGAGCTCCCTTAAGTAATATCCATGCCCCTACTGGGTGAAAAATTGTGTTTTCAACATTACAGTTAAATGCTTCATAACTAATTCCTTCTTTTATAGCTCAAATTCAGCCCAGTATTTATCTGGAAAGTTTATGATTGTGTTTTAGAACATCTCTCAGTGGTCTGTAGAGGTGGACGTTGGAAATTGTTTTGTATCATCCATTCTATACTTTGGTCCTCAAATTTCTGAATCTAAAGATTTGCTAAATCTTGAGTAGTTTTAGTTTTATCTTTTCCCTTGCTTTTCCTTATTATTATGGAGAATACTGACGTTAGAAGCAAATCAAGTCCTGAGACATTCCAAATCTCTAATGTATTTCCTCCAGCAGAAATCACAACTGTAATAGATGTTTGTTGGTTAAGAATTCTGAACAGTCCTGAATCATTTCAGTATGACATTGTTTATGTTCAGATCAATATAGTTTGAGTTAAGGACACAGAGTAGAGCCTGTTTTTAAGAAATGAAACCTTCTTTGTAGAGTATATAGAAACCAATACCAGAAAGGAATGAGGAAATGAAGGGTACTAATTCAGTTGGCAGAATCCTTTCTCTTCCCTCTTGAAGAAGCATCTAATTTAAAGCTCTGCTTGAATTCAAGGGTGGGGGCCTATGTTTTGGCATTTGATACTTGAGAATTTAAATATGAGTGCCTTGTATTGTCATTAAGGATTCTGTGGTATTGTTTATAGAAGTAGGGTGTAGTTCTCTGCCAAAATCCAATTTGTTTAATTAAATTCTGCTGAGTGTTTCTAGCTTCCTGCCCTAAACTACTTCTAATTGCTTGGAGTTCCAGTGGTAGTAATAGTTTAGGCATGGCATTCTACTCTTGTAAACATGCTTTTAAATGATTAAGTTCGAAGCTGTCTGGCCAAATGTGTTACTTCTGCATCTTAAAGATAAGATGTGGTCTTTTGGAGGGTGTATGAGGACATTGGCAGTGTAGATAAAGAGCTCAGTTAGACCTCCTGCACGAAGTTTCGGGGTCAGTTTGTGGATGAGAGTGTGTAACACTAATGAAGATAAAGACACGTTTTTTTCCCCCTCAGCAAGATACATCCCCTCTTTAGAACATCATTTCTTTGCTAGATGCCAGCATGTGACATTTAAGCAACCATATAATTTCAGTTTTGTGTATCACTTTGCTAGAGCAAAGGTTTCTGTGGAAAAATATAAGCTTCAAAATCATTGTTTTGTCTATTTTTTTGGTGGGGTGGGAGGCTATAGTTAGAACAACAGTATAATGATACCTCTGAGAGTTGTTGAGAGAATTGAGATCATGTATAAATGGAAAAAGAAAGCTAAGAGAAGCTGAAGTGTCCTATATTGGACAGTTTGCTGGGCTCACAAGGCAAGAGATTGAATTTCAAGCATGTATGATTGAAGAATCTGCCTCAGCAAAAGCAGAACCTGGTTTTTGAAGGAAATGGTTGAAATCCATGCATGAGGATGTGTGCATGACCCCGTGTGTATGGATTAGTCATTTACTTCATGACCAGTGCAGTGGTTATTTACCTGTAGATCTGTATATGCTGACTTCTAGATCTTGATTATATATAAAATTACAATCTAGATGTAGAAGTCAGCAGAATGATGCATTCTGACAAAGTTGCTTAATGGTGGAAAAACTAAGAAAGGTAGGTGATATTGTAAGAGTTCAACAAAAAGCAAGCTTAAGAGCTTTAAGTTAGATATATAGTTTACAGTTTATTAAAAAGCCTTCCTTGGTGAGTAGAATACCCAGAACTCAAAAGAATGCTGCCTTGATCTTCTAGGGCCTAAAGGTGATTATTTTGAACCCCTCGATACTTCTGCGCAGGTAAATAGCAAATGAAATTGGATGGGTTTTCTGTTAAACATTCTAGAAATGTGCAGTGTCTAGTGTGTGTGTATGAGAACATAACATACCAATTTTCCATGTTCTGTTATGAGCCACATATGGAAGAATGACAGTTAATTGGAGTCTGGCACTGTACACACAAGTTGTATTTTTATGCTAGTTATTCTCTCCATTATAGACGTGCCCCTCGTTGTCCACGAGAAAATGTGGATATGTCTGGCATAATACAACCCTGTTGATCATAAAATACTAATAAAACCTCTGTTCTCATTAAGTGCCGGTAGGAAACTGCTTAAGAATATTTAATGAGTTAGGAATATATAACACTTCTCTTTTATAAAGTAGTTATAATCCAGGTGGTTGTTTTCTTCTGAGAGTGACTTAGATTGCTAAACGAAAAGTAGAATGTGTATCTGTGGACAGCTTGGAAGGGTGGTCTTTTTTTTTTTTTTTTCTCTCCCCCTTCCTTACCAGAATAGTTTCCTAATTATAGCAGAAAAGATAATTTTGGCTACTATTGTTACTCAGATGTAAAGGAGAAATGGGTTTTGTTTTTAATTGCGATAGAGTTGACACACATTGTTACATTAGTTTCAGATGTGCGACATAGTGTTTCAGCACCTCTGTTCTTTATCCTGTGCTCACCACAAGTGTAGCCGCCACCTGTCCCCGTACCCTGCCATTGCAGCATCATCAACTACATTCCCTCTGCTGTATCTCTCCTGCCTGTGACTTAGTCCATAACCGGAAGCTTGGATCTGCCACTCCCCCTAACCCATTTTGCCCATCCCCCCACCCCTCTGGAGGGAAATGTGTTCTTGATATGTTTTGGGGCATTCTATGTAGATATTAAAAGATTATTGAATTTGGCCTATTGTTACTCTTATGTTGCGAAGTTGTGTATTCTTGCTTTTTCTCATCTCAGTTAATGTGAAGTTCCTAAGCTTAAATACAATTCATGTTTTCAAGTGTAGCATGTAATTTTTTAAATATTAACTTTAACTTTACCCTATGTAATTAGGTGCATATCATTGTACTCAAAATATTAGTTTAAAAAATACAAACCTTAAGTATTTGCTACCCTTAGATTATCTTAGGGCAGCTAAGTTTTCTTTCCAAAACACACTATCCCAGTTTGAGAGATTCCTGATTTGCATGGAAGCAGGCACTCCTTAGTTATTTTTAGGGAAATGTTGTGTCGGCCACTAGGTGTTAATTGTAGTCCACAATTCTCCACTGACGTTTCTTTATTAAGAGGGTTTGTTCTGAAATGGCAGCCAAGTTTAAAGTAGGCTGCAATAATCATGGATTTAAGAAGAGATGAATTCAGAGCATCTAAGACCTAAATATTACAGGGAAGTGAAATGCACGTAGGCGAAGTACACGTAGGTGATAAATTCCTGTGATGGAATTTATTATCCTCAAGGTATTTTTAGAAAAGACTGTTGAATACAGTTTTCTAGAAAGAATGAAGTGAGACCAGGGTCTATAGCTTTATGCTTTCTCTACATCCCTTACTTCAGAGAGCAGTCTCACTACATCCCAATATAACCAAGACAGGCTTTTGAATAAAAAACTTAGGTAGCTGGAGGATCAGTATGTATTTTTTGAAAAGCAACAGTTGTTCCACAGGGAGCATATCAAAACAGAGCGGATACAGTGCAGTTGATCGGGGCAGGAGTATAATGTACGTTCTGAACTAGTGGGGTTATGCATGATCACAATGAGGACCTGTCTCAGGTTGAAAAAGATAATTGCGTCTGCTGCGTGGGAACATGGGGCTGCTCAGTGAGAGTGGGTGCTCAGCTGGTGGTAAATTTTTTGTTTACCATTCTGGGTTGTGAACTAAGTGCACTGTAATTTGTGTTGATTTGTGCTTTAAAAACATTCAGTTTTGTTCTCGATCATAAGGGTGGGTGAGAAAGATAAAAATGTTTGCATAAAAAGGGTAAGTGGTGAAAGAGAGAGTGGTTAACCTTTGGAACAAAAGCCATATCTAACTAAACCCAGGATCCCCCCCCCCCCCCCATATGTCAATTTTAGAATTGTATCTTTAAAACCATAAAACATGTTTTTGAAGTTTATGACCTACTTCTCCTTAGGAATGCTACTTCTAGATTCTAACAGCAGTCATAGCTTAGTGAATGCTGATCTTCATAATGGTTGCAAGGATTGACATTAGGGCTTAAAAAATCAATTCTCTTTGATTTGGAAATACATATAATCATATTTTGGCAAGGATTTTACCGTTTTCAATTTCTACTAACCCCAGTGTTTAAATATACCCTGCAGCATTATATGGTAACATCAGCCCGTTGGTATTTCTACTTTTCTTGATTTTAATGTTCTTTTAGGAGTTTGAAATACAATAGTGTATGTCAATTATAAAAAAAAAAGTTGAAAAAAAAAGAATCTCTGTCCCTCTAACACAAAGCATGACTTTATTAATAACAGTCATTCTTTGGTTATCTGGCTTTGGATAGCTTTTCAGTGTAATCTTTTGGTAGGATACATAAGTAGCTTTGTCATAGGGTATATATTTTAGTTCTTCATAGTAGACTTTTATTATAGGATTGAAAGCCAGATTTTTAATCAACTTTAAACAGATTTTTAATCAAATTTTTAAGCAACTTTGGAATATGTTTTTGTACATATATTTTGAAGACCATCTGAGGAATTTAGTACCTTAGGTAAAATATTTTTTAAAACTCACCTTTTGATGCCGACGCTTTGACTATTCATCAAAATGTGGGAAAATAGTTCTCCTGTCAAAGGTCCTGTTTCTTTTCAGTAGTTCCTAGCCAATCATTACCTTTTTCCCCTGACCATACATAGTTTTGTTAATAGTTAGAGGTATTCCACCCCCCACCCCCGACTCTTTCTGTCTCCCCTGTTTTCATCTGCTGTATTCACTGCTATGTCCCTGACACTTAGAACAATTTCCCCGGCATGGAGGAAGCTCTCAGTATTTGCTGAATGAAAGGATGAAATGAATAGAAATGAGTTAATACCCACAGCGTCTTTGCCTTGAGAAGGCCCTATTGGGCAAATAGGACTTTTCTTCTTCTCTTGATTTCCATGAAAATTAAATATTTGTTATTACATGTAAGTATAGCTTTACACAGAAGGTTTTACAAACAGTGTTCCCTTCTACCTGGATTTGAAGACATTTATATTGTGTTAGTCGCAATAATGAAATCCTGTAAAGCTAGGTTTGGAGGAAGGGAATTTTGTCTTTTTCCTTTCTCTCTCTCTCTCTCAGCTCTTCTAGGATTTTGAAGTGACTCAAATGGATGTGAACTGTGAGAGACTTTCTAGTTCACATCTTCCATGGAACGGAGTGGGAGTGTGGTGGCCGTGAAGCCGTGACCTGGGCTGAGCAGGTCGTATCGGGTGAGAGTCCCACTACAGACCTGCTCTCACTGACTAGGAAGGCTTCTATGTAGCAGGGTATTTTTATGCTGGTAGAACCTGAACTTTCTTGATCTGGCCAAGAAGTTTGCCTGAGCTGCAGTTATCAAGGCACCGTCCCAGAGCCCTTGCTGTTTGCATTTGCAGCTGTGGCTGAGGACAGCTGTCGCTCAGCTGTTTCGTTGCTTTTGATCTATGGGCAAATAACAATTACTCTTTCACACATCTTTCCACCTTAACCACCCCAGGCTGCCTGGGGAAAATCTGTACCCATCTCCAGTCTGCCCAGGACATGGAGGGATGAAGGAGAAGTGTGGCAGCATCAGTGTGCTGCTCCTCCTTCCCTCCTTGAGTTTCAGTAAATCTCTCTTTCTCACTCCCCCCCCCCTTTTTTTTTCTTTTTTCCTCACTCCCTTTTGTGTGGCCTTAGAACATGAAAACAGCAGGTATTTTTCCTTCAGACCCCACAAATGAGAACAGAGTTTATTATGATGTATTACTTTTAACAGAATCATCACAGTATAATTAGTATTTCCTATGGAATTGAAGACTGAATATCGGCTACAGCAGTCGACATTACCATGCTGCTTCATTTATCCAGACCAAGTCCACCGGGGCTGGGGACGGGGCTGTCAGTCTTCGGGTTTGTCCAGTTGGCTGGACTGGAAAGATGGGTACCCTCGGTTGGTCCCCTGCCACCCGTATATGAGTCCTTTAGTGCCTCAGAACCATCCACTGCTGATGTATCTCAATAGAGCTAGGTACAGATCATCTTAAATCATGCGTTTTTCAATGCCAGAAAGTGTCAAATTAAACTCCTTTTTTGCGTAATGTTCTCATGGCTCAGTGATGACTAAGAAGACAACAAGGCAGCTTTAAATCACTGCGCTGCTTTTGAAGTAGCCATAGTGAACGCCATCGCAGAGCAAGTCACCATGGGTCTTCTCACCGCTGGCCTCCAGTGCTTTGGCTGTTGATAAATGTGTTTTCTGAAACTCTCTGGAATGACACCCGGAGCACAGTTACTCTTTCTTAGAAATGGAGTTCTTGTTACTTTAACAGGAAGATTGTTTCTGCTAGCTTGGTTTGCCCTCGTTAATGTGTTCATTTTAATGTTTAGATTTGTTCTTGGATTTCCAAACCAGTTTCTTAATCTGTCTCAATAATCATGTCAATAATCACTAGCTATAATTAAGTTTAGAATGTTTCTGAAAGAGCTGGAATAGATTGGTTGTTGTTGAGGGTGGAGAGGTTCGGTATCCAAATCAAAGTCTGGCTTCAAATTTGGTCCAAACGAGGTCTGGTTCAGAACTTTGATTTTTAGTTTTTGGAACCATCAGTTCCATATTATGTGTGCATGCCCTGCCTCCCGCCATCCTGCCTTGAAGGATGAGGGAAAGGTGAGCAAGCTCAGAAGGAGATGCGCAAGTGTGGCACCCTCTAGTGGACGGTAGAGGGATAGACCTAGGAGTGGATTCAGTCTTGTTGAGTTATTCCTCGAGCGCCATCTAGAGTCTAATAGTAAGATTGAATTAACTTTTGAGCTTTGACAAAAAGCATGGAAGAAAAGGAGATTCTTAGATACCTTGTATTGGGAATCTACAATGATTGAAGTCATAGCAGTTTCTTGCTACCACATAATTAGTATATATTGCATGAATACAAATATGAGAGTTTAAAAATCATTAATGCCTCAGTAGTGTATCTTTTATACTTTAATTTGGTTTTTCTTTTGAGGGGTTTTATTTAGAGATAAATTATGTGGTTTGTGAGAATTTCTTTTTCAATATGATTTTGCTCTAGTTTATTTGAATTGTTGTACTTATTTTGATAAATACATTCTAGAAATCTTAATTATTAATAACTTTCACAGATAATATTAAGTACAGGAAAAATTTCCAGGTTTTCTTTATATGGAAAGTTTTCTTTCTACTAAAAAAACAAACTTTTTTTTTTTTTTGGTAATTGTGGTTTTATTTAGGTTGCTCCCTACTCAGTAGGATGCCTTTCTTGAAAAATGCTCATTTTCTCTTTTGGACATTCAGTCTCTGTCTATACATATTTACATATCGTACACATAAACACTTGTATAATTCGTGAAGCAATACTATACTACCTGCAAATTCTGTGTAAGCCATCACAGAAGAGTAGGTCAGAGTATGCTTAAGAGGTCAGAAGTGAATTAGAAAAAAGGTATTCAATGTTTTGCACAGAAAGACTTGCTTCTGGTGTACCTCTTATTGATCTTGTCTGGACTGATAGAATTTAACAACCACGAATTTGGTGAAGAAAAAAATTTTGGTTGCATTTGTTATATACTGAAATAACTAAATATATTGAAAGAATTCTCTTGGGAAAAATGGAAAGTGAAAAGTTTTGTGGATAACTAGAAAAACAACACAAGCTCTTTAAAATGCTTCACACACAGGGAACTTCTCAGGCATGGGCGGCTCCTAAACTGTGAGCTGATCCCCTGTGTTCATTGTGCCTATTTGTTGAATCCAGATTTGCTCACAGTCAGGTGTTTGGAGGTAGAGAGAGCGTTTTGAGAATGAGGAAAACTGCTTATGGAGAGAAGGAGGGCCCGCAGTTCATTTCTTGCACTCTGGGAGGGGAGCTGAGCTGTCTGAGCATAGACAAAGTAGCAACCTCATCCCCCTGTCAGGTGTGTCTCCAGTAACGTGTGGGAAGTAGTGCTGTGCCAGGCACTAGGCTGCACATTTTTGGTGCTGCCACAGGCCTGTGGTGAAAGGAACAGCATGCGACTCTCCCCAGTGGCTCCAGACCTTTGAAGCAGGACCTTGAGGATGCAGGTGTGCCTCTGTCTTTGTACTGCTCCATGTTAAGGAACTTCCTGCAACACGAATTGCACAAAATGCTCCACCTTCCACTCTGAAGGGTGTATCTGAAGGTCAAAGCCTCTTGTCTGCACTGTCTCCTTTCACCGTCAGAAAAGCACCTCCTTTGATGGAGAGGTTGAGCAGTTCATCCAGGCTGTCGGGCATCCCGGATGCTTTCATTCTCAATCCCTGCACCTCGATGAAGGCCTGGGCATCACCATCCAGGCCCAGTTTTGGTGGGAGATGAAGAGCTAGGTCATGTCCGTTGTCTTTTCTTTCCCCTTTATCCTGTGCAAAGATTATGCTTTAATAACTTTCTGTTTCTAAGCTCCAGAGAAAATAGCTTACCCCTTGTTTCTCTACTCTTTCAGTCCACTCAAGTGATGTTTAAGCCAACTCATTTTCCTTCCATCAAATGCTAGCAGTTTGAGGAAAAAATACAGAACCTTAATCAGGCCTTTCAATAAAAAAGTTGGCATTTGCACTGTATGAATGTCCCAAGTTGTCTCATTTGTACATTTGTTTTAGGATATTGGAAAATAGGTTTTATTTTGTCATAAACTGTTCCTTTATTAGTTATAAATGAATTAGCTTTGCCAGTATATTGGGTACATGAAATGCATCTTTTTGTCTCTTGTTTCTCAGGTAGAATAATTATAGCTTCAGTTAAGAAGTAGGTTTTTCACTTGAGATTCCCAGTATCTTGAAGGGCTATGTTACGTAAAAAGATGAAAACATCTTTGTTATGCACAATCTCATTACTTCTGCCAGTTCAGTTAGTCATAATCATAGCCCTTTCTGCTACATGTAAAAGGTGACTTTTGGCAGGTAATTTAATGTATGAAAGAATAGCTATTGTCAGTTCAATTTTAAAAGTTACATTTTTTAAATTGCTAGTTCATTAGATTAGCAGATCAATGCCAGCATCAAATAGGGGGGCAAATTGGGACACAGTAACCACAGAAAATGGTTTAATAATATTGTAATAGAACATACTACTTCTCTGTCAGGTTTTGAAAGAGTTTTCCAGTCTGGAAATACCCGAGCATAGCTTCTGTCAGTTGAGTGACTTCTCTCTGTGCATTCTTGCTGAATAAGAATCGCTCTCATACTTGGTACTGATTGGATTGGTGTTGGCAATTTCAGGCAGGTATGCCTTATGCTTGCTGAACCTGTACTTTATAACCCTGAGGATCTCTGTCCATGTGTCCATTGGTGTGTATTTGGGTCAGTGAGGGAATGATAAATACACTTTACTATCGCATGCATCTTCATTTTGCCCAGTTTAGCTACGCATTTCAGCAGCCGTGAATGGCCGCCGTGTATGGCCACCGGGGCCGCCGTGTATGGCCACGCCGGCCTGCCCTGCACAGCTCCGTGGGAGCCTCCCCATAAGCCACTATGTAACGTGGCACGCCTGTCTACATCTTATTTACCTGGTCCCTGTTTAAAATGTACTTTATGTTCTAAAATTTTATTCTGAGTTTTTAAATTGTCCATGTTTAGAGAAAAATTACATAGGCATTTATGTCAATGTTATGTGTTTTGACCAAACTTCTATTCCCCTGACAAACCTTAATTTAAATCAAAGACTTTTAGAAATCAATTTTAAGTTTGAAATTAACCTGAAAAGAGTTTTTATAATTATAAATATTTTCAATACTAGAAGGAATCTTAGGAATCATTTTTGTCGGGCTCCCTCTTTAATGGAAGGAGCGTAGACCCAGGTGGCGTGTGCTGATTTGCTTTTGGAGGCAGAGCCTCCTGTGGGGCCCAGGTCCCCCGACTCCTCGCTCTTTAATATCTGCTGTTTAGGATCAGGTTCCTTAGGGTGTAGACCAAGCGAGTGCTTACGTGAGCTCTTGTGTTGCACTGATACTTACTATCAAAATGGATTTTGTGGATAAACTCTAACCAATAAAGTTGTAGAAATTAAATAAATCCTTTGAAAATATCATGTATCAGTTTAGTGTTTATTCTGTGCCAGATACAATTGTAAGTACTTTGTGGATTTTAACAAACTGGACAGTAACCACTCTGTGAACAGGTTCTGGTATTTATTATGCTAAGATGCCAGCATTAAGCTGTTGCTTCTCCACTCGACGCTGCCCCTGACGCTATGCTCTGCTCGGCATCGGCTGCCTTACCAGTTGTTCCCTACCAGTGGGCATGGGAAGGAAGGAGGGGGAGGTGGCACTTGTTTTTTTTCTTGTTTGTTTGCTGTTCCTGTCTGCATGGGCCAACTTTGGTCATTGAGTGCCAGCTGATTCAGGTTTTTGGCTTTTTTTCTTGTGGCCCCCATACCAGCTTCATCGGGCCTCCAGGAGCACCAGCCAGCCTGAGCACTCCCAGCTCAGAGCACCCCCAGCACCAGCTCTGCTTAGCACCTCCTCTGGGTGCCTAGGGGACCAGCACAGCCTGGCAAGCCCCCCTAGGGCAGCGCCCCAGCTCCCTGAAGTCCTTCCGCTGACCTGCCCACATCCCAGCCCCAGTGAGTGGCACCTTCTCCTCGGAGGGCGGGGTAGCTGCCCAGGAACCCCACCCCCACGTCCAGGCTTCCTGGTCCTGCCCACTCCAGTCTCCTCCTTTGTTTCTCTAGCTTCAAGGGTGTAGCTGCTTCCAGCAATTCACCTGTTCACCCGATTCCTTATATTAAATTATCAGTCGTGATTTTTGTTTGCCTCACTGGATCCTGACTGGTATATATTACATGATATTCAGGATTAAGCAAATTAGATAATAAAATAATTTTTGTAAGTTTATTCTAAGTAATACTCTAGTATCTAGGTATTAATTAGTACTGGTACATATTTTTGGAAATTTACTAAAGGGTATAAAACCTAAACAATCTTTTTTAAAAAATGGAATGATGCCACTTTCTTTATTGATCTCCAGAATTGCTAAATGAAGCTGAAAGTAGGAGATAGCCATGGTATGTTAGTGAAATCTTGTGGCTTTTGGGAAAGATGCTGATCTAATTAGAATATAGATATCAGTTGATTTTAATGAGGTGTAAGTGGACTTATTTGTTATTAATCTCTGGCCAAAAGTTCTTCTATCACTCCATAAATTTCAAACTGCCACAAACCTTTCTCTCCCTGTCTCCTCACCCCTAAACGTAAGGAACCAGGAATATAGTGCTTAAAAGTGTGCAGGTTCTTGTTCCGGCATTTCTTATTTGTGCTGCTGCCAACGATCTAACAGACCTTGTCATTATTTGCAAAAGTTTAGGGTCAAAGTTTGCATCAGACATAATTCCTTACGGAGTGAAATGTAGAAATGTGACAGCTTGGCTCTTCTTCCCCTTGGGCACTGTTTTGAATGTTTAATAAAAGGCTGTTTCCTCGCAACATGTTTACATCCAGCTTGTATGCATGCCTTAGTTTGGTGCTTTTGCAATTTTTATGTAGCATCTGTTCCCAAATCCAAGAGCGCTAACAAGGCCTTAATACGGATAGCAGTCAGGACAGCGGGGAGCTGCTCCTGTCGGTTTCTGACTTCTCCTGCGGTCTGGAGTTATTATTCATAATGTAAATTCTCTCTCCATTCCCAGCATGTACATAATTAATGACAAAGAGTATCCAAGGAAGTTCAGCAGCCACAAGTAGGTCACCATTACCAGATGTTTAATTATTGTCATTAGGAAGCATTTGGAAATACCTGGTGAGCTTTCTAAAAGCATAACAATAAGCAAATCCCTTTGGATTTTGACGGATTGGTTCTTTTGTATTGGATGATGATTAAAGTGATTACAGGCACAGCGCTAGTGCCTTCTCTGGAACATCTTTATCAAAAAGAGGTAATAATTATGCTACGCTCAATATGAAATACACGTCATCTCCCTTTTCATTTGTTCCCTGATTTCCTTCAACTGTGCCAAGTTTTAATTAATGTGCTTCAATAGTATGAAAACTTGAGCATCTATAATTACATCTTCAGTAGCAATATTTAAATCTTTACTGACAATATATTTATCATAGAACAGTTCCCAGAATTAGGGTCAGTTATCTGGAACCTCAAGAAAATATTGGAAAGAAATGTCTTCGAGATGGTTAAAAAAAAAAAAAAAAAAAAGCATTTTGGAGGTTAAAAATAAAATACAAAAAAAAACATAAACAAAAACAAAAAAAACAACAAACCCACCCAAAAATATTTCTTGTGGCATATGAAGAGGCAGTGGTGGTAAATAAATCTGACAAAGGAAGGTAATTTTAAGTTGTTTTTTATTTTTTCTTCAAGCTCAAATGTATATGTCATGAAAATTTTTGACATTCTACTACTGTGTGGGAGAGCTGTTTTCAAGTCATCATTTCAAATGTTTTTTTTTTTTTTTTTTAAGATTTTATTTATTTGACAGAGAGAGAGAGAGATCACAAGTAGACAGAGAGGCAGGCAGAGAGAGGGGGGGAAGCAGGCTCACCGCTGAGCAGAGAGCCCGATGCGGGGCTTGATCCCAGGACGCTGAGATCATGATGACCTGAGCCGAAGGCAGAGGCTTAACCCACTGAGCCACCCAGGTGCCCCTCAAATGTTTGTTTTTGAGTTCCCATTGAAGATTACATGAAAAAACCTGGTATTTGAATTCAGTTCTGAGGAGCATAAGGAATCTTAATTTTTACTTCTTTCTCGCCCTGCTTCTCTTATTAATCTTTGCTCTTTCCTGTTTTTGTGGCTTAATAGAATTTAAAGTTTCTGTTAAGTGAACATTTTGGTTTTTAAAGCAAATTTCCTAGACTCCAGTTAGCTTTACGATGGACCGGCTGGCTCCCCCTTGTGCCCACTCTCTGTATTGTCCTTCCCAGGGCTCTTCGTAAAACACGTAATACTAACCAGGTTCATTACTGTCTTTAAAAAGTGAGAATGGCCATATTCTTCAGAGTTTTCATTCCTTCATTTGTTCTGAATTCTGCTCTCTTTTGCAGGCTTTTTGGTGATATCCTGCATATGATCCCCCATTCCACTGGGCCCTCCATGATCAGGAGAAACACAGGCTAAGGACATGCCTATTGTCTTTCACAGATAAAGCACACAAAGAAATTGATGTGAA
Organism: Potos flavus; assembly: GCA_028534135.1. Taxonomy (NCBI): domain Eukaryota; kingdom Metazoa; phylum Chordata; class Mammalia; order Carnivora; family Procyonidae; genus Potos; species Potos flavus. The sequence continues at coordinate 95,920,905 of CM052897.1, forward strand.
CTGATATGTTAGAAAGATTTATAGACAAACACTGTGCACTGTGAAAAAGTTAAGCAGGTGGCTCTAGAAGAGAAATTTATATAAAGTATGTTATGTATAATTCAAACTCCAGTTTTTAGGAATTTGTAATGGTTGGATAAGAAGCTGAATTTACCTGTTCTTTTGAATAGTGTAACACAGGTAAGATTGCACAGTGAGTATGCTAAGGCACACAAAAATCCCTTGTTCGTTTAAGATAATTGGCTGTTTTCTTAACAGGTTTGAGTTGCAAATGTGCTCAGCAAATACTGGGTGGAGTGTTGGGCTCAGAAAAAACATTTGTCATGTGTTCTTCTATTTTCATACTAGGAAAGAATACAAAGTAATTTTTAAGCACTTAATTTTATGGTTCTCACTAGAAGGCAGTTGGGGTGTAGAAGGGGGAAATGGATACAGTCATGAGCAATCAGGGACAGATTGTGATTTTACAAAGAGGAGGTCAGGGTCAGCAAATGTTTTGCACATCAGTCTGAAGGAAAGCAGAAATGTGGGAACGTGCATCATGTGTCCTTGTAACAGCAGAGTGTCTGCCTTAGAGAAAAGCTCAGCAAGAGCCATCAAATGGAAGCTCTTGAGAGCCAGGCATCAGAGCTGAGTTTTGGAGTACCCTGTGTTGGTAAGGTGAATGGGATAAGGAAATGGAGAAAGAAGAAGTTAAATAGGTTTTGCTATTGGACTTGGTTCACAGTTCGATATGATTGAGCCGTATGGGTTCTCGTGCAACCATGTTTTCCATCAGTGGAACATTTGCTTTTCCATTGAGAGCCATTGATATTTTCCCCTAGAGAGGCAAGCAGTCCATCCTGGGCTCTAGAGCATAGTCTGGATTCAAATGGCTTGTTTTCAAATCCAGCCCAGCTCCTTGTTGGCTGTGTGAACTTGGACAAGTTAGTTAACTTTTCAGTGCATCTGCAGAATGGTGATAATAGTACCTGTATCAGAAGGGCATTGTTGGGAAGGTGAAGGCAGTGTGTGATAGATGATACCACCTTATACATGTTAGCTATCATTATTGTCATTTGTTTGGATTTGCATATCCTTTCACGGAAGCCAGTGGTGGAGTTATCTTTACCATACTTCTTTGAACTGTTTTTCACAATTTAATGGGCATCGAATGTGTTTATCCTCACATAATCCCTATTAGAGCCATGTAATCACATTCATATTTTTATAAAAATTGTCAGTTTAAAATTAGAGCAAGGAATAAAGACAAGGTGTGAATTGTTCTGTTAACTCATGTCTCTGTTTTAACGTGAAGCAGTTTAGAAGAATTCTACGGTAATTGAGTGTACACACAGACACAATGTCTCTCTCCTCATCCTTCTGCCCTGGGATCGTGTCTCCAAGTAGTATGTCACAGCAGAATCTTCCTTCACGGACCAGGTGCCCCTGGCAACGCACACAGCGAATGCTGCTACCCCAGGGTCCTCTTTCGGGGGTTGCCAAGGCCAGAAATTCAGTCTCCTGGTGTGTTTTTATACAGAGGTGTGCTGTTGATCTGAGTGTTTTCCTGTGTCTTTCCAAATTTTGGTTCATGGTCTCATGCTACAATGCCGTTTTTATGTTCCTTGGTGGAAGCATTTTTTTCCCCTCAGGGGGAGGAAAGTTTGTGGAAACGGGAGAAAATGAAAAGATATGATTTTTTGGATCTTAAACACGATGAACATATCTCTGGGGGGGACTGAGGAGAAGCTGGTAGGGAGTGGGTGAAGGAAAGGGCCAGCGGGGTCCATCTGTGCTGACCAGGAGACCACAAGGTGGAACCAGATACTGAGGCTTTTTTGCTCAAGTGGTTCTACATCCAAAATTGTCTCCTTTTTAATGCTTAAACATAATTTGTTCCCTCCTAAGAATGAAGTCCTTGTAACTTAGCCTCAAATAAAATCTTTCTGATTATTAGTCCTTATATAAGACCCTCCAAACCTTTCTCTTCCTTAAAAGTGATCTCGGCTAACACGGTTTTTTCACTCTTAAATGTGTGTGTGTGTGTGTGTGTGTGCGCGCGCGCGCGCGTGCGCGTGTGTGTGTTGCCATGCGCTGCCCAGCTTCAGAGCTGTACAGTTTATCACTTAAATGAACACTTCTGTTTTAATGCTCCCCAGCTCTTCATTCCATTTGCTTTAGTTACCAGCTTTTTATTTGAAATATACATCTCTGTATAACAAGCTAGAGGCAACCCACTTACACGCTGGTTACTTTATACTTAAGCTCCTTGTTGCAGCTAAAGAATTTGCACAGTCGAGGGGCGTAGTTGCAATAAGGCTTGGACGTGAGCATGTTTCATTCTCTAGGGTTTGTGTCTGTCTTTTCCAGGCGGGATCTTCTAGTGAAGCCATAGGCTCAGCGAGAGTGGTAGGTCTTTGTGCTGGACAGTGAGACAATCCATCCCACGCACGGAGGCATAGCTCAGTGTGCTGTTCTTATGCTAGCTTGTCCTCTAGCTCCTTCTGTATCTGTACTTTCGTCTATAACTTGAAGGATTTGGGCCATTTTGGCATCTTCGTTTTTCTATCAGATCTTCACCTCTGGCCTTAACATCCTATGGTTATTCAGCAGAATGTTTTAAACTGGGTGTGTTCTCTGTTTTCTGGGATCAGTGCTTGTCTTCGGATCCTCTAAGGATTTAAGGCATGAAAAGGCATGAAAGCTTTCCCAGCCAACATCTCATTCTTGTCAGCCATCAGCCCAGATCATTCACAGGTGCCGATGTGCTCCCTGATGGCCAGCAGCAGGCTGGCAGAGTGGCTCGCATATCCTGAAATCACGCACGTGTCCACACAGCTTACAACCAGCCTTCTTGGGAACTCAATGAGAATCAGGAGGAGGAAAAGCTGCTGGCATGGGCCAGGCACATAGGCCACGGGGATTGTTTGTCAAGCGAGAATAGATACCGTGTCTGCTTCATGGAACTTGCTTCTACTTCAGGGCCAACCATTAATCAAGTGATTATGCTTCGAAGTATAAAATTGACCAGGAGTAAGATCGTGTGTGCTAAAATCTCAGCCCAGGAGATAAGTGGTCAGTCCACTGTGTTCTGTCCCCCCACCCCCCAAAAATCGTGGTTTTCCAGAATGAAAAGGGGCTAAAGTAATTAATACAGATTTTCTAGGATCCATGTCTCTTACAAGCCTACAGTATTACAATTGCTCACCAAAGTCAACCTCCATGGCTTCACTATTAGTGACCGCACATCAGTGTTTATTGTCTTAGTCATGGACTGTCACTTGGCTCTAGAGGGTACGGCTGTTGGTGTCATCATTTCACTTGTCCCCATCAGGAGGGTGACCTCAGTGTCGTGCCAGCCTCAGAACTGGGGAGTTGGAGGTGTTCCATTTGGTATCTAGGTGTTGTGGAAAGGACACGTGCGGAAGAAGGGCTTATTATTGTGTCTGCCATCCCGGATGGGTTCTCTGGGGTACCTTGAACACTCTCCCTGAGGAGACCTCAAGGATCAGGCGGAATGGAGTCGGCATGGGCCCCCTCCTTGGGGGAGCACCTCAGCATCCACCTCCCCTGATTCCTGGTGTAGGCCGTCCTGTCTTTATGTGCAGCCTACTGCTGTGTAGTTCCTTATGTGTGGGTGGGAGAACCATGTTGTGAGAGGATTTTCTTTGACGTTCCCTTTTAGAAAGAGTATCCAGGGATTGTTATGCTCAGGATATAAGGAAAAGGTTCTGATTTTGAGAGAAAGTATGTGTCGTTCTCTACTCGGACCGGCAAAATAATACATGGGAAGTCTTTGTATTGATTTTTGCCCTTTGGAGCAAAAATCTCATTTCTGTGCAAGTTATGCCAGGGGCGTGTTATTTGTATACCATGGTTCCTTGAGCACTGATAGACACAATTCCGCACACACTCGGTGGGTAGGACCGAGGTTACCTAGCCACCATAAGCTTGAATCGATCCAAGGTGTGATCAAGTGTGCTAATTTTTACCCTTTTTATTTTTCATTTGTGTTGCTTTGTGCTTTCCGACCTGAATGCTTGTGGCACCTACGTTAATGAGTGCATTGACTATGGAGACAATTTCTAACAGCCCACCCTAAAGACTCTTTGTGTTTGCTAGGCTTTCTCTGATATTTAAGCAACTAAAAAAAAAAAAATCCATTTCATCTGTAGGGTTCCTCCTCTGCCCAGACACTCAGCCCCCACTGCACTTGAGTTCATCACCCATGAGACACATTTGGTCCTTCTGGGCTTCACAACTCATGTACAGACACATGCTCACGTGATGCCTTTGTATGCTACGTGTGCAGTTTTCTGTCAGGTGTGACTGTTGGGGACTATAAGTCCTGATGCTTAGGGAGCTCCTGAATGCGGTCCATTTAATGTTTAGCACACACAGCTCCACGGCCGTATTTAAAACTGGTGATCCTAATTTCCTGTTCTGGGGATTCATTCATAGGTGAGTACAGTAAGTTTATTCTGACCACTTCCCAAAGGGCAGCAGGACTCTCCGCCCGTCTAGAGGTGGTCAGCCGCCATCTGAGAGAGCTCGGCCGCTTAGAGTATCACGTGGAGGAACACACATTTCTCGGTTTGCCTAGTATTCCTTAGATCTTGCAGCATCGCACGGCGTTCTCTTGGTCCTATCAAAGACCCCTCCCGGCATCACTGACATGAAACGAGGAGCATTCACAACAGTTCTTGGCATTTGTTTTAAGATGAAATACATCAATATTAAAAATACACTATAAAACATTCATGAAAGTTTTTGGCGTTCCTTTTATGAATTTCTTTGAAGCTGACTTAACATGGTTGCATTTATTACAGTCGCTCTGCAGTTCAACTTGGCTTTATAGGTTTTTAATCTTTGGTTCACATGTGCGTTTTAAGATGATAGAGCGTTACACGCGGTTGTGGTCTGTTTATAAAAATCAGATGCAGCCGTCAGAGGCATGTGCACGCCACATGGCAACATGAGGAGGAAGAAAGTATTTCTGTTCACGAACAAGTGTATTTGTGAGTATTGTAGATGTGATTTGCACGTGAGGTTCTGTGTGGAATTGGTACATCTCTGCACACCCAGAGAGGAATGATGGAACACCGGCAGGCTCACCGTACTGCCTTCTGCCCCTCTTCACCCCGGCTTCCTTCGGAGCCCCTGCAGCACTGCGTCCTCGCTTCACCCCCACCTGCCAGGGTCAGAATGTACCGAGCTAGGTGTCCCCGTGTGGTGCTCATTTCCTGACTGGATGTTTTCAAAAGCTGACACGTCCTTGGATTTCTCTCAGAGGTGCTAGCAGTTGGAAGGCAAAAAGCGAAACTATGTGATGCTTGTTTGCATTTTAGCTGAAAAATAACAAGGAAATGAATGCTCCCCGTCCGTCTGGTGTGCTGACTGTATGAAGAAAAGAGGACTTTTCAGATCTTTCAGGTTTTCTGTCAGGCAAGGATCTGTTCCTGTGAGCTTGAAGAGAACTCTTTAGAGTGTCTGTGTTTACTGCCCTGGTACTAGTTATGTTTCAGAGTACAGAACGGGGTGGAGTGTGTGGACGAGAATGGGTAGGAATCTGTCCTTGTGAACACTTTGCCCAGCACATGCTTTAGAGCAGTCGTCTTTACCTAATCCATCCGCTCTTCCAGGGGTGGCTGCAGACTGAGCCCTTACAGGGTGCCGTTCCAGACGCTGGCTGCTACGGGGGGAGCACACAGACCCCTGCCCGCATGAGTGACACTGGGGCTTGGTGTTCACGATTCGCCGTGGATGGTGGCAAGGTGTTCACGGGAAGGGATGAGTAATGGACTGCTCGAACTGTGATTCGGGCTGGGTGCAGACCACCCAGAGTTCCGCATGTACAAAGCTCTCTCTATCGAAAGCAACTTAGGCTCCCCTCCTTTCTCTTAAAGTGTGTAATAGCAAATGAGGTGAAAGAATAATTAAATACAGCTCTTAAAGAAAAGCAAACACTTTCACATTGCCACAAAACAAACATTTCAGGGGGGAGTGTATGGCTCTGAGGTCAAAGGGGACCATGACAGGTGTGTGGAGATTTGGACAGGGGGACAGTGTTGATATAAAAGAACATGCAATTATGGAATTAGAGATGGGACATGGGAAATGTTCCCATCTGAGTAATGACCAGAATGTGCTAATGTGAAGAACATTCCACGATAGACATAACCTCCTAGCAGGACTTCCCTCTCAGGTTATTAGTGGATGATGATCATACTTTGTTTTATTGCCAAATTACTGTTGTGCTCTCTGAGGTATGAAGTGATATTAATGACCATTTTCAATGGGAAATAACACTTTATAACACTGGGAGCATTTAAACATATTAGAATACGTTGTAATGCAGAACACCCTAGGGGAGAGAGATGAAAACTTTAATTTGAAAGGCAGTTGGAAAATTATTTGGACAGCAGAGAAGGCTTTAGGGCAAAATTTCAATAAAAAAGTACATTATTTTTTAAACTATTCACGAAGGAGGAGAATCCGTTGTTCATGTACCTGGACTTAATTATGATTACCAAAAAAAGAAAAAGTTTGGCTAATTATAGGCACTCATCTGTCACTAATCTAAAAACAAAAATGAAAAGTTTTTGATGATAGTTATTTGGGAAAAGCACAATTTACTTTTGACTATAAACATTTAGATATTATAACCATATTCTTGCCTCTTTCATGCAAAATTATATTTTTGCACTGTTCCTGTGTTTTGGGGTTAGTTATAGTTAGTTATTATATTGTATTATACTTTTATCGGGGTTTGATACTATCCTAGTGATTCTCCAGAAAGCTAATTGATTAAAGAGATTTTCTTTTCCATTTCAGATTTTAGTCTACGGTTTTATACTTAATAGCAAAATATTTTTTGACAATATAACAGCATCAGAGCAGGTCAGATGTAAATAATGCATTTTTATAGTTTGCTCTAAAAATCTGTTAGTTGGTAACCTCCCCCATTTGCATTTCTGTGTTTTTTTTTTCCCCCCATTTCTTAGGAAAGTTTTATTCATCCATTGATCCAATATTTACAGGGTCTGGAGGGTTCAGGCTGTGCTCAGTGTAGAGAGGGACCGCTGCCACCCCTGCCAGCTGTCCCCACCCCCGTTACTGTGTACAGATAAGAGGACTGTTTGGATCACCTTCAAAGCCATCTGGCAGAGGCCATGGGGCTGTGTGTGTAGCCTGAGCTCCAGAGGCGGTGCTGGGCCTGTTGTCCCTTGGCATCAGGCCCTCTGGGAACACGAGGACTCCAACTGATTGTCTTGCCCTGGTCTCTTCCCCCCCGCCCCCCC
>CM052897.1:95928287-96002736 GCA_028534135.1 Potos flavus
AGGCAGGCCCATTGCCGGGGCCACGATTTCTACTTTCTAAACACTGACTTTCTTCATGTTCTCACGAAAACACATGCCTAAAAAAAATTCTTAGTTGCTTTTAGTGGCAGCAGAATCTGCCACTATCTGCCGAAACAACAGAATGTTGTTTCGGTTCTTCATTTGATGCCATTTTCTTTAAACTGCACTCCCGGGGCGCCTGGGTGGCTCAGTGGGTTAAAGTGGGTTAAAGCCTCTGCCTTCGGCTCAGGTCATGATCTCAGGCTCCTGGGATCAAGCCCCACATCGGGCTCTCTACTCAGCGGGGAGCCTGCCTACCCCTCTCTCTGCCTACTTGTGATCTCTCTGCCTACTTGTGATCTCTAAATAAATAAAAAAAATCTTAAAAAAAAAAACAAAACTGCACTCCCTTGCTGGTCCGATCCTAGCAGATGCCCCTCTTAGAAAATTAGGTGATGATCCCAGTACCACAAGGAAACGTATTTTATTTTACTCATTTAAAATGTGTATTTTTACCCTCACTCAGCAAACAGATTTCTTAACATGCATAAAAATGTGGAAGAAATAGAATTCCAGCTTCCTCGTCACGGAGCACAAGCTCTGAGGCCTCGTGCAAAGACTGTGTGGTTGTTTCTGTCCCCCCTAAACAGCGTTCTCCAGAAACTAGGGTCATGCTGTCAAAGGGCACATCTTTTTATCCATATTCTATAGATTTGTTGTTGAAACGAGCTGCCAGCAAGAATTCCGGGGTCCTGTGGGCACCAGCCGTGGGTGAAGCAGGCGGGGGGCTGGGGCCCTTGAAGACGACGCCCTTGCCCGGCTGCCCGTGGCCGCGTCAACGGGGCCAGTGGAGCCACCCGCACTCACTCACGTCCTCTCCATGGCCAGAGCTGGGTCCTCGCGGCTCAGCCGCTGCTTGTCTGAGGCGGTTTTGAAAATAGGAAGCTTGGAAAACTCCCGCCGAGCTGGGTGAAGACGTTGCGTCCTTCGGGTCTCCCTGCGGGTCTTACCTGCGTCCAGCTGCAGGGCGCACGTCTCCGCGGGGCTGACGACTGAGGCCGGAGCCCATGTGGCTGGCGGCTTGGACCCCGAATGCCCCCAGAGGCACAGACAAATGGTTTTGAATTTGTTCTGTCTCGGAGATCAATATCCAGTCCCCGTGGACGGCTTTGGGGTGTTTGCTTCCTAAAAATGTACGCAAAGAGTAAATAGAATAAAAATCTGAACCCCACACACGGCACTTAACGTATCTCGTCCTCATGGAGCCTTATACTTTTCTGTGTGTCATCATTGTTTCAGATCTGCATGAGAAATTATGTTCTTTTAAAATACGGAGCCCGGAGTTAAGGGGATTGTGGTGGTGCTGTATTTATAAATGTTGAAGCACAAACCAACAGAATCAGGGAAGGCCTTTTTGACCATTTTATTTGCTTTTTATTTCAGTTAGTGGTGGACACTTTGACAGATTTAGACTTTGTAGAACTATCAGGTGTCTAGACCGTTTTATTCACTGACTGTACAGATTTCCCTTGAACTCTTTTTTTCCCAGCTTTATTGAGATATAATGGATATATAACACTGTGTAAGTTGAAGGTGTGCAGCCTGATGATTTGATACACTTAAGTATTGTATAATGATTATACTAACCTTTGTCAACATATCTGTCACCCTACAGAGTGACGTCGTGTGTTTGTGTGTGTGATGAGAACATTTAAAATCTACTCACTGAGCAACTTTCGAGCCTACAATGTGGTATTACTAACTGTAGTCAGCATGCTGTACGTGAGATCCCCAGGACTTACTCATCTTATGACTGGAAGTTTGTAGCCTTTGGCCGTCTTCACCCATTTCCCTCACACCCTAGCCTCTGAAAACCACCGGTCAGCTCTCTGTTTCAATGCATTTTGCTCTTTTAGATTCCCACGTATAGGTGAGGTCATGCAGTATGTGTCTTTCTCTGACTTATACTTCATTTAGTATAATGCCCTCAAGGCTTATCCATGTTTTTTTTAAAGGGCAGGATTTCCTTTCACAGGGTTGACTAATATTCCATTGCACATATATATGCTATTTTCTTTATTCATTCATCCCTTAATGGACACTCAGGTTGTTTCCTTGTCTTGGCTATCGTGAATAATGCTGCAGTGCGTGTGGGGGTGCAGGAATCCCTCTGAGATAGTAACATCATTTCCTATGGATCTGTGTCCAAGAATGGGATTGTTGGATCGTATGGTAGTTCTATTTTTAATTTTTTGAGGAAACTCCATACCGTTTTTCCTAATGACTGCACCAATTGACATTCCCACCAGCGAGACACAAGGGTTCCCTTTTCTCCTCATTCTCACCAGCATTTGTTATCTCTTGTCCCTTTGATGATGGCCATGCTAACAGGTGTGAAGTGACATCTCTGGTTTTAATTTGCATTTTCCTGATGATTACTGATATTGAGCACCTTTTCATATACCTGTTGACTATTTGTATATCTTCTTTGGAAAACCGTCCATTCAGACATTGTTTCACGTTGCATGAATTTCTTGTATACGTTTGATATTAACCCCTTATCATATGTATGGTTTGCAAATTTTTTTTCCCATTTTGTACATTATGTTTTCATTTTATTGATTGTTTCTTTTGCTGTGCAGAAGAATTTTAGTTTGATGTCGTCCCACTTGTTGATATCTTATTTTGTTGCTTGTGCTTGTCGTATTATACCCAAAAGATCATCGCCAAGACCAGTGTCAAGGAGCTTATGTTTTCTTCCAGGGGATTAATGATTTCAGGCCTTACATTTAAGTCTTAAACCTCCTGCAAATTAATTTTTGTGAATGGTGTAAGATAGGGGTCCAGTTTCATTCTTTTGCATTGATTCTCCAGATTTCCCAGCACTATTTATTGAAGAAATTATCCTTTCCCCATTGAGTGTTCTTGGGTCACTTGTCAGATATTAGTTGACTGGGTATGTGAGGGTTTATTTCTGGGCTTTCAATTCTATTTTATTGTTTTATGTATCTGCTTTTATGCTGGTGCCATATTGTTTTGCTTACTATGGTTTTGTAGTATAGTTTGAAATCGGAATGTATGATGCCTCCAGCTTTGTTCTTTCTCAAGATTCCTTTGGCTATTCTGGATTTTTTGTGGTTCCACATAAATTTTAGGATTGTTTTTTCTGTTTCTGTGGAAAAAAGCCATTGGAATTTTGGTAGGGATTGCACTGAATTTATAGGGGGGTTTTTGGTAGTATGGATATTTAGCAATATTAATTCTTCTGATCCGTGAACATGGGATATCTTCCAACTTATTTTGCTGTCTTCAGTTTCTTTCATCAGTGTCTTAATAGTTTTCAGAGTGCAGGTGTTTCACTTCCTTGGTTAAATTTATTCCTAAGTATTTTATTATTTTTGATGTTATTGTAAATGAGATTGTTATCTTTATTTTTTCTGCAGATAGTTTGTTGTTAGTGTGTAGAAATACAACTAATTTTTCTATGTTGATTTTACATTCTGTAACTTTACTGGGTTTGTTTATTCTGCTTTTTCGGTGGAGCCTTTACGGTTTTCTATAGATAAAATCATGCTATCTTCAAAAAGAGACAGTTTTATTTTTTTCTTTTCCAATTTGGATGCCTTTTATTTCTTTTTCTTGACTAACTGCTTTGAGCTCTTTCTATACGTGAACTTGGGTTGGGGAGGGGGTGCAAACACCAGTGTAAAGGACACATGTAGTACCTGGCATAATCGAGTTCACACTGGGACACATGTGGCACCTGCCGTAATCGAGTTCACACTGGGACACATGTGGCACCTGCCGTAATCGAGTTCACACTGGGACACATGTGGCACCTGCCGTAATCGAGTTCACACTGGGACCACTGCAGAGCTGCATCTTGCTGTTCTGGAGCTGAAGTCATGCCATTAGTGCAGGTAAAGGCCTACTTGGCTTCATCCTCGGGGAGATGATTGGCGAAGTCATCCATGAAATGGCTACTTTTCAACCAAAGATAAATGGAGAGGAGTCACCAAGTGGAAGGATCAAGGAAGGGAGACCTGGGAAGGGGAGATGACCATGGGAAGGTGGGGTGCCAGTCCTTCTGGGGGTGGAAAGGCCAGCAGAGTTGGAGGCAGTGGAGAGGGCTCAGCAGAAGGTGGTGAGGGTGGTGGGCCCATCCATCTACTCAGCAGGCATCTAGGTTTGGCAAAAAAGGCAAGGTTCTGTGCTGGTGGTCTTTACGTCATGGAGGTGGGCATTGGACAGTTACAGAAATAAAGTATGTCAGGAGGGCTTAAGTGCCGTCAGTGTGAGGAAGTGGGTTGGGACCAAGTGACCCGGGGTGTGGAGTGCTGTTTTACATAGTCCTTTTTTTTTTTATCTCTGATGGGGCAGCATTTCAGCAAAGCCCCTTCTAAGCATATGAAGGTTTCTGGATCAATTGTAAGAGTGCAGAAGTTACTGAGGGGCTGTACTAGGGAGTGAGCAGATGAGTGTTATGAAAAGGCAGTTTGGCTCTGTCGTGGGTCATGAAGCCGGTTCAGAGCACTTAGGATCTTGGGGAGAAGAGAAGGTGGCTCTGACCGGAATGGAGAGGGGAGGGTGTTCAGATTCGAGCAGGACGGTGTTCAGGAGATGGATTGATGGGCTGTGGTGAACAGCTCACTGTGGGGTGTCAGGGTTGCTGGCCTTGGGGTTTCCGGCAAGTGCAACGGAGAAGGGGACCAAGTTTGGGCAGGAGGGGGGTGATGATGAGGGAAATTTCAGATACCTCAAGTGGGTCTGGAGTGTGGCATTGAAATTGCGGTGTTGTGCGAGTCGTCAGATTTGGGGCTCGTAGGAGAGACCTGGGCTGGAGAAATGAAGTGGTTGTGACTGAGGAGCAGGTGCGTTTTCTGTGGAGTGTGGAGAGAGTGTGAAGGTAAGAGGGTCTCTGGCTGAGCCTTGCGGCCTCCAGTATTAAGGCCAGTGAGGAGGAAGGGTGGGGGAGGGGGGGTGGGGGTTGGAGATGAGCCCCTGCTGTGCAGCAGAGCCCAGGAGCCTGGGGGCTGTCTCTGTGGGGGCAGTGATTGAGGCCTGTGGACAGCCGGGTGCACAGGCTTGGGGGGGGTGGCCAGGGCAGGGGAGGGTTCACAGTGAGTGTGGGGGGAGGAACCTGAGATCCCAGGAGTGGGGTGGGTTGTGAAGGTAAGTATCTGGGTAGGGCTGTGGCTGAAGAGGGAAGAGGAGGATCCCGGAAGAAGTTTCTTTTGGGAGGGATCAGAAAGCAAAAGAACTTTTTTTGGAATAATGGTGACAACTGTGCACACGAATGGAGGGGTTGGACCGATCGGTGGAAGAAAGGTAGAGGATACACAAATGGCAAAACATAATGCACTGTGCAAGGTGCAGGGGAGTCAGGAGGGCCTGGGCCTGGGGTGGGGGGCGATGGGGCCTCAGCACAGGGGGCCTGGTCCTTCCCCACCCCCCGGCCCCTTGCTGACCATTCGTATTTGTATGGGTTATCACTTAACCCTTTTTGTAGCCCTGTGGAAAAGGTACATACACGCTCGACAGCTTGAAACTTGTTCTTGGAGGCGTCCACTCAGTTGCAGCTGGTAGGTGGGACCTCAGTGCGTCGTCTCTTCCCCTCGAAGCACTGCAGGGGTACGTCTCCCTCCGTCTCTGCCTTCTTGACACACCACGTACGTACAGTTACTGTTACGTTGCTGAATGTTGCCATTGGCAGGCAGCTGCTGAACTGTTCTTGCCAGGCGCCTGCTGCCAGCTAGTGAGTTGTCGCTACATTTCACAGATGAGGGGCGGGCTTCGCGGTGAGGAACTGCGTCCGGGTTTGCGCACGGCTACCCATGGCCACGCACCCATTGGCTTGTGAGACCTGGGGCTGTTGGGAGCGTGGGGGTGTGTGTGCAGCGGGGAGCGGCGGAGAGGGCAGGGACCTGGTCTGAATGGCCCTGTTGGTGCTTCCTTCTGTCTTTCCAGTGTATGCTCTGTGTCTCCAGGATGTATCCTTCGAGGATAGCCCGGAGGCCGTGAGACTTGGGATGTAGTACATGATTGTCAGTAACTGTTCGTGAAAGACTTCAGTTAAGTGAGAGATGGGACTAAATCACAGAACTCAGAACTCAGATTTTCCTAGGTTCCACCTCTGCAGAAGTTAGCGTGGGTAGGACATGTCTTCTTGCTGAAGAAGCAAAGATAGGCCCAAGCCAACCCTCAGACAGGCTTTCCAGGATTTCCTCTGATTCTCGGGGTGCTGGCAGGTGCCTGCAGGAAGACCTGCTTGATTGAATTGCTCTGCTGCTCTGGCCTCTGTGGTTTCCTCGTTGGCCTCAGATGTGTGTTTAACATAAGTAAGAATTCAATATCGGCATTCATTTAATTATAAAATATAGCATGCTTATGGTAAGGAAGTTATACCTCACAGAATAATGAAAGAAACAAACCCTACCATCTCTACCCACATTTCACTCACCAGAATTAATCACAAATAATTTTTTTTTTTTGTATTTGGGCGGATACCTCCAGAAATTTTACATTTTAAATGTACGGAGAAGCCTACAAAGTATTGTCTAATGCAGTTTTCCTTTTTAAATATAATGTGTTATTTGGATCTTTTTCTTGATGAGTACATGTTGTACACATTCTATTCTTTTTTTTAAAAAGATTTTATTTATTTGTTTGACAGAGAGAGAGACCACAAGTAGGCAGAGAGGCAGGCAGAGAGAGAGGGGGAAGCAGGCTCCCTGCTGAGCAGAGAGCCCGATGCAGGGCTCGATCCCAGGACCCTGAGATTGTGACCTGAGCTGAAGGCAGAGGCTTTAACCCACTGAGCCACCCAGGCACCCCCATCCTATTCTTTTTAATGATTGCAAAGTGTTCATATTTATTAATATATCACAATTTCTGTCTTCCTCTCCCTCCTTCCCTCCTTTATAAAAACAACACAGCAGTGAACTCTTTAGAATATATACCACAGAATATATGACTGGAAGTGCAATTGCTAGGTCAAAGAGAGTGTGCATTTAAAATTTAGATAGGGAAAAATGCCTTTTTAAAGGTGATGTTAAGTTCTAGCTTCACAGAACATTAAAATCTGGGCCAGGGAGGGTGCAAGGGTGCGGCTTAGCTTTTGTGGGACCCTCACTGCTCATTGTGTGGCCCTTCTTGTTCTTTCCTGAACTGAACAAGAGGCAGGAGGATGCTAATCCAAGGAGTTGGGTTTTCTTCTGTCCTTAATATAGAACCTCGGTCAGTTTTGTGGAAGGAAGTGGGGGGAATGTCTCTTCTGCATGTGTGTTCATATAAAAGCCAATGTTTATTGAGCCTGTGTGCTAGGCACAGTACTTACATGGATTCTCCTGAGAACCTTGCTGGGTTGGCTGCTTGGAAGCTGAGGCTCCAGACCCCTCACCTACTTCTCAGTCGAGCTGAGATCTGGTTCTTGCTCTGCTCCCTCTGCACCATGCTCAGGGGAGACATGTGGCAGGGGCTGCTTCAGTCCTTTTTTTTTTTTTTTTTTTTTAACAGCATGCGTTCTCTTTTTTTCTTCTTTTTTCCTATGTGTAGTAAAAGGAGTGGTGGTCATAATATATACGGTATTTTCCCATGTACACCTTTTCAGGATGAGGTTTTATATCATCTTTATCTGTCCACCTTCATGCCTGATCATATTTTGTTTCACAGATGAGGATGAATTTGAAACGGGAGACAGTTTTAAGTATTATGTTAATGGCATGAGGACTCTAGGCTTAGTAAGAAATATTCTTTGAAATAACCTCACATAGCCTTATTTCATATTTTATATTGCTCTCCTAAGAATTGTGAAAGAATTTAATTTTATTTTCCCTAGAGGGAGGACTATAAATCATAAATACTAACAAAGACAAAGATGTTTGTAGATGATTGAACTAAATTTATAACTGATTTCCAAATCATAACACACCCGCTGAACATGTAAGCTTTTAAAGTGCTTTGTAAAGCCAGGTTAGGGGACTGTTTTAAGACCAAATAGTTGAGCTGTTTTGTGATATTTTTTATTTCAAAATACCCAGAAATGAAAGTCAAGACTTTTGCTTTTTGGGGTGTGATTCACAGACTTGCCAGCAGAGGTCACTGCCAGTTTGTGATTAAATGCTCTTGCTGGCAGCTGAGCCTGCGGTGCTTTCCAGAGGAAAATAGGTCTGAGTGTGATGTGAAAATAGTTAGATTTTATTTTAGAATGTTGTCATGAAAATTATTATAGGTGTCATAATAGCATTTTTAAGGTATCTCAGAAGATATAACGGTATCTTGCTACCTAGATGTACTGAGTATTTTACAGCTACTTAGCGTAGTTTAATATACCATGGGGACTATTACTTAAATGTGGCTTGATTCTCTACTTTGCCCCTCCCCCCTTTGCTTTTGTTTTATAAGGGAAATCTTACTAGTTGTGAATTTAAGAGACAAATTTAATTTTTGGTGTGATTTTAATATGTAGCAAAAAAGGCACGATTTTTTTTTTTTTTACTGGCGGCTTCATGACTCCCTGTTGATTGGTAATTGTTCTTAAATTTTAAGTATTTCTTTTCCTGCTCTGAATCTTGGCAAATGATTGTACCTTAAGTGGAGACTCCTACAGCCTCGTTAAGTCCACTCTCCATCTTCCCTCCTTCCCACACTGTCTGAATTATTTTTCTGTATTCTTTGTCTACCAGACTAACATAGCTAGTATATCCTGTGGACATTGAGTTGTCCCTGTTTCGTTCGTGTGAGATTGGTAGGGTGCAGTAAATGTATGCGTGTTATCTACGTATGTACATGTACTGATACAGATACACTTTGCCTAAGTTTTTCAGTATGTAAAATTTTAAAGGCATGTGTAGACATGTCTATACATTTCTGAGTTTGAGTACAATTCACGCCTGCAAACCTGATTATTTGATGCCTATCTAATACCGTTGAATTTTTAGGAGAGATCACTGTATATTTTCATAGGTTAACTTTTGTATCCAGTTTTTCTCCTTATGCTCTGTCCTTCTTTAGAAATGCTATGCCCGCAGCATCCACTAGAGGGCAGCACGACTGCACACTGTCCTGCCAAAGTCTCCGTGGCTTTCTTTTCAGTTGGCAGGTGCGAGGGACACTTGTGAGAACAAAGCACATTATTACTGAACACAGAAACCCCCAGTGACAAAGCATTGTAGTGAATTCAAATACACGATCCGGGAAATTCTCAGAGTCCTGGTGGCTGGTCTCCACGGCAAGGCCTGCTACACTCCATCACTTGTATAAGACTAACACTTGTGAATGGGGGTGAGCTATCGTGTTAATGGATGCCTCATTGTAGAACTTTCAAATTCTGTGTCAGGCCTTTGATAGCAAGCTTTTTTTTTTTTTTTTTTAAATCCCCTGAAGAGTTTTGAGGCATAAAAATAAGATAGTTGGGAGAAAACTTGCTCTCTGTCTTCATTTTTGTTTTTGAATACAGTGGAAAATATGTGCAAATAAAGGCATGTGGATTACTTTATCCATCGTGCAAGAAACTGTGCTCTGAGCACCCGATCGAGTCCTTGTTAACAGGTTTATTTTACTTATTGATTTCTGGAAATAAAGCAGACACAAAATTGGACCATATTAAATCCTTGCAAAGAGTATGTTAGTGCAAATCTAAATGGTGTTAGAGTTGTTTTTATATCACTTGTGTGACTTGTGTCTTAGACTGCCATCTTGATTTTAAGTCCTTTTCTTTTGGGCTTCATGCCTTTTTTCAACTTTCTTATTGCCTAACTCTGAGTTTTGAATGTGATAAAGCTTGGCAGACATTTGTCTGATAGGTTTTTATACTGTGAGCAGTTGCAAAGTTCCTCCACCCTCCTCAGTTTTCACAGTTAACATACCTTTCCCAAACCGTGTGTGAATGCGCTCATCTTCCTGCTCCCGAGTGTCCGTCACAGCGAGCAGGATCCGTCGGATTAGCCACGCCATGGAGCCCTACCTTTTCTTTATGTACTAACCCTCCACTCCAGCATCGGGCCAGTTAACGGAGAGACATAGCCTGTTATGAAAGAAATTAGTTTATTCTCCTGATTAGTTGACAGCATTGGGCTTGATGGGAACGAGCACAGTATCTTCAGCGTCCCTCTTACTTTGACTCTTGGTGAGATTACTTGAGGTACCACTTGGTTTTTCTTTTTCCTTCTTCCTGGCAGAAGCACTTGTGCAGGAAGCATCTCAGTTATTTGTCTGATGCTTTCAGAGCTTCTCACCAGCTGGAGGGTGAGGTCAGACAAGGTCAGGTGAGGTCAGGTGAGGTGGCAGTGGTGCCGAAGTGTTCGAGGAGGGCGCGCCAGGGAGCATCAGCAAGGAAGGAGGGGCCCTGGTGGAGAAGGTTGAGCTCACGTGGCACCACGCGCAGGCCGACGTGGACTTGGACCACTAAGGTGATGTAGAGATGAGGGCAGAGTAGGGTAAACAAATGTCGAGATACCAAGTCTTGCTGGAGAGGACAGGAGAGGTTGTGTGTCGATGTCCTGGGAGTTAGGGCTCTTTGTTGCTTTGGCTTAACCTGATGAAGCAAGTCCTTCAACACATGCAAACTTAAGTTTATCCTTTAGGCAGAATAAGAACAACCACTGGAGAGGGAATTAGAGAGAGATGGGCAGTGTGTGTGCGTGTGCGTGCGTGCGTGTGTGTATGTGTGTGTTTTAACAACAGTAAATCGAGAAAAGGGATCCTTATCATCACTAGAACCAAACATCCACTGTTGGAGTGTGATGTGGTGGGGTGTGTATGGGCTCTGAGAGTCCAGTCTGTTACATGCCAGCACCACGGGGACCTTGGGTGGTTCCAGAACCTTCCCAGATTTTGTCTCCTAATCTGTATGATTGCTACTCACAGGGCTCATGGAAGATTGTTATACTGGATTTCGAAAAGTCCTGCACAATATCTGGTACATACAAGTAGGTGCTCACTTGTTTGTTTCCCTTTCTACATCCTATCCATTCGATCATCCCTTAAGATTGAATTAATAGCAGAGAGTAAGAATTAAAACATGGTATTTTCTGCAGGCTAGTTAACCTCAAGGAATGAGCAGATTAGGAGACTTGACTGATGTATTCAGATGATAGGTAACGTGATTTTGAGTCTTGACTCAGTATGAGGTCATGTTCTAAATGCTTTTATTATCTCCCTTAGACCTCGAACCACTCTCTCAAGTTGGAACTCCTTACAGCTGTTATCCTCAGTTCACCCTGAGGTCAGTCACAACAGAGAGGTTAAGAAACTTTCCCATGTTGGGAAAAGGAAGAGTCAGGACTTAGATGTCCCCTGTGCGGGCCCCAGGTCCCCCGCCCTCTAGCGTGGGGCTCTAGCATGGAGGGCGGGGGTGGCTAGCGCTCCCCCTAGCGTGGCTAGCTAGCTAGCGTGGCTCGTTCAGAAAGGTAGCCTGGAGCTGACCTCAGCAAAAATAGACTCAGGGATACTTTCTGGCTGTCACATCTTGAAATTCCGTGCCTTTCACGTTTTTCAACAAGTCTAATCTGAGTATAGGCAGTGTGGGTGAGAGCAGGCGCCCACCGGGGAGAGACCTTTAGCTAGTCCCTGCCGCTCAGGCTTCAGCAAGTCCCTGCCCTGCTGTGGGCCTCAGTTCTCCCTCTTCTGTTTGGAGCAGCGTTTTAAATAGGCACATTGTGAAAGATCCTGAGCGTGCGCAGGAGCTGCAATTAGGAGTTAGGATTTGGGCACCCAGTGGAGGAACCCATTCTTCAAGCTGGGCGTGAGACAGTAAAGCACCTTTGTGTTCCCGGGCGCATACCGGTGCTTGTAGTGATGCCATCTTAGCTTGCCCTCACCTCATTCATATTCAGGATGTCACCTCCTTGCTTTTTGATGGCTTTTGTTCCCAGCTGTACAGCTTCAATTTTAACTAGAAATCACCCAACAAATTGAAAAGGCTTCCAATCCTGGAATGGTATTTGGCGGTTTTCATTCACTCCATCATGGATTTGAAAGCACCGACTTTAGGGGCTCTGCAAACAATGAAGCTGTCTCCATGTTTCATTCAGAGATGTTTTTGTTTTTGGTTATTTATTGTGCATGTGAAGAGACTTTTAGCCATGTTTTTGTTTCTTTCTTTCTTATTAAACAGAACAATTCCTGAAGATCTTGCACCTGCCTTACTCTCAAATCTTTTTGTTCCTTTAAAGCCTGAGGTTTTTTTTTTTTTTTTTAATTAGAAAAGTAGTACATACTCACGGAGAAAGAAAGTAGAGAAGTGTGTAAAGTGGAAAGATAAATAAAAGTGCCGTGAATACCACACACTTTCTCTCCCCTGGAGGGAAAACAGTTATCTTTTTTGGGGGGGGCTGCATCCTTCCAGAAATTGTCTACACATATATGAGCATTTTAAACACCCCCCCCCCCCCCACACACAAACGGTTTCCTGCTATACATATTATTCTGCCAATATATCTTGGATATGTTTCTGCATCAGCAAATATAGATTGACTTCATCTGTTAACAGCTCCTTAGTAATTAGGGGATAATTTCTTACAATCCCCCTATTTTCTTGGTTACAAAAAAAGATCCTTTGGATATATTCCCGTGGTTCTCCCCCATGCCACTTCCTCTTTTCAGTGCTCTTCCGGTTCTGTTTCTGTTAGCGAAAGAGTTTCATTTGCTAACATCCTTCACTTTTAACATTTTGTAGTTGTCAATTGCCTATGTGTGTTAACAATTTCCTTTTTAATAAGAAAAGGGCAGGCCACAGAACTCAACCTGGAATGAGAGAGACCAGTGCAGTCAAATTTGGAATTGGGGGTGAAGATATACAGTAATAACTTTATTTTTAAAAATTTTTATGTGAAATATATTTTTTTAAAGTAATCTCTATGCCCAACATGGGGCTCAAGCTCCCGACCCCAAGATCAAGAGTTGTGTATTCCACTGACTGAGCCAGCCGGGTACCCCAGTATCTGGTAATAATCTTTTATTCAGAATCTCGAAGCTCCATCTTGGGACTGCTGAGGATGAGGGCACTGCCCAGTTAGTTGGCCAATGACCCAGGCTCCCCTCTTGGCCCTCTACCTTGCCGGCTTGAGCTGTCTTCCCTGGAGCCACCCATGCATTTAATAGGAAGTAAAAAGGCACTCAAACAATGCATTAGAAAATTCACAAAATTATAATTGGCTCCTTAGATTTGAATCAGTGTAAATACTCTAAATGTTTTTATGACGTGATAGTTTGCTAGGTTTATTTTCTAGAACTATAGGCTATCAACAATTTGTATTTGTTTGTAATTGGTGTAATTAGCTTTTGACGGCATAAGATTCTCATTTTCAAAACACGCATTTTCAGCCAACCCATTTCTAGTTTCTCTAAAAGCAGCATTTCTGAGTTTAATCTACCTGGCGTAAATGCTGGAGAAGCTAGTGTTGGCAGCATTTATCTGCGGTTGTGTGAAACTATTCATGTCCTTCCTCCTTTAAATACCGCTTCCTGGTGTGTCTTGTATTAGCCCTTGAAACTAAAGTTGGTCCCCTCATTCTAAGCCAGTCGCAAGCATGTTAGTAAGTCTGCTAGCTGTTGTGCAGACCGTGCTGGCGCCGTGGCATGGATTGTGGGGTTGGAGTCTGGGCATGGGTGAGTGGGGGGAGGAGGAGGAGAGCTGGGATATGGAATAGGGAGTGAGCAAGGAGCCAGTTGCCGAGGTCGTACTCACGTTAGTTTGTTTGCTTTTTTTAACAGAGCGTTGTGAATGTTTAAGTGTCTCATACATACAAGTGCCCACTATTCCCAGGTGCATACCAGCCCCGCGTCATGTGAAGCCAGAGCAGCAGATGTGTTCTCTGCCTTTTGGCCATTCCTGTGATGCTGTGGGTGTCAGTTACCTGGGCAGGCAGTGGACGGGCACGTGGGGTCAGGTCCCTCACTGGCGCCGCAAGACGGAGAATGGAGCACTCAGACCACCTCTTCCTGCTGTCCCCTTCTAAGGGTGCAGGCTGATCATTTGGTCCCAGAATGTTTTCTCTACACTTGCCCCTTGCCTCTCACCATAGCCCGATCCATATACTTGCCTTGACATCATTTGCCTTTTCAGGCCACATAGGATTGTGTTTATGTACCAAAATTAGAAGAAAAAGTGTTGGATGGATGGTTGGAGGGCAGCAGGGAGGAGGCCAAGCGGGTACATTTGGAAAGTTGATCCCAAGGGTACTTTGCCTCAGAGATCATTTCAGCCAGTTATTGGAATATTGGAAGGTTAAGATTTTCATTTGCTCACTGTAGTGTGCCCTTGCAGAGGGAACCCGAGTGTGGACTGTGATGCCCAGGCTGGGGCTCGTGGCTGTGGTCAGCCATGTGTTTGGAGGTTGGGACTGGACCTGAGAGAGAGGCACCTTCTTGCTGCGGGGCCCCGGCATCGGGCAGGGTGCTGTGACTGTGGCTTAAACCTCTGTGAAATCAGATGAGGCCTGAGCACATGCAGAAGGCAATCGTTTTTCTAGTTTTGGGGATCAGGGAACCAGTTTCATACTTTCTAAGCTCAGGGCCCACTGGGCATTGAAATGATATTAATTTGTAAAATCCTGGATTGTCATTGCTGTGCTGGCCACTGTAGATCTCCTGTCTCATTCCCTCCCTCCCCACCTCGTCCAGTTTGATAATCTCTATGGTTAGGGAACTCAGGTAGGAGCTGTGCATTTGTGCGGGGAATACAAGTCACATGCAGCTGACTGCAGTGGGGACGGCGCGTGTGCTCTCCTGTGGATTTGTTTTTAATTATCTCATGCATTAGGTATTTACCTAAATATTTACATCTAAATATCCTCTATCTGTAGTATTTGGTGAATACATACTCTGGACTGTGGACCTCGGGAAAACAAGTTATTCAAAAAATAGTCTTCAAACTCCTAATGAAAGCTGAGGATCTTGAATATTTTGGCACTTGTAGTTTTAAATAAGTCACTAAGCAGAGGGTTATGACAACCATATGAGGTGTTTTATCTCAAACATTTGAGCTACTGGGTGGTCTCTTTTTAATGGGTTTTAAATAATGCAATACAGTATTAATTTTGATCAATCTGTGTATGAAATGTGTGCAGCTGGGGGTCTCTGTGACATTTTCGTGTAGCAGATTGGAGGTGATGTTCTTTCTGAGCAATGGAGCATGTTCCCAAATATAAGGGTTGTGAACCTTAACCTGTGTGTGTGTGTGTGTGTGTGTGTGTAAATGAAGGCGGAAATCCCCCTTCATGCTTTCCTATTACTGCTTTGGTACATGTAGGCTAAAAGACTTCCTCTTTTTTTTTTTTTGGCAAGGGCTATAAAGAGAGGTCACATTAGTATAACCTTTGCTTCCTGAGGTGTGGATGAGTGCATTGTGGTTGGAATTTAATTTTAACAGATTTTATCAAACTGCTAAAAGATATTGAAAATGTTCAATACGAGAATCAGGGGCAGTAAATCACACACAGCCTTGTTAAAATAGGTGTCCACAGTGCCCGGGTGTGGGGAGCGCGTGTTTCTGCCCGGGGACTTTTCATTACAGCAACAATCACGCACAGTACTCTCACCTCATAACTCCGCCATATTAGATGGTTGGTAGGGATTTAGCACCTCGCTCTAACCCTTTTGGGGGAGGGTTTAAAGACCTATTCTTTAACCCATTTGTAGGTAATTTGGCTCTTCATGGGGATTTTTAAAAAGCACATTTGAAATATATAGGCAAAAAAAAATATATAGGCAAGTAATGTTAGTGTTTCCTGTGACATTGAATGGTATCTCTTGAATCCCTCTCATCTATGATGCATTTTTTCTTTCTGGCTCTTCATTTTTCCTCTCCTTTCTGTTTTGTTTTTCCTTTCTGTTGGCCTCCAGTTTTTCCACTGTTCCCCCTTACCAAAATTAAAAGTTTAGGACACAGCTGCGGCCCCCTCTCTTTCATTGGCAAGATGCCTGTGAGTGTTGGGTAGCAGGATAGTCAAAGCCCTTTGCTTGCCCAGTCCCTGTCTCTCAGGCTAGAGAGAGCCTCCTGAGGGCAGGGCTGCCTTGTACCCCCATCATCTTGGCAAATGGTGGCCCATGTGCCAGATCTGGCTATTAGTGGAACACAGCCACTCCCATCCCTGTATGGACCATCTCTGCCTGCTTTTCATTGCCTCAGCCATGGGTGTTGTTGAGTACTTGTGACGGAGGCTACATGGTTCACAAAGCCTAAGATACTTACCGTCTGGCCCTTTGCAAGAAGAATCTGCTGACCCCTACCCCAAATCATAGCAGGTATTCAGTAAATGTTGAACTAATTAACATAGTAAGGGTTTCCCCACCCAGGTTTTACTTAATATAGAAACAACACCACTGGTCCCTGCTGCTTGGGCTACTTGTATACCCTGGAGTGAAGATGCATCAGAGGATGAATTTGACTGTAGTCCATTGGATGTATCAATTGGTCACATCCTTAGTACCTGCAGATATTGTGTAAGCATCTGTGCAGTACTTCTCCAGAGGAACGGGGAAGGATTGGGGAAAAAGTTGCTGGACTTTGGAAAATATTCCCAAATTGCATGGATGAACATCCCATGTTCTTTAAGAATGAGTCCCTACTGTGTGGGTCCTAGGAGAGCCAGGCAGAGGAGGGCAGAGAACGTGACCAGCACCCCTTTCTGTCTGGGTTGCAGATCGAAAGGCAGCCCACCCTCACCCCCACTGAGAGCCGGCTAATGTGTGCACAAGCAGCTTCCGATGTCTCGAAAAACTTATCTAGCAGCCTGTATGTGCCGACTTGTGCCCCTCATTTCCTCCTGAAATCAGTTATTTCCCACATGAAACTTAGAAACCTATTTCGGTCATAGTGCTTCTGGGTGGCTGGTTAGTTTTGTTGGGATGCTATCACAGAGGGCCAAGAACTGGATGGCTTCATACAACAGAAATCTCACCGTTCTGGAGGCCAGAGGTCTGAAATCAGGGTGGCAGCCGGGCTGCGCTCCCTCTGAAGGCTCCAGGGAGGGATCATTCCTCACCTCCGACCAGCTTCTCGTAGCCCCAGGTGTCCCTGAGCTGTGGCTGTATCTCCAGCCCTCCAATGGCACGGGGGTCCTCCCTGCGTATCTTCACATCCTCTTCCCTCTGTTCGTGTTCTCACATTTGCCCTTCTTAAAAGGATACCGGTTATGTCAGGTTAGGGCCAACTCTAATGACCACATTTTAACTTAATTTCCTTTTTGTAAAGAACCTATCTCCATATAAGGTCACTTTCTGAGGTGGTGGGGGCTCGGACTTCAGCGTGTCTTTTTGGGGGGATACAATTCAATACATAATAAATAGACATCTCAGGTCAATATAATTCAAAAGCATACTTGGCTTAAGAAGTGGAATCTATTTGTAAACTATGGCCAAAGTCAGGCAACATGTCCTTATCTGAGCCTAGAAGGTCTTGCACACAACTGCTTGGGCTTCATAAATGGGTGTTAAGTGTTGATTATGTTAGTTGTGACGTCTTTTTCTGGATATGTACTTTTAGTCATTTATTTTTTTGAATGCGGTTGGAAAGAAGGGACTGTTGGAAAAAGCTTGCTCTGAAATGACAGTATACACGAGTGTGTTCAATATGAGGGTCCCAGCCACGTTCTTCTCATGTGTTTGTGATTTCCTTGGTTAATTTTCACATGTTTGTATCCAAATGTGATTCAAGGCCCTCTGACCAGTCAGAATTTTCTTCTTAATTTTACATTTTAGAATTACATTAGAATCTAATTACATTTAGAATTTTACATTCTACATAAGGTAGAACGCACGTTCTGAGTGGTTTGTGAGACTGTGCCCTGCCAAGATGTAGAGTTACGAATTAATCTCAGAATGATGTCCAGTTATACTGTGTGTTTTCTTGGTTTCTGTTTCCTTCCCTTGGCCTCCCTAGAAAGAGAGATTAAAAAGGAAAGCTTTATGGCCATGAGAGTCAGAGACAGACAAACAAACAGGTGGACACAGAGGACATTTCCCCACATAGAGGGAGGAAGAGAGAGAAAGGACGCAATGCATGAGGAGAGAGTGATTTCAAAAGGTTTGCCAAGGGCACCTGCCGTTCCCCTCAGTGAACACATCTGAAAATGAGCATTTTGTGGAGCTGCAGGTCTGCTCTTGCCTTGGTCCCAGCTCCTCTTGGCTGCCCAGTGTGCACCTTGCCACACTGAATGTCATTTCAATATTTGCATCACCTTCTTTTTCCTTTTTTTGGTGGGGGAGGGAGTGGTCTATTATTGATCCTTCAACACAGGCCAGCTGCATTGTGTTTTAGGCAACCAAACTAAAAGCAGTCTGTCCCACTGCTGGGCAGTTTGAAGAGATTTTGAAAAATAGTAGTAAGTAGACAAAATCTTAGCCATCTATTCTCTTAGGCTTAAGAACTTACCCAAAGTAAGATAGGGTTCTGGTGAAGTTGACTTTTAATTTTACTTTGAATCTCTTCCATTTCATTATTTTCCAAATTTGAAATTAACCAACCCTCCCATTCAGGTCTCATTAATGCTATGTAACTCAGTGTGGATTTTTCCAGATACATCATGTCAGCTTGGGTGTTAGACCAAAAAGGCCACGGGTGTGTGAGTCTCCAGACACCTGTCATGGGCCTGTGCCTGGAAAAGAGCTCTCCCTGACTTGGGTTTCCCTGGTAAGCAAGGCTTACACCGAGAAACCCAGAAGTATGCCAGGTGTATGTAGTTGGTACTCAGTAGATATGTTCTATAAACTCGTTTCTGATCTTTAGTTCCCTCATCATGTTATGTGAGAATAATAATTCCTACTCATAAGAGATCCTAGGAGCCTTCATGAGAATGGTCAAATATCAGACATATATGAATCACTCCCCCAATTCAGAAATACGTCACAGGGTCTCTCAGGGGAATCTTAATGGCTCAGCATGGCCAGAGGCTGTGGACCCCACGAGAGGTCACCCTTTATGGCTCTTGTGACTTTGCAGCCCAGAGCTTAGAGCTCTTGAGACATGTTTGTTGAAGGCTGGTGACCCACACCCCTGGCCTGAGCCCTGAGAAGCTGACATCCTCCAGCAGGGTGCCCTGGGCCTCCGCCTGGGTTGTGTCTGAGGTAGGACCATGCCGGAGGCTTTATCCCAGCTTGGCTGGAGTGTTGCCTCACTGCAGTGGGGTGTGGTACTCGGGGAGACGTGGGGCCCTTGTGGCCCCCAACTTGTGCAGCGGAGTGGGGTCTCTCTGGATGCCTCCTTCCTTAGCGGGGTCTGCACAGGGTGGGGCGTCAGCATGGCAGCCTCTCGACCATCTTCCTCTTCTCTGGCTCCCCTGGCCGCCCTCTTGGGTCAGGGTGGGGGTTATTCCCTTCTGGGCACAATGTGTATCATCACAATGTGGGTCTTGCTGACGCTGTTGGCCTCTGGGGCACCTGTGGCATCCCCAAATCTCACCTCGCCCGGGGGTGACGTGGCTTACTCTGTTTCGGCTTTGGGTATACAAACGGGGATTGTTTATTCTCATTTTGTGGCTTTGAGCAGAAATAAATCCGTGTGAGAAGACTCTGCCCCCAGTCACCACAGACCTTCTTTGTGGTTTCTACCCAGTTTCTTTTCAAAAAATTCTTCTTTCCTCACAGTTGTGGGGCAGGGGTCAGAATATCATGCTTATTATATAAAAGCTGTGGCTTAGGGGCACCTGGGTGGCTTAGTCGGTTAAGCGTCTGACTCTTGATCTCAGCTGGGGTCGTGATCTCAGGGTCATGAATTGAAGCCATGCACTGGGCTCCATGCTGGGTGGGCAAGGAGCCTACTTAAAAAAATTAAGGAAAAAAAAAAAAAGCAGTGGCTTATATTCCAACTGCTGCTTTTCCAACAGAAAGGTCTTTTATCTTTTTCCATACATTTTTCTGCCTACGCCAAGAGGGGCGCAAACGTGACAATGGATTGTATCGGCAGTCGGGAGACAGTTTGCCACTGAAGGATGGTGGGTCCCTGGGCGATGGTGGCAACTGTGGGCACACGGCCGCGTGCGGGCTCTGTGGGCCAGACAGTGGGCGGCCGTCAGTGCAGGAAGGACAGGTGGGAGTGGGCCGGGGTTGCCCCACAGGCCTGTGTGGGGGAGGCAGGGCACGGAGTTGAGGACTGAAGGATGGCTTCCTGAGATGGGCCCATTAAAATGTTTTCTCGCTCCTTTTCGTTGACCTTGGGAAGCAGAGTCTCTTCGTTCCCCTTTCAACCACCTGTGTTGTAAGATGGTAAAACACTCTTGTCCCTGAGTTTTTAAATTCAGATGCCTGGTTTTTGGCTAAAGTTAGAGACTGAAGTCATTTAAAATTGGACATCATTATTTAGGGGAAAACTTTGATAGCCTATTGAAAGAGGCCTCTTTTGGTTCTGCAGCGCTGTTCAGTAATGCATACCTAATGTGCATCCGTAATCATGTGTCTGGAGAAGTGGGGTCCGCTATAAATAGCTATCGTCAGACAGGGGTGAAATGCGGTTCCTTCACTTGTGGGAACAGCCTTGGGGGGCGTTGTGCGGCAGCCAGTGTTAACACAGCTGCCTGCAAGTCTCCGTTTTCCCTCTTGGGCTGTTGGAGCCCCACTTCTATTCTCATATGCGTATGTGTGTCTGTGTTCCTGGGGGAGAGTTTTCCTCTTTCATCCTTTTTCTTACTCTGCCTTCGGGGCCAGACACCCTGAAGTTTCATGCCTGAGCCGCAAGCGCTGAAGCCTCTTGCCCACGGCGAGGGACCAGAAGGAGGGAAAACTCGCGGTCCATTTGTCAGGGGAGACAAGTAGATAAAATGAATGACAGGGTTCCGGAAAGAGCAGAATTCACACTCCTCACCAGGGATTATTTCAGG
Source organism: Potos flavus (assembly GCA_028534135.1). NCBI lineage: Eukaryota > Metazoa > Chordata > Mammalia > Carnivora > Procyonidae > Potos > Potos flavus. Next base: position 95,949,101 of record CM052897.1, read on the forward strand.
AGGATTATAAGACGTGATATTAGTATGTCAGTGTCCTGTGCACTGAAAACACGAAACAAGACAAAACAAGCGCAGCCCTGCACGGGCTAGTCCTGGCTGGGTGCATTTTGTCCTAGCAGAGTGATCTTCTTTTCCAAAAGCTTCTTGTTTTTGTAAAACCAGCTAAAAACAACTGACTGAAGTTTATCCAATAAATTCATTTAACCATTGTGTATTCAGTGTTTTTATGTAGCCCCGTGGGGCTAATTGTAATTGATAGCTTGCTTACAGAGACAAACTCATTTTTATCTCTGATGTGACTTTTTCTTCTCCACTGTAGAAAGGGGAAAAATACCTTTTCTTGTGGTAGATAGTGTGTAATTCATCCTTTTAAAAAAAAAATTGAAATGGCTGGCTTTTTAGGTGAGAGTTACAATGTGGAATTATTTTCAGAAATTTCAAACAAGGAAACATGTTATTTCCTTTCAAACGTGTGATTTTCTTATTTGCTATCCTTTTTATATGTTAATTCATGGTATCTGGAGGCTCTGTGTTTTAATTTAAAACAGCATTGGTCCACAAATCCAAAATTGATATTTATATACAATGTATACAAAACGTATAAATTGGAAAAAATGAATTCTTCAGAATAAGTGGTGATTTTGGATTTCTGTTCTTGGAGTGTTTTCCCAATTAAGTTCCACAGTGTATTTTTCTTTATATCTGTTTCTAATAGATGTGTAGTGCTGCCTTGTTCAGAGGATTTCTATTCTTTGTTTTTAGCAAGGAATGTGGTCAGATGTAATATGAGCTTGGATTGGATTAAGTAAAATTCTGTAACTGAAAAGAAGAGGAATGGCCACCATTAGAAGTACCTGATTCTTCTAGTGAATTTTAAGAACTGTATGAAAAGTAATGATTAAATAAATGAGATTCACGTGCTAATTGAGAACTCTTTCTTAAACGTGCACAGAATGTGATAGAAACCTGAGCACTGGGGTCTGGATACTTATTTTATGAACATGCATTTTATTTTATTTTATTTTATTTTATTTTATTTTATTTTATTTTATTTTTTAAAGATTTTATTTATTTATTTATTTGACAGAGAGAGAGAGAGAGAGATCATAAGTAGGCAGAGGCAGACAGAGAGAGAGGGGAAAGCAGGCTCCCTGCTGAGCAGAGAGCCCGATGCGAGACTCCACCCCAGGACCCTGAGATCGTGACCTGGGCCGAAGGCAGAGGCTTTAACCCACTGAGCCACCCAGGCGCCCCATGAACATGCATTTTAAATGAGAGTATATTTAGGTACACAATCTTTATTCAGCTTTGGTACTGGAAAGTAGATTTATTTTTTATTTTTTAAGATTTTTTTTATTTATTTGAGACAGAGTACAAGCAGGGAGGAGGATCAGAGAGAAAGAGGGAGAGGCAGACTCCCAGCTGAGCAGAGAACCTGACATGGGGCTCAATCCCAGAACCCTGAGATCATGACCTGAGCTGAAGGCAGACGCTTAACCGACTGAGCCACCCTGGCACCCCTGGGAAGTAGGTTTAGTAAGAAAAAAATCTGACATTAATTTTTTTTTTTTTACTTCTGCACATAATATGATTGCATTTGTCCTTATCAGAATAGCCTGCCACGAAGACGTCTAGAGAGTAGAAACATAGTGCATGTGCCTCTTTAGAACGTACAGTATGTAAGTAAAAAATCGGTGTAATGATGATTGTGAAAGGGTGGAAGGTAAAGCTGCTGTTTATTTCCAGTCATGTCGTGTACCCAGGTGTCGGGGTTCTGTCGTAGGAGTTTTCAAGGGTGTTCTTGAAGGACGTGTATGAATATGTCATGCTCCAATGTTACATGTTGGAAATGACTCATTCTTCAGTGTGTTCCTCTAGGTTCCATCTTTGAGTTCAGACCTTGGAAGAGAGGGGCTTTCCTGCCATCTTTGTTTAAATGTTTTTCTTACTGTATCATTGCTGAGGGAAGGCTGAGATCATGCCCCGGCCCCCTTGGGTACACGTGCACCGTTCCCTACACTGTGGTCGCGCTTGTACCCAGGCTCAGGTAAGTCCAGGAATGGTTCAGGTGATTCTGTGTGTGAAAACAAGGGAATACATGGCAATATGGGGATGTGGGTTGTGGGTGTTTTTTTTTTGTTTTTTTTTTTTTAATAAGGAATGAGAGCTGGTTCATTGTTAGTGATTCAACTTTGAATCTGAAATTTCTCACTTCTCTCTCAGGCTTTTGAATCACTTTAATAAAAGAGTGTCTTGAAATTGTAAAGCGGACTTTCATCTGTTTATCTGTGAGAGTTTTAAGCTGATAATATGTAAGCGGAATAGAAATGCAGAAACAAATTGGATTCCAAGGTTGATATAATGCTCCATCCCAATTTCGACTTAACTGTTTTAGTCCTCAAACAGCCCCACTGTTTTCTTCAGTTGTCTTTTTAATAAGAAATGATGTATATTCCAGAATGAAGAGATAAATTTATGCTAATATTGATTTTGGTTTATACATGACGAGTCCGTGAAAGGTTTTGTTTATAAAATGGGTTCTCCTCCGGGTTCACACTGAATGGAGGAAGAGTGAGAACTGCTTCACCAAAACCTCCTGCTTTCTAGTGACAACGAATTTGGAATAAAGTAAATCTGGGAAAGAAGCATGAAAATATGAATGGAATCTGAGATCACAAATGGACATGAGTTTAGCTGCTTGGGTTGTTGACGGAGTTAAGAGTCATATGCTGGTTGTTAGGGATGCAGGCAGTGTTTTCCTGCAAAAATATTTTTGGTAATAAATTGGTAGCATTTGAGAGCAAGGAGTCAAAATGATCAAAGGGAGGAAAGATTGTATTGTGTGCCAGTGGTTGAACTGGGGATGTATTTCATGGGTGGGTTTCTGAAGAATGTCCATGTTTTCTACTTGTGTTTAACTCCATGTGAGCAAGGACCATGGTAATGGTTACAGAGGTGGCGTGTGTTATACTTCTGGTGCTTAGCGTTGGGGTAGTACTTTATAGTAGGTACTCAGTAAGTATTTGTTGAGTGAATAAATAAAGCGATAAACCTAGAAGTTCATTCTAGAATGCAGAAACAGAGATAAGCTTGTTCAGTACAGTGGCAAGGAGGAGGCTAGGATCCTGTGTCAGGAAAAGCTTCCTAAAGTCAGAGCTTCCAAAGATTGCTGGAGGAAGCAAGGAGAGGGAGGGAGTTCAAGCAGATGGTGTGGTGGAAATACTGGAGAGGGCACTCTCATATTTTTAATGGCTAGTTAAACTGGATGATTCTAAAATGCTATTTATATTCTGAGATTCCATTAAATATTTGAGCATCTACCGTTTGTGTAACAATGTGTGAATCATGGGAGGATGGGTGGTAGGTGGAGATTCAGCAGTGTGAAACGTGATTAAAAAACAAAAGCAAAATTCAACTGAGTAAATTTTAAAGATCTTATTGGCTTTTTTCACTGATTCATGAATTGGGCAGCATCCCATCTAGCTGATGGAAACTACATTAACTAAGTCTTGGTCTGGTGGTGTGGGCTTAGACAAATGACTCTATTTTGATCCTGTCGTCTCCCTCTCTCTCTGTCTCTCTCAACAATTGAGATACCTACATACGCTTGGTCATTGTGGTGGTGAAATAGAAAAAATAAAATTTAGAAAATAACAGACTCTAAATATATAACGAAATTCAGAATATTCAAACCATTTGTTCATTCAGTAAATATTCCAGTGCCAATAAACACTGTAGGTGCCAGGGTCTTCTTTGTAGTTGGAGAGAACAGCAAAACCTAGGAGGGGTTGGGGTTGAGTCAGACCATAAAGCATCTAAGGAAACACAGTGAGGGGCATGGAGTGGGAGGAGCTATGCTATGTCCATGCTGGTGGACCATAGCAGACCTTGGGGAAGTGGTAGTAGGTGAAAACAGAAAGGAGACTGGAGTCCTACTGTGGTTGACCCACAGTGTTAGCCTCGCATTGAGGTGTGAACCGTGTAATTGAGGTCAGAGGGAGAGGGGTGTGTGGCTCTAGTGGGTTTGAAAGCGAATGCCTCTGTCAGACAGAAATGTTGAGTAGGTGAAAAATGATGTAATCTTAGACATGTAGAGTTGAATATTTTGGAGATCCAGTTGGAAATAACACATCATGGAGATATCATATCTAAAAAGACATTTGAAGGTTTGAAATGTTACCTGTTTTGAAATGGCTCATCTATTTGCTGATTGAAACATGCATTTATTTTGTTCATTTTGGGTCTGTTCTGTTCTGGGTTCGTCTTCTTTTAAAATGGATTCTTAGGCATTTACCAGAGTGCAATTCTTCCTTTTCTGAGATGTCACTTTCTCATTTCTCCATGAATTGTGACTACTTTGTCACCGTTACGAAAGTGTTCTCACATGCTGGCTTCACTGGTGCAACATGTCACTTGATGTCACCAAGAGTTGTGAAAAGCTATTTTAAGTGGGGTGGAAAAGTTCAGTTTTTAAAGGAGTCACTGACTTTTCAGAAAAGCAGAGAATTTCTAAAGAGCTTGGACATTTGTGCATTCTCTAATGTTGGGAGGTCGTAGGTTAAATGGCTTTGGATTTTATTCTGTTCTTTGTTTATAGGTAATTATTAGTAGAACATCACTGAACACTCACTAAACAGATAAAATTGTATATTAAGTTTTTCACATCTTCACATTTTAAAAGAAACCTGAATATTAAAGGAAGTGATAGAGGAGCTGTCCTTGTTATCGATTGACGAATGATTGCTCCAGGGCTGTGGTTTAGAGAGGTCACGGGTTTGAGGATCCTCTGTGGTAATTCTGTAATTTTTGCATGAGAAAATGTAGCTGAGTACCAATGTTTATAGAGGAGGAGTAGCTAATACTTTAAAATGTTTTCCCTTTGAATTAATTACTTAAAAAATTAAAAAAAATTTTTGAGTTAACTCGATGCCACGGGTAGGGCTTGAACTCATGGCCCTCTGATCAAGAGTTGCAGGCTCTATCGACAGAGCCAGGCTGGCACCCCGAAGATGTTTTCCGTTTTAGAAAATTTTAAACCAAATCACATTTCTTTTTTTACATTTTACCCTTTTACATTTTACATCTTTTACATTTTTTACCCATTTTACCCATAACGTCATCTAAACTAAGAAATTAAGGTGTCTAAGAATAATAATTTGAGGGTATAATTTTGATCTCTCCAGGCTCTCTGAGTCCCTGGAGTATAGGAGAGTAGTCTTTGAAGGTGGCTGTCCCTTTTGTGAATTTACATTTACAAAACCCATCCTATTAAAACTCCTCCTGCAGACCCACTTTTGTGCTCTTTCAGTTTGTGAAACAATTAATTTGGTCGTGGGCAAATTACTGGTTTATCTATAGACAAATTGAAATATACTTAAAATAATTTCTTTTTTAAAAAATTACATAAAAATATCAACCAGTAAAAAAAAATCAACCAGTATTAAAAATGTTTTAAATATTTGTTAGACATTTAGATAATCTATTAATAAACTCTGTCATTCTTAGTTTATTACCCTTGAACACTATGCTTTTTTTGGGGGGAGGGTGTCTCACCTTGATTTTCTTTGAACTTTATAATTTTTCTTTTTCTCTCAGTCTTCTGACTACTCATAGCGAACTTCTTGGTATTCTCAAATTTGCAATCTCCAGAGCTTCAGCTCTTATTAACTCTTCTTCAGGGCCAATTCTGAAATAATTTCCCAGAGGTTCCTGCCCCTCCTCGGAGAGAATTAGTCCTCCCATCCCAGGCAGTGGAGCAAAAGGAGACAGGTCATAGACTCAAATGCCTTAAGTTGGTTGACTTAAAATATCAGGAGCGTGGTTTCCAAGAAGAAACAATTTTTAAAGGAGGAAGAATGTTTTTGTTTTTTCCTTTCTCCCAATGTAGCTGTTTGCCTTTGAAACCTACATCCGGCTTGCAAACACACACGTATGGGTATGTGTGTGTGAGTGTGCATGTTCTCACGTTGCTGTGTTTATCAACTTTCCCTGTAAGGATGGCCTAGCAGTATATTTTTAGTGCTTGCCGTAGTTTCAGTAACTTGTATAAATTGGTTAATAAAAGGGTCTGCTTGGCATTATAAACCCGCAGCTTGTGATGCCACACAATTTTAAAAAGCAAATTTAAAATAAAAATTAACAAAGCTTTAAAAAAAGATGCAAAATGGCTTATGCACATTGACCCGAAATGATTTCCTCCATAAACTCAGAAACTTGGAAGCTGAGCCCATTGAATATTGGATAGAAAACTATTTTTTAAACCTTTTATTCTATAGGAAATGAATCTGTTTGCCCTTTTCCTGTGGTGCCATATTGTCTGAATTTTCTTTCTGTCTTTTAACAGGCAGAAGGAATAAGAAGGCCACACATCTGCTAATCCTCTTGATGCTATGTGGTGCTGTGTTGTAGGGTTGAATAATTATGATTAATTGTAAACTGGACCATGTGCATTTCAGGGAGTGGATTGTAATGAAATAAAACTTAATGATTTTAACACTGTGCTACTGGTATGTATTTGTGATACATAGCTCTAGTCCTATAAGATAATACTTTGTAATTGCACAGATGTTGTCGAGCTCAAATTTCAAGTCATAAAAATTTTGGGACTGCTTTTTAATGAAAATAAGGTTTTATTTATCTTGGTACTTCACAAATTAGACTAAGAAAGGTGAAAACTAAGTGCAGAATCAAAAAGAAAGCAGGGGGTCGGTAGCACACATGTGCACACACACATTAATCAGGATACACTTTTGCTTTCCTGTATATTTTTCACTTTACTGTGTTTTTATACTATTTTATAAAAGTGCAAAAATAATTATGAATTAATGATTTAAAATGCTTGAAGTGATGGAGCAATTATAGGTTGGTTCTGAGCATGCCTTTAAATTTAGGGAGAAAAAGTTACCTTGTGTGTTAGACAAGAAGTACACATGCATGTTTATTAATATTTATACTATAGGTAGCTTTGGTCAGTTTATTGTCACCTGTGTGGGCTTAGGTTTTGTATAGCTGCTCTGAGAATTATGTACATTACCTTAAAAGCTTAATTTCACTTTTATTTAGGATGAATTAGAATAGTTTATTTGATTGGCTGGTCAAGTACTTTCACCTCCCCTTCAGCTGTTCTCCAGCTCACCATTGCTCCTGTCTCATGCTCTTATTATTCCCAGGATTAGAATGATACCCACCTTGCTGTGTTGCCATGATGATTAGCAGTAATCGTTTCCATTCCTCATGTCCAGTACTGGACAGCGGAATTAAAAAGCTTTCTGCATCCATTATCTGATTCCTGCCGTTTGGGGTAGGAATGCTTGCCCCAGTTTTCCAGATAAGGAAATGAGTCATCATTTTCCCATGGCTTGCCCCAGGTTGCACACAGCTCCTAGCTCCACAGCTCAAGTTGAGTTAGGACAATGCAAACAGAGCACCCAGCATCCCTCTCACGTTGTGGTCATTGTTCTAGATCCATGATGATCATTTGGGTGAAGTGCATAAAGAGCCGAAACCCATTTTTTTAAACATTACATTGTCTCAGGCTGGACTTTCTGTTTGTTTTGTTTTTGTTCGTTTTAAAATTATGGCTGTCCTCTTCCTAAGGGATAATTTCTCTGATAGGGAGAATGTGTATATGTTTAAGGGTTTTGGCGTATATTTGGAAAAGGATTTTGTATATTAAGTTGTTTTTGATTTTTACACTTCTAATGCATTTTCAATGTAGCTTTGGAATACTTGGGCATACACACACATTTCTAGCTTATGCCTGTGTTTAGATATCGCTTACGCACCATGTTTATATATAAATATATTTAAGATTTTATTTTTTGTCAGAGAGAGAGAGAGAGAGAGATTGATCACAAGCAGGGGGAGTGTCATGCAGAGGGAGAAGCAAGCTCCCCACTGAGCAAGGAGCTGGATGTGGGGCTTCATCCCAGGACCCTGGGATCATGACCTGAGTCAAAGGCAGACGCTTAACCGACTGAGCCACCCAGGCGTCCCACACACTATGTTTATAGAGGCATACCATCTTTGAGCCTCTTTATTTTAAATGTCAGGCATTAAATTTATTTTCCATCCTCATGGACATGAATTAAAATAAATTTATCAGTTTTTAGCAACACCTCCCTACCCCCCAACACACACACAATTTCATTGTGAAAAATTGTGTGTTGAACCTCAGGAGTGGTAGAATTCTTGTGGTTGGTCCAAGATCCAGTTTTTTCTCTGGATTTCCTATAATTTTATTCTGACTTGTCCTATTAGAAGTTTATGAAGAAGGAATTTTGAAAATGGTATTAATTTTGTGATTTGCCTAATTAATTTTCCTGACTGTATTTGAACTTAAGTTGAAAGGGTGTTAGGAAAGCCTAAAATTCCTCCCTTCTATTTCTTCCCCTAGCTTTCCTCCATGTGTGAGTTCTCTATGCTCCTTTTGGTGGCGTGGTATTTAATCTGCTCCCCCTTTCAGTTTTGTTCAGATAATGCTCCGTTAGATAATGTCTCTTATAAAATATTTGGTATTTCCAGGAAATTTTCACATTTTAACTAGCTTATTTCCTTTCAAACGAAAAGTTTGAGGACTATGATTATTTAACTGTGAAGTAACTCAGCTGCTAGGTAAGGTTATGGCACTGACATGTCTACTATAAGGTACAGAATTGGGATGGAAATCATTCATATTTGTACTACCTTATGTTTTACAAGTAGCTAGCAAACACTGAATACCTCTGAAAGCTATAATTTATTTTCCCTGCCCACCTCAGAGTTTTACTTTACGCAGGCATTTAAGCATTAATGAATGTAAGAGTAAACTGGTCCTTATTTTGCATAATTCCAGATTCATGATTTTTTTCCCATTTTTAGGACCAAGTTTGGCAAGCAACATGAAAATGGACTGTTTTCAAGTCTCTTAAGTTGTTCAGGGACTAGGATGTTTTTAGCATTGAGGACTTAAAAGAAAAGAAAAGAAAATTACCCATTTTTTCCTGTTATTGCATGAATGTATTTCAGTGGGTGCTGCTTACTTTCTAAAATCATAGAAGTATTGAAAATTTTCAAGTTTGCTATGCAAACACACAGTTTAGTCAACTGAACTTGCAAATATAAATAAACATTGTATATATTTTCAGTAATCAAAAGCAATGCATATTTTCTTTTTTTTAAAAAAAGATTTATTTATTTATTTTAGAGAGAGAGAGCGAGCGAGCACGGGGTGGGGAGGGGCAGAGGGAGAGGGAAAGAGAGAATCTCAAGCAGACTCCCTGCTGAGTATGGAGCCCAGAGTGGGGCTGGATCTCAGGACCCTGAGATCTTGACCTGAGCTGAAATCGAGAGTCAGATGCTTAACTGACTGAGCCACCCAGGTGCCCTAAAAGCTATGAGTATTTTCTAATTGTCCTGTTGGGTACCACACTTTATAAAACCTAGAGTTGATCATATAAGTGTTTGGCAATTTTATTTTACTCAGAATCAATAAAGATTATGGACTGAAACAAAACAAATGCCAGCACTACCAACATTGTCAAAAAAAACAACAAAGCAACTTCTAACATGTCTAGTGTATTCTGGGAACTCCATAAATATTCTTTAGTGAATAGTGTAGTTCAGCCGTGATCGTTATATTCCTTATTAGTTTCCTCATATTTAGTCTTTGTACCTACATGCTTTTTTTCCTTTGATGATCGATACCAGTCTGTGTGTGACGCTTCAGCTTATTTGGGAATATTCCTAGCTGTCCTCTCAGGGTAGATTTCTGTTAATACTGTCTGCATGAAGATTTAGTTGTTTGGAGAGTGTTCTGTTCCTGCAATGCTTAGCTGGTTTTTGATGCGAACTGCCCTTCTCTGTTGTTTTTTTGGAGCAGAGACACAATTGGGCCTATACAGCATGGATGGCAGGGTCTGAAGAGCGGCCAGTGAAACCAGTGAGCGCCCACAGACAAACCAGATTCTTCCTCAGGACTGGCTGCATAATTTGCCGGGCATAGTGCAAAAGGATTGTGCAGGGCACTTTGTTAAAAAAAATTATTCGGAATTTCAAGATGTTGACAACAGCGATTTAATCAAGTGTGAGGCTCTGTGCTAATGCACGAGTGGGTTTCTCCCGTGAAGCCTGCCACGCTTCTACTCTCACAGCGCTTTCTTGATTCTAATACTAGAGAGCAGAGCAGGGTAGGATTGACCTCGCTTTGTCCGTCCTGAGTCTTTGAATTGGATGCTTCCTTGCTGGTTAACCCCTAGCCCTCCCACGGACTGCAGAATGAGCTCCGAGGGGTGCCAAATGACACAAACAGAAATGTCTGGTAGGTGTCGAAAGCTGAACTTACCTTTCCTCTATGTTCTCAACACATTTGGAACAGGAAAAGGATTATAAAAACAGGTATCACCTAGGGTAAATGCCATTCAGAATTTGTGTAATTATTACCATTTGTGTACTACACAGAATATCCCTTTCTTTTAATCTGTTGATTTTCCGCTTATACTTTTTTTCTCTCCTAATATCCCAGGAAGTTACTTAATTATTCAACTGTTCTTCTAGCTGTTACACATTAAGAATTCCTATTGTTGGCACAAAACCCATCACTTAAGCCTCATCTTGGGAATGCTCTCATCTATTATTTCTGATCTGACTATGAAGCATTGCGGTTTTTAGCACATTTGTGTGTACCCTAGAGGGTTGTTTGCAAATTGGGATTGCATGTGTTGTGAATTTATCTGAAAAAAACGATGGAATATTTTTATGGTTTTAATGTATCTGGAGTAGTGACTTTGTGGGTGGGATGGAGTGAAGCTGTCAGTTTTGAAATCTGTAAAATACAGAAAATTTGGTCAGCCGTTCGAGGAACTTAGATTGGCCCCCAAAGATTATGATGTGTGCCGAAGTACATTTTTCAAGTTTGCCTTTTTACTGCAGAAATAATGCATCTATCTGTAAATCTGGACACCTCCTTACATGTCCCAGCTGTGGTAGGGCTGTCCTGCTGATAATGTTAACATTTATAGAAATGTAACTTCTTTACCCCCTTAGGCCCATAAAAACCCAGTAAGCTAAAAGAAATCCTGGGAAATCCCGCTCCACAGTATGCTACCTTGGTGAAGGAAATTGTACCAGGCGTGCATTTCTATTCCAGCCTCATCTTTTTCCTGCCCTCCTTTCTCGTGGTTACTCTGCCTGGGTTTGAGGTAGCCATGCTCCCCTATATCTTCTGCTCCCACCACCTTTAGACACGCACCCACATGCATATCCGTATATAATCTCCTTTGAAAACTGGCAAGACTAACGAGAAATTACTTGCATTTATTGACTAGTAACAGCTTCATAACCCCCAGGGGTATATTTCATTTGGACATTTGACCTTTGCTTTTGGGATCCTTTTTGTGAAATGAGGGAATCAACTCTTTTGATAAGATTTCAAGGTAGCAGTTTTGTGGGGAAAATGATATCGTTTTTTAATTTCTTATTCTTGAATGTGTCTCGGACCTTTGACTGTTAGCACCCTCCTCCAGGATTTGGGTCTTGAAGGGACTGAGGGCACTTGGATGGTTTTCTCTGTGTAACATGCTTTCGGTTGTTGTCTTTCATTGAACTCCAAGCAATGGCTAAACTGGCTGAGCATCTGTACACCTTTCTCTTTTCCCCATGACTGCTACATGTATATTTTATATTTTCCTATTTCCGTCTTGTCCTCACTTTCCCCTTCTCCTTCTTCTTTCTAGCTTATATTCTGGGATATATATTATGGCTCACATGGCTTCTGGTCATGAAGTCTTTGGCAAAGCAGTGTTGGAGTTCTTCCTCTTTGCCAATTGCTTTGATAATTGTGGTTCTGTTCTGAGTTCTGAACTCTGATAGACTAGGAGATCCTTTCCCTGAACACAGAGGGAAGTGCCCCATCCTGAACTGAGTATCCACTTTTCAATGTGTTCCTTTACTGTTTGTATTCCATTTGCATTGTTTTGGAGGGAACTAGGCAGAAGGGACAATCTTTGCAGATTTGTCATTGGGCAAAGAGTATTAACCCCTGGGACTCTTGGAATGTGCCGGATCTTCTCTGCCAAGGGCATAGTGCCATCATGGACAAAGATGAGCTCTTCAGGGAGACAAGTATGCAACTTTATTAATACCAGAGCTGCAAAATACTAGGTAGGTGGTCCTTCTAATTTGAACTTGCAGCCCACTAAGGCACCATTGCTTCACTCTGGGACACTTTGACAAGCTGCCAGCAAAGAATAATTTCCAAAGCACATTTATTTTTCTGATATACTCTCTCAAGTCCTATGCACTCTGCTTAATTATAATAGCCATTTGCTGCTCTGGTATATTGACGGTTTTCTTCTTTGCATTAACGTCTCACTACCAAACTGTCCTTTACGTTAAAGGACACAATGTTTTGAAATTAAAAAACCAGAGCATACTATTTGTCAACTACTTTTAACTATAGCTAACAATTTTTGAGTAGTAATGATCTTGATACATGTTTTACATTTTTTGAACCTCAGTGTCTCTTTCTGTGAATTGTAGGCATATATGGACAGTAGAGAAGATCTTTAAAGAAATGAGTATACATATAGTGAAGGATTGAACAATTTTTATCTACGTTTTAAACCCATGTAACTGCCACCCAGATTAAGATACAGATCATTTCCTGTGCCCAGAAGACTCCTTGTGCCCATTTTGCCGGAGGGCAGTCAGTCTCCCTGTCCATTGTTCTAATTCATCACCATGGATTAGATGGAATAGTATGTTATACATGCCCCTGTTTCCGGCTGCATTCGCTCATTATTATGTCTGTAAGATTTATTCAGGTGGTTTGATATGGCAGAAGTTACTTTTGTGTAGCATTCTGTATGATTATGGCACTTTTTTTATCCATTCTAGTGCTGGTGGACATTTGAATTATTTCCAGTTTGGGGTTACTTCACATCAGTGGTGTGTGTGATGTATGTGACCCCAGCCCGGGCCAGTTTTACACCACCCTCCTAGACAACCAAATTATTCTCATTAATATTTAGGACACGAAACAAATAATAATAACTGCCAGGAAAGAAATGAGGTGAAAATTTTCCGTTAGTGAATTTCCAGTATTTAATCATGTCAGTTAAAAAAAAAAGACTACAATACAAAAAAAAAAAAAAAAAAAAGAGATGAGTAGGTTTTAGTTACATTTAAGTGTTTTTCCTAAAAAGTGCACATTGTATACCTGCCTCTCTACTGGTCCATCACAGCGCTGAGGAGCACATTGCCTGGTGCTGTTTTTGCCTTCTCCCCTTTTACTTTGTCAGAATTTAGGTCCTGTATTTGTGTTCAGTAGGTAGCATAGCCAAATTTGTTGATCTCTCTTTGTAGGTGGTTCAACAAAGAACACTTCTTATAATTTTTAATTTTGAAAATTTGCTTTCACATAAAGCACCAACCTCTATATAAGTAAGTGCTTAGGAAAAAAAATTTTTTTTAAGATTTTATTTTATTTATTTGACAGAGAGAGAGAGATCACAAGTAGGCAGAGAGAGAGGGGGAAGCAGGCTCCCCGCTGAGCAGAGAGCCCGATGTGGGCCTCGATCTCAGGACCCTGAGATCATGACCTGAGCTGAAGGCAGAGGCTTTAACCCACTGAGCCACCCAGGCGCCCCATAAACATAGATATACATTTGGCAGAGAGTCCTAAGAATCCCATTTCGTGATAAATTCCAAGAATTGCAATGTCTTTGTTTCTTGGGGAATCGTTCTAGTGAGTTTCAAATGATGTCTCCACAGTCGAAAAATGTTAAGCACCAAGAAAGAGTCCAAGGGCCCACGTAGAATGACAGAACTGAAATAACTCCAAGTATATTTGTTATTGCAACCACTCTACCATCATTTAAAAAATTCAAATCCGTGTAAAACCACAGGGATTGAGAAAAAACAGTGTGCCTGGTGCAAGGTTGAATGATTTCACACTGTTAGGAACTTCCCCAAAATGGGGCTGTGTAGCAGAATTGTGTGTGGTGGTAAGCCATGGGAGTCGGTGGGGCAACTCCGTGACGAGAGTTCCCGGAGTTAACCTCCAGGTGAAAAACAGTGTTTATACTAAGGCATAAGCAACAAAAATATGCTAATTCGAATATGAAAAAACTTAACAGTAACTGTAACAATGATTTAGAACTTTGACCAATATAAGGATTCTTTGGGCAAGGAGGTTTTATCGTGGATACTGTTTGAAATTGCTAGTAATTGGTGACATTAAAGAGGAGCCTAACTTTTAGAGTTTTTTTTTCAAAGTTGTTTTGGGTCACTTGGCTGGCTGCGTTGGTAGATCACCTGACTCTTAATCTCAGGGTCGTGAGTTCAAGCCCCATGTTGGGTGTGGAGCCTACTTGAAAAAAAAATTGTTTCAAAATTCTCTTGCTTCTACTCCTTATTGCCTGTACCTGGGTTAGACTGTCCCCCCTCACCCGAGCCCAGTTCTCACTGCTCTTCTGAATACATTTCCTGTGAACGTTCTTACACATGTCTACAGGGGCTATATGGGTGTTCCTTTTTTATTATCTCCTCAACACTCGATACTGTTTTTTTTCATGTTAGACATTCCGTGTGATTTCTGTAAGGAGTTTTGCTCCTTACACCTTTTATTTCTTCCAGTCCTTACACCTGCTTTGTCCCCCTCATCAGGATCTCAGCACAATGTTGAGCACAGTGATGGTAGCGACTTTGTCTTGTCCACAAAGGGCTCGATCCCAGGACCCCGGGACTGTGACCTGAGCTTAACCGACTGAGCCACCCTGGCGCCCTGGTAGTTCAGACTTCAGTTACAAATGCCTGTTGTGGTAAAATGTGCCGCGAAGTGGAAGTGTGAACTATTAACATATGTCATGTTATGTCCACAATTAGGTTAGTAAGTAACAGAAGCCAAGTGATAACTGGAAGTGGATCATGGTGTGAGCCGTGGGTTCAGTCAGGTGTGGCCTAAATGAAGATTAGCTATTATTCATTTACCCCCAATGTGTCAGACACTGTACTCAGACCCGGGGTATAGTTTAGACTAAGGCAGAGCGTTAGCATTTAGTGGGGGATTAGTGACAGCTGTGATCATTCCAAACCATACTTAGGCTAGGAGTAATGATGGAGTTCTGCTTAGAGCATAGTGATGGTGACAGGAAAGGAGTATTTAATCCAGCTGTATGTGGGACTTGTTTAGTTTGGGGGCACATGGAAGCAAGAGAGAGGTGATGATGGTGAATGAGGAGGACTTCTAGCTCAACCGCTGAATGTGGACTGAGTCCGTTTTGCTGCAAGAGGAGGAGCCAGGATCTTCCTGGTGAAGGGAGAAGCCGTGACACGATTTTGTGTCCGAAACCCGTGAGTCAGTGTGCGGTTCTGGTTGTGCAGGGGCAGAGGGGCCGGCTGGATCCTGGAAGCCTGCCCTCCGAGCTGCTCTGAGGGCTTAGACCTCCATGTTGGGCACACTGGGGAGTGTTCAGATCATCATGGCCACGGCTTGATGCCCCCTGTTAGAAGCTCTTCGGAACTCGTGACTCTTGGTAACCCCAGGGCTTATCGATGGCTCGCCATCTCGGCCCTAGGTTTTTAAAAATTTATTTATTTTTTTGTTTTTTACAGTTTTCAAATGTTTTTGGTGCCAGGATACAACTTGATTTATTCCTGAAGTCCTGTTGTAGACTGAAGCATGCTTGGTAACGGTTCAGTTTAGTACACATTTTGGAAAAAGAGCCCAATGTATGAACATTCTTTCTTCCCCCACCTCATTTTTTTTTAAACCTCATATTATTGAGAAAGTGGTTTGGACACTCATAGTGTTACATGAATCGAATGTTCTACTTTTTTACTTTTTTTTTTTTTAAGATTTTATTTATTTAGTTGAGAGAGAGTGAGAGCAAGAGAAATCACAGAGGGAAAAGGAGAAGGAGCATACTCACTGCTGAGCAGGGAGCCCGATGCGGGGCTCGATCCCAGGACTCTGGGATCGTAACCTGAGCTGAAGGCAGACGCTTCACCGACTGAGCCACCCAGGCGCCCCACTACTTTTTACTTTTGGATACTAAAATATGTTTTTCCAGGGTGGACAATTCCTTGTAATACAGCTGAAAGTTTAATTTCAGTCTGACATCTGGTGCCGATTTCATGTTCCGATATTTTATTTGTATTTAAAATTCCAATTTCCCTATATTTGTCATGTGTGTTTTTCATAATTGTATCTTTGTGTTCTTCCTTTCAACAGGCATTACTTATTAAGCCTGACCTTCATTTTTCAGGAACTTCAGAGATTCCTTCTGGCACTTCAGAACATACTAGAATTTACTCTCTTTTTCAGTGTCTTGAGTAGATGATATGAATATGAACATAATTAAATATATCCTGTAGTTCTTAGCTAAAGATTTCTTTTCAACTCTTGTAGATGGACATTTGTGGGTAATAGTTGTTACTTGTAAGTTCTTTTTTGAAGTAGATAAAATGTCTACTATAAGATAAAAGTTAAAAAAAAAAGATTTTGGAGTTCATTGTTTATGGTTTGCTAAGTTCTTTTTTTTTTTTTTTTTTTTGGTGGTTTGCTAAGTTCTTAGAGAGATGGGTGCACATCTCTCTAAGCTTTGGCTTGTGCCCCCCATGTCCAAGCGCCAGTATTAGGATAAAAGCCTACATCTGACTTGTTTGAAAGCCCTTTGTCCTTTTACTGTCCTCCTCTGCCTTCAGAATTTTTGGATAGTCTAATCCTGTCTTCATCACACCTGAGATTACTTAGTCTGCATTTTGGTCTCTAGGAAAGCCAGAGAGTGAAGAGCTTTTTATACAGACTACAGCGATATGTATATTTGTAGAAATGGGTCATGAAGTTAAGAAAAATCTTGGAGAAGCCCATCTAAGTTCATTTTTGTGTAACAGAAATTACTGCATACAATATTATCAAGGCTTTCTAGAAGTTGGAAATATGAGTTTAAATGTAATAGTCATTAAATTAAGTGTAAGTTTTGGGTCATTTCAAAGACACTGTTTTTACAAATTGATTACACACATTTTCGGTCCTTCAAATAGTATACTTTGATTGAACAGAAAGTCTTTACTAACAAAATATGTCCCTGTGCTCTGTATTGTCCTTAGGGCATATGATTGACTGTTAAAGCAATAAACCTTTTCTTTGCTCTCTGTGAGGTAGAAAAGAAAGCTACAGTCTGAGGGCTTGGGAAGAGGCGTAAGTCATAATTGTAGGCTATAATAAATGTAAATCCATGAAGAATGGTTTAGCTTCAAACAGTTGAGTAGCAGAAGCTTGTGAAACCATGCCCCAATATTCCTTTCTGGAGCTCAGATCATAGAATTATCCACCTTTTTTAGCCTTGAGATTTCTAAGGCTTCTCAAAATCTTTGTCTCTTGGCTTTTAGCAAAAAAACCCACAACAATATCAAGTCTTAAGTGACAGAAATGAATTCCTAAATAAGTTAAACTTTTTCAAGTTTTTACTAAATTTAAATAATAATGCTCATACAATTGATAGCTCAGGTCTTTACTTCATCAGTGGTACTGAACTAACATTCTAAATTTGAAGTGGCAGGCTCTCTGTTCCCCTGTCTGGGTAATCGCTGATAAAACATTAATCATCTCAAGGTTCTATTCAAGCCCATTGATGGAAATTGTGAAATGTAATTTAGCTTGAGGAATTGAATTAATGTTTTCTAATAGCTCTGAGGTTTCAGTGATTTATAGGTTCCAATGCTGGAAGGTGTGCGTGTGTGTGCACGTGCTAGTTAATCTAAAGAGCTGATTACAAATGATACACATTCTGTATCATAACGGTGTGTATTAACTCTATGGTGACTCTCAATATGGTATATTTGTTTCTGTCATTGTAACATTTATTTACACAACCAATAAAAAAGTAGTGATTGATTAAGAACTACTTGTTGAGTTTTAAAAAACCTTTAAATATGTATGCACATATATATGTGTATATATGTCTATGTATGCACGTGTGTATATGCACATAATGTTTTCTGAAGCAGGTTCAGAATTTATTCTAATTTGATTACGTAGGCTATGAACCTCTATCATGCAAACATTAGTTTCCCCATCCATCATTTCCCTCTTTACTATCTTGCTTTTTTATTATCATCCAACCCCTACTCTCTACCCCATAGCATTTTGCCTCAAACCCACATTAATAACATAATTATGTCTTTCTTTCTGCACATGTCTTTTAAAAAGTTACAGTAGGATGCAACTTCCATTTGTCTTTCCTTTTATTCCCTTTTGCATCTGTAGGATCAGAGCAGTTTCTGGCCCGGAGTAGGTATTCAGTAACCATTTATTGAATGAGTATAATGGGAATGGGAAGAAGCAGTGTCCAAGATCCTAGGGAAGTCTTTAATTTGGACACTGTCTTTTTTATGTTACTTTGGGCCAGTTTTATCTCTTGAGACATAGGTCATTATTTACAGAATATGCATTTTTATACTTAGGTCATTGAATTGACAGAGTTAAATGCGATTACATAAATGACATTCCTTATGTGTTGCCTAGAACATGGTAGGCTTTCATAGTAGGCTTGGCATAGGAGGCTCTATTTGAATGTTATGTGGAGCATTCTAATAGAATGCTAATGGAATAGAATGCATCCTAGTATTCTAGCTGAAGGGGTATGTCAGTTACTCAATCTGTGTTTAACTTCTATCCTTGCCTTAGTTGCCACCTGAAGAGATAAAATTGATGTCCCAGGTGATTCAAGGTAGGGGGTTCTAGTCCAGGTAATGGAATATAGGCAAGTTCTAGTCAGTTATAGTCCAGGTAATGGAATATAGGCAAGTTCTAAGTAGCATGAAGAAAGAGTGAGTGTATAATGCTTCACTGGGAATAGTACATTATGGCTCTGGAAAAATAAGCTGGGTCTGTTTTGTGGAGAGCCTTGATTTAGGATAAGGATTTTTCTTCTTAACTTGGTAGATAGTCTGGGGTTCCTAAAGGTTGGGTCTGTGGTAGAACTAAAGGTTAGGAAGAGAAAGTTTGGAATCTGGGAGTGAAGAACTTAATCATGTTGTTGCTAACTGGAATATATTGGAAATCTTGGTCACTGTGTGTCCCAGGTCATTGTTAATCTTTCCTTGGCACAGTGACCCTATGGCTTCTCTGCTTGCGTTACCATCCATTTATTTCATCATATGCCCACTGTAGCATAGAGTACAATTTCTTGTATTTGTGACTGTATTGTCTTGTTCCCGAAGCAGGCACATTCAGATTTTAAGCTTGGCCACACTGAGTTCAGAATCTCTTCACCCTGGCCAACTCTCCCTCAGCTTACCTTACTCACCCACACTTTATCTTTCTGCTCTTTGAGCCTACCATGTTCATTTATAGAGTAGGGTCTTGCACTGGTTTATCTCCCTGCATGGGATTTCTGTTCCTTCAGCTTGAGAACCATGGGCTCTTCCTTGTCTTGGGGCTTGTCTTAGACTTGACACTCAAAGACATCTTTCCTGATCAACAAGTCATTCTCCATCACATTCTCCTTTCTAAATTCTTACTTTACTGATACTCATGAGCATCATGTAAACTCATGAGAGTAGCATCTTTGTCTGGCTCACTGTTGTATCCCCGTGTGTAGAATGGTGTTTGACATATGGTAGACACTCAAATGTTGATTGGATGAGAGAGTGAATGAAGACATGTGCTCTTCATTTTTTATGTCTCCTTCCCCTTATTCATTCCACTTATATTTAATAAAAAAACCCAGAAAGATGACATTAATAATTATAAACATTTGGTAATAGAGAACCATTGGGCACACAGAGAGATAAAGTAAGATTTATTTATTCTTTGAAAGAAGGTCCAGGCTCAAAAATGGTTGTTTCATTACCGAAGGTGGATAAAAAAATGTAGAGTGTGGTAGGGGCTTGGGGACAAGCTCATCCTCATGACTGGAGCTGGGGGCCTCTGGAATGGTGTGTGGGGCTTATTTTCTCCTCCTTTCTGTCCCTATATCATAGCAATCCTACCAATGCACACCAGTCTCTGGGCCAGGAGCAGAGGGAGGAAGGGCTGGGAGAGATTTAATAAATGACTACAATAATGACAGAAAAAGATTTTTTTTTAGGTATCTGGGTGCTCTGCCTGATGTGTCTTCTCCCAGTCCAGCTACTCCTAAACACAGGGTTTAAAGATTAGCTCATGTATGTTTTAAAGAGGCTGGATTTCTATAGGAGAGACCATAAGGGACACATTGAGACTCTGTGGACATTCCTATCTATAGTTTCTACTTTTAGAAACCATTTTAGGAATGGTTCTCTTTTTAAACTAGGGCAAGTGTCTAAACTTGATCCTTATTGGACAGGGATGTTTACTGGTGCTCTTAATGACTTCTTCTTTGCTAACAGGAAAAATGAAAGTTAGTGTTTTCCTTGCTTTTATTTAATTGAATTTCCAACTACAACAGCCCGCCCCCCCCTTTTTAAAATTGTAAGTAACAGAATTATACTATGAGTCAATGAAAACGTGGTCAACTATGGGTTATTTATGATTGCAGTTTTCAAGAAAAGGATAGTGTCTTTCCTTTCTTCTGCTCCTCAAGGGGAAAATTGGAAAACAGGAAAACAGAAAAGCCACCCAGGCAGCACCTCATGTATTCTAGAAAGAAATAGATACAAAGTAACATTTGATTTCTCACAATTTCTAGGTCCCCTTGAATGGATGTTCTGAGCCTTGTTCTCCCTTCAGCACTAATTTTAAATTAGATTTGGTGAATGGTTGGTCAATAGTCCCAGTTGCCATGAGCATATGAACCCCCCCGGCTAATGTTACCAACTGACCATCTGCAGTAATGGAGAAAAGATTAACAGAAGATTGAGAAGGGTGTTCTGCTGAGATCGTTTTTCATATAAGCCATTATTATCTCTATGTTAGTAAAACCCGGAGTGGGAACAGCAGTTGGCTTTTCATGGAAAAGTAAGTGTATAAAATTTTGTAAGTTTGTGCATACATTTTGTAAGTGAATGAAGTGATTCTGGTTGGGTGATGTTTACAATCTGTCGAAATGGCAGAAATAGAGGTTAGCATTGGGCTGTCTTAAGATGACTTCTTGTTGGTTTCCTGCTTCCTTCTGCTTACAATTTCTAGGTGTTTAGCCATTAGGAATTAGGAGGAAATAATCTATATTGCTATATTGACATATGACTCCTGTGCATGGAATCATTTGGGGATTCTGATGTGTCAGGCCAATTGAGAATTTTGAAAAACAACACTTGGATATGATTTCTCCATTAATGGAATTATGAATTGAAAGTTGATAGTTCATGGACATTGTCAGAAAGAGAAAGAAACTATATTTTGACATGCTTTTTTTTTTTTTTTTTTAATAGTTTGCTAGGTCAGCCACAACAAAGTACCACAGGCTGAGTAACTTAAACAGCAGAAACCTACTTCCTCATAGTTCTGGAGGGTGGAAGTCTGAGATCAAGGTGTTGGTACGGTTGTTGCTTCTGAAGCCTCTCTCTTTTGCCGTCTTCCCTCTGTGGGTGTCCGTGTTGCAGTTTCTTCTTCCTGTAAGGACAGCAGCCGTATTGGATTAAGGTTCATCCTGAAAACCTATGTTAACTTGTTTCCTCTTTAAAGACCCTCTCTCCAAATACATCATATTCAGAATCCCTGGAAGAAGACTTCATTATATGAATTCTGGGGGAAAACAAATAGCCTTTAACAGTACTACACTTTTTTTCTTAAGTGATTTGAAATGCTCGTTAAGTGAATTTAAGGGAAGGACGCTTAAATTAAGGGAATAGACTAAACGTGTGTGGCGGCTCGAATTCACAATCCCGAGATCAAGAGTCGCATGCTCTACTGACTGAGCCAGCCAGGCACCCCTGAATCGATTTCTGTAAAACAAAATACTTCACTTCATTAGTTACCGTTTAATCTCACAGGTTGCTTGATTTTTGAACCATTTGTCATGTACCCTGCACAGCATGGTATTTTTGAAAGTTCTTTGTATCTTAATGTAGAGTTCCTTCCAATAGAGCAGTACTCCTCCTACTCTAATCTGAGTCTTAATGTTGTCAAATCCCCTTAAGATACAGATGTCAATTCAGTAGGTTTTGCATGGAGCCTGAGAACCAAACTCTAACAAGTTCTTCAGGTGATATTTATGCTTTCGATCCTCACATGATACCTTGAGAAACAGGACTGGGACGGCTGCACAATTTGCAGGTCACAATGCAGAATGAAAATGTGGGTCCCTTGCTCAAAAATGATTAAGAATTTTGAGACTACACAGAGGAGCAGTGAACCAAGTGTAAGGAGCCCTCTTGGAAAATTCCAGTGGCAAACCCATGGAGCCAGCACCGAACTGGTGTCAGAGTGCTAAAGGAAATCATCTCGGGGCACTTATTCACACTGGCTTGTAAAACGATTACTTTTATGGGCCAGTGATAAAATCCTTCTACTTCTAACTAATCATGGTTTTACACAGTGTTTGCACGAAGCTTCCTCTCAGAACATGGGGAAGTGTTAGTATGCAGGAGCTATAAATAGAGTTGCTCCTGTCACTCTAATTATCTTTGTATAAAACAGAATATTACCAGCAACACCACAGTGGTTATTATATATAACTTGTCTTTCCTTTGGAAAGTTTCAAAGGAATCTAGGCCATGACACATGAATTCCTCTGCCAAATGATGACGATTCTTCTTTGTCCTTGAGATAACACTGTACTTGCTTTTTAATGGTAGTATTTAACTCTGGGAGCAAAATTCATTCCTTTTTTCTGAAGTGAAGATCATTATAGTAATAATAATACAAAAATGAATTTTAAAATGCTGGGGTTACACATAGACATGTATTTGTTAGTTTTTCACTATAGGAAACAAGTACACCAAAAGTGCTGAGTCATACATCATTGGACTTGTTCCCCCATTTTCCTGCTTCCTTCCTCCCTCCCTTCCCTACCTTAGGGGAATTGTGCAGACATATAATTCTGGAAGCCAAGTAAATATTTTTCATTTAGATTAGCCCAAGAAAAAATTTGAGGTATGATGAAAATTGTCTGAGGTTTATTCCTACTCATTCTACTGCCTCTTGGTGCTTTTCCAAATCCTTGATACTGAGTTCCTTTAATCAAGTAATTATTTCAAAGAAAATGATCAGGTTTCCATAGGGTCATTACTTCCTTTATATTCTTGGTTCCATCTACCTTATTTCTCCTACCTTCATTTCCAGGTATCCTATTTCTGTATCCTTCAGTTGGGGCTGAAAACAAATCTGCATTAAGGTAGTAATTGTTACTTGATGATAATAATCTATTTTCCTCTCATGAATATTTGAATATCATGGGATTTTAGGGAACATAGTTTTTTTTTTTTTTTTTTTGATAAACATTTGTGGAGGATTCTGATTCTCTAGGTCTGGAATTTTTTGTAAATGACATATTAACACAGCTCAAAATTTAGAAGTTATAAGTAATATCTCTAAGTTATTCAGCTCCTTACTTGGAGGGACTGTGTGTGTGTGTGTGTGTGCGCGCATGCGTGTGTGTCCCCTAGAGTTAGTTTAGTTTAAATGAACAAAGGCAAGCACCTCTTCCTCATTTATACAAATAATAAACAATTTTCACGGTTAAGAATTTTTTACCTTGTAAAAATTATGGGATTTTTTTTAAAGATTTCATTTATTTATTTGACAGAGAGAGATCACAAGTAGGCAGAGAGGCAGGCAGAGAGAGGGGGAAACAGGCTCCCTGCTGCTTCTCTAGCCCGCTTCGGGGCTCGATCCCAGGACTGTGGGATCATGACCTGAGCCAAAGGCAGAGACTTTAACCCACTGAGCCACCCAGGCGCCCCAATGTTATAGGATTTTACAAAGGGCAAAAACCTTCAATACTGTAAGCAATGAAAGCAGAACAATTTGAATGATAGGTAGTATATGTGCTCAGTGATCTGAAATCATACCCAAAGGCCATGGTCATCTTTTCCATCTTCCAATAGAGTTGGTGCTATCTGTTGTCTTTCAGAGTTTTGCCCCCCACCCCCCCGACAAAAAGAAACATTAGGAAAAAGTATTGGGTTTTAGTACTCGAAATAATGAAGAATTAGCAAGGGAAATTTAGTATATTGTTTTTGAAAAGAAAAATTAGCATCCAGTTGGTTTAATTTCAATTCCTAATAGACTGATGAAATAACATTATTAAGAATGTGTAAACATCTATAAGATAATGGAAGCAGGACCAAAGATTTAAAGTAGTAATCATCATACAAAAACCTGATTGCTTTCCTTGATAGCTTTATAGAATTACTTGATTAAAAAAGGGCTATAGATGTTAAATATCATGATTTTGAGAAAGTAATTTTTTTGAATTCTCACATACCAAATTAACTGAATTGGATAAAGAAATTATGAATGTTTAATAAACTATCCAAAGAGATAATGATTATTGAAAACATATCAAATTAAAGAGAACTACAAGATAATGTGTATATATTTTTTAATGATCTGGAAGAATTAGCTAAGCAGCATATTAATGACATCTACAGATAATGGTGAATTGGGTGCTCATGTAAATGAACCTCTAGGGTCAAACATGCAAGTTTAGTATAACAGCAAAAGGTGTAATAGACTTCTTTGCAAAAAGCTAACTATTGTATCTGGAGAGAACTCATAAAATCCATGGAATCAAGGGAGGGGAAAACCTAGTGACTAGATGACCATTTTAGGAAATGGGCAGTAAAATGACCAACCATTGATTATTATGTGAATTGGATATGATCTTAAAGTACAATTAACCTAAGTCTTTTAGTTTATATGATAAAAATCAAGTAATAATCAGGGAATACTGTTATTTATTTTTTCAGCTTAGTTACCCAGCCATCTGTCATTAGATGTCATTGTGATTAAGCAAACCAAGAACTTCTACTGCAATAAAAAGGAAAAAAAAAGGAGCCATACATTGTAGAAACACACATAAAAATTTGTGGAGCTAGATGACATTTGTTTTTGTACGAATTACTAGGATACTCAACGTTTCGATTACTTGGGCACCATGTTTCTCTTTTCCTTAAGAACTGAGCACAACTGCTGAGAAGAGATGAAGTGGGGCCAAGGAACTAGCATCTGAATGCACCTAGCCATAGATAGTGTCCCTATTTTACATGTGTTTAGGCGTAAGCTTAGAGAAGTTGCAACGTCTTAACAAATGTATTATGGATAGTAAGTGGCTGAAATGGAATCGAAACCCATGGGTCTTTGCTTTAAGTGCAGAGCTCTTTCTTCCTTTCACACTGGAAAAAACCTTGCATTGGAATATTCTGAGACATCAGTTCATTCTTCATTTTCAGAAGCGGTAAGGGGTATTATGTCTACATGGACAATGAGGAGGATACGATTTCAGTCTCTAAAGAATAATGGGTTGCCTTTTTGACTTAAAGAGCCTCACATCAACAAATGCATGTCCACTTTGGACCAAGAAGAAATAATAGTTTAAAAAATAATAGAAAAGTGAGTAGGCATGCCAGGCATCTTTATATCTTTAAATTTGTTTATCAAGCATAGATTTTATAACCTGAGTGATACTAAGAATTTGCCATACTATATGATTTATGTATGTTAAAGGCTCTAATAAATAAAATATCTAGAAATGGTAGTGTTATTGATATGAATTAAAGAGGTGGAGATGAAGGAAGTAAAATTAGCCCCAAATTTACATAGATTGTTTTTTTAAAAACATCAATTTTATAGAAACTTGTGGAGAATTAAAGTGATAGAAAATTGCAAAGTAAGTTCTCCTGGTAGGGAAAATGTTCTGTTTTCCCTTCTTGATTATTTTAACAGAGAATCAATACTAATATCCTTTGTATTGTACTTTAGTGTTTACAAAGTGGATTCACATATATCCCTCATATTTCATCTCTGAATGACCTCTGGAAGATAAGGTTTCCTAATTATGCTTTTTAAGGTCTATTTCTTAACTCTAAGAGCAGATTGATTGAGCTCTATTTCCTCAATTTAGAAGGTTTGGCTGATTAAGTGTTTGGTGGAACATTCAAGAATGCAGAGGGAAAGAAGTGATGAGGATTCTAAATAATAAAAACTACTTCTGACATAATTTACTGAGTAGCAATCTCATTCATTTTTCAAAAGGCTGAAAACAGAACAAAACCCACAGGTAACAATGAAAACAGGGAGCATGTGTGTCTCTGATTCTGTCACTTAGAGTAGCAGCTTTCTTGACTGACTTTTGAGAGTAGAATACTTTGGATATCTCTTTCACAAGGACAACTTTATATTTTCTTCTTAGTTTTGATGTTTCACTGGTATATCCCTAAACTTGATTTAAATTTAATAGCATTAAAACAAAAACTCAGATCTCTTTCTTGTTATAAATATTTTTTGGTAAATCTTTTACCTTATTAGTTAGGATGAAGTATGGCAGTGTGTAACCCCAAATTCTCCAAATAAAAACAATAGTGGCTGAAATAGGCTAAAAGTTCATTTCTCTTTGATGTAAAAGAAATCAAGCAGTCAACGGTCCGTGCTGGTATGTATGATAGCCCCAGTGTCAGAGAACCAAATACCTGCCTCACGTCAGTGTCATCCTTAGCACATCATCTGATGGTCCAAGGTGGCTGCCTGAGCGTCACCCATCAGGTTCACGTTCCAGGCAGCAGAAAGGAGGGAAGAAAAAGAGCACCTGGTTTCCCTTTTGGGATGGTTTTGTGAAGTGCCACATAGCAGTCTTACTTTTATCATGTTCTAGTTGTAGGACTAATGTGAAAACAGCTTGTTATAAGGCAAGTGCATGACTCCTCCGCTAAAAATCAGCGTTTCTTTAGTGTGGAGGAAGAGAAGAATGGATGTTGGTATAAGCATGTTTCAGTCTCTGTCACAACAGTTAGTAGTGAGGATGCGTCAGTGCAATCAGTTCATTTGTTTTGGGCTGTACCAGTTGGTTTATAATGGTTAAGATTCTGTGACTGACTACTCTTCATGTATATATATTACATATATATAATATATATATACATATATGATATGTATATATCTACATATATTTATATATGTCTTTAAACGAGTGGATAAAAGAGGATATTGGAGAGTATATTTGTTTTCACGGGCCTTCCTTCCTTCCTTTTTTCTTTAAGATTTTATTCATTTGAGAGAGAGAGAGAGAGCACAAACAGGGGGAGCAGCAGGCAGAGGGAGAAGTAGGCTCCCTGTTGAGCAGGGAGCCCCTATGCATGGCTCGATCCCAGAACCCTGAGATCATGACCTGAGCCAAAGGCAGACACTTAACCATCTGAGCTACCCAGGCGCCCCTCACAAGTCATTTTCTAACCAGTAACCCTAACGCTAGATTTCTGGATTGCTTCTGATTACCACACTATTTCCAAAGTCTTCAGGAGGAAAGGTAAGCAACTTGATGCTAGCATAGTTTTCTATGTGATCCCCCCCCCCTTATTCTTTAATGGAACTAAAAATTGCCTAAAGAAAAATGGGCAAAGTGCCAGCTTACCATTTCTTTAAGGGTCCAAGATTTGGCTTTAGAGACCAGAAGAAAATTCCAGAAACACTCTTAAGAAAGTTATTATTTCTTTCAAATGTGATCTGGAACAGCAAAGGACAATATGTTTTATAGCACAACTTTTAACACAACTGAATTGGCAATAAATTCACATAATGAAACTTTCAGCAAGTCTTTATATTTCTACTGGGGAATTCCTTGGTTCTTGACGTAAATTTTTAAATAGTTAATATCAGCTTTGTATTCTGTATATTCCTTTAGTTGTAGAGCTAATGTGAAAACAGCTTGCTGTGTTACGAAGAATGCCTTCTAGTGAGACAATGAATCAACTCGTGCTTGTTTCGGTTGTCAAGCATGTTAACTAGTAGTTTTTAGGCACTTGAGGGATTGCCCATAATGTTGTTTATTGTGAGATTCTATTTCTCATCCATAACGAATAAAATCCCTCCTTTCCACCGCTGCCTCTTACAGACCCCTAGCATGTCCGGTTCTTTCCCACAATCTTTTTTTTACCTGGTTCAGCTGTACACCAGGAGCAAGCAAGTCCTGTTTTCTCAAAGCCCTGGATCTTCGTTCTAGATTTCCTATTAAAATTAGACAAATCAATGTGTCTTTTGAGGCCTCAGTATCTTTATATTTAAGATGTTGAGTTAAAATACTGTTTTCTTCTACTTCTGAAATTCTAAACTTCTGTGCAATGGCTTTTTTTTTAATAAGCTAAAAAAAATTCTAGAACTTATTTTCCCAAGAATCCCACCTAAATGTTAACACATTTAAGAATGCTATCTTTAGTAATGTAAAGAAATGTAATGCTTATTAGCTTTTTAAAAGGAATCTAAAAAAAAAAGGAATCTAAATCAAGAAATGTTTGATATTAAGTATACTATGAGTTCAAATATATAAGCTAATTTTTTCCCCAAATACTTTTATTTTTTCAGTGTTACAAGATTCATTGTTTATGTACCACACGCAGTGCTCCATGCAATACGTGCCCTCCTCAATACCCACCACCAGGTTCGCCCATCCCCCCACCCCCTCCCCTCCAAAACCCAGTCTGTTGCTTTGAGTTCACAGTCTCTCATGGTTCTTCGCCCCTCCGATTTCCCCCAATTCACCCCTCCCTCTCACAATGCCTCCATGTTTTTCCTTATGCTCCACACGTAAGTGAGACCATATGATAATTGACTCTCTCCGCTTGACTTATTTCACTCAACATAATCTCTTCCAGTCTATAAGCTAATTTTTAACATGATACCTAGATTTTGTGAAGGGGGAAAGCTGAAACAGAAAAATATTACTTCTACTATCTAACCATGTTCTACATTTTCTTTTAGAAATTAAATATTAAGTGTGTTAGATCACTTAAGTGAGACAAGGAGGGGTGACGGGGTCACCTTATGAGTTAGCACATACTATTGTCAACCTCTTTGGTAACATTCTATTTTATTTATATTCAAATAGTATATCTATCATGTTAGTGGCAGCTGTCATTGTTCTGAAGTTATGGAAAGTGTCCTGAACACATTGTATCTGTAAGTGGCTCCACTACTGTAATCTTTGTTTACTCTTTGAATTATGGTGTAAATATGTACCCACACTTGATCAGGATTTCAAGCTTTAAGAATTTAAGTGTGGCAGATTGCAGGTTTTTAGACTAAGTTTTTAAAGATAATAGCCAAGATTAGAAACAGGAAGGGGAATAGATACAACTTTTTATTTATTTATTTTCTTTTTGAGAAGATTTTATTTATTTATTTGAGAGAGAGCGAGAGTGAGTGCACAAGCAGAGGGGAGCGCCAGAGGGAGAGGGAGAAGTAGACTCCCCGCTGAGTAGGGAGCCTGATATGGGACTTGATCCCGGAACCCTGGGATCACAACCCGAGCTGAAGGCTGATGTTTAACTGACTGAGCCACCCAAGTGTCCCCTACATACAGTTTTTAAAAAGAGATTTCATTTTACAATTCTTAGTAAACAGATTGAAGCATTTTTTTGAGAGTTTGTCAAGAATGCTTAATTGGGAGATTTAAAATTAACTTCTTTAGTGAAAATGGTAACTACTATTTAGTGCCTACTGTCTGGCAATTAACTAGCCTCTTTACAAAGACTTCAAAGTAGAATACCTCTTTCACAGCTGAGGCAGCCAAGGCCATCCAGGGTAAGTTGTGGGAAGGCAAAGTTGCAGGCGGGTTCTAGGGACCCCAGAGCTGGTTTGACTCACACCCTTTCGAGAAAGTACTCAGGGATATCAGGGATAATTGGAAAGGATGTTGCTAAAGTGGTTTAATAATTTGCTTTCTTGATTAATTAGAGCTCTTGAAATTGTATATGCTTAGCACATTTTCCCCTTTCTTTCTACCTCAGAACCTTTCCCCATGAATAGTACAAATTCAGACTAAACCGATTCAGAAAAATCGGAAAATAAAAATTGTGCCCACATAAAAGCCTGATTAGCAAATGTAATTCAGTACATACTGATACTCTTAGAAATGTAAGGCATGTGAGTTACCTCAGGGATTGAGTGCATTTGGAAAGTTGGAAACGTTGAGTGTGAGTGGGTAAAGGCACAGGCTTTGTAGACATAGAATCTGGATTTGAATCCTGGCTCCACCAAGTACTTGATATGTGAGCCCTAGAGTCTTGGTTACTTCATATATTAAATGGGCTAATGGAACTCACCTTCCTTGTCAGGTTAAAATGAGATCATGTATCTGGATGACAAGCATAGCGCTTGGCAAAGTGTTAATTGCTCTTGTTTTTTAAAATGTATTCTTTGATAATTTTATGGTTCTTTGCCATGGGAATACCTTCTCATTTGATTTAAGAAAAAATGGCATGTTTTAAGAATTTTTAGATAAGAAATAAAAATTTACTCAATACTGGGAGAATTTTTATAGCTTGCTTATTAAAAAAATCTGCCGAATTCCTCTCAATTGATTTTTTTTTTTGGTGTCCCCAGAATATGATTAGTTGAAAGATTTTTCTTTTAAATTTTGATTTTCAGGAATTTCTGTGATATTTTTATTGCACAATAGTTGAAGTATTCTGAGGAGATGTTATATTTTTTAAAAAGTTTATTCTGGTATCAATTGACACATTAAGTAAACGATTTATATCTGAACAGCATAATACTCTGATTTTAAAAACTTAAAAATATACATATATATATATATTTTTTTTTTTTCTGGTAGTTCTATGGAGTTTTATTGGGAAAAATTATTTCTCGTTCCTGTTTTACAGACAGGGAAAATGAGTCAGATGACTCAGGATACTCATCTTATAAAACAGTGATGGATTTGGGCAGAGAAGGAAAAGGGTGTGAGAAGAAAAACATCCTTCATTCTCACTCAGATTGGATTCATTCTGCTGTGCTCTGTGGTGTTCAGTAGCATAGCCAGCCGTGGAAACGTTTTTAATTTTGATTCTGGGTTGTCATATAGTTCAGTGCATGTGACTAGAAAGGTCTCTTGGGCAAAGATGCTAATTTAAGAATGTTGTCAGTCTAAATGCTCCTAAGAGGATTAAACAAATTCCACGGCAAATAAATAGACATGTTTGGAAGGTTTTTCCTCCAAGTAATTTCCAGAAAACACACACGAATCATTTGCTAAACTAAAAATACAAGCGTATTAATGAGCCCAGCTCACATGAATTGGCCAGTCAGTGAAGGAACTTCCTCTGCAGGTTTGGGTTCAGCCATACGAGCTGCACACGAAGTTTAATTAGAATTTATTTACAGCTAGAAGCTGCTCCTGTTTTTCTCTCCAAAGTCAGTAATGAAGCATTCCTCCTTGCCTCGTCATTAGTATTCAGAGCTCCATCAGCCTGCAGTTCAAACTCTTTCCCTTGTTTTTGTCAGAGAAGATGATGGAGCAAGGTTGCTTAGGAACACTTAGCCACACTCGCAACGGGAATTATCAATCTGTTCTGTACGTTCACCTCCACACGCAGGGGAGAAAATTGAGTTTTGCTGCTGACAACATTAATTGATTGCGAGTTGTTTTAGTGGGAGTATGATGTTGAAAACTAGATTTCCTTTCATTTTTATGCATTAGATGCAGGGAAACTATACAGTAACACATTCTAGTGTAACTAAAATTATCATAGAGGTATCTAAATTTGGACTTGTATGTTTTAGTATTCAGATCTTGACACTGGTCAGCTTACAGGATTATCTCTGGGTTTCTGAGACTGTTTCTGTAGTGATTTCTTTGGTTTCCAATAAATGCACACAGCCGTCTCCTTCAAGAGAGTTCTGATTAGTGTAGTCAGGGGGTGACCCGCGATGTTGGGGGTGGATAGAGGGGTGAAATGGAAACCAGCACCATCTGGTTACCTCCAATTTTATATGGTCCAAAAGATGCTTTTGTCTGTTTCTCCTTCCCCCTGCCCACCCCCCAGCTTCTTGTCAGATAGTTGTCTTCAAAGATGTCTTGCCCTAAAATATAAAGTAATGAATGCAATGTGTGTCTGTGGATGATTTCATTTGACTCGAATTCGTTTTTAGAGATGCTCTGATTTGGTTATTTTGAACTCTGAAAAGCTGACACAAACAAGAACATGGCTGATGAGAAAAAGTTAGACAAGCAAACAAACAAAACACCTCTCTGAGGGTAGGGATGGGTAGAATGGGGGTAAGGAAGAGAGGCCAGAGGCAAGCAAGCAGTACTGTCTTCTTCTGGATCCGTAGCTCCAGTCCTCTGTAGCAGCTAAGCCAGCTTGTGTATTTAGAGTATCTTTTTCCATAATATATTTTATCAAGGACTCTCGTTGAAATTAATAGATTGAGATTTGGCAGGGAGGCCTTACCTTTTACTCTTGTCAAACATCTTTAATACGGGTTCTTATTTATTCAGGGCTACACTTGAAAATCACCTGTAGAGCTTGAAAAAACGATGCTTGTTCCCTAGCTTGCTCTTCGCAGGTTCTGATTTAGTGGAAAAGGAAGCTGCCTAAGCTTATCCTTGGCCTGTACTCATTCAGAACCTACTGGGAATGACCCAAATACCTGATTTTTTACAAGTGCCATGATGCTCAGCCATGGCTGAAAAGCATTGCTCCTTCAAGTTAGGAGGTCTTAAGTTATGAGTTCTTGAGTCAGGCCTGGGATTTCAGATTGCACACAATTATGTGGAGTGTGCCCTTTGTGTATAAGAGTAGAAGGTGGAATCCAAAATCATGTCGCTGTCTACCAAAGTTTTTTATTAAAGCCTATTTTAAGGGAAAAAAGTAAAAGTCTACTAGTGTATGTGTCCTAAGGATTTAAAGTCAATTGGAGAGTATATAGGAGATCTCATAAAATAAATATTTGGGAGGTTGGATTTGATTTGTTAAGAATTTGTGCATTCTCAGAATTTCGTTTCTTTAAAAATACATTTAAGGGGGCACCTGGGTGGCTCAGTGGGTTAAAGCCTTTGCCTTCGGCTCAGGTCATGATCTCAGGGTCCTGAGATGGAGCCCCGCATCCGGGCTCTCTGCTCAGCAGGGAGCCTGCTTCCCCCTCTCTCTGGCTGCCTCTCTGCCTACTTGTGATCTCTCTCTCTTGTGTCAAATAAATAAATAAAATCTTTAAAAAATACATTTAAGTAATCTTTTTTGTTTTATGAACATGTTCATATGTAAGGAGTCATGTAGAAACTGTTCTGGATAAAATTATTAGTGCCAGTGGTATCAGAATGGCCAATGGCTCTGAGTGGGTTTTCTAGGAACTCGGCTCTTGGTTGTTAATAGTCTTTGAAAATGTTTTATCCCAAAGTTTGTAGTGATCCTCTAGGCTTATCACTTTTCTGTTTTGAGAGAATATTTCTCCTGACAGGAAGGGAGAGGGAACATTCAGGCTCAGGAATAGACAGGTTCTGTTATTCCTTGTCTAAAGGTAGCACTGGCATAAATACTTTATTCATAGAGTCATAGTTTAATAAAGCTCCAAAAAGTCTTGTAGCTAATTGGACTTAACTCCCTCACTTCTCATTTGAGGCAACAAAGTCTCAAAGCCTATTTTAATGAGCTTGCAGCCACATTATACTATCTTTCACCCAACTCAAAATAGGGTAGGTCCCTGTTTTGGAGTTACAGAATGTTGAATTTTGCATGCGTGTTTGATCCTTGGAAAATGCTGAGGACTTCCCTTCTCCGTGTAGAGGGGACAGTGATGAGTGGATCGTGTGGTATTGTATTCTCAAGGACGCATGGGAATTATGGACAAACATCTTGATCTGATGATGATCTGGTTAGAAGCTTGAAAGAACAGATATGTCTATTATTGTAACTGAATTTGAGGGAGGTATCTAGGAAGATTTGACATAATTGAGGTCTTTAGGAACATGTAATTTTTCATTATTTAGAGTAGTAGTTTTTAACTCTCAGACTCAGTATCCCCTTTTTATAGTAACTGTTCTGTAACTTTTCCTTTTGGTATCCTGAGATGAAATTCATAGAAAATAGAACCTATCTATAAGTATAATAAATAAATAGGTAGAAAAATTAAGTGCCTAAATTATTACATATTAATCTATAATGTTAACATTTATAGGATATATTAGAGGCTGATTGGTGACCTATCAAAATAAAAGTTAAGTATAAAGGAAATGACTTATAATAAAACTATCATTTCAAACTGTAAACGTCAAGCTTGACCTAACTGGAAAACAGATGCCTTCATGATCTCACAACCCCTCACCCCAGGAGGTGGCACAGCTCCTCTTGAAGCACCCCTTGTTTAAAGTTATACTTCCTGATGGCAGTTTATGAAAAGTATATGCATGAAACAGATACAATTCAGAAACTATGTTGAGGCTGACTTGGTGAATTCCTTCCAAGCCACAAGTATAACAGAGCCTTGAAATTCCTGATTTTAACTATGGGGGCTATTTTAAACTGCTGAAATTTTAATACCAGTATATGATGTGATGTACCCTCACAAAATATGTTAAATAAGATAAAAAAAAAAACTTTAAATGACTCCTTTGGGATATTAGTAGAATATAAAATAAACGATTATTTAAAAAATTGTGCCACCCCAGTAAATGTTATATTGCATTGCATCATTAGCTTAAACAACTTCATTACCACTTACTGTTAATACAATGGGTAGTTAGATTTTGTCTCTCTTTCTCTCTTTTTTTTTTAAAGATTTTATATTTTTATTTAACAGAGAGAGAGAGATCACAAGTAGGCAGAGAGGCAGGCAGAGAGAGAGGGGGAAGCAGGCTCCCCGCTGAGCAGAGAGCCCAATGCGGGGCTCGATCCCAGGACTCTGAGATCATGACCTGAGCCAAAGGCAGAGGCTTAACCCACTGAGCCATCCAGGCGCCCCTCTTTCTCTTTTTTTTAAAGAAAGAAAATAAGTAATTTTTTAAGGTCTTGTAAGAGATGACAAGCAAGAGGGTAACAGAATCACAATGAGATGTGATGCTAGTCAATTTCTACTTAATAATTCATCTTAACTTCTTGTATTTTTTCAAATCACATTCTTGCTTTGAAAAATCCCTGTATCAATTAGTTTTGTTAGTAAAACATATTTTTTTCTTACTTAGAGCATCAGTAATATTTTCAAGATATCCAAAAATTTATAGAAGGCATTTAGAGTTAATTGGGGCATCTGGGTGGCTCAATTGGTTCAGTGTCAGACTCTTGATTTTGGCTCAGGTCACCATCTCAGGGTCCTGGGATAAAGCCCCATGTCAGGCTCCACACTCAGCAGGGAGTCAGTTTGAGATTCTCTCCCCTGTCCTCCCCCCCCACCCCCGCTCCTCCCCCTTGCTTGCAGGGCACACTCATGCTCTCTCTCTCTCTCTCAAAAAAAAAACAAAAACAAAACAGAGTTAATAGTTGCTTGCTCTATAGTAATTCATAGTTAGTTCTACATACTCAGATTTATCACAATTTGAGAACTCTTTTCTTTGTAGAAATTCTCATTTGCTTGGGTTAATGCAAGGACAGATAATTTCTTACTGGATAGAGCATAATGGTATTTGTCTGCATTCTTTCAGTCTGGAGTCTTGTATTATTTTTCCTATTAGGTAACTTAAAAAGACCCAGAGCAAATATTGTCATTTACCTAAATAGCTAACCTTGTGTAAATGGTACACATTGAGTTGGTCTCAGTCTGATTTCCTACATCAAACAGGAGAGTAATTTCCCAAGCCAGTGTTCCAAGAAGTTGACTTGATGGTTCAATTATACCAGGGACATTAGCATTCTTAATTGAATTGATCACTGCTTTCTTTAACAAAAGTTTCAATTCCATCTGTTCTTTTGGTTTATTATTCTTTGGAGCATCATTTGCTTTATTTCCCAAATATATAAGATTTTTGCTTTTGTCATTTAGAATTATTGCTAGTGTTGCTACCTCATGCTGAAGAGGAAGACTCGTGACTGTTTTATGGCAGCTGATTTACAGTGTTTAATGCTACCTCACAGGGTTGTAAAGACCAAATGAATTATATACATAAAAGACTTGAAACAATGTTTGGCTTGTACTAGGTGCAATATCAATGTTAGCCGGTCATATTGTCACCATCATCAGCCTGTTAATATCATTACCTGTATTCATCATTATTATCTTTCTATCCACTCAGGAAGAAGAAATTTAATATTCTCAATAAATCTTTACCGAATTTTTAATAAATTAAAATTTTTAAAAATAAAAACCTTGGTTATTAATGGGACTAGAGGTGCATCACCCGGCTATTGCTGGGCTCCTTGTTGGTGCAGGTGGGTGATTCTGAGTGCCTTCTGAGCAACGAGGCATTGCGGTTCTTTGTGTGGTCTGGGCACATCTGGGGTCCTTAGACCCCTTTTAAGGCTTCTTTGGGTCACAGCTGTTTTCATAGTCATGCTAAAATGTTACTTGTGTTTTCCCTCTACTTCTCTCTAGAGTGTATGGTGCATTTTTCTAGAACCTACATGCATGTGGTGACATCGTTGCCCCGAGTGTGCTTGTAATAATGTGTGCTTGTCCTGTTTTAAGATTTGCTAGGTTTTAGTGTCCAAAACCTCAGTATTGATGGAGATAACCCATAGAAATAAAAGCTCCATGGAGTTTTCAGTAATTTTTAAGGACACAAATATCACCGGAGCATTTAAGCTTGAGTCTAACCTCACGAGGAGCAAACCACAAGTCCTACGGCCCATGTGGCAGGCTGAGCTTTACAACTCCATTGGCTCACGGAGGCGTGAGGATACAAAATTAAAAACCTGTTTTTGTGTTGTTACCCATCATTAGATTCCCAGATTTCATATCTAAAGAGGAGCGCCAATTTTAATTCCTGTTTATTAGTTGTAAGAAAAAATTTCTATGCCCCCTCACAACTTGGGACTTACTAAGCTATTGGAATTTTGAATGGAAACAAGCAGTTGATCATATCTTAAATTTTTTTGAATCGTTCTTTGTACCCCATCTTCACCAGTGAGAAGAAGAAAAACACTGCTAGGCAGTGTTGTGACCCAACATAGTACACGGTACTGTGTTTATGAAATGACGAATAGAGTTTTGAGTATTTTCGCTGTAACTAGGAGAGTAAGCAACGTGTGGATTTCAAAACTGAACATTCTTTTTCTTTCTTTCCTTTTTTTTTAAAAGGTTATTTATTTATTAGAGAGAGAGAGAGAAAGAACGAGCAGAGGGAGAAGGAGAAGCAGGCTCCCCGCTGAGCAGGGAGCCCAATGCGGGGCTCCATCCCAGGGCCCTGGGATCATAACCTGAGCTGAAGGTAGATGCTTTAACCCACTGAGCCACCCAGGCATCCCAAAACTGAATGCTCTTTAATTACAACAGGATTAGATTCATGTGTTTTATTTCGTTTTCTTATTTTTAGAAAATTTTTATCTGAGCCTGTTGTCTCTTTTTGAGGCAAGTAAAAAAGCCTATTTGTGGCATTGACATCACCTATTCCTATTTTTATTATAGTGAGATCTTTAGTAAAGATGTGGAAAATATTTATTATCTTACCTATTATTACTAGTTTTTGAGTAGAAAGGAAAGGCTTGCTTAACCAGTGGCCAGTTAATCCTCATTTAAACAGCTACGTATGATCTTAGTTTTACCATTTTTTCTGATAGTGTCAGTTTTTTTAAAAGTGTGGTAAGATTTAATGATGTTGACCTTCTTTTTAAAACAACTCACTTATAACACAGTATTATATTTAATCATTGCAAATTTATTTTGAGTTTCACCATTTTTTCTGATAGTATCAGTTTTCTAAAAAGTTGTGATACCATTTAGTGATGTTGACTTGTGTTGACCTTTTAAAAACAACTCACTTATAACAGTATGATAGTTAATCATTGCAAATTTGTTTTGAGTCATTTCCTCCCTCATAATTTAAAAATACTTAAAAACCAAATTAAATGTCTTCTGTAAATTTTATTGTGGTAATAAGATCAGCTCCTTCCCAAATCCCCATTTTTATAAAGAATGATTTTGCATTTCTCTACAGCTTTCTATATGCTGGTGTTTAAACCTTAATGCAATAAAGTTTTTTGCTTCTCAGGAGAACTCTACAAATGATTTTTTTTGAAGGAAAAGGTAGTTATTCTTTAGATATTATTTATAAAATACTGTTTATCTGGCATTCAGAAGTTTTTATATATATTTTAGGTAGTATGAAGAGAACTTTGGAATAGTGTGATGAGTTTAGATTTGAATATTAATACCTATTAATTGTTAATCACATGAAGGAGTGATTCTTTGTTTTTTTGGATGACTGTATTAACATTTTTATTTGGAGATAATACACACTGTAAATGTAATTAAGTCTGTCAGTTGAAGCATTTCATTTTCAATACTATTAGACAAAAAAGTTAGGAAAGGGAATTGGGCAATTGACATTTGAGTGTATCCTTTTAACAGTTGAGGGAATTGAAGTTCAGAGAGGTTAATTTGCCTGAAGTCAGACGGGGAGCAAATTCTGGAGCTGGAGTTCAGCTCTCCCCTGTCTGGCTCCAGTGTTTCTGTTCTTTAACTTGCAAATTGCTACATCTGGGAGCAGAGTGGGTCATCCCTTGGCTCTGCCACCCCTTAGTTGCATGACTGTTATTAAATTATTAAGTATTTTTTTCCCCTAAAGATTTATTTATTTATTTATTTGACAGAGAGAGAGAGAGAGAGAGAGAGAGATCGCAAGTAGGCAGAGAGGCAGGCAGAGAGGGGGAAGCAGGCTCCCTGCTGAGCAGAGAGCCCGATGATGTGGGGCTCGATCCCAGGACCCTGAGATCATGACCTGAGCGGAAGGCAGAGGCTTTAACCCACTGAGCCATCCAGGCGCCCTTAAATTATTAAGTATTATAATGATCTTATTCTTATACCTCCGAGTTTTGTTATTTATGAAAATCTGTACAGTTTAAAAAATATAAAAAATCCCTTTTATCTTTTCTTTAAAATCTTTTCTTCTTTAAAATCTTTTAAATATGATTTGTAGCTTTTCAGTGTTATCAGAGACCAGTTTTCTTCTTTTCTGTAGAGACACTCGAACAAGGTCTTGATTCCTAACAAAAGTATTTTAAAATCATAATGAATTAAAGCCTCTTCAAAAGCTCTCATTTGCCAATAATGGAAACATTACTATAAGACTGGTTGAATATAAAAGTGTGATCATCAGAATGGAGAACATTATTCACATTTGTAATGCTAACTTCCACTGAGTGAATTTTGATTCAACTGTCATGTCCAGCGAATTTCTCAAAGGCAGTTACTAACTGCCTACAAAAACTCTTCTGTTCTCTAGGAACCATAGATAACTGACTTGAGTTTTGCTCAGGGTGGTTACAGATGGAGTGTGGAAGGGAAAGGTGAGAGAGCAGGCGTATTTGATTACCCCACAGAAAGAAAAATGCAAAGTGGATGGAAAACAGTTGGTTTCCCTCCTTAACTAGCTATCCGTAATTCTCCAATGGACAGAACTCCATTATATTTTGTTGGATATAGAACTCTGTAACATGTGCCTTTAGTAAACTAATCATGCTCGCTAGCTAGATCCTACAACAATCACACCCATCACACAATTCTGAGGACAGATGGCTAAAGCATAAATCTGGAAATGGTAATGTCAAGTCTATTGTACAAGGCTTCTTGGTAAAATATTGATAGCTTAGTGTCCAGCTGTAACTGCTGGTTTCTGGTCTTCCTATTTTAATCTTATTGTTTAAATGAATAATGCTAGTACTACTTTAAAGGCCACTGAAAAATTTTAAATTAGATTAAATTGTCAAAGCACATAACTGATGTTTGCGTCTCTCTGTACTTGTGTTAATTAACGATTTGTGAGAAGTGTTCTGTGGATGAATTTAACCTCTGAATGTTTGGAATTCCGACCAGACCAGTTGCTTAATGTTAAGTCATATCAGTGTAAAAAGAAAATGCTGCCAAGGGACAGTTTTCTCAATATTTTAAAGTATTTCAGAAATGACTTGGTGATTTAAAATTTTGTAGTAGCAATAATCATTATACCCAAGCAAACATTCATGTATGTTCGTATATAATATATATATATATTTATATATATATATATATATCTTTAATATTTTAATTTAAAAGTCTCAATTTTTTATCATTATTTTTTTATATTTCAAGTTTTCATTTAAATTCTAGTTAGTTAACGTTAGTGTAATATTAGTTTCAGGAGTAGAATTTAGGGATTCATCACTTACATACAACACCCAAGTGCTCATCACAAGTGCCCCTCCTCCATGCCCACCTCTCGTTTTCTTTATCATTATCTTAAAGTGAGTGCTTGTCTATATTGACATTTTTTTAAAAAAATACTTTAGTAGATGAATATTTCATTTTCTTTTTTCTTTTTTTTGAATATTTCATTTTCAGAGCACACTTTAACTCAGTACACAGTGTAGTAGAAATGTTATAGATGTTGATACTTGCACTTTGTCGATGTCCTTTTCCTCTCCTGCGCGTGAACTCGCAATCCTCTCAAGCTCAACAACGTCCCATTAACTTCACGTTTTTTGAGTGGGCCATTGTCCTCACAGCTCTTGTGCTGTTACTAGTTTCCTGTGTAGCGATCGTTACAAGATTAGTTAGTGGGGGAAGTGATAAGTAGAAAAGTTAAATTTTATCCTAAAATACATTTTAAAAAAATCCTGGAAATATCTTGTTTTAGAAATCTTACTTTTAACCCTTAAACTAGCACATGCAAAAAAGAGTTTTAATAATAACATTTAAAGATATGTTCTTAAAGCAATATTGGCCTTCTCAGCAATCCGATCAGCATCTTGTGCTTTATTTGGCCTGCTGCAGGAATGGGTAGTGCCAACTGTAGAAATACTTGTATTAATTTGATTACTATCTACAAAGAATACTATAAATGAACTACTGTGGAACTTTTATGCAGTATTTTCCAGTAAAAGCAAAGATGCATTTAGGAAAGAAAAGACACACACCTCGTTTAAAACCTGCTTTTTCCTTTTTTGGTAACATGTAGGTAAATTCTGCATTATGATCATTTTTATACCACTTTCTCTACCACTTTTGGTGAGATGTTCTTATTACACATCCTTAGTAATGTATTCATGAAACGTTTTATTCATTATACCTCGGAGTCCCCGTCCTCTACTCCTCTACCCCCAGGATATCTGTGTACTTGCCTGTCAGAAAGGGTCAAGTCACGACCATGGCCTAGTTTTTAAGGATTTTAATCTGTTTTTGGAGTTAGTAAAAATCTGTGTCTTGCTGTACGATTAAGCCTCTGAGGGGATGTGTGTTTTCCCCTTTGCAGAGGCTTCTAATGACCTGTTGTAGAAATGGTGCACAGAGGT
The DNA here is from genome assembly GCA_028534135.1 of Potos flavus. Taxonomy (NCBI): domain Eukaryota; kingdom Metazoa; phylum Chordata; class Mammalia; order Carnivora; family Procyonidae; genus Potos; species Potos flavus. The sequence continues at coordinate 95,990,348 of CM052897.1, forward strand.
GCTTTGTGTTGTTTTCACATCTTTTTCAGGAATGTACATGCTCTATCAGTCTCTGGGAAGAAAAAGTTCAAAGCTTCAAAGCTTTTTGCAAAATAGAAAATTTCGTTATGTGCTATGGTGTTGACAGAGCTGGGCATTATTCCTTCCCCCCAAACCCCGTGCAGGGGGTTGTTGACTGAGCCTTGGACCCCATGTAGTAAGAACAACCCCCTTTGCTTTCTCCTTGAGGTGACCCCTGGATCTGTGGAATGTGTTGAGTTGGATTGTCAATGGTCAGTTAATTGGGTTGTGTTTAATCATTGAAAATGGTTCCATCTTTTTGGTAAGATGGAGAAACAGTTGAATCATGACTTTTTGTTTTTCTTTTTGTGATTTTGAATTTTGACAAATTATGAAAATGTAATTATCATGATAATTTGAATTGTACCTTTTTTTGGAGGTTATTACCCGCTTTTCTCCTTCAGCCCCAAACCTGGTGATGTGATTAGTGTCTTTTGTAAGCTTACATGTGGTCTTAAAGGAAAGGGTCGCTGTCCTTCTGTGTTTGAAAAGTGAATGCCAAATACTTAATTATCTAGAGGGGAGGTTCTCAGGCATACTGTGCATCAAAGTCACTTTTTAAAAACTCAGATTTTAAGAATGGGAAGAAATGGTCTAAAACATAAAATTGTTAAATTGCAAGTTGTTTATTATTGAGTTAAACGTGATTTAAAATGTGATTAAATCTTTTAATATTATGTCTTTTATCTGGCCATATGGTCTTCAGTAGTGACCAGATGAAGAACTGTCTTGATATAATTAAACTAGCTCTCATAATTGGGTCTAATTGGACAATAAATTGTCTTAGGTTTCTGGCCAGCAATTAATATTACTGATGGTCTAAATTTATTTTAATGCTACTTATTTGATAGACAGTATTGCTTAACATTATGAGAGTGGGCTTGAGAGCCATACTGCCAGAGCCTAATCTTGGCTCCCTATGTTAATAGTTCTGTGTGCGTGGAAAAGTTAGTTGGCTTTTCTGGGCCTCAGTTGACATGTCTCTAAAATGGGGATAAGAGATGTATCTACTTCATAAGTTTGTTGTAAGAAATTAATTACAGTATTTGAGAAGTGTTGGTTATTTTTATTCCATAAATACATGAAAATTATCATATTGATAGCTTGCAGTTATAGACTGAGATAATAACATGTGTTACACATGCTCACAAAATATAAGCATCCCGAATGTCTACTCAATCAAAATATACATGTTATAGAAAATTCATTTAAGAGATTCAAACAATAGGGAATCTACACTTTGCATAATTACATATCCCCAAATGGGTGTGAGGTTTTATTAGTTATGTAATTCGATAATGTTGTCAGGGACCCAATTCCTTTTTTTTGTTCCTGTCCTTCTCAGCACATAGGCTTATTCTCAGAATCACAAGAGAATTATAGCATTTCCATCTTACACATTCCAGCTATGTGAGTTGGAAACCTACCCCCAAAGCCCTCAGAAGACTTCACCTGATGACTTGTGGGCTCTAATTGAGTCTCCTGCCCTTTCCTAAGCAAATCCTGAACATGAAATGAAATTGCAGTGTCACATAGCCATGCAAGGAAAAATAATTCCCAGAAAAAAATGGAGATTCTGTTAGTGAGGAAGCAGGGTGGAATGGATATTGAATTAAGTAACATTTTCTGTTGTCATATTTTAATAGATAATAACATTTTAATAGATAAAAAAACATTTGTGTATCAATAAAAAGCCATATTTGGGTATATATAACTTACCTACCAGAAGGTGAATTAATTGCTATATATATTGTATATATTTTCTCCTCATTAAAAGCCTTCGAAATAGAAATTATTAACTTCATTTCAGGGATGGAAAGGGTCAATAGTCCAAGGTGATAGAACCAGTAATTGCTGACAGATTTGCGATCCTCCAAAGTTTAAGCTCTTTCCATTATAACATGCAATTTCGTATTCCCATTGTGCATCAGGATATTAGATGCTGTTCTTAATCTTACTTTATTGTAACACTGATTTACCATAGTTATTTTTGAAGACAGGTATGAATTTTATATATGAACAGATTCTATACAAGACACAGTGGTCTATATTCTTATATTAGCAGAATTTTTCCTAATGAATTAATTGTTTTGTTAAATATAAATTTGATATAAGAATTTGCGAAATGCTTCATAATATGCAGTAATATTTAAATATTTCTGATTCCCTGTGACTCTAGCAGCTCCTTCTAAAACACCTGTTTTGAGCTCTAATTTTCAAGAGGCTAAAATAAAAATCCCAAAAGTTCATTGTTTGTCTAAACTTAATATATGATTAGGTTTATAAACTGGGTAAGTGGAAGAATGGTGGTACAAAGTATGGTTGTATTTAGAAGGATGAATGGTTGTAGTGTGTGATTAGTATAGAACAGAATTAACTGGTGTTCATGGAAAGGTGGACTTTCCCTTTTTTGAATTAAATAAAAATCATTACTTTTCATAGCTTAAAAAGACCATATTCCTCTTTGTGCCTCTCCTCCCTCCATAAGATGATGATTCATTTGGTTGAAATTATATATGTTCTGCTTGGCTTAACAAAAGTGGTTCATAGGAATGATAGACTTTTAAAAAATTAAAATGGTAATCCTCCCATAGAATTTCTGACAAGAGACTTGGAAGACAGAAAACAGAAGACAGATAGAGAGTAAACACTTGTGCGAGCTTCGAGCTTGGTGCTGCTGAAGCCATGGGGACGGTATTTGAGGCCCTTGATGCCTGGACTTGAGACACCAGTCGATGGTCTTAAATGGACTTCACTGATTACTAGAATGTCTGGTGGGGGAAATGACATTTTAACGTGGCTTCTGCACTGTACCTGGTTTTAATGAATACAGTTTTGGATAAGGATAAATGAGAATTAAAACCGACAAATCAAATCTGGTTTGGGATTCAAGGACAAATGCAAAGTAATTGGCAGCCTTTCGTGAGGTAAGATTCCCATCATTTCACCTTTGTGTTTATCATGGTGAAAGACTTCATTCCTGTAGCACAATATTCGGGGTGGTAGTAAAGGGGATTTTTTTGGCCATCATTCCTCTTCCCACCTCTCCACCCCCAAGATTGCAGGTAGGGTGTAATTTGCACCAGACATCCAGAGTAATCGGAATAGTATTTCCTGGCCCCTCGTCCCTTCCTAGCGTTGGCACCTCAGCTGTTGTGTGCTTGATGTTGGGGAGCACTGACACCACCAGGACTTTTTTTTTTTTTTTTTTTTTGCTTTAAAATCTTACCTCAAATAGTGGTTTGAGGGAGCCTTCACCTGAGTGCATGCCTAGAGGGAAAGGACAGAGACTAATTTGATCTAGAATTCTGTTATTTTGGCAAGAGAATGCTATATTCGTTCCAAATACCCCTGCAGTCGAAATGAGGTGCTGACACTTGGTTCCCTTAGCTGTCCTTAGCAACTCATGAAAACGTGATCATAATTTAACACCATCGTCTCAAAAGAAAAAGCCTTAAAAATAACTTAGTGGACATGTGCTTTCTTTTGTTCTCTAATGCTCCCTCTCCCACACCAGATTATAGGCTGTAGGCTCCTATTCTTGAAGGCCTCTGTCTCCCTGGAATTTTTAAAATAAAGATCTTGCATCTGTTGACACTAACTTTCAAACATAGGAATTGCTGTTATTGCTAGAGGCATTATCAAAGTAAAATTGCGAAGATGTGTAACATGGAGGAAACCAAAAAACGAACATATTTGCATGTAGTAGATGGTTTTGGTTTTCTTTCTTTCTTTCTTTCTTTCTTTCTTTCTTTCTTTCTTTCTTTCTTTCTTTCTTTCTTTCTTTCTTTCCTCTCTCTCTCTCTCTTTCTTTCTCTTTCTTTTTTTTTTTTTTTAAAGATTTTATTTCTTTATTTGACAGAAGGAGACACAGTGAGAGAGGGAACACGAGCAGGGGGAGTGGGAGAGGGAGAAGTAGGCTTCCCGAGGAGCAGGGAGCCCGATGCGGGGCTCGACCCCAGTACCCTGGGATCCTGACCTGAGCTGAAGGCAGACGCTTAACAACTGAGCCATCCAGGTGCCCCTATGGTTTTGGTTTTCTGTGACATCATCTGTACTAGGCTGATGTCCTTTTTTCATTACCAAATCCTAAGCATATAACAATCCCATAAACTCTTTAAGCATCAGAATGAGAACATATATAAAAGTATCTGCTTTTGATAAGTATCTATGGCATCTAACTTTTTCTGAATGGCCTAGTTTTGAACAACAGCTATTCTGAAATGAGAATAGCAGTATGTACCCCAGTATAGAGCCCACTGAGAAAAATATTCAGAGCATAGTAAAATCTGCATTGTACAGTCAAGGAAAGTCTCCCCAAATGCTGTTTTTGGATACTGATTCCTTCTTAAGGAATCGTGATTAGCTATGGTTTCTCATATTTAAGCCTTAAAATTTAATTAATTTATTTTTCTTGGGAAGCCAAAAACTTACCAGGATTTTGAATTACTCTGACATTGTATGCTTGGGAGGATGCCCTGGTTTTTACGATGGTGATAATTAAGGCACAGGACCAAAGTCAGCTTCTAATTCAAACTTTCAAAATCCTTTACTTTATGAAAGATATTTTGTTAAGAAAGAAAACTTCTCTCTTCACAGACTCATTTTAAATCCTGGTTCCATATAACATGAACAATCTGAGTTTGGCTCCCAGGATTATTTTAAATGACATCCATTGTGCTCCTCTTCACTTTGACAAGTGGGAGCTGAAGAATCCTCTGAGGTGCATTTTTGTTGTTATAGTCACTTCTATTCTCATTGAGTAAGGAAGGTCAAACTTTATTGCTGTCCTGGGAGTCGTCCTTTTCATCAGTTATTGTGTGTCTTTCTGTTGGGTGAGTAACTCTATTTATTAAACTTTGGAATAATGATTTACAGAGGAAATTGTGGTGTTGATGAGTGGCCTTCACTTAAGGAATCTTGATTTGCTGGGATGTTCAAAAGGTAGCAATCTTGTTTTCTCTTTCGTTGATACGTGTATGTTCTTCTGACCGGTAACTAATGCAACTTTGGTAGATTTCACATCTCACTGTTTAACTCTTCTTTCAGAAAGTATTGTGGAAGCTCTAGAGGTTTACAGTTTAAAATAAAATTGGACTTGAAGAACATCTGCGGCTAATTCTCTGGAGTTCATAACCCTTGCCTAAAAATGCCTGGGTAATTCCGGGTACGTGGCAGTTACAAGTCATCGGCCAAGGCATTCCACCTAGGGCATGGGTTATCAAAAGTGTAACAATTTTGTATTAACCTGCAAGTCCTTTCATCTTGGATCAATGAAAGATACTAATTTGTCAATAAGATCAATTCAATCAAACCGAGCTGTCATAAGATGTGTATAATAATAACTGAAATAGAGGCTGTGTATGGTACCGACTGAAAAGACATGAAGCACAACAGAGGAATTAGAAAGAGGGAATGCTTTGGCATCGGGGCTCAAGAATACTTAACACTTTGATTAAAAAAAAGGTGCTTTTAATTATTTTTTTTAAAGATTTTATTTATTTATTTGACAAAGAGAGAGAGAAAGAGAGGGTGCAAGCAGGTAGAGCAGCAGGCAGAGGGAGAAGCAGGCTCCCCTCTGAGCAGAGAGCCTGACATGGGGCTCGATCCCAGGACTGATCCCAGGACTCTGGGATCATGACCCAAGCCGAAGGCAGACACTTAACCAACTGAGCCACCCAGGCGCCCCAAAGATGCTTTTAATTCTAAGGGGGGAGTTTATCCCAGGCGAAGGAAATAGCAACTGTGTGGGTTTGGAAGCAGCATGCCTTTTTGATTAATCATTAGTTCAGCATAATTGGAATAAATGGTAAGTTTGTACATTTTGGGGGGGACATTATGTAATGGAAGCTGAGGCAGACCCTTTCTTTACAGTAGGTTAGCTTTACCCCATTGCAGTGTGGTATTCTGGAGTCAGGAGGACTGTCTGAAAGGAGATAGAACCCATTCCCAAATTATGTATGACTTAACACTGTGAGGAAATGAGTTAGTAGGAGCACTAAGTCTTTTATCGGTTGTTCTAAAGATCAGTGCAATTTCGACAGTTTACTATGTGATTCTTGCTTATAATTCATATGGCTAATACAAGGAAACAGAATTTCTATTAAGACCTGTAGCTACCAAAAACTATGTAACAACCTGCACTCGAATTGGTTTTGGAATGAGCAGGTATTAACAATTGTCCGACATGGCAGTGCTAGATCATTTGGGGGTCGTAGCACTGAGAGATATAATGGCTTACTTAATATTTTTGAGCAAAGAGATGTGTAGTCCACGCGCAAAATTAAGTAGGAACTGAGGAATGTTTGGCAGCTTGTACAGGGATGTGGGTTTGAAAGGTCTTACTTTATCCCTACCTGTTATATGCAGCCGGTGACACTACAGTTGTCTTTGTCTTTGATTGTGAAGCAGCCCTGGCAAGGTAATAATCATGCTTCCCTCATACCTTTTACATTTTCTAGTTATTCTGATTGCTGATTATTCTCTGTGTATGTACTTTACCCTGTATGATGTGTTGGGCACAGAGGATACAAAACTGAATAGAGCATAATCCCTCTTTTTCAAGGAACTTAGTAGATTCTAACTTATTTTTCTCCCCCAAACCACTCAGATAAAAACACATTTTTTTTAAAGATTTTGTTTATTTATTTGACAGGGAGGGGACACAAGCAAGGGGAGTAGGAGAGGGAGAAGCAGGCTTCCTGCTGAGCAGCGAGTCCATGCAGGCCTTGATCCCAGGACCCTATGATCGTGACCTGAGCCGAAGGCAGACGCTTAACAACTGAGCCACCAGGCGCCCCAAAACACATTTTAATATGAACAGTGACCCACTTTGAAAAGAGTGGAGAAAAGGAGACCATATCAGTTAGCATTGTTTGGTGATGGATATTCCTCTATCCGGGTTGAACCATTGGATCCATTGGTTGTTGCTGTACTCATGGTTGAGAGAGAAATTTAAGCCAATACTATACCTTCCTTTACCATTTATGCTTGGTGGTAGCTTGTGATTAAATATATCTTTGTGCCTAGAGAGATTTTGTATGAAATAGAGACAATTTATGAGCCAGAAATATCCTACTATAGATATTTAAGGAGTTGAACTTAGCACAGGGGGAAGGAGTGTAAGGGGAGGGTTAGTTAATAACCTTTGAAGTTCATGACTGAAATAGTTATGGATAGAACACAAACAAACCCTATAATTTTGTTTATCTAAATTAATCACAAGCCAAGGGATTGAAGAGTCATAGCACAGTTGTATATATTAAATCTTTGCACATAGGATGTTAGGGTATATTCAGTCGATGTCCCTATAACAATAACCAAATCAAATTAGCCAAGTAGAAAAGGATGAAGTTGTAGTTGGTACTACAGGGGTTCTTCATTGCCTCAACTAGCGTAGAAAATCAATGGGAATAAAAACTAAAAAGGTGTTATGTTAGGAACCACAGAAGTACCTCTGCGCAGTCCCTGATTTCTTGCTTTCTTTTGGAATTCTGTTTATTCTTCCTCCCAGAGAGCATCTTTCTTTGCCTCTATTTCCATGTTATAATATACCTAGCTCACATCGTTAATGTTTCCTTATGAAGTTTTAGCCTCCTGTACAGTCTCTCTGGGGAGGTAATGCAGTCGGTCCAGTTTAGATCAAAGGTCCAGCCCTGATCTCATCAGTTGTGGCTGGAAGGGGATTTGTGCAGGGTGGTGGCAAGATGATGGCAGTGGTTGGGGGTCACGAGATAGTCACTCAGAACACCTGTGTTTACTAAGGGCCTGCCCCTTTGGATGGGTGGTACGTAGGTAGGTGTGCAGATGAATGGAGGTATTTCTCAGAGAATAGGAATGACACCTGAACTCGGATGATTGGCCTTATAAGGTGCATATGATTACAAAAGACTAGCATATTAAGAGCATTAGGAAAAATAAAGATTGTAAAATAATAATGTAAGATAACACATTCAGGCATGGATGTTACATGATTCGCTTCCTTGGTTCAAGGTTTTCTAACTGTTAAAACAAAAAGTGAATATTTATTATTCTGTGATCCTAAAATTTTGTTTCTCAGTTATTTTTGATTTAAATTTTTCCTGAGATCATTTTCCCATACATGCAAAGTACAAGATTTTGTCTTCTAATCAAATTTATTTGAAAGTAGATCCAGAACTTTCCCATATTTTCTTTAAGTAGCATGGTGCCGCTGTCGTTATATCTGAATGGATTCATGTCTTGAAAGCTAATGTTCGAGTTACTGTTCTTAAAAGACTGTATTCATTTTCAACCAATTCATAGATTCTCAAATACTTTACTCAGTGCCATCTAAACATCTTACTATTAGTTTCTTAGACTTCCCCATGAATGAATGCTTTTGGTTACTTTTCTCATTCTGGACAGTTGGTGTGGTTTTAATAAGAATATATCAATTCCTGCCATTAATGGCCTTTGTTCCAGGTTTTTTTTTTTTTAAAGATTTTATTTATTTATTTGATAGATCACAAGCAGGCAGAGAGGCAGGCAGAAAGAGAGAGGGGGGGAAGCAGGCTCCCTGCTGAGCAGAGAGCCTGATGCTGGGCTCCATCCCAGGACCCTGAGTTCATGACCTGAGCCAAAGGCAGAGGCTTTAACCCACTGAGCCACCCAGGCGCCCCCTTTGTTCCAGTTTTAAAGCTCCGTAATTTAAAAAAAAAAATGGCCCTAATAGTGTGAGGTTCTGATTCCTCAGAAAAGGTGTTGTCATTGGCCGTAATTATAACTTGGTAACTTTGTATATTAAGTTTCTTTCAGTTTATGTTGAAGTTCTTTTTTTTTTAACTGTTAGGATTATTCTGCTTGGAATGGAAAGTCTTTAAATTATGAGAAATTTATGTTCTTCTTTTTAGATTACTTAAGAATAAAGCTTGACTTTAAACCAAGCTAGTCACTTTAACTTTTCCTATTGTTTAAAAACGGCAAACATCAGAAAGTTGGTACAAGGAACGATCCTAAGCTGCATTTATTCAGAATTTTTCACATTCTTAGTTCACTGAAAACGTTTGTCAACACTTTATTACTAACATGGAGTATAAGTTAATGATGCACAAAGTTTAAAACCTCTTATATTCAATTAGAGGACCTATTAGCTTTGAAAGCAGTAAATAATAATTGGCATTTGCTGAGTTTTAAATAGGATCTACATGTTGTATTTTTGGTTTAGAGTGCACATAGCGTTTTGTGTTGTGCTGTGCAACTTGATTTTCTGAGAATGCAGTTACTTTTTAGTATTTAACCTAAAGTCTCTTCCTGATTTTAATGTGGAATATTTCCTCCCTTTAATTGCTAACATGTTTTTCAAATATTTATACATGATTTTTAAGGTGCTAATTGGCACGAGAATGGCTGATGGATGGTAAACTGTTGGAATCAACATTAACGTAAAGCACATCCACAATAAATTTTTGTATCCTGGCCTGGAATGGCTGGCATTTGTGTGTTAAATGCATCAATAGTCTCGCAGTAAAATACATAAAACAGCAGTAGGCAGCTTAAGTGTTTACCTCACCAGAGCCTCAGGATGCCAGCCGCTGGGGCTGCCTTCACAGAATTTGATAGTCTTTTGTAGTATTGTAAATGTTATGGTGAGGGTCTTACTTCTCTTTTGAACAAAACGTTGCCTGTTTATGTGCTACAGCTCATTTGGTCTAGTGGGGTTAAAAAAAAGACAACCTAGACTTTTCTTCTAAAACCCAAATACTTGATTAACATCAGCTTTTGTGTCTCTTGCTTATTGTTCTGTATTTTTTTTTTCTTCCCTAATTTCCTTTTGTAGTAATTTGCTATCATTAGCATGTTCCATAAAAACACGCTTTCTGGCACATGGAGCCTGTTCCGCTGAGCCTGGCATCCTTTACATTCATCCGTTTATCCTTTTTTACCTCTTTGTAGTTAACCTGAGATTTCCCCTTTATCCAATACACCATTTTTGCAATTATTCTATTGTTGTTCAGAAACATTGAAAGGCCTTATTTTCCCTGAATGTGAAACCTGGCTGGGAAGCATGGTCCCCAGGCCGTGTTTTTATATGGCTCCTTCGGACTCCCACTGTGGGGACGCAGGTTCAGTGGACTGGAGAGGAGGCCCGTCGCCGTGGCCCTGCCGTCACCATGTGCCTGCGGTGCCTCTGGCCCAGGAACCCTGTCTGGCCACCAGTGCGGCCCGTAGCCTGTCATTGCCCAGCTCTGGACCTGGCTGCAGATGACGGCTGGAAGGTCGATTAGGGATGATTGGCTGCCATCCTCCTAAATTCTCACCAGGAGATCACCCCGCGTGGGTTTCCATCTGTTTTAAAGTACAGTCACATAGTAGAGTTATTCAGTTGCGTTAGGTGGCATTGTTTGATAGTGGGTTTGAGTATTCGACATGCTGCTTTAGCTAAGGGCAAGGAGTCCCTTCAAGTCATCACTGACATAAATTTTCAGTAGGTTTTACGGTTCCGTTCTACTGATAGTTATTTTCACATTTTAAATGCTTCCTCGGTCCTTTTACTTAAACTCCTTTAAAGCTTAAAACTTAAAATATTTGATTCCTGAAAACTAAGATTTAAGTGGTAGGTAATTTGCTTCAGTATTATTTCTAGGTCTTTTTTTTTTTTTTTTTTGAAATTTATTTTGTGGAACACTGAGTCCGAAATGTGATTAGAGGTGTTTTTAGAGACACGGTTGCCCAAGATACAGTTTTGAACATACGTGCTTATACGGCGTCTTTCCCCTACCTCAGGTCTTGAACGGTTCTTTTTGTAGCAAGGCCAAAGAAAAGGAAAAAAAAAAACAAACTTCGGGGGTGACGATAAAATTCTCTTGCTGCTCTGCTGTTCTCTCCCAAATGCGTCAAAAAATCTGGGTGAGGTCACAGTTCCTTCTGCCTGTGGTGGTGGTGCTTTGCCTTGGGAAGGCCTTAGGGAGCAGACTGCTTTGGCCTCTCTCCTCATTTATGGCTGATTTTGCTGATGCCCATCAATCCCTCGCTGACCAAAGCCATAGCTATAATATCTGCCGCTTTATAAAAAAAAAATTAATTTCTTTTAAGGATTTTATTTATTTGTGAGGGAAAGAGAGAGAGGGAGTGAGCATTTATAAGCAGGGGTGGCGACAGGCAGAGGGAGAAGCTGGCTCCCTACTGAGCAAGGAACCCGATGCGGGATTCCATCCCAGGATCCTGGGATCATGACCTAAGCTGAAGGCAGACAGTTAGCTGACTGAACCACCCTGGTGTCCTAGTATTTGCTGGTTTGTGGGGAAGCTTCTGCTCCCACCTTAAATGTTGTGGATCCTCCTGCCTCGACTAATTCTTGCTTTTGGGGTCAGGGTCTTGGTCCAGAGCTGATGTGGTTGGGGCCTCCGACTTCATCAATCCTTACTCCCAGCACTGCTCCTTGGAGTTTGGCTTTGAAATATATGTGTAGATGTAATTGGAGCAAACTTCTCAGCTCTCTTGATATTCCTCAAGCCTAGGGCTAGAGGTAGGGGCAGAAGTCCCAGGCTCTTCTTTCATACTAAAGTAGCCTGTTAGATTCTGTTACCTGCATATCTTTGAGTAAGTGAATAAACTCAGCAGGTTAGAAAATTGTTATTTATTTATGATACGTGTCACTTTTAAGATATTTTGATTGGTTGTTAAAGACAGTTGAGCTCCCAAGGTGGGGCTGCTGACGTTGGTGGCCATGCCTCCTGCCATCCTGCCTTGCTTCGGAGAACCGAACCAGTCAGCTGTGTGCATCAGAACAGGAATATTGCTAACCCCCCTTTGGGATGTGTTTATGCAAACTTTTGTGACTTAACTTGGCTATAAGTACTTGGCTATAAAATTTCAATGTGAGTTACATAATTTATATGGGACTTTTTAAAATATCTTCAGTTGATTTAAGATCACTTTTTCTTGGCACGCATTTTGAAGAAGACATTCAATTCTAACATATTTTTATAGCTGGGGCTCTGGAGAGCTAGATAATCGTGAGAGAATTCCTCTAGTACTCATGGCATTGAATTGACAGACACGAGTAGAGCTCTTGTCCTAAAGTGAAGGGATGTGTAATACAATACTCTGTCCTTAGGATGTTTTAGATTGCAGTTGTGTGGACATGTTGTCTTTAAGAGTAATAAATAGGGGGCGCCTGGGTGGCTCAGTGGGTTAAAGCCTCTGCCTTCGGCTCAGGTCATGATCTCAGGGTCCTGGGATCGAGCCCCGCATCGGGCTCTCTGCTCCGCAGGGAGCCTGCTTCCCCCTCTCTCTCTCTGCCTGCCTCTCTGCCTACTTGTAATCTCTCTCTTTCTGTCAAATAAATAAATAAAATCTTTAAAAAAAAA
>CM052897.1:96003236-96101462 GCA_028534135.1 Potos flavus
GCGCCTGGGTGGCTCAGTGGGTTAAAGCCTCTGCCTTCGGCTCAGGTCATGATCTCAGGGTCCTGGGATCGAGCCCCGCATCGGGCTCTCTGCTCCGCAGGGAGCCTGCTTCCCCCTCTCTCTCTCTGCCTGCCTCTCTGCCTACTTGTAATCTCTCTCTTTCTGTCAAATAAATAAATAAAATCTTTAAAAAAAAAAAGAGTAATAAATAGGTAAAAAATTAGTAGATTATTTAATGAAGAACATTGTTTTTGAAGTGAAAACTTTTAATATCGTACTCCTGCTGTTTTATTTTTAGACTTAAAGTTAAAAGAACACAATAAAGATTTCCTTTTTCTAAGTTGAAAAAAAAATACTAATTATCTCCAAATATGGAGTGACTGTAAAATATATAAGCCTCGAGCAGAGACATTTGTTTCTCTTAAGCCTCTGTGGACGTGATTTCCTTGAAATCTTTTATGTTTTACGGTAATGTATTTTTTAAAGGAAAGATTCAGTTTCTCTATGTGGTCTAAGTTCTGATACATTAAAGAGGGAGAGTGTTCAGCAAAGGTCTGCATGTCATATGGTGATAGGCATGGACCATGTCTTCTAGCCTTGGCACAGACAGATACCCCAGCTCTTTGTTTAAGGAATCGTCAAATGAACCATGGCTTATTTCACAGAGCTCAGGGGATTTTCTTTTTACTAAGGTGGCTTAAATGTGAGAAGGTCCAGCAAAGTTCTCACCTTATTACTAGATCATTGGCAACACTGATTGAAGTTGGTGTGATTTTTGTTGATGGGGTGTACTTTTGAATGTCATATGGTGTCTGCTTGTTGAACTCTCTGGGCGTGGTCCCCCAGAAGGAGCAGAAGTGTTGACTGGCTCAGATATTTGTGCAATCCAGTCTGTGTCACTAGATCCTTCTTATGGAGAAGTCAGAGTACCACAGGCTACTTCACTTACAGAAGGAGTGAGGAGAACAACATTACCCAACCAAAGATAGATATACAGTGATTTTACTTTTTGAAATAAAATTTGTCTATAGTATTTCAGTGAAATGTTTTCCTGTTTGCAAAATTACAAAACCTTCTAAGCACAACTCTAACCAGTGCTTAAGTTCAGTGTTTTTTAGAAGATATTATAAATATTTTTTGTTAAAATAGCAACCAATGTAACATAAAGGCAAAATGGTATCAGTGGATTTCAAGGATTGGGTAGCTTTTGACCTAATGCAGAAAATCAACTTAACAACAGAAAAGCTCATCCCATTGTGAATCATTTTATCTTTGTATTGTGGACTGTGGACTATTTTAAGGATTCAGAACAGAAGAGATCTCAGTTGTGTAAAGTGAAGGCAGGAGCTATATGGGTAAGAGAAGTTTTAATTTATTTTGAATGTTAGGCAGTGGGATGTATCATAAAATCTAAGCCGTTCAGAGCAGAAAATTATTTAGAGCGGACTTTGTTTATTATTTAAATAAGACTTTGTTGTCAAGTGCTCCAAGTCAGAGGCAACTGTGAGAGATCTGTTGAGACACAAATCCATAGCATATCCCACAGGGCTCCTAGTTCAGAGGGCTTCTCGTGTGGGAATCCGTACTATTGCAAGCAATGTCCAACGTACTGGATTTTAAAAGGTATCACAATTAATGACGGAAAAACGTATTGGTTTGAAGTTTCTATTGTTGGAAGATATCAGCTAAAACATTAAGAAATGTAACCATTGAGATCTGAGTTGTCTGATGGTTGTAGTTTAGTTTTCCTGCTCCTCCCCTTCCTCTGTAGAGATGCTTGGGTAGTTAGATTAGTTGGACCTAACAGAAGCAAGGTCCAAGAATGGGTATACCTGGATTATTCAATACTCTTGTAGTAGTTGAATGTTGACTGCTTCGTATCACTTAACTTTTGTGAGGGATGAACAGGAAATTGGATTTGGGATGCAATAGAGACCAAAGAAGAAACTGTGGGAAGTGACAGACATTTTGTTCAAAGTATTTAAAAAGTAAAGCCAGTCAAAGGCTGCCCCCTTCTTTAGTTCTTGCCATTGGTTTAGGAATCTGAGAGAAGAATGGCACTTCCTATTTAGAAGACTGGAATGTTGAGGAAGATTGTTCATAAATCACATTCATTGAGTGACTACTGTGTTTAGGGTAAAATTTTAATTCTATTTGAATAATGAATTTCATGATATTTTAAGTAGTAGAGATATTTCTATAGGAAATGAATTATAAATATGAAGAGTTAAAGAGAGTTTTGATTTACGGAACACTGAGTTTCCAAGGTTAATAAATGTTACTGCTTTCAAACAAGTTTTTCAAGTACAGGCTGGCTAAACTAAAACATCAAATGGAAAGACTGTGTGCAGTTGCCTGAGGATGCCAGCTCTTTTGTGTAACTTGTCTGTTTCCATCTCGTTAGCTTTAGAACCATAGACGTACAACATTTATGAAGTCATGGGAAATGTTTTATTTAACGTAGGCTAATTTTTCAGTAGTTACTAGAACTGATGGTCAAAATTTACTGGTTAATTAGCCATTTTTAAGCATAGTCGTTGGCTGTGATACGTTTTTCCATTTGCACAGTGTATTTTTTTCTCATTGTTAATTTGAGTCTCCACTTGAGCAATAGATGTCCAGTTATACTGTAAGAAGAAAGTTCTCAGTCATAACTCATGTGATTGCAGACTCCCCCAGGTGCTTACTGTCCCCTCCCCCAATCTTTGTTATCCTTTCTAGGTAATATTAAGAGCTAAACATATGATTTCCTTACAGAGCTTAAAAGCCGTATGTCTCGATGTAATAAATCTCTAGACAAATTCTTGGCAATGATGCATACGTTTTATGTGTGCTGTGATTATCTCTAGTCATAACTATTTAATACGTACGGTATGTGTAACACTTATAATCTTCCCAAGGAGAAAAATGATGTGGTATAATTCTGGCAGATTATTTATGTTGTTTATGCTTTAAATGTATGGTAAAAAATGCTGTGTATCTCTGACTTTGAAATCCCCACTATTCTATTTTTTAAATCGTTGCATGAAAGTAAAGAAACTAAGCAGAGTACTTTGCTTAGAGTACTCTAAATCTTGTTTCTATATATTTGTTTCTTGTTTCTATATATTTCCTTGTTTCTGTATATTTCCTCTTGTAAATTACTATAAATTGCTAATGTTCATTAACTGACCTGCTAATGGGAGCTGGCTGGCAATGGGTCCAACTTTTTTTTAATATTTTATTTATTTATTTGACAGAGAGAGAATGAGATCACAAGTAGGCAGAAAGGCAGGCAGAGAGAGAGGGGGAAGCAGGCTCCCTGTTGAGCAGAGAGCCCGATGCGGGGCTCGATCCCAGGACCCTGAGATCATGACCTGAGCCGAAGGCAGAGGCTTAACCCACTGAAACACCCAGGTGCCCATGTCCCTCCAACTTTTTAATGACTGTTCAATAATAGCCATTCTAGTAGGAAATTTATGTGTTATTATCAAATACTGAATAGCAAAATTTCACAAAAATAACTTTTAGAGTAAGTTTAAAATAAAAAAAAAAACCCTATTTCTTGCTTTTGTGTATTTGAAAACTAGACAGCAGGCTAATAATTCCTCGCCTTTTCAGATTATTTCATTTGTGTTCTGACAGTAATAACTGTGTTTTATCTGGCTGTCAGGGGTCCTTCTAGGATGGTCTTAAATTCTAATGTATTCGTTCATTGTGTTGAGCTGCAAGAATAAATTAAATCTCTAAAACAATATGAAAGAAGAGGAAAGCAGCTCAGTTAATTCTAGTGAAAATAAAAGCTATGTATTTATTCCCAGGGGAACCCTGAAACTTGTTGATGAGATGGGTATTGGTAATTGCTATAATCTGCAAAGTACTTATTTTTCTTCTTTGTATGAAAATGTATTTATCTGCTGTATTCAGTGTTTTGCAATAGTGAGTTTCATTAAAGTGTGCCACATTTTGACCGTTAATATATTGTTAACTTCAAACTTTAAGACAGCTTTTCATCATTACTTTAATATTAATGTATGTGCTGATAATTTGCTAGCTTCTAAAAGTATAGAACATATTTCTTGTATTTATTTTTAATTTAAATGTATTATAAATATACTTTTGCTTTATAAAACATGCTTATATTGTGAGGTGGAGAATAACAAAAGTGCAAAGCAGAAAATATATCCTCTGTAATTCTACAGTGTTAAATATTTAATATAATATGTTAATATTTTGTTGTGTATTGTTTGGCTTTCTTTCCATGCCTATGGATATACATTTTAAATACTGTGGTTTTACAGTGAATTACTATGGGTCCTATTGTATACAGATAAGGGTATTTTCCACATTCCTCATAGAACCTTTATAAATATTTTTCCTGTCCACATCCGTGTGGATAGATTCTTACTGCCCCCTTGTCTGTGTGTTCTTCCCTGTCGACAAGGGCAGACCTTAACATCTCTCATTCCCATGAGTCTGCGAGGATGCCACTGTAAAAGACTTATTCCTGAAGTGCCTGTTAAGTTCTGTCTCTCCCACCTGGTCCCTTTAGGTGGGGGAAATTGGAATTTTGTTTAGGGATGGGCCAACCACGGACACTTTGCCTGCATTCGGGAAGAGGTGGTCAAATTGTGAAGATGGCGAGGTGGGCTGTTCGGCAGATCGTTCCTCCATGAGGCACTTACTAAAAATTGGAACTGATGAAAGAGAAACCGAAGGGCCATCTAGAACAAACATCCTACCTATTTTTTGTGGAGGGGAATAGCATCAACACAGGTGGGCTTTTGACGCCTCTGTGATCAAGACTGAAATTAAATTCTGACAGAATCTGTTCATTTCCTAAAATCTTCGGTAATTTACTGTGCGGGTGAGCTCAGTGCTTTGAGGGCGGGAAGGGAGAGGTGGGCTCCTTGCCTGGGGCCGTGTATTAGTGGATCAGCTCTACATTGACTCTCAGAGTTTGGGCTTAGTTACTTAATCTCACCACGCTGGTGTTGCTCACAGTGCACATGAGAATAATAGCTCCTGTATCATAAAATTGTTATTAGGGTTAAATGAAATAAATCGTGGATGTTGATTAGTCCAATGCATCTTACGAAACACTCCACTTCGTCTTTGTTCTTATTCTTTAAATTGTTTTATTTATTTTATTTTATTTATTTATTTTATTTGTCAGAGAGAGAGAGAGCATAAGCAGGGCGAGCAACAGAGGCAGAGGGAGAAGCAGGCTTCCCGCTGAGCAGGGAGCCCGATGCGAGACTCGATCCCAGGACCCGGGGATCATGACCCGAGCCGAAGGCAGGCGCTTAACCGACTGAGCCACCCAGGCGCCCCTGTTCTTATTCTTTAGTCTCATTTTACCATCTCTAGAAGGTTAGGGCAGTGTTTCTCAAACCTGAGTTTGTGTTAGAATTGCCTGGTGAGTTTGTGAAAACACAGGTTTCTAGGCCTCAGCCCCAGAGTTTCTGACTTACTTACTAGGTTCGGGGCAGGACTGAGTATTGGTATTAATAAGTTCCTAGGAGCTGATGCTACTGGTAGGGTCCGCACTCAGAAAACCTCGGGTTAGACCGCTCTAAAGACAAGTGCTCTTTGGAACCAGTACACTATATCACCCTTTCTTTATAATCACCTGATGGATAACATTTAAATCATTTCTTGGAAAAAGTTGTTATCATCTACTCCCCTTTTCTCCAAGTAGTCAAATCTTAATTGTTTTGGATTATTACAGAAATTTAAAGCTAGAATTAACTAGTGGTTTTAGGGCTAGAGTGATCTAGATTTTTGAGGAGTTGAATAGCGTTTCAGCATACGTGTATTATATTGGCTTAATCTTAATGAAAATTGTTTAATAAAGGTTGTTTTCCTTTGAGGATTCTCTGCATGTGTTTCTAATGGATCTAATTCATTTGAGCATGGATTTGTTTTCAGAACTCTAAAATACAAAATTTTAAATAATATTAGGCTGAGAGTTTTAGTCAATTTCTTTTTTAGCTTACTTGCTAAAGGTCAGGAACTGAGGTCCTTTCAATTGCATTATTTCTGCCAGATGTTTAAAGCAACTGGAATTGTCAACCAAGTCTTGTTGTGAGTTGCCAGTGATCTGCCATCGTCTCTGGGAATGGAGTGTCACTCATGTAATTTTCTTGATGAGTGCCAGACAGGGGAAGGCACTGAATATATGGTGTTGACACACTTAATTTAGTACTTCTTCACAAAGCTATTAAATTGACTATTAATTGGCCTCTGATAAAATTTCTGCTTAATGCAAATGATGAAAAAAATGCATCCTAGGATACTAGCTGCCGCTTCTGAAATAATTCACATGCTCTGAGATCTCATTAGTGACAGCAAGCATATCCACTTTTCGTTTGAATGTAATTAGGATTCTCTTAAATACAATGACTAAAATTTGTCAGACTGCGATTTAAAAAAAAACACATTTTTTGATGAAATCCTTAACTTAGAACTTTACAGTTTGTTGTTCTATTGTGTGGTCTCTCTTCCTCGCAGTTTGAAAAGCAAATAGCAGCTTGTCTATGTTCAGTTCTTCACCAGTCTGAGGTTTTCTATAGTAATGCCTCTGTGCAAAGAGGTTGCAGGTGGGATGCTTAGCAGTTTCCAACAAAAAAGTCCCAAGTTGCTTTGTGGCTTGAAAAGCATGCATGGTGAATAGAAGTAAGTTTCTGCACATGTTTTCCTGTTTTGGTCTTTTTCCTTCTTTACTTTTCTCTTCCTTGCCTTCCCCTGCTCACTTACCATCTTTCGTTTTAAGATTTGTTTCTTAAAAGTCAACTCTAACATCTATCTCTGGCATTTTCTAATCATAGGAGCAAGAATTGTCTTATCGTTAAAGTTCTTGTGTGAAAACTTGTAAAGTTTAAACAGAAAATCTGAAAATGAACATTTTATTCGTATATGTTGGGAGTGTTTACTTTCTGGCAAAAAATTTACAGATGATGAGATTGTCCTGTCTTGCTCTATTTTTTCATAAATTTGCCACAAAATACTTTATTCTCTTTTAGTTTACTATTTTCTGCAGTGAGTATTTAGCATTTTTATATTTAGAAAAAAATATTTGTCACCAAGTTTTAACAGTGACCTTGGGGAGGCAATTGTTAATTTACTTTTTTAAATATGAGCAGACTCCACTTAAGGCAATGCACATATCAATTCATATATGTTTTATAGGAGTAACTGCTCAATAGGGTGAAGTATAGGGTCAGTTAGTGGCCTTTAAACTTTGTCTCCTAAACAGGGTTTCTCAATGTTGGCATAATGACACTTTTTCCTCTTTTTTCTTTTGCCTTATTTTATTTAAATTCAATTAATTAACATATAGCATATCATTAGTTTCAGATGTAGAATTCAGTTATGTATCAGTTGCATAAACTCAGTACTCACTGTATCACATGCTCAACACCCATTAGCTATATATACATAGCTAATATATATGTAAATATATATATTAGCATAATACTCTCCAGTTCCATCCACATGTATACAGTATTCCATTCTGTGTGTGTGTGTGTATATATATATATATATATATATATATATATATATATATACCCCACATCTTCTTTATCCATGCATCTGTTGAAGGACATCTGGGCTCTTTCCATAGTTTGACTATTGTGGACATTGCTGCTATAAACATAGGGACACAGGTGCCCCTTTGGATCACAATGTTTGTATCCTTTCGGTAAATTCCTAGTAGTGCAATTGCCGGTCATAGGGTAGCTCTATTTTCAACTTTTTGAGGAACCTCCATACTGTTTTCCAGAGTGGCTGTACCAGCTTACATTCTGACCAACAGTGTAAGAGGATTCCCTTCTCTCCACATCCTTGCCAACATTTGTTGTTTACTGACTTGTTGATTTTAGCCATTCTGACTGGTGTGAGGTAGTTTCTCATTGTGGTTTTGATTTGTATTTCACCAATGCCAAGTGTTGTCGAGCATTTTTCATGTGTCTGTTGGCCATTTGTATGTCTTTATAGAACTTGGATACTAGCCCTTTATCTGATAGGACATTTTTAGTTATCTTCTCCCATTCTGTTGGTTGTCTTTTGGTTTTGTCAACTGTTTCCTTTGCTGTGCGAAACCTTTTTATCTTGATGAAGTCCCAATAGTCCATTTTTCCTTTCATTTCCTTTGCCTTTGGAGATGTGTCTAGTAAGTAGTTGCTGTGGCCGAGGTCACAGAGGTTGCTGCCTGTCTTCTCCTCTAGGATTTTGATGGATTCCTGTCTCATATTTATTTATATAAGCTCATATCCATTTTGAACTTAATTTTGTGTACAGTGTAAGAAAATGGTCCAGTTTCATTCTTTTGCATGTGGCTGTCCAATTTTCTGAACACCATTTGTTGAAGAGACTGTCTTTTTCCCGTTGGACATTTTTTCCTGCTTTGTCAAAGATTAGTTGACCATAGAGATGAGGATCCATTTCTGGGCTCTCTATTCTGTTCCATTGATCTATGTGTCTGTTTCTGTGTCAGCACCATACTGTCTTGATGATCACAGCTTTGTAATAGAGTTTGAAGTCAGGCATTGGGATGCCACCAGCTTTGGTTTTCTTTTTCAACATTCCTCTGGCTATTCGGGGTCTTTCCTGGTTCCGTACACATTTGAGGATTACTTGTTCCAGCTCTGTGAAAGATGTTGATGGTATTTTGATAGGGATTGCATTGAATATGTAGATTGCTCTGGGTAGCATAGACCTTTCAACAATATTTATTCTTCCAATCCATGAGTATGGAATATTTTTCCATTTCTTTGTGTCTTCCTCAATTTCTTTCATAAGTGTTCTATAGTTTTCCGAGTACAAATCCTTTACCTCTTTGGTTAGGTTTATTCCTAGGTATCTTAGAGCTTTTGCTGTAATTGTAAAGGGGGTTGATTCCTTAATTTCTCTTTCTTCTTCTCATTGTTAGTGCTTAGAAATGGAACTGATTTCTGTGCATTGATTTTATATCCTGCCACGTTGCGTGTTAGGTATCTACAATTTTTTCGTTGGAGTCTTTGGGTTTTCCACATAGAGTATCATGTCATCTGTGAAGAGTGAGTTTGACTTCTTTAGGATAATGACACTTTTGAGGCTGAATAAGACTGTCCTGTGTATTACAGTGTGGTTAGCAGTTTCCTTGACCAGTACCAACTAGATGTCAATAGCATCCTCCCCCAGTTGTGACAGTCAAGAGTCTCCAGACATTGCCAGTGTTCCCTGGGGCAAACTTGCCTTCGTTGAAGACCGCTGCCCTATAGTAAGAAGTACATTTGACTTGGTGGCCCAGTGAGCAAATCCATGCATGCTCACACACACACACACACACACAACACAGACACACTCAAACAGCCTCACTACTTGAAATGTACATTGATATTTTCTATTGTCTTTTGTTCCATTTTGTTCATTCCATACCAGTTTATTTAAAAAATATTGTAAGGACGTTTTTCTGGGTAGAGTAGGTGCCTATGGCACTTTGTAGTCACCCAAAACTATATGTGGGATAAAGATTTACTGTTTTCCTTTATGTGGGTTTTCTTAAAGTGAGGCTCACTAAGGTTGAGGAACATTATTTATCCCAGGCTTCCTGTAGATGCCATCTGTAGCAATGATTCTGGAAAACAGCTGCAGGTGAGGCACCGAAACTGTCTAGTGGCCCTTCTCCCAGTTACCTGATACCTAACACACTGGGCAGATTGTCAGGGGTGTGGTCTAAACTTATGGTTTCCTTTGTTTAGGAGATAGAAGTTACGCTGTCTGCACGAGAAGGTTGTGCCATCTTGGGCTCTAGTGGTTTGTATAAGATTCAATTTGAAAGTTGCCTGTAAATTTAGAATTCGTCTGTAGAGGATTCAGAGAGTGAGAGAATTTTGTTATTCTTTTAGAAATATAGATTGGATCTTGAAATGGAAAGCTTTTTGAGTCTCCTACTACAGATTAGAGAGATTTAAGTTTTTATTTCTCCAAAAGAAGCATTTATAATGTTAGGTGCTTAAGCACTGAAAGTCCTTCCCTTCTTTTTGCATTTGTATTTCTTATGCAAATACCATGTGTGAAATATCAATTAAATTGCAGTTATGTGCAGGATGAAGTTTCTCCTAGGCAATAAATAAGAAATCTTCCAAGTACCTTATAAATAATGTGTTAATATTAAAAGAAACATTATCTTCTAAAAGTCAGCTTCTGCATTTTCCATATTATTTTGAATATGTGTTTATGGAATTTTTTGATTATTTGTTTTGAATGGTCGTGTTTTTGTTTTTTGGTTTGGTTTTTTTGGTTTGTTTGTTTTTTTTGATTTTTTTTTCTTGCTATAAAATTTTACCTCTGTTTAAAATTAAGGCTATGAGTGAGAGCTTTAGGAAAAAGTTGCTATGGTGACTATAAATGTATATGGTTGATGTCTCCAACTTAGGAGTGGGTTTGTGCACTAACACTTCATTTTAAAATAAACTATTTGGAACGTTGTTTTCTCATAGAAATAGTATTGCAAATAATGGATTTCAGATTCAATAAAAAAATCTTATTTAAACCAGAAAGTAAAAGAAATATTATATACTTCTGTCTTTATGAATATAATGGAGTACTCATCCTCCTTACCTACCCCTACCCCCTACCCCGACCCTCAATGAGTTCTTGTACTAGAAAAGGTTTAGCAGATGGTCTCTTTGGCAATTTTTCTTACCTTATGGGACTGGAAATATAGTATGTATTGAACCACATGGTGCTTTGGAGAATTAATTCATTCCTTCAGTAAATATTTACTCTGTATCTACTGTGTATAAGATCTAGGCCCTTGAGATGTAGCATTGAATAAAATGGACAACAGGGGCCCCTGGGGGGCTTATTGGGTTAAGTGTCTGCCTTAGGCTCAGGTCATGATCTTGGGGTGCTGGGATCGAGCCCCACATTGGGCTCCCTGCTTGGTGGGGAGTCTGCTTCTCCCTCTCCCTCTCTGTCTCAAATAAATAAAATCTTTAAAAATAAATAAATAAATAAAATGGACAACAATCCCTGTTCTCGTGTATGCTAGTAGTGGTTGGGAGGTTAACCTCTAACTTAATGCACTGGGACTAGGGTGGAAGACCAGCATACAGAAGCCTACCTGTGTGGCTTGTTGCCCAATGGCAATCCAAACAACAGGAAAGGGGTGCTGTGGTTCTTGAAGCTTCCACTCTGTGGACACTAGCTCCCAACTTTTGACCTCTGTCTATCTATTGTGCTGAGATACTGAAGGTAGCTGTGAATTCATCTTCGTCTTCATAGTTTCAGTAGAGCCTTAAGTATTGATGGATTTGTAAATGTTTAACAACCCACTGAGAATGTAGTGTTTGCCAGTTTATGTGTTGTAAATACTCTGCCATGGCCTATTTCAAGAAGCCAGTGTGACATCACTGTGTGGAGTTGGGAAACACAGTCACATACCCTCCTAGAGGATTTCTACTGTACAGAAGCAATGGACATAAAGAACTTTAAGACCATACACATATGAGATTGCAGTAACATAATTAAGACACGAGTTTGAAGTATTTACTGCATTTTATTTTAATCTAGTTCACTTAATTATAAATTTGCACAATTTAATTTTTAGTGATGACTCTGTTAACAGAGTCAGAAGTCCTGGGAATTTAAAAATCAGTTCTCGAGAGCCAGAGTACTCGTCAGCTCCAGCATACCACAGCAGCACCACAATACCTTGCCCGAAATTCCTATGGCCAGGAGTTAGAGTCTAGATTTTTTCTGATTTTAGAAGGTAATATGGAAGGTGTACCGTAATATGTAATACCACTCTGATGTCTGAGGCAGAACTCTGTCACCAAATCGTTGCTTTTCTGTAGCAAAACATGTGACTATTCACCAATAGGCAAGTAAATACATATTATAAATTTGTATTAGTTCAGATTAGGTTTTGCCTGCAAATGTGCTGTCTTACAAACTTATGAAGAAAAGGTTTGTTTCTGGAGCTGTTTGATTTTGGAATTGTGGATAAGGCATTGTGAGGCTGTATTATTTGTTTGCACATCAAGATTTGTTATTTCAGATCTGGACAAGTCTGTGTTTGCTTTCTCGATATGAAAAAGAATAAACTCAGCATGCTATCCTGTGGGGTCATGGCTGCCCTGCCGGAGATGCCCAGAGCCCCTGCATTTGTGTGACTGGCTCTTCTTTCTAGAAGCCTCTTGCCTTATGACTCCCTTCACCCTTCCAGACTCATCCTGTGCTTCATTCTTTCTGCCCAGCTTCTTGGTCCCACCTCTCCTAGTGTTTCACCCCAGTAGATCCTGATTCTTCCTTTTACTACACAACCTTCTATTGCTGCTCTTTTTACCCTGTTTTTGCTGTATCCTGCCATGCACTCATGATACAGAGGCCACAAATTTTCAAGTCTAGCCCCATGAGCTCATACTCCAGGAAGTGGAATGGAACTTATAGCTACCTCTGAATAGTGATTTCTAGCAGTAGAGATGCATTTCCACAAAGTGTTTGGAATATTGATGTTTGTGTCTTTGCAAAGCATCTTTTCTTTCCAGTACTTCAGGTAGATTATAATCAGTCAGGCATTGCCCATTTCTTTGCACACCTTTTGTGTCTTTGTGAGTATATATCTGAGGGACTTCAGCCGGTGCTAGCATCCAGAAATAAAGCCACATTAGGGAACAGGAGGCAATGAGCCAGTCTTCTTGGAGTGCCCATACATGCTGGGCACACAGATTTCCTGACTCTCTTATGGTTTTTAAGAGACTATTTGATACCAGGCTGGGATCAGTCCAGTCCAGACTGGGACTATTTGATACCAGGAACTCTGAATCACTAATTTCAGGGGTTTCCATTAATAATACCTTTTTATGAGGGGGAAATTACCGAGTGAATTTAACTCATATTTTGACATTATATAGAAGTGTAATTCAGCCTTTCTGCATGAGTACTGTTAAAAGATTTCACAGTCTTGTTGTGCAATATTCTATTTTATTCATTTGTTACCCTTGGAAACATGTCACAGTTTGTGAAGTGACTTTTTTCACTCAAATTACCACTTGCCTAAGTGTATTTCACTGTCTGACAGTACCAAATCAGGTCAGTTTTCAGGTGGCAGCAATTTATAAATAATGCTCTTTTTCCAAAGAAAAAGCAACAACCTATTAATGATTTGTTTACATGAAGTTTTTTTTTTTATTTCTGGCAATTTTGATGTTGTCTAATCAGATTTGTTTTAAAATAAATACTAATTTGACCATTTTTTGACTTTCTATTGTTCTCTCTTGTAGGCTAGTATATAAAGATGTAAGAACTGTTTTTAAATGTCCCAGCAATAGCCTTTTCTGCTTTGCTATTATGTCTCTGGTAAGGTCTGTGGGGTCTCTCTTGTGTGAGAGTGATTTTTATTGTCTGAGCAGTTCCCAGCTTTTGGGTCATTTAGACATTGCCAGCATTTTTTATGGTTTCAGAGATAAAATTGTTGATGAGTGTGGACCCCACAGCAGTCAGTCTGGGCTGGTCTGCCATCGAGGATGTGAATACTCCTTGGCTTGCCTTATAGTTTCCTGTGGAAACTCTTCTGGTACTATTTTTACTTTTTGCATTGTGGTCTTTCTTTCTTTCAGTCCTTTGGTCATTCATATTGTTATGTTTTAAATTTCCTGTGTCCTGTCCAAGGTATTGACTCTGTTGACTTCCTCAGAGGAGAGCAGGGTGATGTTCTGAGACCAGTGTGTCCTCCCAGAGGGATCAGAAGCGTCACTGCAAAGGTTCATCCACGAACAGTGGGATCCAGAATTCAGGATTCCACAAGTGGTGTTTGGTTTTCTGGTGCAGACACTGTCTTCCAAAAGATTGTGGGAGGTTTTCAGGACCTTGTCCAAGGAAATGTAATGATCAATGGGAAATAATGGTTCTATCCTATATTTCCTTACCATGTCTCTATGTCATTTTTCTAATAATATCTTTAGGGGGTGCCTGGGTGGCTCAGTTGGTTAAGTGTCTGCCTTCGGCTCTGGTCATGATCTTGGGGTCCTGGGATCGAGTCCCGCATCAGGTTCCCTGCTCAGTGGGGAGCCTGCTTTTCCCTCGCCCTGCCCTCCTGCTTGTGCTCTCACGCTCTCTCTCTCTCTCAAATAAATAAATAAATAAAATCTTTAAAAAAGTCTTTAGAAAATTGAATGCTTGACCATCTAATGAGCTAAGTCCTTATTCATCATGGCTCTTTGGTAGGCTTATGGTGTTTGAGACACACTGGCATTGGGAAGACATACAGTATCACTCCATTACTCCTTCCATAGACGGTGGGGGTGATTGTTAATGCAGCCTTACTTTATGCCAGATTTTCTTATGTTTAGTAAATTTATGAGTCACTGTAGACTTGAAGACATGATAACACTCAGCGATTTAAATACCTTTTAATAAATTATATATATATATATATACACACACACACACACACACATACACATATACACACACTTGAGGAAGGCAGTGAAAACTCTTCAAATACTTTAAATATTTTTATGCTGTACTGAAGATCTAGTCATTGGCTCTGATTTATGGAATCGTAGGTTTTAACTCGGGATTGCACTGAATGGTGTGATAGACACCAAAGTGAATTAGTGTTGAAGAACTTAGGATGGGTTATTTTTGGAATGTTTCATTGTCCTTTTGTCTTCAGAATGCCCTACACTTTCATTGTCACATTGTTTTCAAACACTTAGCAACACTAACTTGATTCATGTACCAAAAACTGGTTAGGGTAATTGTCCAGCAGGTTTAGTTCCTGTGAATGAAAAACGTTTTTGTAACAATACCAAGAAAATATTGAGCATTTTGAATTAATTTTGTTCAGATTTGGCTTTTTAAAACCTATATATATGTTTAAGATATTGCAAATTGAGTATTAGCTTTTTAAAATTTCTTTTTCTCTTTCTTTTCTTTTCTAAGTAGGCTCCACACTGGTGGAGCCTAGTGTGGGGCTTGAACTCACGACCCTGACATCAAGACTGGAGCTGAAATCAAGAGCCAGTTGCTTAAAATTGTTTTACTTTAACTCTGCTCCTCTTTAATATCTGTTGCTGTCCTTAGTCATGTACGATACTGGAAGAAACTTTCATTGCATGGACTGTCTCATAGCTCTTTTTGTAGCCCTGTTACAGAAAATAGCCAGCTCTCTCTGTCCTGCAGGCTCTGGATTGGGCATGTACTGAGGCAGCATTCTCTGGTAAACAGCCTGGCCCCTTCCCTAGCCCCTAGCATTTCTGTTTCCATACTAGAAGCTGTTCTTTTTCTTCTTCTTCTTTTCATTCTCCCAATTTTACCTGTTTCTACTCACGCCATTAGATTTCCTCAAGACTTGCAAAGAAGAAATGCAGGAATGTGTTCAAAGCAACTAGTGATATATCATTTTTCTAAATTATTAAGTAATATTTGTTCTGAACTTAATATTATTTTAAGCCTTGAGTATCTTGCTGAGTAATACACTTAGTCTTCAAAATAAACAGAATTTGGGGATCCTAATGAATACAGCCCTGTCCACTACCACCACTCCTGCTAACTCTGCTTCCCCCAGTTCATGTGCTCACTGGGTTTGGGCTTGTTGTTTTGCTTAGCATGTACACATACGGGCTCAGGCTTGCTCATGACAACCTCATGAGGTTTAACACTTCACAAGGCTGGCATTACTCTCCTCTCCATTTACTAGATGAAGAGAAATGGAGGCACAGAGAGGTAACTCGCCCAGGGCCACCCAGCTAGTTAGTGGTAGAGTTTGTATTTGAACCAATGGCTCCCAGACTTCAAAGGCTGCCCTGTTAGCTTTCTGCTGCCACTCTTCAGTGGAAAAAGCCCACCCATCCTTGAGGGCTGCTCTTCATTCTGGTTTACCCACATCGACTCCTTTCCAGATTCTCACAGCTTTCATACCACTTCGGTATTTCGATACCTCCAAACACTGGTGGTTGTTGCTGTCTAGGGAAATCATCCTCTAAAAGCTACCTTGGCTTGATCGAAATTGAAATGCAGTTTCTCATGGAATTTGGGGTGTTTACCATCTCCTGACAGCCTGCTGAGTGCCTCCTGAAGCTGAGCATTTGTACCGAGCGGTAACATCACAAATGCCTATTTTGTTATTCTCTTGGATATACATGTTTAGGGAAGGCTGAGTTTATCTGAGAAGTGACACACTTTGGGTAGATTGTGTCTCTTGGCACTTCTCTTTTAGGTGTCCCTTTGCAGGAAGACCTGTGGCTCTCCTTTTCCTTGATGCGGCCTTCCTTTAATGACTCCTCTGCTTGTTGGCCATGATGGAGATTGTATGCTGGACAGTGTCCTGCAGTTATTCTGGGCAAAGCCATTGGCTTCAAATACATGTGGGCAGTTCTAGCACTTAGACGTAGTGGTAGACCATGGCCAATTAACTTAGCCCTCTGCATTTCCAGTTTCCCTGGGTGTTAAATGGAAGTGATGGTAATACTTTATATATTTCGAGGATTAAAAAAGATAATGTGTAAAAGGTCTAAACACAGGAGTGGTAAGAAACGTTAGCTACTGCCATTAGTATTACTCAACGGCTATTGCTGCTGCTATTTTCATAATCAGATTTTTAAATAGGATTTTTGTGTTATGACTCTTCCTTTTCTTCTAATTGATATAAAGGGAGTCCTTGTTTCTAGGTTTTAACATTGAATATTTATATAGTAAAATGGGAAGACAGAGCAGAGAAACTAACAGAAATACTTTAAGGTAAAAAATAAAGAGAATTTGAGGATATTTGGAAGAGATTTATAGTCAGCTAATAGATAACTTTGTGGTATCATAGTGATTTAAAAGAATTTAAGAAATGTGTATTGATATTTAATTGAATATCAGAAAATGTGTTTTTAATTCCCTCTATGTTCTCTTAGAGCAGGGCTTTGTGAAGCTGCTGAAACTATATCCAGAATTCAGTGCCTCTATGCATTTTTTCTGTGAAGGGTCATGCCTTTATTAAAGTCTAAAACCAGTATATCACACAATTCTTGGCACATACTTGGCATACGGTATGAAAGAATGTAAATGAAACAGGTGATGAACCATAGCCTTCTAAGCAGGTGCAAATTATCTAATCAGAAATGAAAGTTGTGGCACCATGGGGAAAAGTGGAAACCAGAGGCCAGAGGGGTCAAGGACTGTAAGAATATGAACTGGTTCTTATTTTACATTAATGTGCTATTTCCTAGGCTCAGCCTCTTTCAAGCATACATTTGGCTTGCGAGAATAATAAGATCTGGATCATAGAGTGTTGAGAAGTGGGAGGACCATGACAAGGGTAATTGGTATCATTCCTTGAACTAAGGTACAAGCCACAATCTCTTTCTCCCTTTTTGTGGGCTGGTAAAAAAGCTTGATTTTCTGGGTATTAGCACATGGATGAGGTGAGGGAATGGTGCCCAGAGGACTTGTAGTATATTAGCTACTTGTGTTAACTTGCCTACACTTTTCAAAGGGATTGCAAAATAGATACAATAAGTGATTGTAATTCACCATGTATTTGTCAGGGTACCTTTTGGGCAGGAGCAAAAAATTAATGAAATAGACCCTTTCACAGGAGAATCAAGAATTGTTTACAGAATCCTCATCTGTGAAGACAAGACTTCCGTTGTGAAGGTGAATTTATCTGGTTTGTGCTACTTGAACAAATATTTGTGTGTCTGTTCCGATCATCAGTGAACTAAAAATTAAGTTTATTCATATATTAAAATATCCTTATGATTGAAATTATTTTAGTACTGGTGTAAAATAACTAGGTCCTATTTGTTGAAAATATGTTTTGATGTAACCTTCCTGAGAATGTTTTAATATGCCTCCTTTTTAGTATTTAAATACTACTGGTCTCTACTCATGATACTTTTCCTTTCCTAGTTTCTGTGAAACCAGGTTGCCTTGAGTTTGCTTAACATTCTTTAGTCAGTTCTTCTCAAATATCTTCAGAAGTGGAATTGGAAGGAAGGAAGAGAAACCTGCCATTTCAGTTTTATTCAGGTTTTGGTCCCGAGTTTTGTGCATGCTCCACTTTCAGACTGGGGTCCTTAACTAAACTCATGGCTTCAACTGCCACCTACATGCTGACATTGCTCCATTATATTTCTTTAGCCATGAACTCCCCTTTGCATGATAGATGCCCATTTCCAGTTCTGTACTGGGAATTGGGTACTGAATATATGATAGTTTGACCTCAAAGTCAATGTATCATTTTTTTGTCCCAAACTTCTTATCTTTGTGCTTGCTCTCTGCCCAATCACCCAAACCACAAACCTAGACATTTTGGATCGATCCCTTCCTTCATAGTAGGAGCCCTAACCATGTACCAAATCCTTTTAAAGTTCTGCATTTTAATACTTACACATTTTACATCTCTTTTCACTCCATTGCCTTTCTATTCTATCGTCTACGCCCTCATGACTTCTTCGTTGTTGGATTAAGGAGCTGTGTTTACCCTTCTAGTCCTTTCTTCATAGATCTTGAAACCTGCAGAATAAATGCAAATTAAACTGGTATGCATTCAAGGATGCCTCACAGTTTTTAGGATTAAAGTTCATAGGATTTAACTTAATCCCAATGCCCTTCATCTTCCTCTGTTGATAACCTCTTGATAGGTTGATAGTCTCTTGAAACCATTAAATAATAATAATAGTTGACATTTATGGAGTACTTGCTATTTGTAAAACTGTTGTGCGCAATTTGTCAGGATTAAGTCAGATATGCAACAAAGCAACAAACCTACCAATACTGAGACCTACGGTGTTGGCACTGTCCTGGGTCATGCAACTAACTGGTGCATCACCTCTCCGAGCCTGAGTCATTTGGGACAACCAGTTCAACATTGGCAGCCTCGTGGTGATGGAATGAGTGGAGTGCACTGCAAACACCAGCATCCCCGGGACTCCACCGCCACTGTTCCATGTCCCAGATGGGCTCATTTCTTGTGTGTGAGAAGTAAATGAAAGGAGAGCAGAGGCTTTGGCTTTCCTCAGAATATCTTTTCATTAAAATTACGGTTTCCAAACTCTTTGGTCTTGGCTACCTACATCCATCAGATGGTAATAGATTTCAAAAGATTTGCAGTAAGTTTCCATATTAAAGCTATCTGTGGATTGGGGAAAATGTTTAACTTGCTATTTCTTTTACCTGTCAAATATGAGGGAGAAAGGATTGACACACAATTAGTATTTATTCTGTGTTCACTTTAAAAAAAAAACACATTGCTAAAACAGGTTATACTAATGAAGAGTTGTTATAAAGAATTTCATTATTTAGTTACTTTCTGAATAAACCTGCCAGTTGATTAAAATGAGCCTAATTTAATCAGCATTGTGTTGCATACTGAAGATAATTTAGGCTAATGTCAAGGACACCTTTATCTCTCCTTTGTAAGAAGGTATTGAAATAATGAGTGTAGCAAAAAGGAGTCAGAAAATGTTTGAAGTTTTTCATCTCTGCCTCTGGGTGGATATTTAAAAATCACACTTATCCTTTTTGCATGCAAATTAAACTGAAAGGCATTTTGTAATGTAACATTATCGTTATATTTTACAAAACAAATTTATTGAACTTTGATCTTTTGCTAATATTAGCTTGTGATTGTCAGAATGGTGACTTTTTATTATGCACCAGTGTAAATGAACTTTCATTCAGAACTTTGAGCAAACAGAAGTAGTAGGTTTTTATGCACCTTCATTGGAAAAGAAATCACTGTTAAACAGCAACTCTCATTTCTTCCAGCTTGCTTTTCTTAGGGCACTTTTTTCTCCTATATCCCTTCCCATTCCCCAAAGTCTTAATAGAGTCATCTGAATTCCTTTCTTCTTTTGCAGCAGTTAAACTCTCTTTTTTTTCTGATGATGCTCTTAGATGGAAGCTAAGGTGTCAGTGGGGGTCTGGTTCAAATCTGAAGTCAGCAGTTAAGGGATTACTAACTCCCTAGTGAGTTCCCTATACAAATGCCAAGTTGCCTTGGAAACAAGGCTAGTTATTTGAGTTGGAAATATTACCTTGTCTTTAAATGCCACAGAGGATGATTTGCTTACCTCTGTTGCATCTTCTCTCGGCCTAACATTGTGTTGAGATGTTTTCTGCTTAACTACTTCTCTAGTACTGATTGATTGACTGGAGCCACAGCCAAGTTTTCTTTTCTCGTGCTTTTAATTTTAAACATGATTTGCAACATTTAGAACTAAGGAAGTAATCCTTCTAATTTCTATTTTAGGATGGGAAGTTTTCCACTACTGATTGCCAAAAAAATGAAGTGTTATATATAGTTCACCAGATTTGACTGGCAAGAAATTTTAGTGATGAGTCATTTGTCATATGCTTAACAATGGAATCAGTGATGGGTTGATTAGGCAAAGTAGGTGGTTGTCTAAGTTCTATGAGACAGTGTTACTTGATGAAAGACTGGGCCTGATTGCTTCTGTGTGCCTGAAAGCCCCTGGCACCAACTCCAGCAAGTGGGTAGGAGAATGCGGTAGCAGCTGGAGGCTTACATTGGACTGCTCCTTTTCTCTGATGTAAACATTGATAATTTGCTAGTTGGATGGTAGAAGGAGGAGCTGGGGGTGCTGTGGACATATTGAGACAAGGTTTTCAGGTCAGTGGAACAGGCCCTGGCTTAATTTACCTGGCTCACCGAGGAGGTGAACTAAAAGGCACCTTCCTTACCACAGGGCTCAACCCTGCTTTGGTGGACTCACCAAATGGAGGGAGAAATCTAGATGACGGGAGGACAGGGCAGGGGCCCTTACCTTTTCAGACTGTGATCTCACACAGTGTGATTATGGTGCTGTGTTTCTGGGCCGAGGAATCACAACAGCAGCTTCTCAACCCTTGGGCCTCTGGGTTAGGAGTTGGGGAGTTCGGAGCATGGTGACAGACTTGGGAGTGAAGGGAGCAATGGCATGTCTTTGTGGGGCAAAGATCATTGTGCTCAGTAAAGTTCAAGTAACATGATGATTGGTGCTATGGGTTTTGGTTACAGTTTAGAGAAAGGCGTCGAAAGGCTACGTGTGTATGGTTTTGTCTTGTCTCCTTATTCCCTATTTCCTCCATGATGTCAGGATTCGATTAATAAAACTTTTTTTTTTTTTTAATTTAGATCCCCACTTCCCGGATGATGGGATTCATAGAAGAAGTTACTCTTGAGGGAGCCTGTCATGTCCTAGTTATTAATGCATCTATGCCTGAGTATTATTCTTGAAAAGCTATCTGTGAATCAATACATAACACATATTAATAGTTAAGCATGAAATTGTCTACAGATTGAAACACCTTGCTGTTCAACCTTATTTCCACATCTTACTTGCTCTTAGGTAGATATATGTTGGAAGGTTGGCAGAGTGGCAAGGTGGGGAGGGCACCGTAGATGAGGAACAGCTGCCTCTATACTCTCAGCTGGGGAGCCTACAGTTGGGCTGGATTTGAGGTCCATTCTCATGGAACAGTGTGGGGCAAGGGCTCCGGGCATAGCCAGTAGGAAAGGTGGCTAGCTTTCCATGTGCTCATATCATTTTAGAGTTCCTTGCTAAGCTTTGGGTCTTTTTTTTTTTCCCATCAGACAAAATATACGTAATTCTTGAGATGCTGATGAGGCACAGAATTAACCTAGTGAATGTAACATTTAAAGTTTTTCAATGGCAAGCTTGAGATGCTCCTTTTGTAGTGAGTTAGTTTTCATTGGTATAGCTTGTATTACTATTATTACAAAACATCATTGGCTCAAATATATTCTTCTACTATTGTTCTGCTTACTCATTCAGTAAAACAGTAGCTCTGTTTAAATGAGTTTTTAATGAACCATGATAGCAAGTAAGGCTCAGAGAATGACTAAGGATTTAGTATTGTCTCTATGTCACTAACATAGAGACAGTCATCAGAAAGCTTACCAATTGATTTAATAGTTTTTCCCCCATGTCTCTATAATAATTAGTTATTACATCATTACATTCGATTCCAAGGTTCACATTGCTTCTTTCCCAGTTTTACCTACTGTCATCTCTTTGAGAGAAAGCTGCATGTGTTCATGATAAAATCATAAATAATCACCTTCTCCAGTTTGGAGTCAATCTATCTCTATGTGATTAGTCAATTTCAGAGTTATTTTGCTTTATCTGACTGTGCAGTCTTACTTTTTATTAACACTTAAACAGTAGTATATCGTAGTTGTAACTTCATGAACAGGTACCAATGAAACAGTGGCACTTGGTGATGGGGATGGGAGGGAGAGGGGTTTACATTGTATCTGACAAGTGGGTCAGCTAGTTTATGGCTGCAGCATTTGCATATTTTCATTGTGGTTTGCGGTGGACACACTCAGGGCTATTAGTTGAACATTACTCTTAAATTGGGAATCTAATTAGTCTGAAGGCTCAGTGGGTGATCGAGTGTATCATCCTGAGGGACAGCAGAATGAAATCCCAGCCCTGTAATGTAAGCTGGGGAGTGTCATAGCTGAATATGTTTCACTGTGATTTCCAGATGATGCATAATACCTTTTTAGGTATCTGTGACTTTCTTAAAGGATGCTTATTAGCTCTTATGGGACAGGGGACCTTTGACTGTTGATAGGTAGGGGTGTGTGATGGTGTTGGTCTCCTTGGTTGTACAGATACAATGGGAATGTCTTGCCCTCTACTACATGATATATTGTTTGAAATGGCCCTATTAAATGTTTACCTCATTAGATTCCTTGCTTATGTGTAGATTACATACTATGTTAATCCATATAATCATGATATTATCTGGTAATGTTCCTTTTATAGATGTGCTATAGGTTATTAAGTGTGCTATATGGGAGACAACTGTAAATGAAAGGTTTTGTTTTGTTTTGTTTTTCAAGAGATGAATAAAGGGGAATTCAGGAACCCAAGTACTTGATGTACTTTGACATGTTTTAAAAAGTATATCCCTGAGTGAAAGGGGGGAAAAGTGGAGTTCTGTAGGGTGGAAGTCTGACATGGGTCTCACTGGGCCAGAATCAAGGTGTGAGCAGAGCTCCGATCCTTTCTGGAGGTCCTAGGAGAGAACCCATTTCTTTGCCTTCCAGAGGCACCTTACATTCCTTAGCTCATGGCTTCCTTTTCTTCATTTTCAAAGCCAGCAACGTAGCATCTCTCTAACCATTGTCACATTTCTCCCTGACCGCAGCTGGGAAAGGTTCTCCACTTTTCCAGATTTGGATGATCAGATATCCCCCTCCCCAGAATAATCCGGGATAATCTCTCTAGTTTAAGGTCTTTAATCTGAATCATAGTATAAAGTCCCTTTTGCCATGAAAGGTTAACACTCCTGGGTTCTGGGGGTTGGGGTGTAGACAACAAGGAGCATTATTCTGCCCACCACAGCCACCATCCTCTTTTTTGTGATGAGGACTGTAAAGCTGAGAGATGTTAGAGAGGCCAGTGGGTTTACCAACACCCATCCACGAAGTAAGATCGGAGCTATTTTTGGAGGTCTGTTTGATTCTGAATCTTATGCTCTTAGACACTTTGCTACACACAGCTCTGGGCTTTCAACACATAATTTTACCCATTGAAGGGGCTACTCTCTATCCCAGTGGCTTATAAGTGTTTGCATGTAATGTTTTAAGAATAACATGGGGGAAAAAAAGCAGTTTGGAGGGTTCTGATGTTTCAGAGAGTTAAAATAATTTCTCCTGAGGTAGGTGAGGAATGTGTGGCCAAGTATGGCCAATTTGGAGTTTATTTGAATGTGAGTTTATCTTAAATTGTGGGTGTTACACTAAATTCAACATGTCTGTTCTCATGGAGATTTGATGGATGAATGGATCAGAAGAGAGATTAAGTCATAACTATTGAAAGTAAAAATGAACTTTCAGAAATGATCTGCTTCATGGACAGCAGTGAAGATTCATCTGTTAAAATATGGATATGAGTCATGTTTCACAAATTTAAAAGCAGACATTTCCTTTATTTTTTGAAGGGCATGATAGAGATTTTTAATATGTGATGTTTTTGTGAAGATTTCGTTTTCTTTTGCTGTGCTACTATATGCATTCTTGTGGAGTAGATTTTCTAAAATTATATACCCTTCCCAATTTAACACAAAATTACTTCATATCTGCACCTGGCAGTTAAATTTTGGTTTAAAAGAAAGCTGTGGAAATTGTATGTTATTGGCATATTGCAAATCACCAACTGTGATTCTGCCACTGAAATTCAAACAGCATTTGTTCATGACACAGTCCAGATTTCATAATACTTGTGTTTTCTAAAAATGTTGGAGATAATTATTGAAGCTAATATACGTGTATAAGTTCTTCCATGTGTGGCATTTAAAGACACAATCTTTGTAATTTACAATCTCCATTTTCAGTTTGCAGAAAGGACTTGATTCTTGAAAGAACACACCGTTATAAAAAGTTAATAACAAAACTTGCATTTCATTTGCTTCCAATTAAACACCAAATGTCAGAACTTAATATCTTCAAAATCCATATTAAGCCACACACCTCGTGAGAAGTTTGATGATATTAAAATCAAGTACGGAAATTCAAAATCTCAGTGAAGAGCTTGAAATGGATATTGGTAGTTAACAGGGTTACCAAGGTACCTTGACTCTGTCTTATTTCCCAAGTTGAAAATTGTAAATTGGATGTTACTGGATGGATGAGCATTCTAGTGCAGGATTATCAAACTATGGCCTGTGGGCCAAATTTGGTCCATCACCTGCTTTGTAAATAAAGTTTTATTTAAACCTCGTTGTGCCTTTTTTTTAAAGATTTTATTTATATATTTGTGTGAGAGGGAGAGAGAGAGAGAGCACAAGCAGGGGGAGTGGCAGGCAGAGCAGGCAGAGGGAGAAGCAGGCTCCCCGCTAAGCAAGGAGCCTGATACGGGACTCGATCCCAGGACTCTGGGATCATGACCTGAGCTGAAGGCAGTGGCTTAACCAACTGAGCCACCCAGGCATCCCATCGTTGTGCTTTTTTATTTATGTATTGCCAGCAGCTGTTTTTGTGCTACAATGGCCTAGTAGAATAGTTGTGACAGAGGCTGCATGGATTGCACAGCTCCAGAAATATTTACTAGTTGGACTTTTCACAAGTTTACTGACCCCCTCATCTAGCAGAATGTCCGTGTTACTAATCCTGGGAGATTCTTGCCAGTCGATGTCAGATAAACAGACTGATTTTATTTTTGTTTATGGGAACTTCAGTGTATACATACAAACACCTTTCTGTTATTTATAACTGCTAAGGATTTCTTTTCCCATTTATGTTGCTTATTATAAGGTTGAGTGGCCCAGCTATCCAACCTACTTTAATTTCTTCTTTCCACTTTACCTCCCTCCACATTGTTTGATCAGCAAATTATAGATGATGCCACAGCAGGGTTCTGAGCTTCCTGTTTGTCTACATGTCTCTATGACCTTATGATGGTTTTCTTTTTTGTCTTACGAATTGATTGACGATATATATATATATACTCATGGAAATATAATTTGTTCAAAATGACAAAACCGTCTTTTAGCATTGGAGAAGCTTGAATTGGAGGTAGGTAGGAGTGTTTGGGTTAGTCATGGTTCTACTTTCCTTGGAATGCCATGTTTAGTTTACTAGGCGTAGGGTTGTAGGGTGAATGATCAAGGTGGTGCTGGTCCTTAGCACTTTATTACTCTGAGATTTTAAAGTGCTGCCACTGTTTAGTTCTCAGAAGAAATAGATTGCATTTTAATTTTCATGGTATTTTGTAATGCTGTATTATGAAAGTATAATTTTGAAATAATTTTATAGTGAGAAAAGTTGCAAAAATAGTTGCATATACCCTTCATCCACCTATAATGTAAAATCTGATACAGTGTAGTATAATTATCAAAGATAGAAAACTAGTAACATTGAGTCAATACTGTTAACTAACCTACAGCAGTCTTTTGAATGTTGCCTCTTTTCTACTGATGTCCTTTTTCTAGCGCAGGATCCAGGCAAGGACCTCATGCTGCACGTAGTTCTTGTTTCTCCTCTGTCTCTTCCAATTTATACAACTTCATTAGCCTTTCTTTTGCCTTCATCACTTTAATAGTTTTAAAGAGTGTGAGTTATTTTATAGATTGTCCCTCAACTTGGATTTATCTGATGTTTTCTCATGATTAGATCAAAGATACGCATTTTTAGCAGGAATACCACCAAAGTAATTTTATGTCCTTCTCTGTGCATTTTATCAGAGGGTGATATGACTCATTATTGGTGATGTTAACCTTCGTAAAGTGGATTCTGCCAAGTTTCTCCCCTGTAAAGATACTATTTTTCTCTTTTTAATGAAAAAGTATTTTGTGGGGAGATACTTTGAGATATGCAAGTACCCTGTTTCTCGTGATATTCTCACTCAGTGATATTAGCGTCCATTGGTGATCTCACCTGCAGCAATTATTACTGTGAAGATTGCCTGTGATGACTTCTATTTCCATCATTCCTTCTCTTTTTATTAATTGGAATGCTACAGTATAGAAGAACTGCCCATTTCTACCATTAATTATTTCTTTATTTATTTGTATCATTATGGACTTATAGATATTTAGTTTGTTTTTGGGTTAAAACCCAATTGTATCATTATTGACTTGTTTATGAGTTGTCCCAGCTTTGGCTATTGAGAGCTCCTTTGGGTCGACACCTGATTCTCTTTGATGTGCCTCTTTCACTTTTGAGTACTCTTACTTTTTAGCATCAAAGGTGTACCAGGCCCATCGTGTATTTTCTCTGCCCCAACCCTGGAATTAACTATTTTTTTTTAAGGAGCCTTTGTTCATTTATTGGAAGATGGTAACAGAAACCAAGATCCGGGTGCTTGTGTTCCTTCATACTGTGCGTGGTTGCTTCTAGGACAGCTCAGTGGGGGGAGCTAAGAACCACACATGCGTTAACATTCATCCTTACCTGTCTGTCTACTTACCTACCCACTTATAAAAAAACACATGTTCATATTGATGCCTCTGATTTTAATCTGATATCACAGTTTATTTCTTTATTTGTAACTTCTGTTTCTGACAAGAAGAATTTTGACTCTCATTATCCAAAATATTTTTCTTTTTCATTCATTCCTGGGGTGTGTGTGTGTGTGTGTATAGTAGTGTGAGGATTTCTAAACCATACGCGTGTGAGAAACAAATTTATATGACAGTTTTTTTTTTTTTTTGTCTCTAGCCTTACATTAAATGGTGAAAATAGTTTTTCCAAAGTTACTTGTCTTTTCCTCCCCACTAACCTCATGCTCCCGTTTTCTTTTTCTTTCATCCCTATTCTTACCAACTCCTGGGAGACAACTGTATCTTTTATCCTTCTTATGCACAAATGGGCAGACATATGTATAGTTTTTAATACTCATACCTCCTATGTGAAAGGTACCTTATATCTTTTGCTATATATGTAGTACTACAGATCATATATATACATTATATATAGAAATGCATTGTCTTTTCCACGTAATATATCATTTACAAAAAGATTTAAATCTACCCCATCTCCCTTAGTGTTCTGTGATATAAAACCATTTTCTTATTTTTTACCAATAGAATTTCGGATATGAAACGTACAACTTAGAAATACAAAAGTAAGGCATCAAAACTCAGGGGAAGACTATGTCTTTGAAGTTTTGCTTCCTAAAACATAATATTCCTGGGTACTTAAATGTCAGTATTTTTCCTCTGTAGATTTATGTCAAATGTGGTGTAACTTTGGTAGCAGTTTTATTTTTAATTTAATTTTATTTAGATTCAACTAAGTAACATATAATGTATTAGTTACAGAGGTAGAGTTCAGTGATTCACCTGTTGTTTGGTAGCAGTTTTAAATGCCTTTGTTTGTAAATGCAAATTTACCTTTTATTTCTAGCTGGTAGCAGTGTTTGATGAGCAAGATCCACATCATGGAGGTGATGGCACCAGTGCCAGCTCCACAGGTACCCAGAGCCCCGAGATATTTGGCAGTGAACTTGGCACCAACAATGTTTCAGCCTTTCAGCCTTATCAAGCAACAAGTGAAATTGAGGTCACACCTTCAGTCCTTCGTGCAAGTAAGTGAAAGCTCTTTCTTCTCTGCGTGTTTCATCTTAATTTACAGGGATGCCAACTCCTGTTATCCAGCCATGCTCCTGTGAATAGAATTCATTATCTGTTTTTATCAAAAATTGATTAAGTTTAGAACCTGGGCAAATGTCTTTTGCTGGAGAGGTAGGCAAGAGTCTTCACATTTTAATACATTGGGCTTACTTTATTTTAGATGGTAGACTTTTTTAATTGCTCTCCAAAGGTAAATAAAGATGACAGTTAAAGTTATATTCTCAGATTTTTCTTTCTGTGTTTTTCATCTGAATGCTAGATCAAATAGGAAATAGTTAAAGGTCTTAACACTGAACCCAAACATAGTATCTTTGATTGATAATCAACTTGGATACAATCATTACTTAACTTTATCTGAAGAGAGGGTGGTGAAGGGACCTCAGGGCCAGAATTATCAGAGATCTGGAAGAGCTGCTATTAGAATACCCTCTGAAGGAAAGAAAATATAGGGCTTAGTGAGTTTATATTAAGAATCCGGGGACTTAGAATACTCAAGTTTTAGGACACTTGCCTGAAGAATTCTGTTGGCCGTTCCTGGAAGGTTTACACAAAAATGTGAAGAACTTTTGCTAAAAACAAATTTAGTGTTTGTAATGGTCTAATCTTATAATTGAGCACTTTTTAAGAATAAGAAGGTCCATTTCAAGAAATTTGTAAGTCAGAAATCATTTATCTTTTAGTCACCTTTATTTAGAAACATCGATGTTTTTCAAGTGTTATGTGATTTTACCGGTAGTCTTTTTCTTTTTTTTTTTAAAGATTTTTATTTATTTATGTGACAGAGAGAGAGAGTGAGAGAGAGGGAGAGTGCACAAGTAGGGGGAGCAGCAGGCAGAGGGAGAGGGAGAAGCAGGGTCCTCGCTGAGCAAGGAGCCTGATGCCGGGCTAGATCCCAGGACCCTGGGATCATGACCTGAGATGAAGACAAATGCTTAACTGACTGAGTCACCCAGGTGCCCCTAATTTTACCAGTAGTCTTGTGTGATTTTACTGGTAGTCATCAGTAGATCTTCTTCATATACAATAGGTAATGATATATAATAATATGTGAAATTCTATATAGAATATAGTTAGATAATATTTAGAATATAGTTTATTCTTACAAAATTTAGGTTTGTTTGTACTTACGTACAAACATATTTTAAATTAATTTTGTGGAAATAGCATTTGATTACTACACGGATATGCTCTTTTAAAAATCTTATCTTGGATTTGCTTCGGACAATGTTTTTCCAAACATGAGGTGCGTACCACGTATGGTATGCAAGGTAATATGTAAGTGGTACACTAGTTACTTTACTTTCTTTTATTGTATACCAGCTCATTAAGCCCATGCTTTAATGATTATCTGCTTGGAATAATCTCATTTATAAAAAGTGGATTGCCTAAATTTGATTTTTTTAAGTTTCTGATGAAGTGTTCAATAATTCATCAGTTTCTTAAAACACCCAGGGCTCATTACATCATGTGCCCTTATTAACGCCCATCACCCACTTCCTCTCCAGCAACCCTCAGTTTGTTTCCCGTAGTTAGAGTCTCTCATGGTTTTTCTCCCTCTCTGATGTCTTCCCATTCTGTTTTCCCTCCCTTCCCCTACAGTCCTCTGCCCTGTTTCTTACCTTCCGTAAGTTTTACGAGTGAAATCATATGATAACTGTCTTTCTCTGATTGACTTATTTCTAAATATGATTTACAGTAAATTTTAATTAAATAAGAATACAGGTATTCAGGTGCCTGATATTTGGAAAATAGTGTCTTTATGTGAATAATTACCCTCTAATGTATATAATTAAATATAGAGCTTTTTTGTGTCTTATTGTAGTTTTTAATTCATGTTTTATAAAGGATGAACTTTTACTTTAGCTGCACCTTAAAAAAGTGTTAGAGGAAAGGTAAATGCTGGCTTTACGTTAAGAAGAATTTGAATGGCATACTTTACATCAAGTTTTGTCTTTTGTTCTGGATGCAACGACATTTCTCAAACACCACCACCCACATTTGGCTGGTGTGTTTAAATTTAAATGCTGTTTTTAACACAAAAGATCTCTTTTACCTTGTTTTTAGTGAGCAGAGTTTATATTGGAAGCATTGGCAATGTCTTGTAGCCATCAGTGGGAGAATACATAAATATTACTTTCTAGTTCTGAATTTTATTTTTTTAATTTTTTTAAAGATTTTATTTATGTATTTGACAGAGAGAAAGAGATCACAAGTAGGCAGAGAGGCAGGCAGAGAGAGGGGGAAGCAGGCTCCCTGCTGAGCAGAGAGCCTGATGTGGGGCTCAATCCCAGGACCCTGAGATCATGACCTGAGCCAAAGGCAGAGGCTTTAACCCACTGAGCCATCCAGGCACCCCTCTAGTTCTGAATTTTATATGCTAAGTTTATTTAGATTTTATGGCTTTGGCAGTCATTGGGTAAGTGTATGGTAAGCATCTACTAAATGCAAGGTTTGGTGACTGTGTAAAAGTTTCCCATTATATACGAGTCCCTTATCTATTAAGATGGTTTTTCATATTGTTTTAATACCACTGATTCAAACATAATACAGGAGTTGGACAATGCTAGGCCGGGCATTGCAATATGTAATGAGTCCATAGTTGAGTTAATAAGGCCTAGTCCTTGTCCACAAGCAGTTTATGTTTAGTGGTCTTTCTGGTTTACTAATAGGAAAATAAAGAAGCCAGCAATATGTAGAAATTTGCTAAATTGAGGAATAATCAACTCTAATTAGGGGCATGGTTAGTAAGAGATTTTAGATAAACTCCTAATGCTTACCTTGAAGAAAGAAAATGATAACTTTCCTATGTTTTCCAAGTCTTGCTCTGATTGAATTCACTCCTCTCCTTTGCATGAAGAATTGATGGAAGCTAAGAAAAGTATGCAATTTTTTTTGACAAAAGAACAGTGGATATTAAGTTTGAGAATTAAGATAAAGCCTAAGTGAATTTAATACACAGAATTCTCATTGTAAGATCTTTTTATGCTTTTTTAGAAGTTGCCGCAAATTTGTCCTTTTAGTACATATAAAGTGAGAACCCTGATTTAGTTGAATTAGCCATTTTCAGGTATAAGTGATATTTTCCCATGAGGAACAATTGACAATATCTGGAGATAGTTTCGGTTGTCACAGCTGGTAAAGATGGGGGTTACTGTGAGCATCTGATTAAGGCCAAAGATGTTACGAAACATCCTATAGGGCATAGGACCATTGTCCATATCAATTCTCTAGCCCAAAATGTCAGTAGTGCTGAGGTAGAGAAACCCTGAATTAACGAATCATTGTCCTGATGGTCAAAAATAGCAGTTATCTAAGAGAAGCTAAAACTGACACTTGAGAAACATTTTCTTGAACAACGTTCTGAATAATACCTGATTTAAATGAAACAACAACAAAAGAATAGCAGTCATATGCTGATGGGTGAGTGGAACACCGCTTGAATATTTGATATTAAGGAGTTATTTATTTCATTTTAGGTGTGCTGTGTTATCGAAATTATTTTCTAAAAAGTCTGTATCTATTTGTAATATATAACAAAGTAGGTATGGTTGGAAATTATCTATCTGGAATTTGCTTCAAAGTAAATAGGCTGGGATAGTAGAGGAGAGGCTACGTGGGGATTCCGTATACTATTCTACTTCTGTTTGTGTTTGAAATTACTCTAATAAATGTATGTATGTGTTTGTGTGCATGTGTGTGTTTTTAAAGGAAACACTTTTTGAAGGCACTTATTTAACACTTTCAAAGTTTACTTAATTCCTGTTTTCCTTGAACTTTGTTTCATTTAATATAACTCAAGAGTTTTAACCTAATATCCTTTTAGGCTTGAATATCTTTCATTGGTCATCTTTTCACATTTCTCTCAAACAAAGAAAATACATCCAAATGTTAACTCTTAAATTTTTAT
This sequence comes from Potos flavus, assembly GCA_028534135.1. Lineage (NCBI taxonomy): Eukaryota > Metazoa > Chordata > Mammalia > Carnivora > Procyonidae > Potos > Potos flavus. Next base: position 96,035,218 of record CM052897.1, read on the forward strand.
ATAATACAAATGTAATGGTGATCATTATTAGTACAGAACTGATCGAAGTAGTGTAAATATCCAATATAAAATTTTTGCCGGTTAATGTGGAAATAAATGAGAACATGCTGTTTATTCAGAGCTTGCTATAGCACAGGACCCAGCCACCATCACTTGTGTTTGGCAGGCAGGGAAGTGGGAAAGCTTTATAGTAAAACAAAGGGGAGGCTTTAGATGTGCCCTGATTGGTAATTTTGGCATAGAATAGCTTTAGGTGGGCTACCTAGAAGCTGAGTATCCTTTGTAATTGGTTAAAGGTGCGTGTTTGACTTTCTCTGGCTTTTCCTAAGTCTAAAGCAGAGTCAGAAATTAGGGAAACTGGGTGCCTGGGTGGCTCAGTGGGTTAAAACCTCTGCCTTCGGCTCAGGTCATGATCCCAGGGTCCTGGAATCAAACCCTGCATCGGGCTCCCTGCTCAGTGGGAAGCCTGCTTCTCCCTCTCCCACTCCCCCTACTTGTGTTCCGTCTCTCGCTGTTTGCTGTGTCTCTCTGTCAAATAAATAAATAAAATCTTTAAAAAAAAAAAAAGAAATCGAGGCACAAAACCTATTGGTACACTCAATGAAATTTGCCAATTAAATTAACTTAAAAAAAAGAAGGAAAAAAAGAAATTAGGGAAGCTGTCAATTATTAATCCAGTCCTGTCTATATTGGGCTGACTGTTACAGGGGTTATTGCCTGGCTTCCTGAACTGGTTGCTGCAGATAGTAGTCTAATTTCCTGGACTGGTTACTCTAGGTAGCAGACTGGCTTATTAGGTTGGTTTCTACAGATCGTGGATTAGATTTTCATTTTTATGTACAATCTGGTCATTGTCCATTTTTATTATTTTTTTGAGAGAGAGTGTGTGCATGAGTCGGGTGAGGGAGGGGCAGAGGGAGAGGGAGAGAGAGAATCTTGACCTGGATCTCAGTTTCATGACCCTGAGATCATGACCTGAGCCAAAATCAAGAGTCAGATGCTCAACTGACTGAGCCACCCAGGCACCCCAGGAATTATTTTTATTATAAGTGTATCTCTTTAAATGGGGCTTTCTCCCCACTAGTTCACTCTGATTGTTGAAAAATATTAAATTTTTCTAGAATAAGAAATTGTTATCTGGGAAATCTTGTTCACAGAAGTGAGTAGAAGGGCATAGATGGAGTTTGTTCCAGTGCTGTTATCGGCCCTTCAACCCCCCTCCAAGTTAAGCACCAAACATCAATTAGTGATCCTTCCTCAAGTTATTTCTATTGATTTATCAGTGGAAAGACAACTGGCTTATGTCTTCCTTTCATTTTGTTAAAAGAAATGAACTGGAAACATTGAGTGGCAAAAGGATTTGTTACCTGGAGTCATTGACTTTCTCAACATCAAGGCCATTATTTCAAAATGACCCTTTGTTTGGCATCCTGGAGGTTTAGTTTTTGTTTTTTGTTTTGTTTTGTTTTTTCTTTTTTGAGACATCTGTCTGTCTATCTATCTATCTATCTATGTCTTTCTATCTATTTATTTAGAATCTCAAGCAGATTCCATGCTAAGTGTGGAGCCCCACATGGGGCTCAATCTCATGACATGAGCCAAACCAATTGTCGATGCTTTACCAGCTGAGCCACCCAGGTGCCCCATCCTGGAAGTTTTTAGGTGCAGTGGTATATATCAATTGTAAGATTCAGGATAGGTGATGCTTAGTTTTTACTTTTTAATTTTTTAAATATGTGTGTGTGTTTCAACTGTCTTGTGATGTAGAAAAGCTGTTCAGAGCATCCTTAGGACTTTCCTAGACTCAAGGCACTTTTGCCTTCATAGACCCCTCCTACCATAATAATAGCAATAATAAAAATTATATTTCATATAACTTTAAATATTTCGGTATTTTATTTTTTCTGTCATGCAAAATTTCATAGTTTTCATGGACTAAAAGTATCATTTTCATATGATGTGAGAAAAAAACATTTAGTGTATCTCAAAGTTCATCTTGTTTTCCTTCTGATTTTTTTTTTAAGATTTTATTTATTTATTTGACAGAGAGAGAGAGAGAGAGAGAGAGATCACAAGTAGGCAGAGAGAGAGGGGGAAGCAGGCTCCCCGCTGAGCAGAGAGCCCAATATGGGGCTCGATCCCAGGACACTGAGATCATGACCTGAGCTGAAGGCAGAGGCTTTAACCCATTGAGCCACCCAGGTGCCCCTTTCCTTCTGATTTTAAAAGAAATTAAGTGTCCGACTCTTGCAAGCAGAGAAAGTCAATTATATGGTTTCGTTTACTTTTGGAACATAAAGAATAACACGGAGGACATTAGGAGAAGGAAAGGAAAAGTGAAGGGGGGGAATCGGAGGGGGAGATGAACCATGAGAGACTGTGGACTCTGAGAAACAAACTGAGCGTTTTAGAGGTAGGGGGGTAGGGGGATGGGTGAGCCTGGTGGTGGGTATTAAGGAGGGCATGTATTGCATGGAGCACTGGGAGTGGTGCATAAACAATGAATCTTGGAACACTGCATCAAAAACTAATGATGTATTTTATGGTGACTAACATAACACAAAAAGAATTTTAAAAAAATTTCAGCTCAGGTCATGATCTTAGGGTCCTGAGATTGAGCCCCACATTGGGCTATGCACTCAGCAAGGAGTCTGCTCGAAATTCTTTTTCTCCCTCTGCCTCTGTCCCTCCCCCTGCTCTCTCTCTCTCTTTCTCTAAATAAAGAAATAAAATATTTTTTAAAAGATAAAACATTTGGGCCTCCCGAAAGCACTGTGGGTCCCAGGCATTGGGCCTCCTCTGCCTCCTGGATATATATCAGCCCTTAGGGCTGTTGACAAAGGAGAAATGGGTTCAAAGAGCCAGCATTTCATCTTGACCACTTTAAGGACAATGGAGCCACTTCAGGAAAAGATGCAAATCTTATGTGAAGATCTAGACTTCAAATCCCTGAAACTTTTGGTGTCCTGGCATTGCTTGGATGGTCTTTGCTTCCTCTCAGACACTGTTCATTTTGAAGATTTGGGCAAGATTAGTAATCACTCTCAGCCTCAATTCCACAGTCTCTAAGTGCCTGCCTCAGGATCGTTGTGTATAGTAAATGAGGTCTTTAAAGTACTAATAGAGTGCTGGGCACATGATAAGCACAGATAACAGGAGATTGTAGAATGGTGATGATGATAAAAGATGTCTCTTGAGTGTAGACTTTATGGATGTTTTAAGGGATTGAAAAGTTACAGAACCCAAGTAAATAGGACACATACTCTTTTTTTTTTTTTTTAATTTTTAAAAGATTTTATTTTTAAGTAATCTCTATACTCAGTGTGGGGCTTGAACTCAGAACCCTGAAATTAGGAGTCACATACTCCATTGACTAAGCCAGCCAGGTGCCCTGATGGGACATACATTCTTGAATAGGACACACTGCCTCTCTTCAATACACAGACTGGAACTGTTTTCTCTTAACCTCATAATTCTGTGATACATGTTTAAGTGTCTCTCTTTTTCAGTGTTCACAAATCCAGGTTTTGAGAGACCTAAAGTGTTCAGGGACACATTATGAGAGACCTAATGTGTTCAGGGACATTTCCTATGCAAATAAATCATTGAGTTCAAGTCTAGTGATTTTTTTCACTCTGTGATTTTTTTCTTTGTTTTTTAATTCTCAAAGACTTTCTTGTAGAGGTCAGACATTCCAGGGTAGCCTGATCTTAGAATGGTGGCAGAATTCTTATTCACTCCAGAAATCTAATTTTTAAGTATTTCCTCTGGAAGATCCAGACTGAAGATTCAAGATTCTTTTGGAACTGCCACATGCCCTAGTAATTGCAAAATTTCTGGAAATAGTGTTGCTGTAGGAATGTTGAGAAAGTGTCTGATTTGTTAGATTGTGTGTATGTTTACTGTGTTTTAAGTCTTGTAACATTTTTAACATTTCTAAGCTATGTTAATTTTACAGTTTTTATCCATTGCTGGCAACATTTTATTGAAATAGTGCTGTTTGATTAATTGATAAGGTTTTAGTAGCTTCCTAACTTTTGGAAGTAAAAGAGATAGTAATAATTATTACAGAAGGATTGTGTCCTAAAGTTAGCACTCACTCCCCTTTCTTGATCTCTTAATTTTTTTCTTATTCCTAAGCATTTATAGATTGATTTTGCCTTGCTAAGAGATCCAAGATCTTTGGTTTAGAGATCTATTCTTTAAACATTAACTGGTAGTAGAATACTGTTTTCTGGATTTGATTTAAATATATATTGAAAAATAGAAATAATATTCCTATTGTATTTCCTTTTAACTTGTGTAGTGGAGCATAGCATACAAATGGTATTCTCAGTATTTCAAATAATTACCTTCTTACTGTGCAAGTTCTATTCAGCATATAAAACTCATCCAGTTTTGTTGTAGATGCAATCTGATTATTACATGTTGACAAGGTCATATATCTATTAATTGGATTGGAGATGGGATACAAAATTGCTGTAATTATTGTAATTTTCTAGCTAATTGCAGGGTTGGTGGTGAATATTTTACTTCTGCAAAATGAAAAACAGTATTCCATCAGAAGTTGTTTTATGGGGTTTCAGACATTTTGTTTTATATCTTTGTTGCTTTTTACCCACAAAGTATCTCTTTTGTATTTTTTGTGTATTGATCTGCCTCTGAATGTCAGAGTGCTCATTGGAAAGGATCAGTGGAAGCAGGCACAGGCAGAGCCGAGTAGTACTCTCAGCTACCTCTTTGTTCTGGTTGCCACGTTACGTCTATTGTTTATTTATAAATTGGAGTATTCTCCTTTCAGACCTATAATAAAGGTTGGATGGGTCAGAACCAATTGAAAGAGGGATCGTCTTCGCTGCTCTCTTGTCACCTGTGCCACACTCAGAAATATTCCCTGAAATAAGCATTTTTAAAATTAAATTCAGATTGTGTGTCCTTTTTTTTTTCTGTATTAAAAAATAAGTGAATTGTTAGCCCACTTAGTATTGTAATAGGGGGCTTATTTTGCATATTCTCTCTCATACTTTTGCTTTTTTTAAGCTAAGCTAGCTTTCAAAGCTGGAAGCCAAGTTGACATTTTAAAAATAATGGTATGTACACAAGGTGAGTGTGTTTGGAGGATTGCAGATGGGTGGGGACTGAGCTACTGAGGGGGAGTTGGGAACTCACTGCAGAAGATGGTAAAAGCAGACTGATGTTTATTCCCTGCTGAAATATAAACTGGAGGCGCAGGTGAAAATTGCCAAACCTAATGAGCAATTTGGCAGATAAGACGGGCTGTCAGGCGACTGCAGATCAACAGCAGGCCCACTGTCTGCGAACCAACTTGTTTGTTCCAGAGCACTACATTTAAATACCATAAATACGATCTTTTTTTCATCGATATTTGGTATCACAAAGATGCCTCTTTTATCCTTCAGGTTTCCAATTAAAGAACCAGTAATCAGCATATGGTGATTTTGGTTGTAAAATAATTTTAAACTTGTGAAATGTTTCCTCCATAAAAAAATGAACAAAATATATTTTCCACACATCAGAACACAAGTAATATGAGGTTTTAAAATACACTAATAAAATATAAGTGATCACTTGCTTCATTGGGCTGAAACATTTCTTTATGTTGGAACATTCCAAAGTAACTTTGTAGTCTTTTCAGTGTTCTGAGCCATTTATATCTGCTTACTTTACCTAAGAATCCTTTCTTTCCATGGAGCGCATGAACATTTAGACACGTGTATGGCTTCTCCCCATTGAGGCTGTCAGTATATTACATTGTGTAAGGGGCATATGAAAAAGATACTCCTGTCTTTGTAGAATTGTAGCAGTCAGTCCCTAAACTTTGAGGTCCACCTCCCCTCTTTTTACCACTGGGAACCTTAGTCTCAAGTAAACGAATTCAGTCTGTGGTTATGGTATAGCAGTGGCTCAGGGCTTCATGATGAAGAAGCTGACTTACTGCCCAAAATATATGAACCCTTACTGTACCTCAAGCTCCCTTTGTGGCATTGCCAACACCTGACTTGGAGTCAAAGCCTCTTTGCACTTCTTATGTAGCATTAAGTATTTCTGAGCTGTCTTTAGGCAGAATAAACATTTGCTCCTTACATTCTTTAACTACATCTGTGTGAAGCACTTAATTTTTAACAAATCCCTACACATATGGAATCTAATATTTTACACTTAATGATAGTGACCGTCCAGTAGTCAGAGGAGTATTCGTTTTCAGAAATTCTCTGCCCCATGTAATCATGTGGACTTTTAGCCTGTAGTTAGCAGGTGATCCTTGGACAGTGCTTTCATCTGAAAAAGCTTGCCTGTAGGGGGTTCCCAGTGCTGCCTCAGCAGGATCTCCACACCTCTGACATGTGGCACATTAGGAGGGGGTGAGTTACAGGCTCTACCAGAAGTTGCCTTTGAAATTAGACCCAAACCATGTGGAACTGGACCCCTCTTGCATGAAGCTCTTTGTATCCGTCAAAACCTGCTCAAATTGTAGAACATTTCTTACAGATTTGTTTCCCCCCCAGAGTTTTCTCTGCTGCCTGAACACTTCTTCTTTCCTCCCTTCTTTTTGCCCCCAGCTATTACATTTTACTTGACCCTGAGGTCTTGCCTTGTACTCTCGCTTTTGTATGGGAATCTACCTTATTTGCCCAAATATATTATCTGTTTATCAAATATAGAAATAGTGACACTTGAAAATTTGTAAAGGTTATATAGTTATGGATATATTAAGAAAGTACAGTTCAGGGGCGCCTGGGTGGCTCAGTTGTTAAGTGTCTGCCTTCGGCTCAGGTCATGATCTCAGGGTCCTGGGATGGAGCCATGCATTGGGCTCCCCACCCAGCAGGAAGCCTGTTTATCCCTCCCCCCCTCCTCTGGCTTGTGTTCCCTCTCTCGCTGTTTCTCTCTGTCAAATAAATAAATAAAATCTGAAAAAAAAAGTACAGTTTAAAAAAAAGCAAGAAAACCCATGTCCAAATGGCAGTAAGAAGTATAATACATAGAGAATATAATTGTATGAAAATGTTTTAGTAGACAAGATTAGATTGGAAACAAGATTTTTCTTTCATTTTCCCATTCTAACCAGGTATGTAGGTTCTCTTTTCTGTTAGCGCATGTCACAGAGAGGCCCATATTGTGGATTATTTTGTCAGCATGAAAGTCTGGCAGATAAAATCTTTTCTTCTCTTCTTGCTGCACTTGATATAGATCTCTTGTTTACTTCTTGAGACGGTGTTTGCTTATTTATTTTTTCATTGCTTTTAATGTCAGAAATGGCTTTGCATTCCCAGTTGTGTTTGCTCCTGTGCCCAGCTGGAGATGGGCTTCATATCTCAAGATCATTGTGTCAGTTGCAAGTAGTGAAGGACCGAGAGGAAGCTACACAAAAGGCACAAGGCACTTGGTAAATGCACCTGTGATATTTTAACCCCTTCTGATTTTTTTCTTGGAATGCACAGGTAGTAAGTAGTCTGTGAGGGCCACATGTGAAAGAAAAAAAGCTTAGGTCTGTCTCAGTATGTGAATTCATTACGTTATTTTGCATTTACTATATTCATTTATATTGACTTATAAATTAATCATATATTAATTTTCAGTGATCAGTGTATTCCCTACATTTCAGCAGATAGTGTTTCTCCTTTATAAAGACTCTGGTCACTACAGAGTGCGCACCTCCTATGGCTCAAGTTGTGTGAGTGCACATAAGGGTGTTCATGCTCGAGGAACACGTCTGAGAAAGGATCGATAGTGCCTTCTCACAGAGATCTTTCTTCTTCAGCTCTTTCCCTGTCTTACATTTGGGGCTTCCTTTAAATATTTCCGCCATATTGGCAATTGATAGCACGTAGGTCTAGAATTTTCATAACTCTGAAGAGGGGCTAATGCTTTCATTACCTCCTCTACTTTTTCTCCGTCTTGGTCTCATTGATCCAAACCACTGACGGTGCTTCTCCTTAAATACCGTCACACTGTGTGTTCCCAGCCCGATCGCCTTTCTATTTGTATTCTCTTTCAAAGTTGCAGGATGTTTTCTGTCAGTCCTGGGGATTAAGCAGCCACCATTTTCAGCTCTTTCTTACAGAGTGACGGAGAAATGCAGCAGCTGTGTTTCCACCAAATCATATGGCAGCGCTTTCTTGTTCGCAGAATGGGACCCTGGTAATAATAAGAAACTTACATATATACATATGTTTGTATGAATATATGTATACGTATACACAACTGATATTTAGTGAGATTATGTATGGAAGGAGTATAAGAGTAACTTCAGGAAAATACATCATTTTATGAAGATGATCCCCATGTTTACAGATGGCAAATTACAATGGGATCAGTCTAGGAAGCCTCAGACCAACCATAATATGGGAAAAGGCATTTCAAAATACAGGCTTACTCAACCTATCATCAGTTTAATTAAAATGTAGTTTGTACCATGGCTGATCCGTTAGTTAATTTGTTATTTAAAGCAGCTTGAGAAGTATTTATTTTAAATATAGAATTCGTGTTAATGAGTTGGAAAAGAGTATTCCATTGCTTGGCAGAGATGTTACAGCATAAAGATTTATGACTTGATACAACAAAACCAGCTGGCCATCAGCTTGCATAAGAATATATGAGTACACGTGCATATTTGATAATAGCCATTCTTTTGTACCCAGAGTAATGGGGTGTGAGTGGGAGGCATAAACAAGGTCACTGATGAATCAGAAATCCTAGGAGAAAACTGTACTGAATTCTGAGTACTGGTTTGGGATGCATGGTTAAGGCTTGAGAGATCATGCATCTGCTCCGAGGAGGTAAGGGAGAGCCAAGTGGGCAGGGGTACATATGGGCCTGTGTCCGAGTCTCTGCTTCAGCCAGAAAAGTTACCAGTCCACCATCTTCATTGCTCTTCCTCCTCTAAAATTTGCCACCTCTTTTCTTCAAAAGAGGGACATTAGCTTAAATGGAGTTACCACAGAATTTATGTGGTATATATGAGTCTGTGTGTATGTACATGACTGTTGTATATGTATGGATTAGTTTTCTGTTCCTGCTACAACAATTCCCACAAACTTAGTGGCTTAAAACAACACAGCTTTATTACAGCGCTGGATGTCAGAATGCTGTGGGGATCTCCCTGAACTAAACCCAGGGCTTGTCAGGGCTGTGCTTCCCCTGGAGGCTGTAGGGGAGAGTCCATGTTCCTGCCTTTTCCAGCATCTGGAGTGGGAGGGAGAAAGGATCTGAAGCAGACTCCGCACTGAGTGTGGATCCCCACACGGGACTTGATCCCATGACTTTGAGATCATGACCTGAGTCAAAACCAAGAGTTGGACACTTATCTGACCAAGCCACCCAGGCACCCCATATAGATGTTTATTTTAGGTACATTCTAGACCTTTCCATAAAACATGTGAAGTAGGACTTTGAGGATTATTGGAAACATTGATGGTACTAGCAAATATTACGTCTAATTTTCATTGTTTAATCTCCATATCGGGTTCCATTCTTGAGCTGTTTGACAAGTTGCTAATAATTCTGTTTTGAACAGAGGCTTTAAAGTGACTGAAGACTAGTTCTAATGATTGTTCGTGAGTGCATTTACCTAAAGGCCTTTTTATTGGTATTACTTCACCTTGTTTTCTTCTTTTGATTGTAAAGAAGTGGATTCTTGGGCATTTACCAATCTTCTAAAGAATTAAAAATTTTCTTAAACCTAGCACCCTTTTCTTTTTTTGTGTTTCCTTATATTCTGCTCATTTTGTGGCCACTATGTACCTCTCTAGTCTGTTAAGTTCTTATAAAGCAAAGAATCCTATCTTCATCGTCACTCTGCAGAAACTGGCTCAATGCTTTGCATTCAAGAAGTATATGCCCCTTTCCTCTCAGCCCCAAGAGCATGGCAATGATATCAAGAGGAAGGATGTAAAGCATAGACCTGGTCACAGTTGGTTTAGAGGTGTAGACAGTCTATTCATTTCAATTTCTAAATAATCCAGTGTGATGAAAGACTTTGTATCTTCAAATATAAAATTTCTGTAGATCCAAGTTCAAATGTGTACTCCATCTTTTAATTTTAATTACAATTGTGCTAGCATTCCTTTATTTTTTTTAAAGATTTTATTTATTTATTTGACAGAGTGAGAGATAGCAAGAGAGGGAACACAGGCAGTGGGGGGTGGGTGAGGGAGATGCAGGCTTCCTGATGAGCAGGGAGCCCCATACGGGGCTTGATCCCAGCACTCTGGGGTCATAACCTGAGCCGAAGGCAGATGCTTAACTGACTGAGCCACTCAGGTATCCCCCGCTGGCATTCCTTTAACAGAAATGTTTTTTACACTGAAGAAGTGTTTTATAATACTTCCTATTGATTGTAATTTTATATGTATTTTAATTTTTGTACCTTCTCCAAGATTGTAAATGTATATGGAGACATCACAAATAACCTTCTCCATCTATATCCTCAATTGGGTAAGCGTGATTAGTGGCCAGTGCAATACTCTATTAGCGTAGAAAATTGAGATTCTTAATTAGAAAAAATATCTACTGAAAGCACAAATAAAATGATTGCTGTCTGCTTTTAGTTACATCATCCATTTTTATTCGCTTCCTTAATTTGAAGACATACTAAATGGCTACATTTTTGTTAAGATCGTAGTGTAAGGCTTGATTGCTTCAGGAGAGAAGTTTGATTTAGCTATAGATAATTTTATAGTTGTGGTTATTTTTCCTTACTAACTTAAGGACAGAGTATATACTTAGAGAAAAAAAATAAAAATAAAACAACAGTTTTGAACTTAACCCGTTAAGTAACTACTAGGGCACAACTGTATTCTCCAGAACTTGACTATTGCAGACCTTGATTCTGCTTTACTCATCTACAGTAAATTATTTGTGATGCAGAATGTTGATGTGTGTAATCTGTTTTCTTATGTAAGCGTCAGAACTGCTATTACAGTGGCGTCCTAAAGTGTCTGAAAACGGTGTGTATGTGTGTGTGTGTGTGTGTGTGTGTGTGTATTTGTTGCAGTGATACTTTGTCTTTATATATTTTTATATATTCACAAGTACTACCCCTTTTTATTGACTGAAGCCTGAGTTTTGATATAGGCTTTTTTTTTTTACTTCAAGAAAGTATTTATATTAAAGAGTATAATAGCAATATCAAAGGATACTATCTGAGATGAAGATATTGTTTATAAAACTAATCAGACAATTTTTTCCTATATGATGAAAATACTATGTTTTTAAGTAAATGAAATGTTATATTTCCTAGTTTTTTTTTCCTAGTTTTTTTTCCTGCTTGATTTACTTTCATAAACTCTTGTCCTTGAAATATATATGCCCACACATGTGATACACACAAAGAAAGATTTTTAAGGGAGTTATTAATCAGATGAAACTAATAAATAGTAAAGTCTCTCTATCTCCATCTGACTGCTTTTTATAATTTCCTTTTAATTCCTGTGGGTTGCAAGCTTCTAATTTTTATGCTGCTCACATTTGAAAATTTTGCCTACTCATCTACTAATCTTATTGCCAATACTGTCTTTGTGAGTATCTTCTAGTAATATAGTTTAAAAACATCAAAATAATATAAGAATATTTTTCACAATTCTTCAGCATTACGTACTCTGTATCACTCTGATGTTCCTTGAAAAGCTCTACTAAGTATATGTGGGTAAAATACAGTTACTTTGTCTCTGTAACTTGATTATGATCAAATGTGCTTCATCTTTCTGAAAAATGTAAGAAATCAGATTGTAGTCGTATTTGTTACTTGCCTTTTCATAGTCAAGACACATCTAATTTAAATGGGGGTATAGGCCACATCTAGACCCCCTAATCATGTTGTTAAATTAATTGAAGTAATTTCTTGTTGCTTCTTAAAAGTCATTTAATTTTTGAAAAACAACATTTAGGAGACTTGAATAGGAAATCTTTTCAGTGAAACTGAGCCACTTCCAAATGAATGTTCTATAAAGTCAGCACAGTCTGTTTTAAAGAAATTCATTCAACTGTAGCACAGTAAATATTATAGAAATCCTGATGAATATGCAACCTTAGACAGCTTTCCTTTTTTTTGAAATTTAACCCTAATCAGGAAAAAACTTTATTCAATATTGTTACATTGCATATTTCACACTTGTCTTTATAATTTTCTATTTTGCAAGATCATTTATCTTTTAAGTTTTTTATTACAGAAAACTTGAAACATATACAAGACTAAAGAGAGCAGTGTAATGAAATGCCATACCCACCTCTCAAGTCTAACAATGATCAATTTATGACCAGTCTTGCTTCATGTTGGCTATACCAAATGGGATTATTTCGAAGTAAATTCCATACCTTAGATAATTTCTTCTGAAAATGCTTCAGTATATATTTCTAAAAGATAAAAACTTTTTAATATAATCCCATACTGTTTCAAAAAGACAGTATTTTCTTAAAGCTATGTAACAGTATTAAAATCACTCTGTTTTATAAATGTGGTTTCATATTAGGCTTGTTTAAATCAGGATCCAAAGAAAATTTACACATTGCATTTGACACAAACATACATTATGATTTATTCATTGAAATTGGATTTTTTTTCCCCTGTGGTTTTTCTCTGTCTGAACTTTGCTGAAGTCTGAACTGAACTTTGCTGAAGTCTGTCTGAACTTTGCTGACCCTGTGGTGTCAGCTATGTTTCTATGTCCCCTGTATGAGATACAGAGTCTTGATTTGATTCTGGTTTTGATTTTTCAACAGTGGTATCTCTAGATGGTGTTGTGTGGTTCCATCAGGAGATGAGTATAGTCTGGTTCTTTCTCATTTTGCAGTATTAGCAGCATTGGTGATTACTGCCTGGATGCATTATTTGTTTTTATATTTGCAACATGTTAATATTCTGTCTTTCACTTATTAGCTAGAATATTTCTATAAAGAGAAATTTTTCCTTGACACCTACTTTGTTACCCTGCGGTACCCTGCGGCACAGGAAAGACAGACCAAATGCTTAATTCCATTTCTTTCTTTACCAGTTCTCAGAATAATGAGTTGGTTTTCTAGGCTAACATCCTCTTGGTTTTTCTTTCCTTCCCCCCCCCTTTAAATAAATGTGTCATTAAGAACTTAAGAACATTGACATAGTTATTGTTTCAATATATTGCATTATTATTCTTACTTGTGCTCAAATTGCCATATTTGTAGTAGTGACACCTGTCTGGATTGGCTCCTGAATGCTTTTGATAAGAGTATCCTTGCTTTTTGCAATGACAGTGCCTTCCATGCTCATCTTACCTATTTTCTGCCCCATACCTGGAATCAGTCATTTCTTTAAGCATTCCTGTCATGTTATTAGGAAAGCATATTCAGAAATCATTATGTGGGTACATTGTTTTTATTTTGCTAAGCTTAACAGTAAGTTAAAGTCAAGAGCATCGTGGTCAGATTTCAATTTTCAAAGTCATGCTGGGAAGTGTAGTGAATCTATTCATGTTATTTGAGAGCTCCGTTTTTTTTTTTTTTTTTTTTTTAATTTCTTTCCCCCAGATTTACTGTTTAAGTTTAAAGGCATACAGTGTGATAGTCTGATTTACATATGTTACAAAATGATTACAACAGGTTCAGCTAAGATTTTCTCATATAGGTCTAATAAAAGGTAAAGAAAGAAAAGGGAAAAAGAAAAATTTTGTTTTTGTGATGAGAACTATTAGAATTTACTCTCTTACAAACTTTCCTATATATTCCACAGCAGTTAGCAATAGTCGCGCTCTACATCACATCCCTAGGACTTGTTTATCTTCTAACTGGAAATGTGTGCCTTTTGGCCACCTTCCTCTGGTCCCCCCTCCTTGAAGTTTTTAATATTTGCATATGTTGCTTTTCTTTTTTAAATTGAAGTCTCCTTGACATACAATGTTACATTAGTTTCAGGTGTCCAACATCGTGATTCCAGAGAAGTCTGTATCAGGCTGTGCCCACCACGAGTGTAGCTGCCATCTGTCACCACACAACCCTATCACAACACCACTGATTATATTCCCTGGGCTCTACCTTTTATCCCTGTGATTTACTCATTCCATAACTGGAGAGAGATGAATCTTTTTAAGGGCACTGATCAATCAACATGCGTTCTCCACTCCATGCCAATTCCAATTTTCCTTTATTTGAATTCTGATGAACGTTTAAGTAACTGTAAGACTAATGTTCCCATGGGCACTTAGGACCGTGCATTGGATGAGGTCATACTTGGCAGGTGTCAGGTGTCAGAAGCACTGATGGGCCACTCTGCTTGGCCTTCAGGAGGATGCCAGAACGTGCATCTACCACTGTGCGGGTATTGGGAGGAGAACCTCAAAGGAATCCAGACGTTTTTACAATGACCTATAGCCAGTGTTTTAATATTTTGTTTGCTTCCTTTGTTTTTTTGTTTTTGTTTTTTTGTTTTGTTTTGTTTTTATTCAAGTAGTGAAGAAGAAATGGCATCTCAGTTAATGAGACATTTGTCCCTGGTGAAATTGAGTGGCCAGAAAATTGTTCCAAACTGTTGTAATGTCTTTAGTAGACACAGTGTGAGGAAATTTGGTCATAGCCTGGATTGCTGAGTTTTGGAGAGGTTTTTCCTAGTCTGGTGTGTCTTAGCACAAGCTTTTTCGTCCCTAAGAGTGGCGTATGGCTCCCACTCCCACAGTCTTCACCACATCCTGTGATCTTATATTCTATATTTCATCTTCCAAGGGCGGCCTCATGGCTGGTGTCTGAAGTGGGACGTGTAATCATGGAAGTATGGAAACAGAATATTCGATCTTAACATACATTTTCAGTTTATTATCTTATATTTTAAAATTTATCCTTTCTTTTATGTGTTTAATAATGTTTATATTAGTGGAGTTGAGCATGCATTTAAATGGTAAATAAATAAAACCACTATAGTTCTTCATGCTCAAGAAGTTTCTTGTAATTGCGTTGTATGGTCAGGAGAGCCTCGAGCTACTAGAGCTTTCTCCTGTCTGAGCTCTCACAGCAGCCCTTCCATCCAGTCTGCTTGCTGAAAGATCCACGTCTCTTCCTTTTGCCTCAGTGCTTTAAAAACTTTCAAAAGCTTCTCAGTACTTTTTAACAAAGTTAAGACTATTAGTGTGTTTTGTTAAGGTTTGTGAGAACTGTTTTGTGTCTGTCTTTTCAACTACAGGATCTCTTTGGATCTTGTAACTAGTGCCGTTCAATGAGTTTCTTGTTTGGGTCCAGGCCTGCTTAGCTCCAATCACCTCATTTTCTCCTTGTGTGGTAAAGCTTCTTCTCCGTCCTTGTTGCACAACCGTCTAACCCAGCTTATCCTTCAGGACTCTGCTGAAGTCACAGTTCCTCTGATAGGTCTGCCCTGATTCCATAGATTTGCTGTGGTCCTGGAGTGCCTTGTACTTTTCCTAAGTTGAGGGGCATCGGGAATTTGTCTGGTTCCACGATTGCTGTGCTGGTCAGTGTTTTACAACTGAATTTCTGAAAAGCCAAAAAGACATGACTTTGTAGCATTCGTCCATTTCCATCGTGTAAATGCTCTTACTGGGGCCAATTTCAAGGTAGTCATATCCCTGAATAGAGTCGTTAAGAGATGCATGGTAGCGCATGGCTATAGGGGATTTCTACCAGACAGGGGCAGTCGGTGCGTCAAGAGCATAGATAATGATAAAATGTAAAATCATTGGGAAGTGCAGTGTTTTGAGTATTTGTTATCTTTGTTTTTAATATAATTTATTTGGTTGTAAGTTTCTGTAGTTTAATTTTTAATAATGACTCTAATAAGCAAGTCTCAGACATTTAAAATGTAATCTTTTCTTGTGAGATGGTATGAGCCATCTCTAGAAATCCTTTGTATCAAGCACATTTTCTGAGTTGATTAGAAACAGTGGAATAAAGGAAGTATGATAAGTAGTTACTGGAGACAATTTGAATCGAGAGGTGCTTGGAGCAATTTAGGATAGGTCCGTGGAGGAAGGAGAGAGAAGTTAAAAGGTGGATAGATCTCTAGGGTACCTGTATTTAGACACTGACTAGGTTGGGTAAAGGAGGTCAGGGAGAATATTCAGATTCTGACCAAGATTGTATAAAAAAATATATATATACAGACACACACACACACACACACACACACACACACACACACACACATACATACATATATACACACATATATATATATATATATATATATATATATATATATATATAACTATGCCCTCCCTCTTGGCTTTTTATTTTCATGTCATTCTTGGCATTTATTTTCATATCACATCTATGCCTGTATATGTGTGAAAAGGTAAAGAGAAACATGAGCTGTGACTTTCTAGCTTCCTAAACCTTTCTGATGGTCATCCTTTGCAGGACTCCCGGTAGCAGAGCTGACGATGGGCTCAGCGTCGTGTGCTCCCCGTGGTACACATCAGCATCTCAGATTTTAACCCGATGAGAAGTAAAGGAAGCATTCTTTTTCTGTTTGGTCTTTTGCAGTGACTTAGCTGTCATATAAAAATATTTAATGTGTATTTTTGGTATTTTAACTCAGTAAATGTGTTTTGAGATCGAGCCAGCCCTCTGATAGGCAGTATGTTCTTAATGAGTCCTATGATTAATTCATAAAGATACTGAATACTATTTCTTTTCAAGAGGAATTTCTGTTTTTTCCTTTTAGAAGTGCAAGTACAAAAAGAGTGTGGTCTGTCAAATCATTGTTTAATCCCTTGTAAAGATCCTCCACTTAGGTCATGATAATTTTTACCCATAATTTGCTTTCAAGTATGTGAGATTTTTTGACATTGGAGGTTTTAAAGGTTTGAAAGATTTGACGTCTCTCTTTTTTTTTTTTTTAACCCCTTGATAAAGGAAGGCCAGTGTTCAGTCCTAAGCCTGTTGTGGAATGCATGATACATAATTGGAAGACTTGCTTAGAATAAATAAATTTCAGTTAATTAATTTCTTCAACATACACTGGACAGTCATAAGTTCTAGACCTGTTAGAAGAAATCATCTGTGTATATCCTGTTAATTTGGGTATTTTAAAGCTTACTTTTTTGGTATAAATATGTAGTTGATACTGTATAGACCCAATAACATATATACTCTGTTATCTAGTAGATATGGGTTTATGTTGCTCTCTTAAATAACAACAGTAGTTAATAAAAATAGGGAATTATGCAAAAGGAAAATGTAAGTTGAAGTTGAAAAACTAAGACAAAGGTAAAGGAAATTTTATATACGTGTACTCTATATCTATTCCATTTATCACATAGTATTCCAGTCCACAAAACTTTGTGTTTGCTTCCTGATAGCTAATGTGTAAAGGGAAATAAGAAAAATCTTTTAATGTTTCCTTCTTTTCCAACTCTCCTAACCAACACAAGCTCTGTCAGACTCCTGGTAGATGTACACAATTTTAGTCCATCCACCCATGAGATTCTTTAGGATTGACTCTTCTTATTTTTCTTTGAATGGCCGTACTTCTTAAATTTCTTTGAGCTAATTACATGTCATGCAAGAAAGAGCTTATTTCTGTGGAAGCATGTTGATGTCCACTGTTCTGAAGAGTAAACAGTAAGAGAATCTAGAGGGGAAGATAAAGAGCAAAAAAGAAAAATGTAAGTGAATTGAAATTAATTTCACAAGAATGAACTTACCATCGTATGTGCTGCTATTTCTGGGAATTTACTTAGCTTTTGAATTACCACCTTATTCCATTATAACTTGCATTCTTGCATTATAATAGCTTTTATATGAGAACAAGTGTATATAAGAAAGAGGAAACTTGTAACTGCATGTAGATATCCAAGACCACTCCAATGGGGGCACCGGATTCATGAAGGCATTAGCTTGGATCTGCTGGAGTTCAATGGTGGATGAATGGGGAATGAATGATAATAGATTAATCTTGCTTGTTGGAGACACAAGAGAGAGGAAAAAAAAAAAGATGAACATATTCTTTCTTGGAAGCCCCATTTTGGTATTTATTCCTTTTATTTACCAATCGTTGAGATGTGAATTATCAGAAAAACACTTCACTGATGTTTACTACTGAAACTACTAAATTGGTAGTTTTGCCTGAATTACTTGATCATTTCAACCTAAGTTCCATAAATTGACTAAGCATTTGACAAGATCATTTTGGAGAAAATAATAGACTTTCACAAGATTGTAGTAACACATTGTATGAAAGTATAGATTAAGGGCATCCAACACATTTCTGTTAATCCAAGTAAATGTTCCTGACATAGATATAAGAGCAAATGTCCTCATGGTTACAAAAGCTGATGTAAAACTTAGACATTTTAATAGCCATGAAGTAGGACATTTCCAATATTATTTTCTAAAGGTTAACTGTCAGAGTTTAGGTCCTCTAAAGAAAAAGTTTTAAAATGGCCTAGGATAGAATATTTATTTTATAAGCAATGTTTCTAGACAATATAGTCTTTCTTTATTTTATTTCTGAAAATCAAAAGCTATTAGGGCTGAAGAGGTTTTTAAGATCGAATCCATGTCCTTCTTATTCTAGGTGAGGAAACCAAAGCCAAGTGAGAGTATGGGGAGCCCAGTGCTGTTTTAATGTGTGTTTTGAAATATTTCCTGTTTGAATTAAAATCTGAGCATGTATGAGCTTTGTAACAGTGCTGGCCCAGGGACACACTTTCTCCTGCCCCCCCCACCCTTCCCGGGTGACCCTTCTTTTGTATGTTGAATCAGTGTAGGGTCACATTTGCAGAGAAAACTAAGGAGACATATTAGAAATCTGTACTAATGCAGATAAATTTTGCAAAATCAAACAAGATTGATTACCAACCCTACTTAATTCAGAGCAAAGGAAGGGAATCTAATTTTTCTATTTTTCCACACCTTGTTTGCTGTAATGAAAATGGCATTCTGCTTTGAATCACTTTCAATGAAATGATTTTCAATATTGTTGTCTTTGTGACATTTTGACAATTAAAATGTATTTCTCAAGCCTACTGGAAATGCTGCAATGCTTTTTCTTGTTTTCATTTTTTCCCACTGGCCTGTATCTATGCTTGTTGCCTAGGAAACTACTATTGGGTTGAATTTTGTTTGCTTGGTTGTCAGGCTGTCAGAGTTACGGGTAAAGTTCTTGGCTTTATATTTGTAAAAGTGGAATAACTATTAGAAATGTTTTATCTATGTTAAAGTGCTTTATCTCCTCAATTAAAAAGCAACCAAGCAGCTGTTTGGTTTTCTTAAAATAATAGAGGATTTTTCCCCTTGATTATTATTGGAATTTTCTGTTTTGTATACACATTTGTAGTAGGATTTGAATTGTCACAGTGGGTTAGTTCCAAATATAGCACTTTAATAAAAAATACTTATGTAAATATTTACTTTGGGGACTCGTGGACATATATTATGATTCCTAAAATGTGCAAATATGAACATTAAAATACTACATTAAAAATCCAATGAGATCTTATAAAATGCAGGTCATTTGCCCTGTGTCTGATAAGTTAAAAAATTATTCTCTGTATATAACATCGAAGTTAAAAAGAAGTTAAAAGTATAAAGAAGTAGAATAGGGGCACCTGGGTGACTCATATGGTTAAGCGTCTGCCTTCAGCTCAGTTCATGATCTCCAGGTCCTGGAATTGAGCACCGTGTCAGGCTCCCAGCTCAGTGGGGAGTCTGCTTCTCCCTCTCCCTCTGCCTCTCCCCTTGCTTGTGCTCTCTCTGTCTCTCTCTCTCAAGTGAATAAATAAAATATTTTAAAAAAGGAGAATTGCCTCAGATCTTAATTCGTTTGTATTGATCAAAAATTAATAAAACGGAGAATGTGCAATTAATGATTATTAAAATATAGAAAATTATATTTTTATTTAGCTAAATTCAGTGTCCTACAAAATTGTTTAATACTTTACAAAATTTAGGAGTACTTAGGTGGTGCAGTCAGTTAAATGTCCGACTCTTGGTCTTGGCTCGGGTTGTGATCTTGGGGTCATGAGATCAAACCCCATGTTAGGCTCCCTCCCTGCTCAGTGCAGAGTCTGCTTGAGATTCTCTTTCTCTCTCTCTGCCCCATCCCCTCTGCTCACAAGCGTCCATGTGCTCTCTCTCTCAAAATAAATAAATCTTAAAAAAAATACTTAAAAAAATTCAGAGCCCTACAAAATTGTGTAATACTTAAAAAAATTCAGAGATATTTGTGTTTGTACATTGTAATAGCCACGAACCCCAGGTAGCTGTTGAATCCTTGAAATGAGGCAGCAGTGACCGAGGAACTGAATTTAACTAGCCAGTATGGCTCGTAGCTGCTGTTTTTGATGTCACAGATAGAGGCTTTGCTACTCCAGAGCATCATCTGGGAACTTGATGGAATGAGGAATCTCAGGCCCCACCCTACATCTACTGAATCAGAATCTGTATTTTTAACAAGATCTCTTAGGATCGATATGCAGTACTCTCCAGTCTAGCTAGAGCAGTGGTTCCTGTCTTGGCTGCATATTTGAATTGCCCAGAGAGCTTGTAAAAGTCCCTGGGTTTTATCCTAGACCTAATTTTCAGTATTTCTGCATGGAGGCCTGGGAACGAGCCTTATTCCCAGATTATTTTAATGAACAATGCAGATGTAGAACCTCAAAGGGTGTACGCATAATGTGAGATGAGGATGGGGAGATCTTTTAGTACTGACCTGGATTTTGGACCTTTTGTTAAGGTCAAATATAGGAGGGGTATAGGTGGAGAAAGAGAGTTAGTTCTTAATGACTGCTTAGCATATGTTGCATAGTGTTATCCTAAACTAAGTATTAGAAAAGACTGTTTTTGGTGAACATACAGCCTATTTCACTCACAAGATTGTAGTGGCACATTGTGTGAAAATGTAGATTGAACCCTCATTCCAAAGCACTTCTGTTTAATCCAAATAGTTGTTTCCTACATAGAAATGGAATATGAATCATTTAATTTCTCTCTTTCTCTCTCTCTCTCTTTCCATGACGTACCCTCCTTCAGTGTGCCCAACTCCTTCCCACAAATCTCCTAAAAATAAAATAAGTTGTGATGATGGTAAAAGCCTCCGTTGTTTGCCAGCCTTAGTGAAAGGGAACTTGTCTCATTCTCATGACTTTTCTTTTTACCTGTGGAGAATAATTTTAAAAGATCCCAGCATCTGATGAGTCATTGGCTGTTTACCAGTGACTCTCCTCCCGCTCTGAGGTCCACTGTGAGTGAATTCAGCTAATATACATTTACTACTGGCCCATGGTGAGATGTCCATGATGGTAGATTTGGTGAGAAAATTGCAAATACATCAGAGCCCCTGCCTTTAAGTTCTTGGTCTTTGAGGATTTCATTCTTTCTGGAGAGGAGCATGATATCTGTGGCCTGATTATTGAGGCTTGGATTTTGTCTCTACCACTTATTAACAGGTTAACTTTAGGGGCCCTGGGGGGCTCAGTTGGTTGGGCGGGTGTCTGCCTTCAGCTCTGGTCTTGATCTCGGGGATCTGGGATCGAGTCCCACATCAGGCTACCTGCTCAGCGAGGAGTCTGCTTCTCCCTCTTCCTCTGCCTCTTCCCCCTGCTTGTGTGCTCTCTCTCTTTTTCTCTCAAACAAACAAACAAACAAATAAATAAATAACTTAAATAGGTAAACTTCAGCCAGGATATCTTACCCCTGCAACACCAGTTTCCCTACCGAAAAAAAAAAAATGGAAATAATAATAGAACCTATTTTGTAGCTTGTTCTGAGGTATGATCAATTAATATATTAAGGTTCTTAGCACATGCATGACCCCTAGTAAATGCTCAACATATATTAGTGGTTACAAACTTAATTGGTTTATTATAAATGATCAGAATGTATTTACTTCTACATTACTCTTTCCTCGAATAGATTAGATTAACTATGAAAGATCTCTGCACTTCGAAGGTAATATCAACAGACATGTAGCCATATGTTCCAGAACCATGAAGTCTTATTGCCGTCTTGGAGCAACCAGTTGGTGCCAAATGGTTTTATTAATAAACAGTATGTACAAGGTTCTGTGGTAAGGAATTAATCTGAAACTGGAACACATAAGACAGAAAAGTGGATAATGAGCTATTTGAATACTTTTGAAGCGTTTCTGTCATATTCCCCAGTATCAAATAGCATTTCTTCAACGTACAGCAGCCCCTAATCCTTCACTCTGTTTCATTTGTCTTCATAATGCTGATTGCCTTGTGACATCATCTGTACTTATTTACCCATTGCTCTTCTTTTACCACGAAATGTCACGTCGCTGAGGGGTTATTTGCTGCCAGCAACTAGAAGAATGCCTAGCACATAGGAGGAGGAGCTCAAGAGATCCTTGTCTTGAATGAATTACTTTTGGTACATGCTTACATAATATTTTTTAGTACCATGAAGATTCAAGTTCAAGATGAAAAGCCTATTTATGACCAAAATTAAGCCTAGAGACCCCAGTGGAGGTTTAATGCCTGAGAATTAAGAAAAGGATTGCCTTTGTGAGGTAGTTGATGATGGTTAATGTACTAGTGAAGTAAGTATAAAAATGTGGTAAAGTAGGGGAGTTTACATCCTTAAGTAACAGAAAACAGGCTAATGAAATTAGTGAATCTCCAGTCCCCCGTGAGGGGGGAAATATGACACTTTTGTATAGTATTGTGGGATAAAGGTTGTAACAATAAAGGAATGGGAGAATAATGCTTATCGAAAGTTAACTTGACAGTTCTTAAGAAACTTGAATCCTTAATAAAATAATAGAAGACAAATGCCCACGGAGAAGGGCATTTAGAGACAATTGTCAATACAATCAATAATCAACATCTATTTTTGAAAGATAAATTACTTGTCAGATGAAGTTGATAATTTCAAAATTTAATTACAGGATTGTTGACCTAGATTGGTAAAGCAAAAGTGATATGAGGGATTTGATACAGATATACATATAATGTTATATGTGAAGAATTAATTTAGATTTGCTTGTACTCACGTACTCTCATAGGGTAATAAACACTGCACAAAGGATAATAGTGCAAAGTTAATAGTAAAAACAAAACAAAAAAAAGAAAAATCCTAAAATGTCAGTGGGATTTCTAGCTACAGCGTTCTTTCCCAAAAAAACTTTTTTTTTTTTTTTTGGGTCTTTTCTGGCCATCCAATATTTGTTTGTTCTTTGCTAAAAAGATTGCCCTTATAATACTTAAGACAATCAAAGTAAAAAGGACGGAGATACAATAACAGTTTAACAGACATTTCCTAAGTGCCTTTTGCTGGGCTGGGAAGTAGGGGTGGAAGGTCTAAAATTAATGAGGTCCCTATGTTGGTTCATCCAGGTATCCCTCCCTTGCTTTATCTTTTCCTGTGTCCCATCT
Source organism: Potos flavus (assembly GCA_028534135.1). Classification (NCBI taxonomy): domain Eukaryota; kingdom Metazoa; phylum Chordata; class Mammalia; order Carnivora; family Procyonidae; genus Potos; species Potos flavus. The sequence continues at coordinate 96,058,557 of CM052897.1, forward strand.
TTAACTTTACACTTTAGCCATACTGATTTTTTTCCAGTCCTTTTAATTCTCTAGAATTTAGGTGTCTGGCCTTTGCCTGTGTAGTTTTCTCTGACTACATGTCTTCTTTTTTCTTCTTTATCCCACTGGCCAGACGTCAGCATCACCACCCCAAAACAAAACCGCAGACCGACAAACCAAAAACTTCAGCTTTGATGTCCTCTTCCTTCACGTCTTTGTTGATTCCGCATATGTCTAGACGTTCAGGGTTGTGACAGAAGTGCAGTAGTGTTCTCTGGGAGCTGTGTGCTAACGGGGAGGCAGATCCTGAAACTTCTGATGAAGCAGGTGTGGCAAGTGCAAGGGTAGGAACAGGAAGGCCATGAAAGAAACACCTTACTCCTGAAGAATCGGTTAGAGGCTTTCTAAGACAACAGGGAAAATAGAGCTGTCCCTTCTCTCCTGAGGTCTTTGCTGATGTTCTTAGGAAAGGTTCCCCCTTAGGTGTTTTGGTAGAGCTCTGTTCCTCTCCCGAGGCCCCGAGGCCCTGCGAGCATGCTGTAAAGGGCTGGATAATTTCCATTCTCTGGGGCACTGCAGAGTCCGAAGGGCAGAGGCCAGCTCTGGGCTGCACATCGTGAGCCCCCCTGGGGAGGCGTTGCTCAAGAGCAGGGGGTTTCTGGTGCTCTTTGTCAAAATCTGTATTACTGGACCAGACCGGTGGGGAGGAAGCTAATAATAGTTCGTTAAAGAAAAAGGGAGAGATGAAGCAGCCAGCTCTTCTTTCTAAAAGATTGCTTGTCAAGATCCCTCATGGATCTCAAGCTCTGGTTGGGGCTATTGGATGTATGGCAATAGACAGAGGGAACAGACACTCCTCTGCACACTACTGCCAGGGGAATACATTATACCAATAACCTAGAAGCCCCCCTCCTTTTTCTTTTCTTTTTTTTTTATCATCTCTAAATATTTTGCTCATGTCTGAAGGAAAACAGCTCAGCTAGCTCTTGCCTGCTTGCGTGCTCCTGGGTGCACGCTCCTGCTCTCTGTCTTTTTCTTTCTCTCATTGTTTCTTTCTAGCTCATTCTCATGTTCTCGACTCCAGTCCCCTCATGGCTCATTGAGTTATTTTTCTGAAAGTGCAAAAAGAAGCCAAAAATGGAAGGAAGCCACGCTGTTCTCCCAAAGAAAGTCTTTGGTGCCAGCTGTTCAGATGGTGCGCTCCCCCTGTGGTTATTTTCATCTGGGCACCTTGTTGTATATATCACCCTTCTTACCTTGACTTTCTTCCTCTTACTAACGTCTTTTTATCACTGGGCAGGTGGTGGTCTGCTGGCGTATTTGTTCCCTTTTGAATGTTCAGAGTGGGATTCACTTGGAGTGATTTTTCCACAATAAATGACTCTCAAAAAACCCTTGGCTCCATAGTCATTATTTTTCAGAATCTCTAGAAGAGTAGTGTCTGGTAGATGCTGACACATGTTTGTTGATTGAAGTAGCCAGACATTACGCCTGCCATAGCAAAACAAGAAAGGGACACCAAAATTAGATAAAAGGGAAAAGATCACCCTGTGAAGCTTTGCTTTTTCTCTGCTCTTTGGGCTGGCCTGAACACTCCCCGATGGGCTCCTGGCAGGAGCTCAGGATTCTGGAATAACTAACCATTTTCCCTGAGCTGTAACTGCCTTAGCAAAGGATTTGGGAAACACTAAGTCTTTATATACAGGATTCAGGAGCCAGTGCATATTTTTATAGGCTGCTGGTTATTTACCACTGGGTAGCCCCTACCCTCTCCTTTAGGAAGCAGAAAGGTAAACGTGAAAGGCTTTTTACCTCTGACCCGTTTCTTACACACCCTCACTGTTCTCTCCTACCCTCAGAGACAACAAGTAAGGAACCCCTGGGTTGCGTCTTTAACCATTGGGAAGTTTCTTGTTCCTGACTGATGTAATTTAACCAACTTTAAAAAATTGTAGTTCCTGCTTTGGGGAGGTGTGTGTGTGTGTGTGTGTGTGTGTGTGTGTGTGTGCATGTGTCTGTTGGGTGAAGGGAGGAAGGGCAGTTACAGTGAATGGGGTGCATACTTGTCCTCTGGTTAAGTAGCCGGCTGATGCTATTAGAGGTGGAAACAAAGTGCAATGGGAGAAGGGGGGTGGAGGAATTCCACTAGTATCCCAGGCTACATAGCTTTCTTGTGCTGCTCACGCCCACTCCAGCTGATGGGGCCAGCTGCTCCTGCTACATGGGTCAGGCTCCAGGCTCTCTGGCTTGTGCCTGGGTCAGGTGGGGGTGCACCTTCTGGGTACTGATGGAGCGCGGGAAGAGAGGGGACAGGCCTCTCTCCTGGGCTCCTTCCCTGCCCAGCTGTGGTTTGCTGGGAGCTGTGTCCCTGGAGTGAAAGCCACATCTCCCCTTGCCTTGGGGTGCTAAAAGCCTCATGGATACTTGATCCCCTTGCTGCTTTTCCTTAATTCTGCCATATATTTGTAAACAGTCCTTCCTTTAGATTTTCCTTAATGACCCCTTTCTGAATCAGCCAACTGCTGCTGGGCCACCGACGCTGGATGTGATGGATTTGAGGAGTTAGGACACTGAACAGTGGGGACATGGTTGGGATGGAGGGCAGATGCTGGGCAGTCTAAGTTACTGGCATGGGCGAGGGACAGAGGTATCGCACTGTGGCGTGTGTTGGAGGAGCCGGCCGTGTGGGTGGCTGACAGGGCGTGCAGAGTGTGTGTGGCGGCTGAGCCCTGGGCCCTGAGAAGAGTATTTTAGGAAATAGTGTTAGGAAGATTCCTGAAGCCCTGATTGCTGCAGGCCTTGACATTGAGACCTGTCTCCTGGGGTTTTCTGTTTAACTCTTGTGAGGGCTGGCTGGTTGGCTGGCTGGCAGGCTTGCCATATGTATGTATGTATGTATGTATGATTTAATTTGGATAATTGCAGAATCACATGCAGTTGTAAGAAGTAATACAGAGAGATTTTTTGTATATTTCCCTCAATGGTAAGATTTTGAAGAACTGTAGTATTGTATCACACCAATATTAACAATGATACGACCCAACTATCTTACTCAGATTTCCCCATTTGTACTCCTGTATTTGAAGGGTTTTTGATCACAGTGGTTATATTATCAGTTTCCAAATGAGAATTCTGATGTTACGAATTCAGTGTGCCTCAGAAAAATTCTTGTTTTTTCTTTGGAAACATTCATATGACATTGACTTTTTTTCCCTTCTTGTATGTGTCTGAGATTCAGTGGGACCATTGAAAATATGCTGTTATCTATAGAAATGTGTTTTAAACTCAACCTCCCCCCAAAATCACCTGTTATCTCCAGCAAAGTGTAAGCATGTTCTGGAGTTGACACGCCTCAGTTCTCCCGGGACAGCAGTGTGGTCCTAGCCAAATTGTAGAGAAGAGGGAGTCAATTAACAAGTACTCCAGGTACAGCTGGGTCACCCAGCAGCAGGGTGACCTTTGACCCAACCCTTAGACTACCTCTCTGGGCCTCCGTGCACACTCATCTGTGAATGTGATGTTTCAATTTATTTCTAGGGCACCTTCCTGCTATAGTATTCTTTATTTATTGCTTGTATATATAAAAAGATAGTTAAAAGCAGGGTGATAAAACTCATTTTATATCCTTGTGAGTTATTCACTGCTTTTTAGAGCTTATTTTGTGCCTTGCCTTCTGCACATTTCTTCCAGGGATTTCACCTCAAGTCAGTGAAATACTGAGAAGCACCTTTATAAAAAGGGCAGCATATATTGGAAGGTCAACTTTGCAATACTGATGACAGGTTTTTATCCCCGTGGCATGTGTTAAGAACTTGGTTCTCTTCACTATGAGATGTGTCTTTAGAAAATGTGTAATTGCCCTGAAGATCAGGGAGACTGTCTTCATTTTGCATCAAGAGTAATTATGCTGTTTGCATCATAAGTTCTAATAGAACGCGTGTAACTGCATAGTATTTTTAGATTTGATTAAATACCTTGACGGCTTATGCTTGTCTTCTCAGAAAAGGTTTATTCATTGCGTTGAGTGGTTAAATAATTTAGAAGTCACTAGAAGAATAAAAGAAGAAGGCAAATGGGAAAACTGATTAGGAGTAGGTAGGGGTGTGATATTTAACAGTTAAAAATGTATATATCTTCCCTTTTAGTATTTGCTCTAATTCATTATTAGATTTGCCATTTTCCACTTATTTAAAAGGCACCTTACCTAGAGAGGCAAATCAATATTTACAGTGCATTAGTGACACAGGGAATTTGAAATCTTGTGATGAGGGTTTATTGCTGTTTTATCCACTCTTCAAAGGAATGCACACATCAAACAGTCTCCACTATCGTCCTGGACCCAGCGACATCGCACCAGTCCCCGTGTGCTCCATCCAGCAGCTTAATTATTGAAGATTCTTGTCTTTGAATTTTCTTTTTAATATTTCAGAGGATGTACTTAGAAAATCTATATATTAAATAAATCAGAAGATTACAGGGAAAGTTTTATTCTCGTATCTTTAAATAAACACGAGATTTTTTCCTTAAATTGAGGATGAGGAATTGTAATAATAATGACTGAATTACCTTAAACAAGAAGCTTCTATTATTTCTAATTACTGTAAAGAACACAGGTTACATCAGCTCATTAGAATGCTGAAATAGGGCATGGGCCAACCATGGAGGAAAAGGCTCTATTTGTATTATTTTCCTTGGAGGCCAAGACAGAGTTGTATTCTTTTTACAGTATATGTTTTATCAGGACTGTGAAAGGTGGGAAACCTGTGAGATGAACAAGGCACTTGTGTTTCATGATGGGTTCTGTTGATAAGGCCAGATGTTTATAGTGATCTCCTTTAAAATCAGGTACAACTTGTCAAAAGACCACATGCCATTTGTGGCTGCTTCTCCACCATTCCCTACAACTTGGGTATTTCCCTTCTCCCGTGTTGCTTTTAATACTTTAACCTGTTTAGAGGCACCTGACGATGGCTTTTGATACTGCTCTGAAACACTTTTGTATTTTCTCTAATTCGTTTTTCATAAATTGTTGTAAGTTCTGTTAGGATGAGGCTTGGTAGGGAGTCACTGGTATAGTGCATGAACGTACGTAGAATCACACATGTTTTTAGCATCAGAAGATTTCTGACCCCATTAGTGCCACCTGTGCCATCTAGTCTTCTAGATGAGGAGCCTGCGGCCTGGAGAGGGCACTGACATGCCAGGCTGCCCACTGGTCTAGGCCGGCGGTTCTTAATGTGTGGTCCTGGGCCCTTGGGAACCACTCAGATCATTTCAAGGGAGCTGTTAGGGCAAGACTGTTTTCAGAGTATTACCAAAATACATGTTGTGTTTTTCACTGGGGTGATCTTATGCACCAGTGGTGCTCAGGCACTGATGGGTACAACGCAGGCCCCTTGGCACCAGTCAGCATATTGACACCAAATGTATTCTTTACCCGACACACTCACACTTTAAAACACAAGCCATTTCCATCTGCTGTCCTTGATAAAGCGGCAAAAATGATTGCTTTTATTACATACTGGCCTTTGTGTATCTGGTTTAATATTTTGTGTGATTAAAACGGTAGATAGGCGTAAGGTATTTGTACATACTGAAGATGGGTGGTTGTCTTGAGGAAAAACTCCTATGTGATGGTGTGTGTTGTAAATGGAGCCAGCCCTTTTTTTTAGTGAAACACCATGTTTTTTTTTGTTTCCTCTTTTTATTTTTTTGAAAAAGGACAGAAAACTGTGGTTCTTCAGACTTTGGTGTCTGGCAGGGTTTCTAGAAAACGAATGAGGGGAGCCTGTCACTACATGGCAAATAATGGACAGTATTTATTGCCAAAGAAGACATGCAAGTCTTCTAGTGAAAATTAGATTTTGGAAAACATAGATCCTCCCACCACTTAACGATTTCCGTCATGAAATGGGTAGTGATATTCACATATGTGATTTTCTGATACGAAGAAATAGATCAACCTTTTGAAGAGTGGCATAAGCCAATAATATATTCCAAATAGCTAATGTTACAGAATTTTTTTCATGAGTAAAAGATCCAAAGTGTAAGACAGACAAGGAGATTTTAACGTACAAAGAATGAAAAGTTTACATTCCATCTTGCAGCTAACCTTTGAGAAGCTCTCATTTGTCAAGTTTTGGTGTGGTGTCAAAGAAGAGTATCTACAGTTTGGGAAAGATTATTAAAATACTATCACAGTTAAATATTTGCGAAGTGCTTTTTTTCTTCGTATGCTTGTCATGCGGCAGCAGGGATGAGAATCCAGATGTCATCTATCAAGCAAAATGGAAAACAGTGCTACTCTCCCACTAAATAAACTTTGTTTTATAAAATAGAGTTTTCTAAAATTCTGTTGTTTATGTTAACATGTAAATGGGTTTATTATTGTTACGTTAAAAAAGAATTAAGGAATAAATATTTAAATTGTTTTCATTTTCATACGGTAAACAGCCCTAGCTATAAGCCACAGAAACAAAAGTTCTTTGGGGCCCTCAGTAAATTTTAGAGTCACAGAGTCCTGAGATCAAAATTTGACAAGCACTGGTCTAAGGCTGGTCTCCTTTGGTGTGTACTTTATTATCTTATACATTGTACTTCTACTTAACCAGGAGGTTTTTCTTTCTTTAGCACTCTGAAATTGGGATGACTGTTGTTTCAATCTATATGCATAACTAACATAATATTTCTTTAACTCTCTAAAATCAAATGTTGCTATTCGTTAAAATCAGTGTATGATTTCTCAGTGTATATAATTCTACTTAGGAAACAACAAACATTTTTCCTTTTACAAAACTGAGACTCCCATTCCTGTCTCCAAGTAGCTAGAAATGGAATTTGTTTTCCAATGAACTGCTGATTAATAGAACTAATTTCATGATTTGGGTAGTGAGTCAGCACTGACCCAAGCGCCAGGAAATTGTCCCTGAGCTCCTGTCATCTCGCTGAACCTCAGCTTACTTATCTGTGAGGTGAGTCACATGTTCCTCTGTTGTGATTAATGTAGAGACTCACTAAAAAAAAGACTCTGATCATTCCAAGTTAAATCAGTGGTTCTAATCCAAGGTCACTTAGGTGTGTGTATAAACTGGATAAAAATGCCTTATAGTTTTCGTGCAACCATAAAACCAATAAGAGATTATAAACCAATACAAATGCCCATCTCACACCATCAGTGTGTTGCTGAGCCTGAATCACATGCACCATGGATGTAGACCGACGCCGTGTGGCCTGAGGACTTTGCGTTTGGACCCAGCGATGCTGCTGGTGTGCGCTAGGATTCCGTTCTTTCAGTGCATTTAACTGTGAGAAAACCTTGATTTCAAGATCATTATGATATCATTTGGCATTGTTTTATGAAGACCACATTGTTTACTTTTTAAATTGAGTTCTGTTCTTTTCTCATAGCCTGGGATTCAAATCACCTTCCTGAATGTGACTGTGGACAGAAATGTAAATATGGGGGCTTGAAATTGCATCAGGGTACTTGGTTACTAGGTAGTACAAGCAAAAGAACCAGACTGTAGTATTTCCTTTTATGGACATCCCTAAAATGAAAACAGAATGAAATGAAAACAGAAAGTGTAATGTGCGAAGAACTGACAGGAAGGGCTGGCTGATAGTGCCTCTTCCGGGGATGTCCGTCACACCTCGGGTCCTGTACACGCTGCCTGGGGCAGTGCCCCACATCTATCCATAAGGCTCCGCCCACAGGGTCTGCAGTCCTTGCTGCACCTTAGCTCCTTTCTAATCCCCCCTCTCCCCACATCTGCAATTTCATGAGTTCCAGATACAAGAGGTAAAAGGCTAATTGTTTTTGTCTGTTTCAGACCAACATTAACACAGGGACCACGTCCCATCAGAAGATGCAATCCTGGATGCAATTTATTTCTTGGTGGGAAAAATTTTCAAAAGCAAGCATATTTTTTTGTTCAAGCAAATTCAGTGAAATTATATAGTTCCTGAATTTATTTTGGGGTTGAAATGTACTTTTATCTGATTGTTTTATTGTGGTCATTACTTCTGTACCACTTTTTAAAGACCATCTCTGGTGAGTAGTGCTTCTTTTAGATTTACACACAGATGCACACATACACACACGCATGTGTGCACATACACACACATACGCACACACACATACACACACACATACACAAACTGAGGTATGCAGAGTTCCTTAACAGCTAAATAATTGACAGCCCAGTAATTGGAAAGCAACAGAACTCTTATACAAGAAGCAGTATTATAATTGGCCAGAGCTATTTTATTCTTCCCCCCCTCCTTTTTTTGCTTTTCTGCTAACATTTTTGATTTCATGAATCTGGGAACAATTTTGTTATTTGGGAGGGAAGTCTTTTTTTATAGTAAGAACATTGGAGTATTAACACACATACATGTATATTTTTGTGAACTTGTTTTGAGAATGACTATATAGTTCTTGGTGTGTCTTATTTTTGGGTTCAGTGTATAAGCAGTAAGGGCCATCACAAGTTTTTTACTTACACTTAAAAATTGGAAATTATTCTTCTGTATAATTTTCATGTGTGTGTTTCTCCCAGCAATTAAGGTAACTACTAACAATATTAAATTAAATGTTCAGCATATTTTTTCTGGTATTATTACTCAGGCTCTCTTATTATCAAATCCTTATGATGTAGAAGCACATGTTAAAAACAATATTGTATTCATATGCTTCTGTTTCCTCTGATCATTTCTTTTTTTTAAAAGATTATTTATTTATTTATTTATTTGACAGAGAGAGAGAAAGAGAGAGAGAGAGATCACAACTAAACAGAGAGGCAGGCAGAGAGAGAGAGAGGGAAGCAGGCTCCCTACTGAGCAGAGAGCTCCATGCAGGGCTCGATCCCAGGACCCTGAGATCATGACCTGAGCCAAAGACAGAGGCTTTAACCCACTGAGCCACCCAGGAGTCCCCTCCTCTGATCATTTCTAATTTGCTTGAACATCTTTGAGACGATTGGATTAGCAGTGGTTTAAATATTACCTTCAATGTGTAGAGTCTGTTTTTAGTTGAGCATCCTCTAGGATCTGTATATCCATACCATTAATCAATGCATCAGTATTCCAAAAATGTTTTTCATGGAGTAAATGATGGATTTATTTCACCATTCAAGCTCTTTTGTTAGAGACTATTTATTCATTTATTTATTAGAGAGGGAGAAAGGTGGGAGGAGGGGCAGAGGGAGAGAGAATTTTAAGCAGGCTCCACGCCCAGCACAGAGCTCCACATGGGGCTTAGTCTCACGACCCCAATATCATTACCTGAGCCAAAACCAGGACTCGGACACTTAACCGACTAAAACCCAGGCACCCTTGTTAGAGATTTTTTTAGAAATATATACCTTACATTCTAGTTTTTAAAAACAGATTGTCTCTAACATAATTTAATCTAAATTTTTTTATCTTATGTTTTTGAGTGATTTTGCTCAGTTGATAAGTGGAGTTTTTGGTTTTGATTTTCAGTGTTAACAGACTCATGTACTTTTGTTCTTATGTCTGGTTTTATAGTTCTGTTCCTTCTCTGCTTTACCAATGATTGTATCTGTTCATATGTGCTCAGGGCTATTGATACAAATATTCACCTGAGTTTGTTAATGATTGTGTTGGAGCAGTTGCAAACACACTCCTCTTTTATTTATGTGAATACAGTTGCTGAAACACTGTCTTTCATGTCACTGTATATGTGAGTATATGCCAGATACTAACTGCATATGAGCATATTACTTTCAAGATTTCCATTATCTGAAGGATAAGAAATGTGTTTGTGCTCTATGTTTTCTGATAGTACTTCTTTGAACAAAATAATCATCTTATTTAACAGAATTATTTAATAGATAAGCCAAGAAGTTTAGATTGTATATTTTTAATCCTGATAATGGTTAAAAATTAGATAAAATTTGTTCCATGACTCACATTGTTGTTTATATTTTAGAATATGTATGATATATGTATATATTTTCAAAGATTTATTTATTTATTTGAGAGAGAGAGAGTGTGCATGCACGCATAAGCACGAGGGGCAGAGGAAGAATGTGAGTGAGAATCTCAAGCAGACTCCTCGCTCAGCGGAGTGGGGCTCGATCTCACAACCCTGAAATCACCACCTGAGCCGAAACCAAGAGTCCAAAGCTGAGTCAACTGCACCACCCAGTTGCTCCTGTATGATGTTTTATTTAAAAATACTGGGATAATAGCAGCAGGAATGGTTATCATCGTTATTCCATATTGAGTATGCGCTGAGTTTCAGGTACTGTTTTGAGAACTTCATCTCATTTAGTCCTCAAGATACCCTTATGAAATAAGGACTATTTTATTGCCATTAGTATAGGAAGAGACCAGAAGCAGAGTGTGCCCAGAATCACACAGATAACAAGTTGGTGAAGCACAGACATGAGCCTGGGCAGTCTGACTCCAGAGTGGGTTATCCCATACATACTACATTTGTGCCATAAAGTGTTTTAAAGGAACTAATGGAATTTCTGTTTAGAATGGTGACCCACTGTCACCTTAAGTGTTACTCTAATCTTCTGGATTTCACTACCTTTATCCTAACATGTAGTTTTCAGACATGAGTTACTTTTTAAAAAAATATAATGCTTTTTTGTATTTATAGATATGCCTCTTCACGTCCGACGAAGCAGTGACCCAGCTTTAATTGGCCTTTCAACTTCCATTAGTGATAATAATTTTTCTTCTGAAGAGCCTTCACGGAAAAACCCCACACGCTGGTCAACAACAGCTGGCTTCCTTAAGCAAAACACTGCTGGTAGTCCTAAAACCTGTGACAGGAAGGTAACCATTTCTGTTTTGTGTCTTCTTAGTATCAGTGGTGAATGTCAACTGCTGACTGGTCCTTTGCTTCTAGCGCATCTTCACTATGGCCCTTTGTGTGTGTGTATGTGTGCATATCCACTTCTCCCTCAAAGTTTAGATGACTTCCTATTTTATATTGCCCTTGCATTTTATGATAAAATTCATGCTATATATTTATGTATCCATTTTTTAATAGATAATGTATTTATGATTAACAACGAAAACTTTTGACTTGAAATGATTACATGTAAAGTCCCTCACCTACTTTGTCTCCTCTTTCTCTTCAGGGGCAGTCCCCTTATTAGCCTTTTGCATGTCCTTGCAAAGATATTTTACACATGTATAAGCAGATATTCATATTGGTTCATGAGGTACATTAAAGAAATTATAGCATTATGGACTTTTAAGGATGAAAGTAGACTCCAGAGTCTAACTACTCTTGATAATTTTTTCTTGCTAGAGAAAGGAAGTGTACTGCCTAGTCTTAATAACATTTTCTTCTTTGACCCAATTTAGTTCAGTCCATGACCTAATTTATTTAGTCTAAAAATATAACTTCATCCTGTTTTTTCAATTTGTTTCTTCATGCTCTTCGTCATATATTCCTACAGAGCCCTTATCATCCCATTCTGTTATCTCTAACCTTTTACTCGATGAGCTTTAGGCTGTGTTCGTTATTTTCACTGATGAATCTATAGAGTCTCAGTAAACATCTATTGAATGAATTAATATTTTTTCAATGCGTACAGTAATTGAGCACCATATATATGTTGAAATATACTAATTATATATTGAAGTGAATATAGCTTGATGTTTGCTTGATTTATCCTTTGCATTTATGTGAAAGTACTTGTTTTAAAATATCTTGACTTGTTGCATTTCTACAAACACTCATTTGTAGTAGTTTGTTTAAGGAAAAAAAATACAGAGAGCACCTGGAGTACCTTAACTGAGAAGAATCTACCAGGAAAAAACAGTGTGCTGTAGTCTCTGATTTTTTGGATTAGGAGTATAACTGTTAGGCTCACTTTTCTGAAATATTTCATTACGTATTTGATGAGGAATCAAGTTGGAGTATCTTCTCATTGAGATTAGCTTGGAATTTTAGAATGCTTGACCATGAAGTAAACCATCTAAAGAACCAGAATCCAATTTATGAATAAGCCACATGACATTTAATTTGTGTTCAGAATAGATTTAATTTACATGGATATTTAGAAGTGTATAAAAAAGTAAAGTTGACAGTTTAAAAAAAATGCACTATTAAAAAAGTTTTCACATGGTTTAAGGTTAGTGGGTCAGAAGTCATTGAGGTAATCAGGGTTTTCTTTCTAATTCCTTCAACATCCTGAGTATGTGAGTCAGCTTCAGTTGCACAAAACAGAACCACAGTGGCTATTTTAAACATAAACAAACGTAATACTTAGAATTGGAGTCTCAGAAAATCATTGGAAGAGCTTGAAGGGCAGGCTGTAGGCTGGACCTCCTCAAGGACTTTCTGAACAATGCAATACTCGCATCTGCCTGGGAAGGAAGTAACCTGGGGTCCTTCCCCTGCATCTGCCCACCCGATGCTAGCACCCTGTCTCCAGGTGTGCTCACCCTGCTGCTTGCCACCTGTGAAGCTGGGAACTGAACCCAGAAATGCCTCAGCAAACTCCACCCTCTCCATCACCAGCCCAGGACAATTCTTCTCTCTTCTAAGACCGTCATTAAAATGTCTGGCTCTTGTGTCCAAATGTGCAGAATGCTGTTTACGTCTAGATGCTTACCTGCAGGGGAGGTTTAGGAAGTGGACTTTAGCCTCCCAGCTACAGCAGAGGGAGGCACGCTATCAGAAGGCTGTGAGGCACCCTTTTTGTTTTAAATAACATATATCAGGCACCTGGGTGGCTGCTTTCGGCTCAAGTCATGATCTCAGGGTCCTGGGATTGAGTCCCGCATCGGGCTTCCCGCTCAGCGGGGAGTCTGCTCCCCTTCTCCTTCTGCCTGCTGTTCCCCCTGCTGTTCCCCCTCTTCTCTCTCTCTCTCTCTTTGTGTCAAATAAATAAATAAATAAAATCTTTAAAAAAAATAAGTAGATAACATATATCTATCATTGTAAAAATTTTGGGAAACTAGTATAATACAAAATTAAATTATTTATAATGCTAAAATTCAGCAACACCTAGTATTAAGATAATAAGGAATATGCACACATAGGCACATACACATATTGTCACACATATATACCCACACAGAGTTGGAGTCATACTGTGTCAACATACTTGGCATCTTTATTATTTCTATTTTTTTCATATCATAGGGGTTTCCCCTGGTGTGAATTTCATTGGAAAATACACACACACATATATGTGGGGTGGGGGGCAGAGGGAGAGAGAGAGGGAATCTTAAATAGGCTCTATGCCCAGTGTGAACCCCAACTTGGGGCTCGAGCTTACAACCCTGAGATCATGATCTGAACCAAAATCAGGACTCAGACGCTTAACTGACTGAGCCACCCAGGCGACCCCCTGAAAAATATTTTTAATGGATGCAGAATATCTCATTGTAGAATATAATTTATCATTCTCTTATTGTTGGACATTTATCCTATTTTCATTTTTTCACGTTATAAGTATGTGTTGTGAGACAAATTTGAAATGTAGTTTTGTTTTAAAAATGTTTATCCATTCAATAAGCTTTTTCCTATGTGAAACAGTATTTCATGTAGCCAAATGCCCACATTTTCTCATAGGAAAGACCTTGATTTACATACACATCTTTAGATGAAATCGTGTTCACATACAACACACATAAAGGGTAATATGTAATGAATTCGTCCTTTAAATTACCTTTGGCTTTACTTTTCAAGTACCCATTTCCTAAGCTTGCTGTCAAAGTTTTAAGTGGTTTGTATTAAAATCTGAGAGGTTTTCTTTTTTATATGTGTATATCAGACTAAATGCTATCTTATTTTCATTTATAAAATGACTTCCTGTATTTTCAGTATTCAGAATGGGTGCTTGGAGGAAAGTATACTTGCTGATCAGTATTAACTTGATTTCCTTCTCTTGAGGCCATGAGAGCTTGCCTATGCTGGGCAATCTCAAGATGTTATACATTTTTATGAGTATGTAGTGGTTTAGGTTTTCTGTATAAATGCATGGAAATAGAGGAGTTAAGGATTCATAGTGTTGTGATGCATTGATCTCTAATAGTTAAAATAAGTTAACATTATTCTATAACTCATCAACATAGTTAAGTGACCTCTATTTTTCTAAGTTGATGAGCAAAACAAACAGTTTTGGAATAATGTCACCAATCAGTTGAAATCTCTTATTTCTGAACTAGGCAGTTCCATTGAGGTATGTTAGAGCGTTACTGTGTTGAACTCGCTCCTGTGGCTCAAAACCAAGATGGGAGGTGGAGTCTTCCCAGTTAATGTAGTCATTCCACTATTAAATTTAGAGGGCAAGATTAGATAGATTTTGGTGCAACTAAATCAGGTGAGAGCTTGGAGAGACCAAGGGTTCTATGGGCTTCTGGATTTCTTACAGTGCTTCATTCTTTAATTTAGAAGTGAGATGTAGAATAGAAGAGAGTCTTGCCTTTTTAAAAAGTTCTTTGGAACATCGACTCACTCCTGTTGCCCAGCATTTCGTGGCTGACTGCCTTTTCCAACTCTTTTAGAGAACAGTTTTTACTCACACTTAGTATGGAAAGTATATTGCTAGAAAATGTATTTTCATTTGAGTTTTTACACGTGCTTAATATTTCATCTTGGGAAATAGTATTTCAATCAGTGTGAACACTTAAATCATTTTGCCGCCTCTTTGGTCATCCTTATTAAGTCATTGTCCCTGCAAATAAAGTCTAACTAGTATGTGGAGAGCATTTGATTTATTCCATCAAGAACAATGTAATGAGGCACTTATCAGAATTAGCCAACCATGAAGTTTCAAGGATAAAGCCTGTGCATTATTTCATTGTGCCCTGGTTGTAAGCCATTATTCTTTTCCCCCAAAGACTGAGAGCTGTTGCTTCTCTAAGTTATCTGTCCCTTTCACCACCCCCCTTCCCTGCCCCACCAAATGAAATTTACATGGGTAGATGAAAACAAAGGTAGCATTAAGAACATATCTTGATGTTAGGGTAAGGAGAAAAAAGTCGTAAGACAATATTTTATATTAGCATCAGTATCTTGTAAATTTTTATTTTTAAAAATTCTTAAAAAGAGACCTTAGAATATTTCTGACATCCTGGATTTATTATTTCTTAGTTGCTTGACATGTTTGGTATCTTTCCAATACTACTCATATACACAAGCTCTTGGAAGAGTTGCTGTCTTAATTATGTCTTTGTCATCTCTCTTTCTGTTCATTAGAAGAGTTATGAGATCTTTTTTCTAACTTTAGAAAAAATATTTACAGAAACATTTCTATAGTATATTTTAAGATTCCCCCCATAGTCTTTTTCTTATAATACTACTACTTTCTCTTTGCGTTTATAAAGTAATGAAAAGTATAAAGAAGCAAGTAATTTGGAATGGTGTAGATAAGTAATATTGACAGTTTGGTGTATTAACTTGGGACTCTGGAGCATAGCTCTGTATAGTTGGTGGCTGTCCCTATTACCAGTGGGGAATCATCCAATGAGTATAGTTTAATTTCCTGACTTTTTTTTTCTAATTTTGTCTTATATTGAGAGCATTTTCCCATGTCTCATAAATATAGATAGCTTGCATAATGTTCTTTTATGTACTGATTTTTTTTTTTGATATGTGGTGTTTATTCATTTTATTTGGTGACTTTCCTGTTGCTTGACATTTATACTTTGCCAATTTTTTTTTTTTGTTCTAATAAGTAACCTTTAGAAGTACCCTTCAGAAGAGATCCTTATATATTAATTTATGTTGACATCTCTGATTATTTTCTTAGAGCAGATTCCTGAAGTAGACTTATTTGACCAAGGGAATGAATATTTTTAAAGCTACTGATAATTGTTTCTTATACGTTCATGACTAATAAAGTGTAAAGTACTTATGTTGTATAAAGCACTGTGAGAAGTCCCAGATGGAGTGAGCTATGCGATGAGGGGGAGGATAAAGAAAAAGAAGCAAGTGGTACTGTTCCTGAGTTCTGGAACTTACTGTCTTACTGTAGAGTTTAATGGCTCCCATTTGGCTCTGCATCAGAATCACCTGTGAACTTTTAAAAGACGAAATACACTTGTAGCGATGGATTCACTTACCTATTTCAGGAGATTTGTGTGCTTATTTAAAGCTGCTTTACTGACTTCAGGGCACAGTCTTTTTTTTTTTTTTTTTTTAAGATCTGAAGTCGGCTGAAAAGGAAGTATGTTTGTTTGCCTGTGAAGAGAGGGTAAATAAGAATATGATGGTTATTTTGAGATGTCTTCTTTTAGGCTCATTTTTCTATCATAGCAGAATGGAATCTGGAACATTTACCACATTTGGTTTTGTGATACTTCACTTCTCATAGTTAGATTGCTCAAATTTACCATTTTCAATTGAAAGTCCATCAAAATGAGTTTTTTTTTGAGTTTTAAATAAAAGTATTATAACAACCTACTGAGATATTGGGTCCTATCCTGCCAGTGCCAAACTAGAATAGGATGTATCTTTTCTAAATAGAAGCTCTGATACAAATAGTGTACCTGTCTGTTGTTCCTTGGCATATTGTTCTCCACCCTCAATCTTAGTTTAAAGTGCATTTCAATACATCGGGTCAAGACACCATATTCCCATTATCATGTGTGAAGTCACCAATGCTAATTCAGACACAAGGACCTTGCAGAAAATGCCTACTTCTTGTCTTATTCAGAGTCAGAAAACTTTGGCAGTTTCTATGCTGACAGTATATTAGTTAACGTTGGCTCCTACTTCATGATACTCTAAAATAGCTGCTTGCTCACTCACTCACTCATTCATTCATTTTTTATAGAGTTGTAGTCTGTATTTACCTATTTATTTGCTTCCTCATCCCCTTCTCAACCATTTGGCTTCTGCATCTCTGCTTCTCATTTATGCTTTCTAATGGATTAGGCCAGTTATGTTGGTACGTTTGAGTATGCTATTTTATTTTTAAGCTAGTACGTTTGACCAGTTGGCTATTGAAAAATGTTGTCTATCTTTTGTTATTTGTGAGCCAATCATAGATGTTAGCTAGTTACAGTAATCATCTGAAAACCTCAAAGGATGAGCTGAGATCATTCCCTAAAACCACATGTTTCCTCTGTGAGAGACCTATAGCTGTGTTTAATTTTCTGGGGCATTAGCTTCAAGGGAGATCCAGCTGAGACTTAGATGTTAGATTATTCTACTGCAACATTTGTATTTGCTGTTAAAGGCCTCTGAAGCTATAAATTTCACCCTTCTATTTTGCATATTAAAAGATCTTCATTTGATTGTAATACAGTTGTGTGCTTTTAGTAAGTGATGGTTATAATCATTTCTACAATAGGCCAGCTTCAACTGCCAAGCTCACCTAGTAAGAGTTGTTAATAACCTGGTCTCATCTATTTCTATGTCACATGTAGGGATATAATCTGTCTTCGCTTGCTTTGAATATTATAATTTGTGTTCGAAGTTATAAGATCCTAAGGTGCTATTGAGAAAATTCTTGAGCCTGGATGTGGTATTTTTAGAGTTCACAAACCATTCCAGAAACATAAACCGAAATAATGTAAAAATCTTTATTGAGCACCCTCAAAGTTACATAGAGTAGAGAGGGAAATGAATGTGTTACACCTATTTTTCTTGACTTAGGGGAGAGAACTGGGAAATGATATTGATTGAATTATATTGAACAAACATTTGCATGGCTTTTATATACTTAAAAATAGTTTGGCCTTATTTCATCTTTTAAACTTGGTTTTTGTTTTTAATTTTTGATACTTTAGCTTATAAGCCTACTTCCTTCAAGTCACACAGTTCGATGTAGTTACTTCGTGTCCTGTTGTTAACAGGAAAAGTAGAAGGTGGGACTGCTCAGGGCCAGTCGCTTGCATTCTAGCTGCTTGCATTCTAGCTGCTCTGGCAAACTTGGTTTTAATTCGCATGGATTCCAGGTGCCCTTGTGTTCCCATCTGCCTTTGGGGAAGTGCATTTCAGTCAAGGTTTTTTTGTTTTGTTTTGTTTTGTTTTTTACAGTGTGTGGGGGGGTAGAAATGGTTTCCATTGATCTCATCTCTACACTGTGTCCATTTTTGAGGTTTTTGATATTTTCACATAATCATAGCCATGTTGTCTTGAGGTCTTCTTGCCAGACATTGTGCTTGGTGTGTTACATGTCATGTCTCATTTCATCCCCCTCTGCTGTATAAGTATGGTTGGTATTCCCATTTTATTGATGAAGAGGTAAAACCTTCAAAAGTTTAAATAGGTCACCTAATAGTTAAACCAACTGTTAAGTGATAAAGTTGTGATGTGAATCTCGATTTTGCAGTTTCAAATTCTGTGCTTTTGACGAGTAGCCTACCCACATCCCAACATGCTTACAGACTTTATACACTGCCCAATTATTTAAACTTTTTTTTATTTTTTAAAGATTTACTTATTTATTTAGAGTGTGCGTGCATGCCTGTGTGAGCAGGGGAGGAGCAGAGGGAGAGGAAGAGAGAATCCCGTGCTGAGTGCAGAGCCTGAAATCATGATCTGAGCCAAAATCAAAGAGTCAAGACACTTAACTGACTGAGCCACCCAGGGGCGCCTGCCCAATGTTCATTTAGTTGAATAATTTAAACTGTAAAATATTTCACAATAACCTTTTCATTTTTATCTTCTCTAAATCCTTCTGTTATGCACTTAAGACATGAGTATAAGAATAATGAGCATGTATTTATTATTAGAACTGGCATATTTTTTAAAACCTCACCAAGTCTATATTATATCTTAACATCTTAGTCTTAAATAAAAGTATGCTGGCTTCATAAATATCTGTACTAATAATCTGATTATGTTAACTGATCTCCATTTCTGTCCCTTTTTTTGAGAAATTTTTTATGTTTGTCTATTTTCCCTAATCCTTGCGATTGATATTATTGTTATTGAGAATTAATATATTTGTCATTAGTGACAGCAAAGTAAATAATGATATAGTTGGATTGTAATCCAAAAACCAAAATAAATATCCATAAGACTATACTGATAATATTAAATGATTAATTAAGTAAATGGGAGAAAGAGGGACAAATTTTCTTACAGAAGAATTCTAAATAGTATAAGTAATATGTCCCCTTCCAGAAGGTGGGGAGCTTAACTCTCCTCCTCTTGAGGACTGGCTGTACTTAATATTTGTTTCCTAAAAAGAGAGGAGGGAATGTGAAAAATACTGATTTTATAGTGGAGAAGTGACAGACTCACCTTAACCAAGTGATCAGTGTTAATGTCAGTAATGATAAGTCGTGGCAATGTCATGAACCCCTTGAAATGGTACAGTGGCATGGGCATTTCACCTCAGTGGAGTTTTCCCCAAAACTCATAACTCCAGTTTAATTGTAAGGAATCTCAAGACAAACCAAAACTGAGGGACATTCTATGAGGTACCTCACCAGTATTCTTCAAGAATATTGTGGTCATAAAAAATTAGGAAAGGCTGAAAAACTGTCCCATGTCAGAGGAGATTAAGGGGATGTGAAGATTTAATACAATTTGGGATCCTGGCATGAAACAAGGACATTAGTGGGGGGTAGAGGGAATGGATGGATTGCAAATACATCTGTTAGTGTAGTTAACAGTATTGTGTCAGTGTTGATTTCTTAGCTTGGACGACTATACCAAGATTATGTAAGATGTTAACATTAGAGGAAGTTGGGTGAAGAATGGGTAGGAACTCTGTCCTATCTGCAACTTTTCAGTAAATCTAAATATTTTTCCATCATAAGAAGTTTTTTTTAAAACCTAGCTTTACAAAGCACACTGTGTCCCCCCATTTTGGGCTGAGAATCAGAGATGGCAGTTCAGGCACAGGTGCCTGGAATGTGTGGAACCAGGACTCAGCCACAGGTCTCTGTGAGCCCTTGATCACACCTGGTCATTGCCTGAGATGTATTTTTCTCTTTGGAAATGAGTTCTAATGAAAGCTTTCAATTGATTTTATTAAATACTGATTGGTGGTTGGTAGCCTTCCCTATGACAGGACTGAATTTGAGAAATGCTTACCAGTTTTACACCTCGTGCATTCTCATGGCTGGGTACTCCCACTCTTGTCTTTAATTTTTGTTAAATCATCCTGGTGCAACAGCTGTTTTGTTGTCACTGTATTCAGATTGTTAAGGTTTTGGGGGGAGACAGAGAAGGGGAGTTTCAACAGGAGGTACTCCAAATTTTCTGGAATCATGTTTTCTAAAGTTATGATTTTCAGTTATTCAGGGACAAAAATAGATTCCTTGAAAATTAATATCTAGCTTAAAGAACATGCTTTTTCTGCTGATAGGGTTGGAGAGAAGGACTTAATTCTTTGGAAGTTTGAGCTATCATTTTCTTTATGGTAAATGCTTTTCGTGTGGAGATGGAATTCTCCAGAAAAGTCATTATGATTGTATGAGAAGCATAAATAGGATGGGATTATGATAAGTGAAAATAATTTTTCTACATTTTCAAAAATCTGTGGAGATGATTTACCTGAGGAGGCAATTTCACAATTAAGGGGGAAAACGTTAAGAAAGTCAAATCGTCGACTATACCTAGGGGCTTGCACAGAAATTACTCAGTTGTTTTGCTAATCTACCCAGTTCATTGAAGTTATGATTGTGGACCAAAAAATATAAGAAGGAAGTGATAATATTTACATTGGCAGGCTAGTTATGTATGGCACAAGTATCTTGATTTTCAAATTTTAGTGATTTCTTTGAATATATATATATATATATATATATATATTGCTTTTAAATTAATGTGAAGAATATTTAGGTAAATATAAAAAATTTATGTTGCACATTTAGATAATGTGTAAGACTATAGATATTTTGGGATTAGGCAACCACTTGTAAGTATTTTACTTTCTCCCTTTCATTCCCTGACATCTGTTCCCTTCTTCTCTTGGTGTTGTGCAAATCGCTCCTGATGCAAAATGCTATTGTTAGTTATAATTTTAGTTTGGAGATATAAGCGTTTAGAGTTACATGTTTTTGAAAGGAAATGAAATGTGGATAGGTATTTCTTGCTGTCAAAATAAGAAGTATGTAGCACTTTCTAAAATGTTTTAAAATTGTTTCAGATTTAAATTTGTTTTTCAGAGTCAAGCAGCATTAGTCAAATGTTGCTCTTCATTTTTATTGTAGTTTTGGAAAATGAGCCAGGCTCTTCAAAATGTAACCTGATCTGAAATATTTATATTTTATTTTTTTCTCATACACTTGCCTTTGTTGAAAGAGCAGGGTAAAAAATGGTGGTCCCTTTTCTCCATTCCTTATACTTGCCGATTGTGGAATGCCTATGGCCATATGGCAATTGGGTGGCCTTTTTGTTTTTGTTTTTTTTTTAGAGAGATAGAGAGAGAAAATATGAATCCTAAGCAGGCTTCACGCCCAGGGCAGAGCTGGATGGGGCTCGATCCCACAACCCTGAGATCATGAGTTGAGATCAAGAGTCTGATGCTTAACTGACTGAGCCACCGAGGTGCCCCAGTCATGTTGGTTTTTATGAAGTACCATGCAAGAAATAAAATGGGAGCTCCTATTATTACTACTTCCCTTTTAGTTTCCAGTCTACTTTCTCCTTATGCTCTTATCGATGTTTTCATAGGATAAAGGAGATAGTCCCAGTTATACCTGGAAAAAGACTGTTTTAAAACCATTTAAATAAAAAAAAGATTTCTTTATTTGAGAGAGAGAGAGAGGGAGGGTGGGAGTGTGTATGTGCACACATGTGCACGCCTGAGCGAGTAGGGGCAGGGGCAGAGAGGGAGAGAATCCTCAAACCGACTCCCTGCTGAGTGTGGGGCCTGACATGGGGCTCTATCTTAAGATCTATGAGATCACAACCTGAGCTGAAACCAAGAGTCGGTCACTTAGGGATTGAGCCACCCAGGCACCCAAATTTAAAACCATTTTAAAGCAAACATTTTACTTCTAATTATTCCTGAGACTATGCAGTGTTTATCAGTGAGCCAACCATCTCTCATGTAAATATAATTTGTGATACATGATTATATAATGGCTTTGCCTTAGTTTATATGCAAGAACTCAGGAGATACTTTTCTGTTGGGAGGGAGTCATTATGTAGAAATGGCTGGATATCAGAAATTATTATCATTACCCAGGTAAACCACGGTTCCTGGTTAGATCACAAATGAGGGTTAGAATTCTCATTACTTAGACATTGGGCATTGAAATGGGTAGATATAACCACGGGAACTGGTTACTCATCCTCATCTCCACAGAGCATTTGTTGTAACTTCTCTCAACCTCTGTTTCTATTTTTTAAGTAGTAAGAGGTTAAGCTGGATATTCTCTCACTTTCTCTTTCCAGATTTAAAAAAATCTGTATCTAAAGTTTTTCAAGGCATTCTGAACGTTGAGATGGATTAAAAACAACAGAAGAAATTGGTTCAAATAAATAGCCTGAATGGGGCTGAGTTTTGCTAATCTTTTTCCTCTTACATATCCTTGTCTGCTCCATGACTAGATCGGGTAGCTTCAGAAAGATCTGTGCCCTCATGGTCACCTCTGGAAATGTCATGGCCTTTGTAAGTTGACCTGCATCTCTGTGAGATATTTGGCTGACCCGCTTTCATATCGGACCCCTTTATGTTGATAGCCCAGTGCAGATCCAAGCTCTGGGGGTTACTTTCCTTATCTGATGTTACAGCAGTTACTGAGGTCAGTTGCAGGTTGTGAGGTAAAACTAAAATGTTAGACTTCTGGTTTTGGCAACTTAATCAACCAGAAGGATTTGCTCTGTGACAGGAAACTTACTTGCAAGTTAATCATAATTTTTAAATGTGTACTTTCTGTAGAGAGTTCTAGACAAGAATTTTTTCCCCTGGCATATTTAGCATTCTTGAGTGTCCCACTGATCTAAATGTAGTTCTGTGATCTAGAAGCTACTGAACACGTGTCGTAAAGACTGGAAAAGGCATGAGTTATTGTTCAGATTTTTCAGGTCAGAATGAATTTTAAGAACCTTTAATATTTCAAAGGAAAAAAAACTAATAAAATTTGATGTACATTATAGGAAATTTGATTTGTACATGAATAAAAATAAAATCTACTTGGATAAATTAGTTTCAATTTTTGCTACTAATTCCTGTTCAAAATTTAAACTCAGTTTAGAATGAAAATTAAAATAGAGATGTAAAAATAAAATATGTATTAATGAAATTTGAGCTACAGAGGTGCTCTAATAAATGTTTTGGCATTCAAAATCTCTGCATTTTGATTTTTTTCATTTTTAATTTTTAAGAAGTTACAATATCAGTATAATTGATGTCTTATGACAAATTGTACCATACTTTAGTAGACTATCACTAATGATACGTAGTCTACTAATAGAATTTTGACAGAAATGTATGGATGTTTGAGTTTCCTCTTTGTCTTATCATAGTTCTGTTCAGAAGTAAGAGCAAATTTGTAAATACAAACTCCTTCTTTTATCTCTTTAGCCCTCTCATTAATGAATAAGAATGTGGAAGAAAGCAATTACCCGAAAGCAAAGTAGGAGATATATATATATATATATATATATATATATATATATATATATATATATATATATATACCAGTATTTATACTTATTTATATATGTAGGAATTACAGATAATACGGGCTTAGCTAATATGGGGATGAATTTTCTTGACCTCAGATCAACAACACTGGGGCATTCCATGTAGGATATTGGTCACCATGGATTTCAAATAAAGCCTTTTCAGTTCATTACTCTTCAGAACAGCCATGTATCTAGGATAAGTGATGATAATACTGTGTTTGGAGTAAAATCCTGTGTTTCTTTATTAAAAAAATATATTAATAGGCATGTAGTTGGTTTAAATGGACAGGGACGGCCAAACCTTCTGCCTTCATTTACAGGTTGGTTATTGATCTATAATTTTTTGCGTGAGTCAGTTTATTCCCAATCTCGCATCTCTCTCTTTCTCTTTTTTCTCTTTCTCATTTATTAACTAGAGGACGATTTGAAGGTCAGAAAAGTATATTGACAAAAATCCTATTTACAGACCATTTTATGGTTGTTTTCTTCTGCTGCACATTAGCCTTGGCATTGCTTCCAAGGTCATGCTCTGGTGTAGCCATCAGGAGGCACACAAGATAAACTCTGGCCACAGAGACCAGAATGGGTCTGTTACATTGACTCAACAATATGATTACTGATGATCTTAGCAAGCTTTGTATAATTCAAAAAACATTCTAAGCCGTAATTACTAATTTCACTTCAGTCTGTCTTGTAATTTCAGGTTAGACATCCTGAAAATAGTTTCTTTTGTGTCTGTGTATCATTTCTTAGGGAAATGATAAAGCAGAAAATTGAGTTCTCTTTGACTAGAATTGCAGAGTTGAAAAGTTAAAATCTGAAAACTGCATGGGAATATTTGAAACCATAGGATGCCTATATAGAGGGTGCAAAAGTTAAATTTATATGCATTGGACGTTCAGTATGTCAAAATATGACACAACTCCTGTTTGGAATTTTTGCATTGAAAAAAGGAGAACTTTAGTTGGGTTTCTTAGGCTAACATAGAAATATCTGGTACTTCTGTAATGTTCATGAAATATTCCTATATTTCTGCAACATAGAGATGTAGGCTTGCCAAGGAATCTGACCATCAGCTAAGTAGCTGTTTCTGAGAGATAAAGCTTGGAGTTGCAGCTTCGTATGCCAGGAATAAGCTTCTATCCCAAGGCATTGGGTGGGTTCTGTGTGGTTTCTTTTTATTGAATTGTAATTGGCTTGGGGAGGAATGATGGGGGGAGAGGACAGTTACTTTCCCTATTCTGGAAGAGATTTACTGCATAACTAGGGTACTGCTACCAGGGAGCAGAAAATTAATATGCATTTCTCAGCCTGGGTGGCTTTTTGACACCTGATGATATGGCAGTACATTTAGATGATAAGGAAAATCCCTGATCACAGCAGGAACATCTGTTTTTTTCTGGCAAGAGGGAAAGCAAAGCCGAATGGCTGTTTGGGACAGCCTCATGAGTGAAGGATTAAAATTATAATTAAAAAAAAGGGAGTAATTCCTTATGGTATTTTTCTTATAAAAATTGTTAGATAAAGTAGTAGTGGCTTTACTATAATAGATTATTTCTTGTCATTAGCAAATTTAATAATCATTTGGATTTTGCATATTGGTTCTAAGGACAGATTTTTGTTAAGTAGAAAGAAAAAGATTTCTGTTTTTACTTTGAAGTTTACCAATATACAGAACGGAAGCATTAATTTGATCATAAAATGAAATAGATTTAAAGTCACATTTTCCAATTTTTTTAAAATAAAAGCAGCTCTAACTTGTTGCAAAAATATTAATGGCAAAGATTTTTGTGGGTTTGGTTTTTTTTCTTTAGGTTAGAAAATATAGGTTTTGCAAATACATTTAACTTCAAAATGTTCACCTTTTCTGTAGCTGACAATAGTCTGATCCATTAAAAATGTAGATAATCTTGCACAGGCATATTAAGACTACCATATTTTTCTTGTTGCTGTTGTTGTTCCTTTTGTTGTTTATTCATCTAAGGACTTTATTAGTTACACTTCTTTCTTTCAAAAACAAATGACAGCATTATGTATAACATTCCATCCCTTTATACTTTTTAAAAAATTTTTTTTAACTTTTATTTTTTATTTAAAAAATAGGAACGTAGGAATGCAAACTCACAAATTGGCTAAGAGAAAATTCTTTTCAAAAATCAATTACTTTAACATCTGTAATTTGGAAGAAAAGCAGTATGTTTATCAATATGTACTATCAGGCACTCCCACTCAAAGTTCATGTAGGTAATAAGTTTAGGTTCATTGCTAATCAGAATCAGTGAATCTGGGAATGTTTTGAGGAATGCTTATCAGATCTTTTGGACGTTCAGATATTTCAGTGTCAGTGCAATGTTAATAATGAGATTTTTTTTCAAGGATTCTTTTTTGTGTTTATTATTATGGTCTCTCATTAACTTCTCATTCTTCTATTAAGTACATTGAATATTTGCTGGGTATCTACATTGTGAAAGGCTCTCTGTTGGACCAGAAGATGGTCCTTTCTCCAAAGCTTACAATGTAGTGGGGTTTGCTAGAGATATGGCATTTATTTATTTTTTAAAAGATTTTTTTCATTTAAATTCAATTAACATATGATGTATTATTGGTTTCAGAGGTAGAGGTTAGTGATTCATCAGTCTTATATAATACCCAGTGCTCATTACATCACATGCCCTGTTTAATGTCTGTCACCCAGTTACCCCATCCCCCCACCTCCCTCACCTCCAGCAACCCTCAGTTTGTTTCCTGTTAGGAGTCTCTTACGCTTTGTCTCCCTCTCTGATTTCGTCTTGTTTTATTTTTTTCCTCTCTTCCCCTATGATCCTCTGTTTGTTTTTTTAAATTCTACCTATGAGTGAGATCATATGATAATTGTCTTTCTCTGATTGAGTTACTTCACTTGGCATAATACCCTCCAGTTCCATCTACGTCATTGCAAATGGCAAGATTTCATTTTTTGATGGCTTAGTAGTATTCCATTTTACACACACACACACACACACACACACCCCACATCTTCTTTATCCATTCATCTGTTGATGGACATTTGGGCTCTTTCCATAGTTTAGCTATTGTGGACATTGCTGCTATGAACATTGGGGTGCAGGTGCCCCTTCAGATCACTACATTTAAGACTACTATGTTTCTAAAATCATTTACACTGAAATAAATATTTTTAAGCTGAAAATAGTATGTACTGTATACATTTCAATTGGAAATCATGAATATCCAAGCATATATTGTGAAGGAGAAATCATATTGCATGTTATGGTGTTTGTTGATATACTCACATTAAAAATACAGAATCACAACTTCATAGGAATGTAGTCTTTGTAAGAACTTTGAATCAAGCTCAGGATTGTGAAGAAGAGCATGAGTGAAATGCTAGTAGTACCTGCATGATACTATCTACAAAATAAAGTATATATTGCATAGTGATTAATAATATATTTTAGAAATTCTTCACTTTCTTGACAGTGACTAAGTTACTTCAGCTGGATTTCTCATACATTATAAATTAAAGTATGAATTCATTATTGACATTACCATAACAATATTGAATTAGGAAAACTTTTTTGTTATGAGGGGCTAATATCAATTTTATTTTTCTTATCTATTAACTACTCAAAGTTGATTCTACAAATATAAAATTGAATTTTTCGAGCGGAGTTCAAAAGGACAGATTTTTTTTTTAATCTTTAGCCCCTTTAATATGATTAATTTGTGGTGGCCTGAAACATGAATTACACGTCATAATTGATGAAAATGGAGAAATGTCACACTGCTTTTTAGATGCAATTGGAAGTAATCACATTATCCACAGACATTGTATATTGTAGGTGTGACATTAAATTGAAATAGGCATATAACAGAGTTACACATCTTGTATAAATCTAAAAGTACAATCATTATATTTCAGTGAAAATGCATTTCACTGCTGTTTATTGTGATGCCTTTTGAAAGCATTTCCTTATTAATTTTTAAAACAACTTAGAGAAGTGTCCTTTGAAAATTCTAGGATTCTGAACCATGTGAAAATAGGAACTACAACACGTGTTGAAGGAAAAGCCCTCCATGTTGGTAGAGGCCACTGAGCTAAGTGGTTGAGTTTAAAGGTGATTGGTGATCTTCTGCCTCGGTTTTGCTGTAATAGTGCAAATAGCAATTTTAAAAATTAACTAAATTATAAGTTAGACCTATAATTAGAAATAAAATTAGAAGATAGTGGTAACAAAAAGCATCACATTCTGATGTCTATTGAAAGTCCGGGAATCCTTCTTGAAGAAAGTAGCGATTGCACTGGGTATAGAAAAACGGGAAGTGATCTTACAAGAAGCAATGTTATTGGAGTCCAGGCTCCGAAAGAGCATAAGTGAAGGCGAAGAGGCATGTGGCACAGTGAGTGTGATTGTGTGCAGGTTCCTCTGGGCTAGCTACAGTCTGTCCCATGGGTGATGTGCTCCAGCACACATTTTCTTTTAATTTTTAATTTTTTAAAAAGATTTTATTTATTTATTTGACAGAGAGAGAGACAGCGAGAGAGGGAACACAAGCAGGGGGAGTGTGAGAGGGAGAAGCAGGCTTCCTGCCTAGCGGGGAGCCAGATGTGGGGCTCAATCCCAGGACCCTGGGATCATGAGCCAAGGTGAAGGCAGACGCTTCACGACTGAGCCTGCAGGCGCCCCTCCAGCATATGTTTTAGCACAGTCGTCTGTGGGAAGTGGCGGAGAACACTGTTGAAGAGGTTAAGGCTGGAGCCAGACTCCAGTTCAAAGGCTGCTGTACTAGTTTCAGATGGGAGAAGAATCGAAGAGGTAAAGAACATGATGAATATTTTTCAGGAGGGCACCTGAGTTGATAGAGAAAGCGAGTTTCATTTTGGATCTGTTGATTTGGAGGTATTATGGGGATGGCCAATTGGAAATTTAGATCATGAATTCGGGAAGAGTTTAGTGTTGGTGACCCGTGCCTAGAAGTTGTCAGGAGGGAGGAGTTGGCTAAGGAGACAGGAGAGAGCAGGACATAGATAAGCTAATAAAGGCCATTTCAGGAAAGAAAAATAATGGTGGAGATTCAAAAGGAATCAAAAGAAAATACCAGTCACAGCCTGCATTGTAGACACCAAGGAAAATGGTGTCATCTGGTCTCTTCATTTTAAAGATCTATTTTTCCCTTTGCAAGTCATATTTCGTCACTATGTGAACATCCAGCTCGCTATCAACTCTTCACCTAACAGTTATAGCATCCATTGATTATCTTTGCCTGAATGAGTTATTTCATTAGGAGCTGAATGTGGTGATTTTTCTAAATCTCTTCATTATTCTGTTTGCTTTACATGGCATTCTTCTGTAAAGACAAGCTTTCCCTTATCGACAGGCACTGTTGGTTTCCCCAAAATACGGTTCCTACTGAAAAGGCAGAATAGATGTTTAATACTTTGTGTTTAATTATTCATTTTCACAGTAAAGAGTTGGTGTAGGAATCACCTCTAATGCTGGGAAGTGAATAGAAAAGGCAGGTCCTTAGCCAACGGTAGCAACCCCAAGATCCATGATACAATTGTACTTGTATCTCTCTGCACTCCCAATCCTTCTTCCCTTCATGGATAGTTAAGATTCTGCCCTTAGTACATTTATCTACCCTTTATGACTTACTTGAATTTCTTGGCAGTAAGTCAGCTAATTTTGCTTTGTTCTCAGGTTATCATGTGTAAGTTTTAAGGCACAGCTCCCCGTATTTTGAGATACAGTGAGCTTTGGTTCTTCAGTTGCTTTATTCTTTTCCTTAGACTTTGTGTCCTTTGCTTATGTTACCATTTCCATATTCCTGCAAGCAAGGTTGGTCCCTGATTCCTGGGTGTGGAGCAGCATCGTCATCTTACAGTGTTTTCCTTGTGCTTGCGGTTATGTGCTCTGTTACAGCTTTCTTGACATGTACAGAAGATTCCTAGTAAAAAGTATTTTGCGGCTGATGTTTAATTCTGTAGAGGTTTTAGTTTATTATCTAGGCATATTAAAAAGAAAACTTTTAAAGTTTCATACTTAGGTTTATACCAGTAAATATTTACAGATCTAAAAAGATTTTTCATACACCACAATAGTGGCATAGGTTCATTGTGAAGCTTTTTTTCTCCGAGGGAATTCACAAAGGAGTGGAAAACAGTATCTTGGTCTACTGCTAAGGTCTATGCAATGCAAACCTATTACATGACACTTTTTTGTTTCTATGTATTTGCTGCTCAGATGTTTAAGTAATGAAGAATAAGAAGCAGTCATGTATATAATGTATACAGCCAGATTATCCTTAACAAAATTATTAAGGAGAATATTTTGGTCCTTTACTTAAAGTGGGGCACTGATGTCAGTGGGTCAAAGTGAGGGTAACATTTTAAATTTGTTCTTGTAGGAGATATTTAGATTTATGTGCTGAACTAAAATGTTTGACTTTTGTGCCTTATCCTAGCTTTCTCATTTCTCTTCAGGACAATGAAAGTACATTTTGTAGCCCAAAAGCCAAAGCAGATTGTTATAAGTTATTATTTCAAAGAAATATCCAGTAACATTTGATTGCCTTGGGACATATTTTTTTAAAAAGGTTTTATTTATTTCTTTGAGAGAGAGAGAGATTTAGAGAACAAGTAGGAGGAGGGACAGAGGGAGAAACAGACTCCCTTTAGAGCAGGGAGCCCAACATGGACTCGATCTCAGGACCCTGGGATCATGACCTGAGCCTAAGGCAGATGTTTAAGCAACTAAGCTACCTAGATGCCCACTTTGGGACATATTAAATAAATATTTATCAACTAACTAGGTTTTTATGTAAAAACTTCACTTGCCATAAGCATGTTGGGGTGAGCAATTATGTATCTATTATGTACCATGTATTGGCATAAATCAATTTTTTTCTTTACTTGATATTTGAATTAATGCTTACAACTAGCCTGTGAAGTAGCTAACAGAACAGTCTAGAGGATCTTAAGTCTCTTGCCCAAAGTCACACAACTACAAACATCTAAATAAAGAGCAAATTTATTAATCTTTCTTATTTTAAACATTTTTGGTGAATTGTAGAAAATATCTCACAATATTATTATAAGACTAGAAAGAAGATGAAAAGAGGAAACTCCATAAATTGAGAGAGAACAATAGTCTTGTAGAGAAATATTTTTCATGAGGGAGTGCAGAGAAAATGGTTTCGCCTCCTGTGCGCACATGCGCGTGGCTGCCTTCCCTGCTCTAGTCATTATACCCCCTTCCCCTAGACAGATGACTGCGTTCATGGGGTCTAATCTGTGTGAAATGTCCTCAATCAGCTATTCTGTATAGGTTTGGGAAAAATATTTTAAGTTTGCAGAATCATTTTTCTGCTACTTTTGAAAGACCAAGTGCATCGTTAATTTGCAAGGTCTGTTTTTTTTTTTACAAGACACCTTTTTGTTTTTTTTTTGAATAGAAAGATGAAAACTATAGAAGCCTTCCACGGGATGCTAGTAACTGGTCTCACCAATTTCAGAGAGACAATGCTCGCTCATCTCTGAGTGCCAGTCACCCAATGGTGGACAGGTGGCTGGAGAAGCAAGAACAGGTAATATAAATTAATCCTTCTACACATGTCATTGGTATAACTTCCTAGCTCATACCCTGAAAGATGTTTCCCTCCATCACTGTGATGATTAAAGGTCAATTATTCTAACAGACTTCAGGTAAGTACCAGGCTCTCTGTCAGAGTTTGTCTAATATGAGTATAGACTATTTCTGTGGCAGTCCCGGATCAAAGGTTTCTCATAAGCGGTTATGAATATTTGCTGTGGATTCTGGAGAATCATGACTTAAGAGCTGGTTACGTTGCTGAGGCACAGACATTTGGCGGTGAACAGTACAGTTTATGAGTAGACTTTCAAGACCACTTATAGGTTCTTCTCTTTATTGATGGGCAACAAGTCAAAGGACCTGAAGAGGCAAATTAAAATGTTCTATCTTACCTGACTTCACTCTGTAGGAGAAATACATGCTATGGTGTTATTTCAGAATTTAGATGATTTTGTCAGATTTGGGGACTTTCCCTTTCATACATGTCGAGGAACTGTTAGAGGTTTGTAAGTTTTTAGAGATGCTCAGTTTACTCTGCAGGGTTGGCCATCTCATCTACCATTCATGAAATTCATGAAACCACGCAGTGTAAGTAACTGGTTCGTGTTCTGGGAAAAACAACTGCAAACTTGTTACGTCACTGGTAGAGAAGCCTTCACTGCATGAAGACTAAGAATTCATTCGGTAAGTTTTGATATATAAAAAAACAAATTCTTCCAGTGTTGTTGTTTAAAGTCTGAATTGTTTATTGTTAGTCACAGTGTTTTCTTTAAAGCGGAAATTCTGGGGTTTTCTTTGTAGTTTTAAACAGTTTTTGTATTAAAAACATACTTCTCTCCTTACTTTGTCACTTATTTTCTTAAAAAAAGTTTATTTAAAATGGAAGGCTAGTGAGTACTCAGAGAATGTTTTGTTTTCTGTTTTGGTAATTTCTAAAATTATAAATAATTCTATTGCCTAGATATTGGAATAGTTGTTTTTCAACTTAGATTAATCATGTCAGTGGAAAGAAATCCTAAATGTTTTACTTAATTCATCTTAGTCTGTGTTTTATAGCATAAACCTCCTAAAATAATTTTGTTTATGGGGTGTGTTGGAATACGAAACAATAAAAAAGGACAGCTTGCCTTTGATACCATGAATGGTATCACAAACGTACTGATTTTTATCATATCCTAAATGTTAGAATACATCAGAAGCATTGTGTGATGGAAATAATTTTAAATAATTAAAAAGCCATGGAAATCCTACTCAGGAAGAACATTATTTTCTCAAAATAATACAGATTTGAAACTCAGTGGTGTTATTATTTTATTACCATTTCAAAGTAAATATTTTGAAGAATTAGTTTAGCATAGGCCTGTAGTCAGACTGGCTGGTTCCCAGCTATGCACCGTAAATGAGGCTTGGGCGTGTGGTTACCTTGTCCGTACTTCAGTTTACTCGTTTATCAAACGGGTCTGATCATAGAACCTGCTCCTACAGTTGCTCCATCCAGTGATGGGATACCTGCCAAGGGGTTAGTAGAATCATGCCTGGTACTCAGGAAGACTGTATATCTTAATATATTTGTTAGAAAAAAAAATTGCCATGAACAGAAATTCTAGACTATGTAAGAAGATACTCCTTATTCATTTAACAAGAAATCTGGAGGAAGGGACGATCGGTGGCATCTCCACAGCCCAGCGGACCTTACTGAGGATCCAGATCCTCCCTTTGCTGGGAGCCCGCCACAGGGCTTCCCTTGCTGTGTGCTCCAACTTGTCAGAGCCTTGGGCATCACGTCCTTGCAAAGAAAAAGAGGAACCATGCCTTTATCTTCTGCAGGGCTCTTCCTAAAAGCAGATAAACCTTTCCTGCAAGCGTCTCGCCACACCCCAAACAGGTGCCCTTCATACCATGTTGCCTAGAGTTGTGTGACTTGCCTGCCAGTTGATCAAAGGGAGTTGTTGGTTTAGACTAGTTGAGCTTGATCTCCTGGAGCTGGGGGGTGTGGGTGTGGTGGTTTGTCTTCCCTGGAACACAGCTGCTCATCACTGAACACAGTCAGGGTTTCGTTAAAGCAAAGACGGATGTACGATTAGCTAACTATGCTAAATATGATTATTGTTATTACAAGATTAGGGGGAAAAATTGGCAGTCCAGAGTTTCTAAAGTATGATATACTTAATCGTATTCTAAAAATACACTTTTTCCCTTAGTTTTGTGGTTGGAGATGTGTTTTTAAAGGGGTAGTATAGTTTTTCTTTGTAATTTTGGTATTAAAATAGTTTTCTTACACAAAAGGAATTGCATTGGGGAGCCACATACTTTTTTTTTCCTTTCCAAAAGACTCAGCTTCGATTTGCTTCTGTTGAAGTTATTTGAAGCATTTGTTCCATGATAAGCAGGTTTTTATTTTTTTTATTATTTTTTTTGATAAGCTGGCTTTTAAAAAATAAGTACTTCCTTAGTCTATGTAGTCTAATGTAAATGGCATTAGTTAATTGATTCCTGAGCCTGAAAACATCTTTCTTGGCTTAAGTTTAAAAAATGATGATCCATTCACTAAATTTGACGATTTCACATCAGCAGGATAATTAACCAAACTGAAATCTACATAACTAAACAAGAACAGCAAAAACAACACAAAATCCATATCGAACTTTGCCTAAAAGTAGGCACAATTGTTGGGGCAGAAGAGGATGAAGAGTTTATGTTGAACATACTGTAAATCTAGTCTAGATAGTCTCATTTAATTGTGCATTTATTCTTTTAAACTGTTTCCCATGAGTCATCCGACTATAATGGCCTAATGTCTTTTCTGTGGCTTTTTTTCTCCTTAGTTTTTGCCATTAAAAATGTAATAACAGACGAGCATCACATAGATAAAAATAATGTTTTATATGGTAAAAGACAAAAAATCACCCCCCTGCCTTTACAATTTGGGATCACCAGGGCAGAACTGTGTTCTATGAGTTATGCCATCTGGACTGAAGAGGTCAACAGAGTTCTAGATTTTATATGCCTTCAGTGGCTTTGTTTTTGCTCTATTTCCTACAAGATTGGTCATCTCATTATCTCTGTTTCTTGAAGGCAGTTATGACCACATCAGTTTTGCCAGTGGGAATAAACAGTAGGAATGAAAAGCACAAGAGAGCGTGTAAAAGTGCTGAGCTAGTCAGCATCTCTGGAAGCTGAAGGTGGCTTGCACTTCTTTGGGGGTTTGATCCCCTATAAGGGGATAGTGACTCTTTCCCTCTCTTAGAATATTGGTAAGGTACACACTCATGTAATCAAAGATAGGGGATGTATCTTATTGGAACTTTGTACCAAGAAGCACTTCGACTCAAGCTCGACATGATTTCCAGAAATAGAAGTCCTGGTGTTCAGTGACTAATTCTTGCTCAGAATAGCCTGTAGCCGAATCCTACATCAGGTTCCTCTCAGAACATAGAGGACTGTGTATCTTTCAAGAGCACCCTTTTCTTGTGACTTCCTTTTTCTGAGCTCTCAGAGGAGGCACAAAGAATTCAATACTAAATGGCTTGTTGTCGTATTGCCTTGAAAAAGTTTTCATGCTTCTGAAATTTTGACTCTGAGACCCAGGAAACAACAACAACAAAAATCAGCAAAAGGCTTAGTTTTGATGTGTGGCAATGCTTTAAGAAATCTGAATTCCTTTTAACCATTACCATTTCTCTGACTCTGTGTAGACTATAATTTAATATTGGCAGATAATAGATCATAAGCTCACTTTGTTCTTATATCCCTATAGTTTATTGCAACTAATAAATTCCACAAAAGAGGAGGCAGGAACTTTACAATACGTTATTGGAGGAATTTAAGGCCTGCAAGTAGAGGGACCTTCGGGGAAATTTAAGCTAATTGGGAGCCTGCCATTTTCACTACCTTGACTTGGTGAACAGGCCTGAAGCCAATTAACAGAAATAGCCAGGAGGTGCAAGGCACATTCCAGACTCCACTTAAGCTCTGTTATAGGGGAATGACTGCCCTGACCTTTAGAGAAAAATCCATGTTTTAGGGTTTTTTCCATCAGGCAAAAACTTTGTCTAATTGGCAGATTATACTGGGGGAGGCAAACTGTGAGGAAAATGACCTTAAATGTTTGGTGATGGCACACAGTTCAAGTGTGACAATGGATGTGTGCTGTCCTCACCTTTGTCCCCTGGTCTTCTGGTCCCCAGTGTTTGGTGTTGTCTCACAGCCGTGAGTTTAAGGGACAATGACAGTGCCTTTTCTTCTTATTTTATGAACTTTTGTCACTGTCTACAGTCATGATGCCTCTGCTTCAGATTTTTTCATGCGGAGCAGAACATTCCTGACTTTTGCTATTTATTCCTTCCGAGATGAAGATGGTTAGTATAGGAATAGTGTCTGTTTTTACATTAGCCTGATGCGGGTCCTAAATATTAGAAGTAGAAAATAGCTGAATGTTAAGTAGAAAGCATATTTCTTCTTATTTTTAAATTTTAATTAATTAATTATTATTAAGTAATCTCACACTCATTGTGGGGCTTTGAACTCAC
Source organism: Potos flavus (assembly GCA_028534135.1). NCBI lineage: Eukaryota > Metazoa > Chordata > Mammalia > Carnivora > Procyonidae > Potos > Potos flavus. Next base: position 96,094,217 of record CM052897.1, read on the forward strand.
AACCCTGAGGTCAAGAGTCCGCATGCTCTATGGACTGAGCCAGCCTGGTGCTTCTCAATGGAAATCATATTGAAACAAAATAATGCTTGAGAATAAAATTTCTTTCATTTGTCCTCTTCTTAAAAAAGAATTCTGCAACATTGATGGCTTGTTCTGATACTTTTTAAACTTTTGAAAATATTTATGCTTATAAGTATTCACGTGTGCTCCACAATGAGTACATTTCACATGTCATGGAAAAGGTAAGATTCTGTGACAGGGTTTCATTTTTGCTTTTCATTATAATTTGATTAAGTCCAAATCTTTGAAGATCTAGGGAAACAATAAATTTTAAAAATTAGAGCCTATTTTGGATGTGTTAAACATACTGTAGTGAAGAAACATTTTTAAGCTTATCTAGATTTTATATGGAAATGGTTTAAAAAAGAATAAGTAAGCCAGGCAATAAGTAATTGTGGTTTTGGGTGTTGCCTGTTTTACCTTGGAGTGCTAGGACAATGGGTGTCCGGGATGATCAGGTCCTGCTTCCATACCTCTCATCGGGATTGGTTTTTTCCTTTGACCTGCCTGGATCTGGGGAGATCCTTTTCCTTTCCCAAGTGTTTATGGGCCTTTTCTAAATGGAAAAACAAAACAAAACAAAACAAAACCCACCTCATTTCACCGATATGTAGAACCATCCAGATGACGTAAGTAGTCAGTTTCCAAATAGGAAATGATCATACTTTTTAAATTACAAAGTTAGGAGATGGCTTCCTTAGCAATCTGATTACAACAGCTGGAAACCAGTCAGTGAACTGACCACGGGGTCATCTTGTTAAATCATGAAAGGGCTATAGAAATTCTGATGTGGGCAGAGGCCGGGCCTCATGGCATCTGCCTCATTAATGGGACATAAGGTTAGGTTCTGGGGCTGCCAAATGGAACCTGGAATGCATGTGTTTGTTTATGCTTTAATTCTTTAGCCCATGAACACTGAGAAATCAAATGACTGCTAGGGTTATCTGGATAAAAATAATCAAAACCCTCTGCCTCCAAATCCTAATAGTCTACTGTTTTCTGTTAAAAGGGAGAGGATTTATTCATATTATTTCCTAATTGGCAAACTTTTGCTGAACTTGGGTGGAAGCAAACATCATTGTGTTTACCTCAGCAAGAACCCATATAGAAACTAAAAACATCAAGATTGTTTTAAAATTAAATTTAGTTTTCATTATAAAATGCCAGAGATTTTCTTTAAGCAGAAACCTTTCATAATCCCAATAACACTAAAAATAAAACCAAAACAACCTTTGAAAAAAATTTTCATTTCACCTGGATATATTAATGCCAATAGATTTTGTTGTTGTCTAATAAGATGATTATTCTAATACACGTCTTAAAATTATTTGTGTTTTCAAACACCATGGAAGCATCCTGTGTGTCTGTGCCGTATTCTTTTCCATCAGCCCTACACGTTTTCTACTTTTATTATCAGAGAACTGTGGACAGGAAGCATCAGGCAGAAGAAGGGGACTAGAGACCCTGCTAGACGTTCTTCTGAAAAGGACATGTTAATTTCCCGAGGAGCCTTGCCAGCCTCCACAGGGCCACTTTGGAAGCTCTTTCATCAGGGGGACAAGCAGCATTTTACCCTTCCTTCTAATTAGTGTCAAAAAGACACCATGATCCTGCAGAGTATGTATGGGACTGGAAACCTGCCTTCCCATGAGTGGATCCTTTTGTCTGACGCATAACTCGCCATTTGTATGGCCTTATCTAGGTGGTATAAATCTGCAGACTTCATTTTCACTGTGTACAAAATGGGGAAAGTAATAGCCATTTGGCATATAGTGACTTTGTGTGTGAGGATTAAGTGATCTAGAACATGTAAAATGCAGGTCCAGCTTCTGGTGTATTGGAGACACTTGTTGGATGCTGCTTTCTCCCCTGTCTTTATTTTAGGTGAGAATAGACTTACTGGAGACTCCTCCACATCTCTCTCTAGTATGGAGGACCTCTTTTATTTTCTTACATGCTCTCTTCTTCTTGCATATCGGAAGTGCCATTTGGTATGCGGGGCTGGTTCATTTTTCTTCCCTGGTGTACTTCTAATGCCCTCATCATCCTTTCCGAATTGGATTCTTGCTTCTGTGGCATCTTATCAGAATTAGAATAAACCTTAATCTTTTTAAATCATCTCTGGTTCTTTTCTGAAGAACCTAATCTGACACAAAAATGACATTAGCGTTAGTCTCTGTGTCTCTGTCCATTTTTTATGTTCCCTTTTGTTTTTGGCAAGCGTGTGTGGCTCAAATGCAATTAAATGTTAAGAATACCATTTAAGAATGCTAAGTGTCTTACAAGGGCTTCTGCTTGGCCACTGACTAAGCATCTGGGTCCCTCTGTGATGTGAACGGAGTTAAGGAGCCACCATTTGACTCACTGGCTTTTGGAGCAGGTTGCACAGTTTAGGGGGTCCTCATCAATTCTCCTGGCCCTTTATGACTGGCCCTATTTATTGCTTATATGGCCTATGGAGCTAAAAGCCCGCAAGCAGCAGGGAAGTGAGACAGAAATTCTACCCAGTGAAAAAATCTTTCATGGTATGTGGCTTAACCTTCATGGGGAATCTGTTAGTAGCTGATGATTTTCTTGCCTGTGAATACAGCTGCTAGAACCAGACGTTTAGAGCATGCACTGTGGATAAAGATGCATTTTCATTTTTAGCTATGACCCTCAGGTGCCTTTTCATATTTTCATCACAGGCAGTCTTAAAGATTTTTGTTGTGAGCTGTGCGATTAACTATGATGATGAAAAGAATGCAGGCTTTATACTCCAACTCTCTTTATTCCCATCAATCTGTATGTGATTTGCTTTTGAAAATTTGTTCTTTATTTCTGTGCTCAGTGAACAGTGGAACTGCTATTCTTTAAAAAATACTGGTTAAGAAATTACATTAACATTTTCGGCTTACAGTATGTTGTTTTCACTACCCATATCCTGAAGCCCGCCTTTACGAATAGAATCACTCAGAAGCCATTTGTAATTTTGGAATGTTATGATCTAGGTAGCTACGTCTTTTTTTATTTTATTTTTTTTTAAATTCAGTCCTACACAGGCTTTTTCTAGTTACTTTCGGCATGGATCTGAAATGGTCCTGAAAAAAGGGCTGAGGACCCCACTGAGATCTGTGCCCCATAGTGTTTTCACTGGGTCTGTTGTAAATCTGTGATCCACTTTTTTTCTCTGCCTGTGTGCCCAAAAAAAAGGCTGTTGTGAGCTTTCTTTAATATCCAATAAATTCTAAAGAAATTAAAAGTACTGAAAAGAAACATGTAGTTTCCGTAACATACCCCTGGTGTTATGGGAGGGGGGTTAGGATAGGCTTTTGGGTTTCATTTCATGTTTTGTGTTATTTATACTCTTCCATAGTAAACACATACAACTTTGGAAATATTTTTATTTTTGGCAAATCAGACTTCATAAGACTGGAAAACTGAGCACTTTTTTCTCTTTTTCTGCAAATACCATACTTCCCAAATTATAAGATAAAATTGCAATGTCAATATCCATTTGAATCAAGGTAAACCCTTTGAGAAGCATGTTTCTTCTTACCTTGGGTAATCCCTTTAATTCTCTGAAGTAATCCATTAACTGGCTCTCCTGTGATTTAACATCACAGCCCCCTGAGAAAATAGAAGCAGGATTAGTAGTATCCTCATGTCCTCACTACCCTTTACAAACCTGGGAGAAGCTTCCTGGGCCTCTCAAAGGCTGACCATCATCACCTCTCCTGTCTGCCATCGCTTCTCAGTCTTAGGACTTTGCTCTTTTATTTAACTCCTTTTTCCACAGTCCTGACTGTGTGTCTCTCTGTGCTAAATCTTTCTATCAGTTCACACACCCCCCTCCCCACAAGCCTCTCTCTTGCTGTCACCTCTGCCTGGCTTGCTGTCCCTCCCAATTCACAGATTTGGTTCCTTCTTACCTTTCATGTATTAGGTCATATCCTCTCTTTCAGGAGACCTTTCGTAGTCCCCATTTTTGAAAGAGGGTGACTTCCCTGTTGCCTTCATTATCGCTGCCTCTCTTACCATTCTTTATAATGTTCATGCCTGTCTCCAGGCACTGAATTGCACAGGCACTGTTTTGTTTACTTTTGTTTGGAGCTCTTAGTAAGCCTCGATGAATTTTTGGGTGAATAAGTGTTACAATAAATTGAAAGGAAAAAGTTCATAATGTCCTCACTTTTTGGATTTCCTATATTATGGGTAGATTCCTTGTTAGGTGGACTAGATTTTATGATCTTGTGATTTTCATTAATTATGAGCTAAAAATTGCAGATTATAAATAAATCAGAGAAAGCCTGTTAAATATTGACACATACCTATGAAAACCTGAGAAACATACTTCTGAGTCACTGATGTTTGATTCATCATTGCTTGTCACTTAGTATCTGCACATGGCAAAAAGACTGGAAAATTATTTCAGACTAAAGGACCAAGGAAGGGGGGAGAAATCAAGGTAAAGCAATGTTCCTACTTCAGAGAGCTTGATGAGGGCAAGCACAACCTTCCTTATGGCCAAGTTGATCTTTCTCTGAGAATGTCTTGTAATTGAACATGGATTTAAGTGTTAAAAGGTGAACACTATCAGTCTGTTACCAACAGGCTGTCTGTGTCCTAATGATTTCTGCTGAACTACAGTTGATCACAGCAATCCGGGGAAGCCACGTGAGTGTGTAAAAGCTTTGTAGAGGAGGTGATGGTATTGAGGCCAAGAGCTGCCGTGACTTTAGTGAGCCTTAGTGAGACACAGGAAAGAATAGGACTCCCAGAATGTTCTTATGTTATGGGCCCAGCATAGCCGTTAGGTCTGTTATAGTTCCAAAAATATTTAATTATCAGGAAGTAGTAAATTTGTTCATAACTGAAGTGACAAATACATTTTCCACTTAATTGGAAAAAACAATATTTGAACAAACCATTTGATTATATTTAATAGTTTATAAGCAATTGAAAGTAATATGGTTAATATTCTCTTCTGATTATGTTTATTTCATTTGAGAGCTGTTTTTTGCTGTTTTAGATATTTTTTTTTTCAGAGTTCTGAGGGTTTTCATTTTTATTAGAATGACTCTGAATTATACCATGACTCTGGGACCTCAAGCTGGCAAAATTTTATTTTCTTTTAGAGATGAATTTTCTTTTTTCAGGAGAAATGGAGTTTTGGTACTCATGTGTTCAGTACATAAAATATGGATATGATGAATTCTGATCTACCATTAATTAGCATATTGTACCTAATCTGTAGCTTTTTGTTATTTTCTTCATTCAGGTCTCTGAGTAAAGCTTCTCTTTTTAGAAAATGAATATTTGATAGAAGTAGATATTTGATATGATGAAACTGAGTTTTAGAAATTGTTTTCAAAGAGAGGAGAAATATCTTTTGTTTCTGATGGAATTGCACAATAAGTTTTTTAGTTAAAGGAATTGATTCTGACAAGAAGATGACACCACACAAGCTTGTAGAGAATTTAAATTTTTTGAGTTAATGGTGAGTGGTGTCCCTGTTTATTCCTTCCTATCCCCAGGGCTCGCTAGACATCTAAATGAGACGAGTGTTTAGAATTAGAGGGTCTTCCCTGTTACGTTGGAAGACAGTATAACTCATAGACTATATGGGGATGATGTTGATAACATGATTTTTTTCTTTTTACTTTTTAGAAAATGTTATTTGATATTTGCAAATATTATATACTCAGTTCCAAAATCAAACATTTCACGTGAATCTGCAAAATGTTGCCTTCTAGTCCCTAGCTCCCCTTCCCATATGTGACCACTGGTACTAGTTTCTTGAGAATCCTTTCAAATACTACCATTCTTTTATGAGAAAATGTGAAAATTTATCTTCTTTTCATGTATTTATGTAAATACTATCTACCATGTTCTGTGCTTTTATTTATTTATTTATAAAATAAAATAAAAAATATATAAAAATATATATAAAAATAAAAATAAAAAATAAATAATAATAGGGCTTGGCAGATTTTCCATAGTAGAACATAAAAAGTGTCTCTTTTTGAAACAGTATAATAATTTTCCTTTGTTTAGATGGGCCATTGTCTGCTGATGAGCATTTGGATTGTTTACTGTCTTTGCTATTACAAAATGAATAACCTTCATACATAAGCCATTTTGCATTGAATGTCACTTGGATAGATACCTAAAGATGAAATAGTACATTTGTGGATTTATACAAGAGTATATATATTTGTAACTTTGATGGATATTTCCCAAGTGACCTCAGTAGATGTTGGGCTAAGTTACACTCCCACCAGTAATGAGGGGTTGTTGACAATTTAAATCCTCTTATTCTTTTCTCACTTATTAGGACCAGGCACTCATTCATCCATCCATCCATCCTTCCTTCCTTCCTTCCTTCCTTCCTTCTTTGCTTCCATCTCTCCTCCCTTCCTTCCTTCCTTCCATTGTTCCACCATTTAATGGTTTAGATGAATGTTTGAGGGTGTCCTAGTTGATTAGAACCGTCTCTGTTTCTGGATGTACTTACTAGTTTACTCTGCAAAGCAACTGGTTTGGATTATTCTTGTTGTTTCCAAACTTCTCTCTCTGGTGTTTGGAAGGTTTAGGTGGTAAGGTGTTGGGCTCTGCAATTACAAGTGAAAGTATCAGAGATAGCTGTAAATGCAGTGATTTCCTAGTCAATTTTTTTATCTGTAGCATCAATACATAGATTAGAAATGGGTACGCACACAGTAAAAATAAATATTTTATTAATTATAGATACCAATTATAGATACCAATTATAGATACCAAATGTGAAATTTGTGAAATTACATTTAAGTGTTTAGAAAGGTGGAATGTATGTCCCTATTCAAAGGCCTTTCACCAGTTGTGATGCTTGGTTTTGGATACGTTAGGTCAATTTTTCTATGTTTTACACATAAAGTTCTGATTTACCCTAAAGAAAAAAGCCTGGGATCTTGTTGCTTGCATCATTGACCAACCTGTGACATTTTGAGTATTATTCCTCACTTTTACTATTTCTTTTCACTGTACCTCCTGTCCTGGAGATTCTCTTTCTAAATGTCTCTCAGAAACCTACTTATTCCTTTCCACCCACATTCTCCTTCCCAAGTTCAGGCTGCCACCCACTCTCTCCTGGGTCCCTGCAACAGCATCGCAGCCATCCCCCTGTCACCTCTGTCTCCGCTGAGATCAGGGTGATGTGACAGGAAGA
>CM052897.1:96101962-96256116 GCA_028534135.1 Potos flavus
TCACGTCTTTCTCAGGAGGGGTGAGTAAACTGCGAGTGGCGTTAGATCTCCTTCATGACGTTTGCATCTACATGCACTAGACTTGTATTGAATGTGTTTGTAATTATAAGGAGCTATGTGCCTGTAATTTGTGTATCTAAAAGTGTACTTGTCCTAAAACATTTTTATAGCAAGCACTTGGATGAAGAATATCTTATTGCATAGATAGTATATCTTTCCTCACATGCTGAATGTTTTACTTTTCATGAGTCTCTTCCAGATTAAGTTGGAGAAAGTTTGAGGGGACGGGGAAAGAACCTTAGATTATATCAGCAGAAATCTAGGCTTTTGGATTTACTCATATTTTAGGTCCCTGGAGGGACTAATTTTCCTGAGAACTTTGTATTTTAATCATAAACAGACCTGATTCACTAATACTTTTATAAACCTTTGGCTGAGACTTTGGCATTAATGTTCTGAACTCTTAGAAGGAGAAACATACTTTTGTAGGTTGGCCAAGAAAAATAAGTTTCAATTCAAATAAAAATAATGTGTTTGTTATTTTAAAGAGATTTTTTCCATTGAGCTGTGTTTTAAACTTTTTGCTAATTTAGTTGTCTATTGTTGGACATGGCTTAGGTGGGGATTTGAGGTATTTTCTGTGCCTCAGTATAACGACTGTTTGAATTTTTAAAATGTCACTTTTGACTAGAGGGTATGTTGTATTAGCGTATACATTATTATTTAATTAATTTTGTTGTAGATTATCAAAAGATGAATCCTGGGTCTCACTTTCTTAAATATATTGGAAATGGTAAAAATATACAAGGAATTTTTATTGATGGTTGAAAATGTTTTCTTCAGGTACATGCGCAGCTTTTCTCCTGCTGTTAGTAAGTGGCTGAACTAGCACTTTGAATCTATTGTATCCCTGGAAGACTTGCCCTTGGCTTCTCTGACATTCTGTTTCTAAGCTCACTGGTATTATTTACAGAAAAATGTCTGTCTTTTGCTCTGCCTGTGTGCATGCAGGTCATTTCTCTAGATGAGATTTTATATGCTCTTCCTTGGTGCGATCATTTCGTTTCTGTTCCTGTCCCTCTAGCCTGTGCTTACCTACAAATCCTGGCTGATTCCTTCTCTTCTGGATGTCTCTGAACTATCTTTACACTTTTTCCCAAGTAGAGGGGAAGCGGTCCCTAGCCTAAAGGACAATGTGAGTTGAAACTCCTTATTCTGGAGCTGACTCTGCATCTAGCTATGCAGTACTTCACAGCCTCTGCACGGCAAAATGACCTTCACCCCCTGTGAAATTGCGTGTCGCTAATTTCCAAATAGTTCCTAAACCTAGAAAATTCTGTAATTATCTATGACCTCCTCATTTCTTGTAATTTTGCCATGAGTCTCCCACATTTCAAACTTATTTTGCTCCTCTCCTTCATGTTTCATCTCTTGCCAGGTATGACATATTATACCTTTACTCTTGCATATATGTATATCTTTCTACTTTCTTAGCACCTGTTCTCATCCCAGCTATATTCCTCTTGACCGGACTGATGTAATGTGTATCTCCTTCTACCATCTGTTTCTTCTTTAGTGAATTCTGCATATTCCTATTTGCATTATCTTTCAAACCACCACTTATATTGCATCACCTCCAAGTTTAAAAGCACAAAGAAACTCCGTACTGCACTCTGATTTAAAATTAAACTCATTAGCTTGGTATTCTATGTACTCTGCAATCCAAAATCCAATTTAACTTTTTTAGGCCTCATCTCCTACCATGATCTCATGCATATCCTGTACTCTATTGGACTGCTATTCCTTCCTTTTAAATAAATATTCTATTCCTTTTGCTCAGATGTCCCCCACCTCTTGAATCAATATTGTATCATTAATTAATTTAATCTCTGGTTATGTGTGCATTGGATGCTTGCTGTAAGACATCGCTGTGCTTGAAAATGGAATGGTTGGACCAGGAATATTTGTCAAGTAGACCAAAATTGGATCCTAGTTCATACTTCTTATATGGAAAATTGAATAAACCTCTTAATCTTCAGTTTCTTGGAGTAGCAGAACGTGGATTGAAATGGTCACTTAACTGAAAAGTAATATTCTAAAAGTATCTCTGGGAAAAAGGAGTGTGGTAAAATTTTGAGGAAATCCAAATAATTTATTTCAGTTAATGATCTTTCCACAAAATACCAATCAGTTTTTATCACATGACTTAGATATTCTTTTCAGTACTTTTGAGTAAAAAATGTTCTGGTGCTCCCTCTGTGGGCAAAACCCTGTGAGTAAGTGGTGTTGTGTGCCCACGATCACAAAGCTTAGAATTCATTCTCTCTTAGGCTGACCTCTCTCAGCGGCCGTTTCCTTATGTGGGCAACCAGGGAAATTCCCTCTTTCTTACGAGTACAATTGTTCAGAAGCTTTAATGACCATGCCATAGTGGTTAGCAGCTTATGCCCTTGACACAGGAAAAGTCAGATTTCTATTGCCCTTAGCTGAGTGACTTTGGTCATGTGGATTTGATTCTTTCCTGTTTTAATTTTCTCATTTGTAAAAAAGTAGACAGTAGAACCTATCTGGTGGACTTCAGTAAAATAATGTAGCTCAATATGCAGTAAATGTTATTTTAATTATGTAACATGCTAATCAAAACCTAATACAAAATTTATTATTATTCTCTGCCACTCATCCTGTCCTAGTGATTGCTATAAATTTTCAGTAGTCATGTTCTGTCATTAGGAACTCAACTTGCTTCTTATCTTTAACTATAAAGCCTTGTTAGATAGAATAATAAGAAAATTACATACAACAGTCTATTCCACTGTAAAAAATATTAGATTATGCTTTTTGTATTTGAAACATTTTTGAAGTATATCATCAGTATTCTTTGTATTTTCCACATGTATTAGGTGGTTATGCTTTTCATATAATTATATGTATGGTTAAAATCTGTTGACAACAAAAAAAGTAGTCATTTTTTAGCATGTTTTTCTGATTGTAGTACGACTGTAAACACTTTAAATAAGGTGTTTCTCAGTATCTTACGAAGCAGTACAGGCATTATGGGTAAGCTTCTCTTCTGTAGGTATAGCACATTTTTGTTTACTTGTAAGTATTGTTATTTACTTGCAGCTATAATCCTTCTGATGTAGGTTGATCTTTTATTTAAATTCAAAGAGGTGGAAGTAAACATATAACTAGAACCTCAATTCATGAATATATTCCGGTTACTTAAATTTATTGATATTTTATCCAGTGCTTATGCTATATAAAAGTTTGGTCTCCAGCTTGTGGGATTTGGCTATATGTATTTTTTTCTTCCTCATTCAAACTAATAGTCTTTTTAGGTCCTACACTGCAAATACTTCTGGCTCTAAAATATAAAGGCATTATTTTTTATGATACTTTCTATTTCAAATTTATTTAGAACTTTTACAAATTAAGCTACATTTTTAAGTATTTTACTCTGATTCTAGAAACTAAGACTATATCTTCTAAAATAAAATTTCCATATATATCCTTTGATTTCTAAAGAAGTCATTTACTGTGTGCTCTTTTTCTTAACCACTTTTAGCCTGGGCTACTATTTTTTCTTTCTTTGGTACAACATTTTGCATTGCTAACAAATTTTCATTGATTTTTCCATGGTTACTTTTAGTGTGTGTGTGTGTGTGTATGTGTGTGTTTGATGTAGAATAAACTAGTTTTTGTTCTTTCTACACCCCCCCCCACCCCCCGATCTTTATGGTTTGAATCAGAGAGCCTCTGGCTCTGTATCCTTGCTTGGTCTTATTGTCCTATTGGCTGGGCTGTGACCTTTCTACCTGTCACATCTGTATGACAGCCTTTTTCCATCCCGAGCAGTGAAGTGCCATACCACTTTCGTCTTTATTTTGAATAATTCGTTTGTGCATTTCTGTCTTTCACTTCCAAACTAAACTGTTAGAAATAGAAGCAACTTGGAGAATTTTAGGTATTTTTAACAATAAAACAATCACATGTATTTGTGAGTAGACAAGGAGAGTTGGTGACTTTGGGCTTTTTGCATTGTCCCTAATCTCACTAGGCCGATTCATAACAACAATCCTATAAGTCATACTGAGTTAAAAATTTTATAATCACTGGGGTCAGGGAGCTTGGAGAGGTTCTTCTTCAATTAGGCTTCCTCTGTTGAAGGTTGCGGCAGCCATGGAAGTGGGCTAGGGGATGGGTTGATTGCCTAAAGCCATGTTTTTGACAGTTGCCCACCTTGCAGGACCCTGGTCTGCCTATCCTCTCTCTCATAGTTAGCTCTGGTTGCCACAGTATATTCCAACTCTTTATCCAGCTCTCCCTCGCTTCCACATGCCAGTAGGGGGTGTTTGACTATTTCTTCCTTCCTATGCCCTACAGCTACCAACTCTTACCCCCACTGCCCCTCCCATACAGAGGATGTATGGCTTGGACCACTCTCATTCCCTTCCCCTTCCTGGTGTGACTAGTCTTTTAGCTAGAACTTAATCCCAGCCTCCTACATTCTTAATACTGTGAGAGGTACATTTGCAAAGAAGAGCATTCATTTGAACAACATGAATATTTATCATTAAGTTTTGGTTTCAAAGCCAGTCTATTCTACATTTGAAAATATAATACTCAATTTTCCCTTTTGTTTTTGTTTAGTTAAGTATTTCTGTAGTATTGACTATAGGCATTGGTGCTTGGTATGGACTAAAATAATCCACCCATAATCCACCCCTGCTCTGAAATACCTTATAATCTCTGAGGTCAAAAGAGGACTAGAATCATCGTGCCTGTGATGAAGTCACAGAGGAGGGATGAAAGGCGTTATGTGGACATTTCAGGTGGATGTGACATTTGGGCAGGTGTTCGGGGACTCTGTTCCAAAACACTGGGACTGCTTTGGATAAATGGTATTCACTTTGGGTCTTGAAGGAGTATAGCGGGAACCTGGCAGAACAAGGTTACAGAAGCATGAAAATCAAGGTGATTTTTGTTGGTGAGTAATTGTGTTGAGGGTTTAGTGTTCCTTTGTAGACAGCTGGATAGTAGAACTTAAGTCCAAGTTGTGAAAGTATCCAAACACATAGTTGGAGAAGACAATATTGGTCATGAAGAAAAGGGGTTGAGTCAGTTACATTGATTTAGAAAACCGATTTCTTTAACTGTTGAGCCACTGATTTGGGAAGAGAGAGCCCCATTAGGACAATAAGAAATAATGTCCTAAACCCAGGCTGTTGCAGTAGAGGTAGAAAGAATAAATCTGATAGATACTAGGAGGTAGAATCAGTTGGTCTTGATAATAATCACGATGTGATTTCCTATGACTAAGACATTAAAAGTGGCTTATGATAATTCTTGGAGAACGAAGGCACATGCACCAGATTTCTAGGAGGTTGAGGAATAAATAGGAGGTAAAAAACATGGAATGCTAAGAGAAACAGGAAGGATGTGTTTTGTTTTGTTTTTTAATGATAGGAGGGATTGTTGCCTAGTTGCCTGCTGATGGGAAGAAGCCATTGGTCCTTTGATAGGGCTGTTTGCTCAAAATGTAGAGTTAAAGAGAATCTTGATTACTTTGCATTAATAAGCCAGATTTCATCATGTTTCATATTTGATTAGTTCCTTCTGGAGTCTTTCAAAGACCCTTCTGGTTTCTACTGACCTAAATGGTTTTGTGTTACTGGAATATATCTTGTTGTCTATTTCTTCCAACAGATATGCTGTAAATATATTAAATAACATTGGGCATGATTCTTTTCCCAAGGGATTCAGACTATTAAAATCCCTGTTCTCGCTAAGGAAGTTTTTAATATTTGTTTGTTAGAAAATATGATATGACTCATGATTTTATTTTTTACTTTGCACATGGATTACTTGATATAATGGGATGATGGAACTATTTAGCATCAAATTTTCGCTTTTCTCATCTATTGTTTTTTTTTAACATTAAGTAACAGGTTAACGTGTAAAGCGTTAGATCTTATGATATATAACATTTGAAAATATAGAAATATATGAGCTTCAAAATAAAAGACAATTTAAAAGTTAATCTTCAGTCGTGTTGAGCTGCTTTTTGCCAGACTAATATTGCTTAGGGACCTCCTATAAATAAGAAGATAAAAATTGGACCAGTTTCATAGTTACTTTTCAATTTCCCATGTGATTATAAATATACCAGGTCATTAATATTTGAACTATAATAATGATTCTGTGAATTAAAAAAAATCCTTGTGATTTTTAAGGTGGTTTGGAAAACCTTAGTAATTCTTACACAATTTAACTTCTTGATACTTAAGTTCTCATAAAAACAACTTTAATAATAAAAACATGGATTGGCCTTTATTCTTAAACCCCGAGAGTGTGTGTGTGTGTGTGTGTGTGTGTGTGTGTGTGTGTTATGTTAGGAAAAGGGTTCATTGCTTTTATCAAGTTCTCAGTTTATCAGACTGCGCCCAATATCTACCCCAATGGGTTAGTGATTTATATGCTCGTAAACCCCATGGCAATGAAAACAGTAATTTGAAAAGATAATCTGTACTTCCATATTTATTGTAGCATTATTTACTATAGCCAAGATATGGAAGCAACCTAGTTGTCTACCGCTGGATGAATGGATGAACAAGATGTGTGGTGTGGTGTGTGTGTGTGTGTGTGTGTGTATGCACATGTGTGTACACACACACACACACACACACACACACACACACACTGGAATATTATTCAGCCATAAAAAATAAGGACATTTTTCTATTTGTGGCAACATGAATAGACCTTGAGGGCATTATGGAAGTGAAACAAGTCCAGCCCAGAAAGACAAATACCATATGATCACACTTACATGTGGAATCTAAAAGAAAAACAAAACCAAACTGCTAGATACAAAGAACAGAGTGATAGTTACCAGAGGCAGGGGGTTGGGGGTTGGGCAAAATGGGTGAAGGCGGGCAAAAGGTACATATTTTCAGTTATAAAATAAACAAACCTGGGGGTGCAATGTACAACCTGGTGAGTATAGTTAATAATACTGTATAGTGTATTTGAAAGTTGCTAAAAGTAGTTCTTAAAAGTTCTCATAAGAAAAAAGTATCTGTATGTGTTATGAGGGAGGTTAACTAGACTTATTGTGGTGATCATTGCACAATATATATATAAATACTGAATCATTCTCCTGTGCTCCTGAAACTAATATAATGCTCTCTGTCTGCTATATCTCATCTGAAAAAAGATGGATACTAGGTTTTCAACTGTATATGATTCATACAAATCAATAATATAGAGAACTAGTACTAGTTCAGTTTAAACTTCACCTTGGGATCACTTTGAAAAGATAAATTGTGTTTTGTATTTTAAAATTATAGATTGAAGAGTAACAAAATTACTCTTATCCAAATGTTATCCAAAGATAACATTGTTCTAACATTGTGTATGTTTTTGAGCGTCACCATTTGAGTTGGCAGGCTGAATGGTGGGAGTTAATACTACATGAAATGCTGGAAGTACACATTTTAAATGCCCAGTTGTAATCTAATATCTTCTTTCTGTGAGTGTGCACGTGTGATGTGTCTTGATTCAGTTCCACAAGAATTATTGTACATGTACAATATGTTATGAATGGTGCTAGGCACTGAGCATCTCTTGAACAAAGAGGAGAGTCATGCTCTCAGTTGTGTAAATGGCCATGATGCTGTGTAACAACTAACAGGACCGTGTATGCAGATGCGTTCTAGAGCTCAGGCCCACTGAGTCCTGGGCTCATGAGCACGAGCTATTGGGTCATCTGTTTCATTCTCTTGACATTCACACACTCTTGTTTTGCCCATCTGTCTTGCACATGTGACCTGGTTGTTAAAACTTCGAGTGCTGTTGCTCAGAATACATCATTTAATAAAATGAGTAGGAATAAAAATTCCTAGTCACTTTAGTGTATTGGCTTAATTCAGTCTTTTTATTAAATTTTTTTTATTCATTTTCCAAGAAAATGAAAAACTAGTTGTCTTATAAATAGATGCTCACCTTTAGTAGGAATCAAATTAAGATATTGATTTTTTTGGCTATCATTTAGCAAATATTAAAAATGCGGGGTACCTGAATGATGCTGTCGGTTACGCATCCAACTCTTGGTTTTGGCTAAGGTCATGATCTCTGGGTCATGCTATGGAGCCTGTTGTCGGGCTTCATGCTCAGTGCAGTGTCTGCTTCTTCTTTTCCCTCTGCCCTTATCCACCGTGTTTGCTCTCCTCTCAAAAAAATAAATACAGGGGCGCCTGGGTGGCTCAGTGGGTTAAGCCTCTGCCTTCAGCTCAGGTCATGATCGCAGTGTCCTGGGATTGAGCCCTGCATCAGGCTCTCTGCTCAGCGGGGAGCCTGCTTCCTGCCTGCCTCTCTGCCTACTTGTGATCTTGTCTGTCAAATAAATAAATAAAATATTTATAAATAAATAAATACAGTTAAAAAAATACTTTTCATATCAAGTGTTTGCAATGATGTGGCCCAGTAGCTGCGCTTATGTACTACAGATTGAAATGTAATTGATGAAGCCTTTCTGAAAGTGGATTTGGCAATATCTGCCTTTGATTACAAAATTTTACTCATGGGAATATTACCCACAGAAATGTTTTCACATGGATAAGTATATTATTGTTACAGTAGTAAAATACTGGAGACAAGTCATTGTCACCCATTAATGGAGCAGTGGCTCTATTAATTATTTTATATTTGTACTATAGAATACTCTACAGTCATTGAAACAATTGAGGTAAAAATACCTGTGTAGCTATTGGAAGATTTCTAAGACATGCTGTTAAGTGAGAAGAATAAGTTTCACCAGGTATATATAATATTTCATTTCATATAAGGATTATACGTGAGTATATGGACCTATTATGTATATAAAAAGGAAATTAATGGGATTTTTTTTCCAAATTGCAACTGTTATTAATTCTAAGGGAGCAACTTGGAATAGAATTATAGGGGTGAAATGGGATTTCCATATTTTATTCTGTATACTTTAGCACTAGTTTAATCTTTTATTAGATGACTTAATGATGGGGACACACTCTTCATAACATTAAAAAAAATTGCCAAAGAGATACATTCCAAAGTTGAGGTGGGTTGATTTCCTTTGCTTTAAATAATGTTTCCTTGCATTACTTCTCTCCCATTCTTTCCTCAACACCAACATCTTTTTTAAAATTTACTTGATTAATTTAAAATTAATATTTTACTATTTAATCAATTTATTTTTATATTTATTTTTATAAGTGTATAGTCTCTTTTGTTAAAAAGTTGAATGCATTCTTGGGACAAGCTTGGAATCACTTTGCTTTCAGAAAATGGAACATGACCAGATAAACGTCTTTGTGTCGAGTGCTGTGATTTGAAGGTAGTAACTCAATAAAGACTAGCAAATTAAAGATTTCTAAAGCAGATTAAAGTAGTTTTCTGAGGAACAGTAATGATAGATATTAAATGAACCTGTACTTTATTTGCTCCCATTTATAAGACAAAAGATTAAATCTGGTAGAATAACAGTTATTTCACATTCCCATTAGGAATGTGGATAAGACCCAAAATAAAGCACATATAACAAGCACCGTCCATGAATCAAAAGTTTCATGATAAACTCTAAAAATGTACTTCTTAAATCTCAAAGTTCATCATCTAGCCATCTAGCACATAGAACAAATATTATTTTCAGAATCAGTACATCTAAATATTTGAAAATGTACAATTATGAAATACTTATTTTTATAGACTTTAGAGAAACTTTAATAAGTATGCTTTTAGTAAACAAAAGTTATATATTCTTTAAAATTTGTTCTCAGGGGCGCCCGTGTGCCTCAGTCCATTAAGCTTCTGCCTTCAGCTCAGGTCATGATCCCAGAGTCCCGGGATCAAACCCCACATCGAGCTCCCTGCTCAGCGGGGAGTCTGCTTCTTCCTCTGCCCTTCACCCCACTTGTACTCACTCTCTCTTGCTCTCTCTCTCTTAAAGAAAATCTTTAAAAAATAAAATAAAATTTGTTTTTAGACTTGCCTTGCTACTTTTCACATACTCTGAAACCCAGACCTTATTCTTTCTAGATTGGTCACTGGTCATTTCTCCATGTGGAAACTTTTATAAAATCACATCGCAATCTGTTAAACCAAGGGTATTTTATTTGTACTACACTGAAAAGTACCTGTGGAATCTCCAGTCCTAAATTTCTAGTCTTTTGCGGTTTAAACTTATTATCTCTCCTTTTTGTTTTTCTTTTGTAAAACATCAGAAAAGCTAAACAAGATAAATGCAGTTGGTAATCGAAAGCCATTAAGACATATGCTCCTATCCGTTCCTTACAAATATTTCTCCATATTAAAAATAAATTGACAACTCAATTCTGTTTTCTATTTTTGAAAGTAATTCATTATCTTCAAGTCACCTTTAATAATATCTATGGCAACTTAATCTTAATAGTTCAAAAATGAAACTTATGTGAGAGAGAAGACAACTATTAGTAATTAGTGAATTTAGATGTAAGGTACATTACGTTGAATATATTTATTCAGTTTTCTGTAGGTTTGAAATTTTCCAAGGAAAAAAAAAGCTTTTTTTTTTTTTAAGGGAAAGAAAATTATATATAATCCAGGTTCTTAACATTTTCTTTAAAATGGCAAAGTGAATTTACTCTTACCTGAATATGGCCATTTCAGCTCATGAAGTAAAAAATAGTTCACAGTCCCCAATTATGATTTCTCTTTAAGAAACAGAAGGTCACAGAACTCTGAGCAATTTCATATGCAGCCGCTTCTCTGTGTTTATAGTCTCCCACATTGTGTCTCCGACACGTGGATGTTGATGTTAATACCTGGCTGGTTCTGGCTGTGTTTTCATACTCACGTTGCTCTAAGTTGTTACTGTTAGTAACCCAGTGCCTTCCAGGAGAACCAAGCTTCACGTTTAGAACATTGGAATCTGGAACAGAGTTAGATGTTGAGAGCATAAAGATGCCTGAGGAAAACCTGACCGTAGATTTCATACTTTAACGAATTGCTGAGTTTGCTCTCTGGAAGAACTTCTCATCTGTACAGGCTGCCTTCTTCTGACCTGGCCTCATTTTGTCCAGGAAGGTCTTCTTGTTCATTATTCATGATGTTCTTTGCAGCCCTCCTTCTGACTGTGTCAGGAGGCATGGGAATGGGACTGATCTCCTGTGCCTCTCCCAGTGATGCATCTGCTCCACTTCTGTCTGCTCAGAGCACAGCTCATTGTAACCTGACCAGAGCTGGGTGATTGTGGGTGCTCTACTCCTTCCCGCTGCTGAGAGCTTCACCAGGCAAACTCCATCTTGCATTTACACCTTGTGGTGCTGCTGGTAATGCGTGTGTTTGTATTTACAGGCCTGCCCCACTCTCAAGATGCTCTCCCTCGACTATGATAGATTTATATGCCCACTCTTGATTTAGTGGATTGGTAGCTGTGTGACAAAGGATGGGTTACTTAAGCAGTCTGAGTTGCAATTCGAGTTGTAGAACAGGAACAGCATCTATGTGTGGTCCCTGGCACATTCATGAAGGTGTTTAATGTTATTACCACTCTCGATAAATGTTTTCTTTTCTCTCTTTCTACCCATCTTCCTTCTGTGAGATAATTGCTCCATATAACGTATTTTTCAGGGTTTAATTAAAATATCCGTAAGATAAAATGCTTTGTTCCGAATATATGCACTTAACAGGTGTAATAATTAAACGCTAGAAATAAATGTTACTCTTGGGGCCCTTGCATTTAGGGTAGGCCCTTGCTTGAAGGGAATAGTTGGGGTAAAATGCAGCCTGTGTTCTGCACCCCAGCTTCACGAACCTTCCGAGGGGACCCCTTTCTTTAGTGTCATCGAGGTCCCGCAGAGGTGACCAGAGGCACTATAGTGTCTAAGCCCCCCGTCACTGGCCTTTTATGCAGGTCCTGTTTGATTTTAGATAAGAACGGTACCTTTGCTGTTAGAGTGGTTTGTTGGTGTTATAAATTCATTGGTTGATAGTAATTCATTTGTTGGTTCAAATAAGATTTAAACATCTGATATATGAATATCCTTGTTAGAATGTAAAACGAAATGAAACAGTAATCTGGCCAAATATGATTAGGTGTCAGAAGGACCGTTGATACTTTATATTATTGATTTTCTTTATTAATCTTCTGAGAACCCTCCTTTCTTTCCAGTAGTACTCATGACTACTTTAGCAATCACTCCCAGAGCTGGCTCCTGCCTGATGGTGCCAATGTCTTCCCAGCTCTGTTCCATGACACTGTGTCAGTAGCTTACAGTCCGCTGGTGTGTCGTGTGTATTTGTATTACAGGTGTTGGCAAATGCTACAGATTAGGTCTTTTTTTTTTTTTTCTCTTTGAGAGCCAATTATTAGACATGGATCAGTGCACTCCTGGTTGTATCACATCTTCACACCAACTGCTGGAAGCTTTCGAGTCCACATCACTGCTTTGGCAGTCCTTCATTACATTCATTTTTTTCTTTAACCTGAGTGGTCAAACTTCTGACTATCCCAAGTGGATTTCCGCATGTATGTGTCTACTGCTTTTACCAGCCTACCCACCCGTCTCTCCATGAGGCCCTGGAAGATTTGCCAGAAGGGTACGGGGTCCGGTTACAATTTCCCCGTGCTTTCTTAGCGGCATTGCCCTGATAGAAACCTCAGGATTTTGTCTGAGATTATAACTTAAAACTGGCCCTTTTAAACTTTCCCGTCCTACTGGAGAAGCAAGGCAGGGCTGGGTGTTCTTTGGGGTGTTTTATTAATGGTGTCAGAATTTTACGTGCATTGGGAAGGCACCTGCACCATAGCAAGCCTCTCCTTAGGCTTGTGGAGTACAATATATGTGCTCCTATTTTAAAAATATGATTTGGATCTTGATGGTATTTCTTTAAACTGTCAGAAGAAAGGAGGTCTGTAAGTGCACGTCTCTTTGACCTCCTCAAATACCTGTGACTCAACTGCTTTGATCTTGGCAACAGTATTACACAAATTTTCTTGTGGTTTAATGATTCTTTTAAGAAGATGAAATTATATTAATATCTGATGGCCTACCCTAAAGACTATTTAAAGGCTCCCCCCATCCCCAGTCCTTGCAATTCAGTTTTTACAAAGAATTCTCATATGTAAAGGTGATTTTCACAGTGATGGACAAGAGGAGCAAAGGGGTGTGGCCAAATGAGGAGTGGGTTTCACATTTTATGTCCAAGAGATGTCCAGAGCCTGAGAAATGCAGCCTGCTGATGCAGATCCCAGAATCAGGCAGCTGGGGATTACAGAGAGAAGGAAGAATCAGGATGAAAGCGATAAGACTTATTTTAGAAATTGCCTAATGACAGATTCAGGGTTTTGAATAGGAAATAGTATTTGGTATTCAAAAGATTTCTCAAATAAGAGGGAGAAAAGGTAGCTCTGGCCCTTGAAAAGCTGATCTGAATAACAAAGGCTGAGCTGACTTTACAGGAAAAGTGTGAAAGGCTTCTGAATGTACTTACCTCTTCTTTGTCTTTATCTGAAGATGCTGCGCATTGTTCACTGGCATACACATGTCTAGCCTCTAGAGTCCTGGTATTGAATGGATAGGTGTTGTGGCTTTTAGAAATACACTTACTGTCGAATGTTTTAAAATTTATTTTAATCTGTTACTAGTTACAAAGTCCATTTCCTACTAATGAAAACTGGTAAACTTTTTTTGAGAGGGAAAATTCCTATTGCAAGTAGCCCAGATCAGCCTGTTCTGTCGTTTGGAGAACACGTCAGCGGACAACTTGATCTTCCTTTACCGGAATGTTTCAAGAATAAAACAGTTTCTGTCCCTGAGTATGGCCTAAATAAATACTTCAAACCTTTTATTTTTGTAACTGAAAGTAACTAGTGTCTGTTGTGTTTTGTATTTTTTAATTGTCCTATATATCATTTTATTCAGTCATTTTATACTAAAAATTGTAACGAGGCTCTTTTTTCTGAAGGCATCTCTTCCTGGTAAATATTGATAAGACAGTCTTTCGTATAAAATGAGCTGAAGTTTTTTAGTCCATTTGCAAATCATGAATTCCGGATTTAATTATAACCCAAGGGAACAACCTGAGGAAACCAAAAGTACTGACATAATTGGATCAAATTGTGTAATCAAAAGCAAATGATACGGTTATTAAATCTAATGAAATGATCTCCCAGCATTTAATTCATTTCTCTGATTCAAGAAATTTTAGTAATAAGTGAATGTGTTGAAATGGACATTCTAGGCAGTCACTGCTCCTAAAGGGATCTTTCTTCTAGACCATTTTGGTTGGAAATATTTCTAAGGGCTACCCCTTAAAGCAGAGAGTTGATATCTTTTGGGAAATGGGTGAGAGGAAAGGTGACAGAGAGTGAAGTATGGGTCCTTATGAAAGGCAGAAGGAAAGCAGTGAAAGGAGAAAATTGCTGTTATAAAGTACTGTTCCTTTGTATCGCCACCTTCGTTGCACATGAAATGAACACGAACCATAAGTTGGTAATCTAGATGACATCTAAAGGAGTACTATTACTAGTCTATAAAGATTTTGTTAAAATTCTTAGAAAAGATAAGCTCTGATAAATAAATGATCGAAATAAATAGAAAATCTACAGAGAGCATATGTCACCATTTCACAAACATGGTGATATATGCAGTCTCACTAGTAATACTGAATTCAAACTAGAATGAAAGCAAGGCTTCTTGTTGATCAGATTAACTAAGGGGTGTGTGTGTGTGTGTGTGTGTGTGTGTGTGTGTCTGTCTGTCTGTCTGTCTGTCTGTATCAGGGTAGCCAGTCAAGAACTGAGAAGGGTCTAAAATTTTATCCTGTTTACAAGCTAACTAGTTAGCCTGCTACAGTTGCATGGATGGTGATCAAAGATGAGACTCCTGGGTCAGAGATGAAAGATTTTATTACTGTTAGCACAGCCAGCAGCATGAGCGTCAGCGTATTTGGTTCAGTTCCTCTTATCCCCAAATCCGTGGAAATGTCACCAATGACCCAGCTATAAGGCCTGCATACTTTGCGGGTTATGTTATAGAAGTTATGGTACCTCCCTTGGGAGGGAGATACTACCTGTGTTCTCAAGACTTGCAAATATGCCAGAGTCTGATGGAGAATTGTCTTCCAGTACAGACCATAAAAGTTGTGAAATGAACAGTTTCACCTGAGTCTGAGTTTAATATGAGAAATATCAATTGATTTGGTCTTTTCAGAAAATAAGTGAGCGCTAAGCTCTTTAAAATGATCATGTCATTTGAAGCATTCTATTTTAGACTCCTTTCAAAGAACATAGTCCTAAATATTGAAATGTTTTTATTTAGAAACCTATGATGACTGGAGTTGAAAAGTGTCCTATGATAAGTGAATCGATGGAGTATTAAATCATTTAAAAATGTTTTCTGTACAATTTGAAATAAAATACATCAAGTAAAACATTTATATTTTATTGCTGTTCCTGTGTAAGCAAAGAACACTTATAAGATTTCAAAACACTAGAAAGAAATACCAAATGTAAGGTGGAAAAGCTAGGACTCCTCTTGATTAGTACATTGTTTTCTTGGAGAGCATGACATACTTTAATCATTATAACCAAACTTTTGTATAAGATAGAAGACAGATTTATTTTTAAAATCAAATGATATTTTATAAATCAAGATTTAGTTTTACTTATGATAAATCAAGATTTAGTTTTACTTATGTACAAGGAGGTCTTAGTACATAATCATTGTGAGGCAGTGTTCCAGGTATTTGACATTAATGAATTCCTATGATTCTCATAGAAATTCAGTAGACAGTACTCTTCCCAGTCTATAAATGAGTAAACTGAAGCACAGAGAAGTTACATAATTTGTCAGAATCACACAGAATCCATGTTTTTAACCACCAGACTAAAGTGCTATACCAAATATAACACATGTCTAATACTTTAGTGTTTTTCTTTAATATCTTAATTTTTGTTTGGCATTTTTATCACATTCTGGGTATTAGAGACAATGCAGTAATGCATAGCTAATTAGTTTTATTAATGTTAATCTCTAATGTTACTATAAACTGTTGAACCATGATCTAAAATTGAGCATTCAAACTAATCGTCATTGGTATATACTTGTGTCAAAGATAATCGGTTTCATTTTGTTTAAGAGAATACATTCTCTCAATCCCCAGGAAATCTACTAACCAGATTTTGCTTCATTGAATTCAACTAGAAAATTGAGTGAAAGCATTTTTTTTAAGCTACTTACTTTATCCAAGCTATTTACTGGTTTCAAGTAAGTTAATGACTACATTTCATTTGTGAAATTGTAATATTGTATTGGAAAGTAATAAACCAGTACACATTCTAATATATGTTTTACATGTGTGGATTTTGTTAACCCATGTGTTACTCTTTACTTGCTTATTAACAATTTAAAATAATGTAAAACTTTGGGGACTGCTATATGTTTTCTTAATAAGCCCTTCAAAATCATTAATGGTGAAATATGTGTTTATCATCTAGGAAAACAGGATAAAAAATATATATGTTGGTCCCTCTTGAAAGTCCTCTTAGGTATTTGTGGACCACAGGGCCCAGTGAGGAACTTGCCTTGCTGTGACTCTTCTTCATTAATTTCCATTCTTTCTTTGGTTCTGTTTAATTGAAATTTCTCCTGATTATCTAATTTATTTTATATGGCATATTAAGAAGTCTTTTTCTCATCTTAATCTTTTCTCCCATTTGGAATACTACACCCCAAAAATGGTTTTTAAAAAATCTCTGCTTGGTTTTTAAGACTGATTAAATATGATACATATCAATGAATAATCCCATCTTTGTACTTCTTTATAATGTTCTGTTTGATTTTTAAGCCCTTGATTCTTTGCAAAGTCACTTTTCAGAGAAATTATAATATAGTGATATTATATAATAAAAATAGTTTATAAAAGTATAGTAAGGTTTTAAAAAATCAATAAAAAAAGCCTTTATTGTAAGAAGATTTTATGCTCATGGTAAAAATACTTATTTCTGTAAAGACACAATAAAAATCACTTGTAATCTTGCCACCCAAATATAACCACTGGTAAAATTTCCTGATGTTCATTCTTTCTATGTTTCTCTTAAAATGACACCCCTCCCCTCCAGTTTTAATAGTAATTCTCACTCCATATGAAAGTTCATTTATTGTATGTTCAGAATTTAATGTTTTTTTCGACATAAATTTTATTATGACACTAGTTGGCTAGGATCACACGTATTACTTACTAGCTTTGGTCACTCTTTCTTAAGTAAAATGGAGTCAAAAAACATTACCAAACTCAAGAACCGTGGGCCTTTTGATGCCATTTTCAAAATCCGAGCTCAGCCACTGCAGGGAAAGGTGAAATCTTTTCGAGGCTTAATTTCTCATGATGAGAATTCCTACTTTGTTGTGAGGATTAAATGCAAGAGTGTATATGTAGTTTGTGTTGTGTTTTAGATGTTTAGTAAAATTGATTTTCTCTTTTCTCTAAAAATTTTATTTTTATATGTAAGGTGCTTTGCATGTAGTGATATCCACGAGTCCCTCATAGCTTCCGAGACAGATCTAGTTATTTCCTTTCTTCCGATTAGGAATGTAGGGCGTGGTGATATGAATAAGGACGTGGCCGAGATGGTTCTTGTGCCCAGGTCTGTCGTTCATTGCACCACTGCACATGCTGGGCATGCCCAGGACATTTCTAGACATAATCTCTTGTACAGGTTTAGTAAACCTTATTGAAAAATACTTTGTATGTCAGCAACACAGCTCTTATCCACACTGCATTGTGCATAGATCACTGGGAACTTGTTATGCGGTTGTGTTGCTAACTTATGTTTGGAAAAAATTTCACACATAATTCATTAAAAATCCCATATATTTTGGGGCACCTGGGTGGCTCAGTTGGTTAAGCAGCTGACTCTTGATTTTGGCTCAGGTCATGATCTCAGGATCCTGGGATTAAGCCCCGTGTGGGACTCCACTCAGTGCCAAGTCTGCTTGAGATCTCTCTCTCTCTCTCTCCTGCTACTCCTCCCCCCCTTGCATGCTTATGCACGCTCTAAAATAAAATAAAATAAATATTTAAAATAAAATCCTGTTGTTTATTAAAATATGCTTAAGGGTTGTGCTGAGGATTAAACTGAAGTTGTATCAAAGTCTAAAGAAGTAGATTCTCTACTAAATGGCACATCTTAGGTCCTCAGTATATATTAGCAATTATCATTTTTATTTTTTGTTATATATTATAAAATTTGTAAGTTTCTTCCCTTTTTTTTTTAAGGATTTTATTTATTTATTTGACAGAGAGAGAGATCACAAGTAGGCAGAGAGGCAGGCAGAGAGAGGGGGAAGCAGGCTTCCTGCCGAGCAGAGAGCCCAATGCAGGGCTCGATCCCAGGACCCCGAGATCATGACCTGAGCTGAAGACAGAGGCTTAACCCACTGAGCTACCCAGGTGCCCCATTTCTTGCCTCTTTAAGAAGTGATTTGCACTGATCACTAGCAAGAAATATTTGTTTC
Source organism: Potos flavus (assembly GCA_028534135.1). Classification (NCBI taxonomy): domain Eukaryota; kingdom Metazoa; phylum Chordata; class Mammalia; order Carnivora; family Procyonidae; genus Potos; species Potos flavus. The sequence goes on from CM052897.1 coordinate 96,120,499, forward strand.
AATTTTTTGTTTATTGATTTAAATAAAAGTTTATTTTAAAATTATTGTAGTTCCTATCAAATACTAATTTTGAAATAATTTTTAAGCCAAGGAGAAATGTTTTTTGAGTGAAAATAGTTGTATATAAATATTTTAAACATATGGTATTTTAATGTACCACTGAGTAAGATTTCTTTTTTACTTACCCAGATATTATTTACTTCACCCCCAAAGTAAAACATTTCAAAATGTCACCTCAATAAGGTTTAGAATATTATTAGAAAGGCAGAATGGTCAGATGACAAAATCCGTACATTTCAACAATCCATAAATCCATACGTTAGGAATGTTCAAAAGAAAACAATTGGGTGTTATTCTCGTATGCAAGCCCCCTGTGAAACCAGATTGATAAGGCTAATTAAATTCATATCATCTAATGGGTGGCTGCCTGGCCATTTGTGTGTGGTAGGGGGACTAGAAATAGTACAGAGGCACTTCATGCGAAGCACGGCTTAAGTATTTTCAAAGTGGCGATAGATACTTTGAGTGGTCATCTGTCTGGCATCATTATGGATAGGAGTGAGGCAGCTGATGCCAGGTGGGATGCTGGGGTTAGTTATTGAATTCAGTGATTCTTAATAAGGATTAATATGTAAAGCTCCTTTTGTGTATCATGGGGGCACAGGGAAAAATGGAAAAATTAAGTGAAGGAAGAGATTCTAGTATATGATTGGATATTGGACCAGATGTCTTCTGGTACGATTCCTCCCTGCCCTGAAATTCTAATAATCTATGAGAAGCAGACTTACATTTTGGAACTTAATTTTGAGATTCCACTCTGCATGTAACAGGTGCAAAGATACATACTTTTTTGTTGTTCTCTGTAGTGAGATAGCTTTCATAAATCAGCACCATCTGTTCTTCTTCTAAAGACCCTTCTCTTGCCTTGGGTTGTATGGAGTCATGTTGTGTATGTTCCAAGACAGGAAATGTTTCATTTCTGTGGTAAATGAAAATTTCATGGGCTGTGTTAAATACTGTGTTTGCCATTCCATTTGATCAGTATTAGCTTGAGCTGAGAACGTTTGGAATCCTGTTGAGGGGATGAAGCTCACATTTAATATGCAGCATCACAAGTACTGAATCATTCCTATTATAAGCCCCCATTATTTGGTGTTGAGCTCTGGGTTCTGTGGTCTACAGGTTATGTTATGACGAACTGTACTGCATTTAAAAGTATAATGGTTATTAATTTCCCAATACAGTGCAAGAAAATATTTTTAAGAGGTCTTATTATCTAGTATTGTCTATCCTTAAAGGGTTTGAATTAGTTTTTTTTCATAAATGTTTTTACTCAAGTGGAATATAAGGACCACGAAGTAAAATTATTTTACACATTTCCTGATTTTATTTGTTTAGAAGGTTGCTATACATTTACCATTCTTAGTTGAAAAGGCTCCCTCCCCTAGATGTTTTCAATTGTTTTCCACATGTGATGGGAAATTACTTTTCCCTGGTGATTTGACCAATTAATCAAGTCATGGTAGCATTAACACAAAAGCCTTCTGGAATTCTATTTGTGATACTTAGGGGATGTGGAAAGAGATTCCCCTCGGAATTATTTTTCTCCAAATGTGATCCCTCCAAAAGTGATTTAGTTCATGCTGTGAACATCCAAATAAATATTTTTTGGGGGGAGATGCTGTAGCTCATTAGTAGTTAACATGTCTCTCATTAAGTTTGAAAAGTCTCGGAGGCACTCTAAAAATGTGCAAAAGACTGTTTACTTAAGCATTTTTGTAGCAATATAATTGAACCATTAAATTATTTTATTGTTAAGAATAATAAAAACACTTGAAAAATATTGAAAATTTAACAAGATACCATCAGAACTTTCATTTCCTTTTGTGTTTCCTAAACATAAAGATCAAAGATAGGTGTGCAGAAAATTTAAGGAGGCGAATAACTTTAATTTTTTATAAAATGTTTGTAAAATGATAAATTATTTCTTAACAATATAGGCATTTTTTCAAATAATAACTATTCATAATGTATAATTCCTTGGAGCTTGGAGTTTAAATATAGATATACAGGTGGTTGGTTTCTAGATAAAGTTTTATTGTGGTCCTATAAAGCAGAATGCGTGCTTTTCATTTCCTTGCTTTTATAAGCAAACCAGTTAGAGATTTGTCCTCTTATTTCATATGGTGATTGATGGAGGCAGCATTCAATTTTTAAGTGTTCTAATTACAGATCCTTTCCTTCTTTGCAATGATATCTACTTATGTTTTCGGATATATATATATTTTAAAAATCTGTGACTATAGAGAAGATATTTAGTACTCAAGCAGGAAAAAATATAACTAGATAAGTTTTGAAATTAAAAAGGTAATTAGGAGTTTAGCCAAATTTAGTTTTCTTAAACAGTTCATGTGAGTGCTTGTGATTTCAGCATGTGCCATCCCTTGGTTCTGTAAGGGCTTTTTAAGTTGAGGGTTAGCCTTGATATTATTCATATTATGGAAGAGAATAAGATTAATTTTTCCTAGAAGCAGAGAACAAATAAATTCATACGTCTTTACCCCCACTTATCTAATACACATTTCTAACCTGATCTAAAACTCATCCTCTTCACCTGAGCTTATCATATATTCATTCTCTCTTACTCGTTTCTCTCCTTTGACTAGAGCTCTTCCATCTTTTTAAAAAACTTACTTAGATCTGTATAATATGGTAGACAAAGGGTTTAACAAAATCTTTCCCCTCTTCTGCATAGAATTTAAGCTTTGGTTATTTTTTGGCTCTCTTTTTCTGAAAACCTGATAAAAGGGTTCCATCCACTATCTTTGTATGGTAAAAGTGACCTCTGATTAGTAAATTGCATATGGACTCAAAAAACTAAGAATGTGATAAGCAGCTCTGCTGTGGTGGTGTTTTGAGGTAGCTGCTTCCGGGAGGCATGAGGGAGGCTTTGAAGCCAGAGGAGAGCCCGCAGCCTGCTGACGAGAGTCTTTTCCTGCACCTGAGCTGGGACACACAGGAATAGACCTGCGACAGTTAGGCGGAATGCTCCTTCCAAGGATGCTGCCTTGCTGGCAGGTTGGGTTTCCAGCCTTAGGTCCTTCGGGCATCTCAAATATGTAGTCAGAATAAAAATATGAAAATACAACTAGACGGCTTTTAATGAAAAAAATGACCACTCTGTTCTGCTCCTCCCGATTCTTCCAGCCCCTCTCCCCAGAGGGACTATTTATGCATATATTTATTCTGGTATTTACTTCCATGTTTCTAAATAAAATATTAGGTTGTTCTTTTCCTGGTTACCAGTTATTGGCATCTGTTGACTTGCCACCGTGGAAGATGAAGGTTTTTCCTTTTCTGCCACTTTCACTTGCCATGCTCCCATTTCCTCGCTATTGTCACATAGGAAGTCTAAGTGAAATCAGTAGCCGCTGTCACATTAGATGGCAGTTTGTGGCTTGCTGCATGACCAGGTAGGCACTCTGATTAATTTTTTTTCCTACACATTTTCCTTTGTTGTTCCTGGAATCAGTTGCTTTGACCACTTAAAAAATTTATTCTGTTTTATCTGTGTATTTCTGAAACTTTCCCCCCACATTCTCTAACAGGTCTGTCACAATATTTCCCAAATGTTCAAGAATATAAAAAAAAAAAAATCAGACTAGTTATTAATTGCTTTTTTTCTCCAGACTTCTCTATCCTGTTGCTCTAATCTGACTTGGCTGCTGCTTCTCTAAGCTGTCTTTTCACCTTATTCTGGGACTTTCCTTGGGTTCTGTCCATTGCTTTATTGAATTTCTTGGATTTTGCTGAAGCACACTCAAAAATAGCTTAATATAAAAAGGTCCAAGGGAAGTAAAGACTTAGCATATCTGAAGATTTTTTTCAGCTTTCATATTTGATTTTTGTTTGGTTGGTTGGTTGAACATAGAAATCCCCACTGAAAAATTTGTTTTAGTATAGAAGGTATAACTCTATTATCTCATAGAATTTAATGTTACTTTAAAAGGCATTGCTATGATAGAGCATTTTGTTACTGATATTCCTAGTCTTCGTTTGCTAGCAATCATACAAATGCTACCATTTGGCAATGCTTAGATTAAGCTCTGTTGTTGACAGATAATTCTCCGTTGTTCTCTTCCATTTTTTATGCCTTGAGAGCAGAAGCCTTTGTTGTGGACTATCCCTGCAAGGATGTAGGTACAGCAGACAGCCTTGGAAGATAGATACAGTGGTCCCTCCGCAGCAGCGGGCAGACATGCCGCTGCCCGTGTAAGGTATTTGGGTTCCCTAAGCTCAGGTTTTTTCTGTGTGCAGCAGCGTTCCTGGTTCTCTTCACATCACTTTGTAAGAATTTTAGTTGGAGAATTGTGCATAACAGTATGATACCTTGGCTATTGCTATAATAAACTGTCCTTTGTCTCTGACCCAGGGGTCTCATTTTTTCTGCTAGCATCCGTGAAGCTATGCAGAAAGCTAAGTTAGGAGCTTTCAAGTGGGGTAAAATCATAGATTCATCATCGTTCTTTTTTTTTTTAAGATTTTATTTATTTATTTGTCAGAGAGAAAGAGAGAGCTCATGATTAGGGGAAGCGGCAGGCAGAGGGAGAAGCAGGCTCCCCGCAAAGCAAGGAGCCGGTTGTAGGGTGCCATCCCAGGACCCTGGGATCATGACCTGAGCCGAAGGCAGATGCTTAACCGACTGAGCCACCCAGGTGTCCCTCTTCATAGTTCTTGACATTTGTTTTTCCTCTGAAAATTTCCTCAACCAGTAACCCATGGGGTTTTCCTCCTCGTGCCATTTATTTGATTGTATACAGCATTTAGTTGTTTGTATTTTTTAATGTGTATTCTCATTTCAAAGACATTTTACAATGAAGGTACTTTGTATATAGCAAAACGCAACAAATACCAGGTTTTATGAAGGTTTCTAAAGCGTAGATTTTATATTTAATTGAGTAGATAATATGTTTAACATTAAGTCGTAAGGCACAAAGTATGAATGGATGAATATATACTCTTAAAATATAGTTGTGTAACACTACCTTAAATCATTTATTTGCGGTATTTTTTTATGTCATGTATTTCTCTTTTGAGTACCAGCTAACATTTACTGGGCAATTACTATGTGTTAGGCACCATGTTATACTTGTTATATGGATTACCTTATCCCTCTCAGTAGTCCTAGGAAGATGTTTTTATTGTTTGTATTTTACAAAAGAAGGGATAGAAATAGAAGGGGTGTATAACTTGCCTAAGGATATAAAATTGGCAAACAGTAGAGTTGGTACTCACACCCAAGTCTGTTTAATTCTTGAACCCGAGCTCTCAAATAAAATGCTATAAAATGGAGAGAAGGGAAAAGATAAAAAGTGTATTTTCTCACCTGGAAGTTTTTAACATTGTGTAGTTAATATTTTAGGCCTTTGTTACTGATTTGACATAAATAAAAGTGAAGTTCCATTTTCTATGTCTATAATGGAATTCAGTATATAACTTGTGGTAAAAGTAACTATGTTCAGTCACAGCTTTTTAAAAGTACAAAACAACAAAGTAAAGCAACACAGGAGCTGATATTTACCCATCCAGAAGTTGGGAAATTTTTAGTTGTGGTTCCCACAGCAATTGCATCTCCGCCTCAGGGCAGTGAATGTTGCGATCTAAACTGAACACCATATGCAGCTGCATGAAATAATATTTTACATGCTCTTGGGGGCCTGATAATGGCCACTGTGGGAACAATGAATGTGTAAATTATCAGTTACTGTTTTATCACTGTAGTTTGGGGCATTTCATTTATGTGGCTGTTTCATAGTACAACTTAGGTGTTTCACTGGTTATACATCATGGTGGCATTTCAGTGGGGCTTAAATTATTAATGAATCCTGAAATGAAATGTTTTTAACTTGAAAGATTATTTTTATGTTTTCCATCTGATTTATAAACAATCTCTTTGGCTCTCCTCTCTACCCCCACTGCCAATGGGAAAACATAATTTTAGGAGTTCTTGTTTACATTTAAAGTGTGGTTCTTAGGCAGGTTCAAGATGCTGGTTAACCTTTGAAATGTATTGTGTGCTTGTGCTTAAAAGAGATAGATGGCTAAGAAGTGCATATTAGAGCCTCTTAAATCATAGCATCATCAATCTTCAAGTACCTTCACTTCATGCAGTGCACCGCCATGGAAGACACATGGAACCTATCTACAACTCATAGAAAAACTTGGTGCATTCACCTTCTTATTTTGGTGGATTCTCAGAGGAATTGTCAGTTGGGTGTTATCAACTGCTCTGTATTGCCTTAATATTGCTTGAAGACTTTAAAATATTGCTTAACACTGCATTGAACCTACAACCTTTGTTTATCATTTTGTTGATTGATGTCTTTGTTGATGGCATATAAATTTCTGCTATGAGTCTCTCAAATACATGATTAAATATATAAAATTTTTCTTCCTAGGGGTGCCTAGGCGGCTCAGTTGTTAAGCATCTGCCTTTGGCTCAGGTCATGATCCCAGGGTCCTGGGATGGAGCCCCGCATAGGGCTCCCCTCAGTGGGAAGCCTGCTTCTGCCTCTCCCACTCCCCCTACTTGTGTTCCTGCTCTCACTATCTCTCTCTGTGAAATAAATGAATAAAGTCTTTTTTAAAAAAATTTTTTAAAGAAAACTTTTTCTTTAAAAGTTTTAATACTTTTCTGTGGTTTAATAAATTCACATAGAAAATCAGTGTTACCAAATTTATATAGTAGAAAGGGATAGACCTAACAAATTATATGTTTATATAAGTTAGGCATATAAACTTCCAAGAAACAGATTAAACAAATTTTATTTATGTGTATTTGGAAACATTACCCTAAAGATTTCTAGGGATGATTTTGTTTTTATTAGCAAAATATATGGAATATCTGCTATGAATATTCATTATGACACTATGGATCCAGGGTGAAGCACACTGAGCCTCTAAACGATTATGATTGGAGATTTCAAGTCTTTTCCAAATATTCTAATTTGGTTAAAAAGACCTTTGATATCAGTCATTCATGTTTCTCATTATTCAAATTATCCTGAAAAGCCAACCTAACTGTGAACTCCTTAATGAAAAGACATGGCCAAGGTTATAAAATGAGGCATATTCTTGAGTGGATTTTCATTTATTTTTAGGAGCCGTCTCATTTATTCCACACACATCTTTTTTCAGTACCAGCTTACTTACCTGGTTTCTATAACATGTTGGAACATAGTGTTTTACAAAATATTGCCTTCGTTAAAGGAGGAATACAAAAGTGGGGGTTGATTATTTTGCTGTTTGTGCCTTTCCCTATGCTTGATCCTTCGTAATAGAAGTAAACAGAAGTGGTTCTTTATGGCTAAGATCTTGATGCCTTCATAGATACCTCTAAATAACCAGTCAGCTGGTTTAGGGTAACTTTACATGAAATTTCAGGGGATGGAGGATTTGAGTGTAGGATGGTACTTACTGCATGCTCATTTTGACAAGCTGATTTGGTAGGAACTGAGGAGCATTGAAGATTTTGGTAGTTAAGGTTTTTAATGGTCTCAACTATTTTGGTTAGTTAAAATTTTAAACATGTATCGCCTGTACCCTGTACCTTTATTTATTAACATAACATCGTAGTAATGTATAATTATTCCTGAAAACATACACCAAAACATGAAATAAAAATGATAAAGTTCACATAAGTAGAAGTTCTTTCCTTATTGCAGTGGTGTCTTGCCCACCTCTTGGAGTATGCTAACTCAGGAGACTATGGCTTTAAAATACAGCTTGGCACATACACATACCCATCTTATCATTAATGCTGATCTTCCCTAGAGGAAGGACCTAGTTACACGATCAGAATGCCTACTAAACCCCAGTTTTTTCCAGTTTCCTTTCGCGTGATGGAAGTAAACCTAACACGGAGTATACTTCTCTTCTTTGTGCTGTGTGTCTCTAGGATGAGGATGGGACAGAAGAAGACAACAGTCGTGTTGAACCTGTTGGACATGCCGACACTGGTTTGGAGAACATACCCAGCTTTTCTCTGGAGTAAGTTACTGATGGTTTTAACTAAATTTGTAATATACATGTAGCATCACTGATAGCAACAAGTATTCCAAAAGCATTTGGCATGCGGAATGTTTGTGCTTAGTTAAAAACATGCCTTGCATTGGTTTGTTTTCCGAAGAGCATCTTTCATCTATTGAGTTAACTACCTAATGTAAGAAGTATAGCATGGAAATTCACATGTACCTGTCCTCGTTTCATGCCTTGGCAAATACTATTAAATGATAATATGAAATAGTATTTGATTGAAAATGTTTGTCATGTTGACAGCATTGTAACTGTTTTCAAATTGCTTTCTATGTCAGTGTTTTGGTCATTTGTTTGTTCCTCAACTTTGCTAAATTAAAAAAAAAGCGTAGATATACTTTGCTTGAAATACCAGTTGGAGCATGTAAGCATTAGTCATTTTAGTATATATTTTTTCGATTTGAAGAAATGGAATCTCTCAAGATATCTGTTGAAAAATTAGAGGCTTTTAAACTTGCCTTTAGGTATAAAAGGACAAGGAAAACTTTACTATATTATCACAACTTCATAGTTATCTTAAGTATTGACATGTTTAAGTGGAAAATGTTCTCAGGACTTCTTCCGTTGGTAGTTCAGACTGGGAAGGGCGGTCATTCTGAAGTTTTGTTTGACTTTGGGTAAAGTTGAGGGGGCCTAGATATCAGCATTCGAACTCTTAATTCTATCTTTTCTTGGTCTTCCAAGGAAGGCTGTCCGAACTTTCTCAGTGAGATTAAACAGGGTCTAGAATCAGGTGATGTTTAGATAGACAGCAACCAGTACTATTAGAGTTAAGAAGTACTTGCCATGTCCTAGTTCTTTTTAGAAAGAATGTAGAATAAAGTAAATTAAAGTTACCATACTATTTTCAGTTGACAAACTAATCATTAAATAGATGTTCAAATGATATGTAACAGTATCTAAAATAAGAACTTGTGAAATTCTATGAAAATATAAAAAATTAATTCATTTAAATAGTATTACTTCGGTAAATATTTTGGCAGTTTGGCAGAATTTTAATTTTTTCTTAGCATGTGTGATTACATATTCTTAATTTTGTTTTGATTTGTTTGATATCACTGTCTTTAATTTTCTTTTAGTCTTTGTATTACATAACGACGACACTAATAGTATCTAGGGTAACTTTAGGTTTTTATTTAAGAAATACAGTTGAAGGATTGGCATTTCCATTATATAAAAACTAAACTGAGATCTTTGTCAAATCCATTGGTAATCTTTATAGTTGTCCAGGTTGCTTCTACTAGATATTTAATTGAAATACTATTTTTAAAAATTGATTGTCAGATAAGACCTGCTTAGATTTCTGTGCACTACACACACACAGACAGACACAGACACAGAAAAATCTATAAAGAAAATGAAATCTTATTGAAAAGATTTAGAAAATTTACATTCTCCAAATTACACCAGTTTTCATTAAACTCAGGCTTATTAATAGTAAAGTACTTTCATTACGTAATAGAAGTAACTTCATGCTACTTATATCTCACTTCATGACTTTAAAGTTCAGTTACAAACACTTAGAGAAATTATTTGATTTTAGCAGTATCTACTGGCTCTGAGGAATGAGTTTCATTCCCGGCATTGTGGTACACTTACAGAAGCTTAGGACTTTGGATTGTTGTGGAACAATGTGGGAAGTAAAAGATAGCTGGATCACATCAGGCCTGTCACCTACGGAGGCAAAACAAAAGCTTTGACCTCATTGGATTATTGGAAGGATCGATAATGTGACCTACACAGGAGCACTTTGTAAATTTTAAAGTGCTGTGCAGCCCAAACCCCTTTATTCATTTACTCTTCATTGTCCTTGAAATAAATACTGGGACGGGACATTTTCAGTGGAAGTCTAGAGATCTGACTCACAAAATGTGTACTTGTATTACACATAAAAGACTGTGGTCCGAGAGAAAGGACTCTGTATCATTTTAATTTAGTTATTTCTGCTGATTGCTCTCTCTCCATGCCATCAGACTAGTGTCCAGGTATGTAGCGTTTACTGTCGCTCTCATCACCACGCTTATGTTCCAGAATGTGTGTGTGTATGCGTGTGTGCTTGGTGAGATTTTCGTTTCGTTCTCTTTTGTTGTTTATTGTGTGTCTGTGTTGTAGCAGGTTTTTCTTGTTTTGTTTTGTTTCGGTTTTGGTTTGTTTACAGTACATGTTCATGCTCCCTCATTCATCATTGTCTCACAGTGATATGGTAAAGCTCGTACGAGTCCCCAACGATGGAGGGCCTCTGGGAATCCATGTAGTGCCTTTCAGTGCTCGAGGCGGCAGGTAACGTATCCTGGAGGTTTTTAATTGAATCATAATGTTGAGTGTTTTATCTTCATTTATGCTCAGATATAGAGTGGTGTTGACTTAACATATGCTTAATAGGAACATTTTCATTTGGGGCCAACTGCTCCTTTATTCAGACGTATACATCATAATCACAGAAAGCACTTAACGCTGATGAAGAAATCAAGCATTTAAATTATTCTAATAATGTTATTGGTCATCACACATCCCTGCAAACATTTTACTTCGCTATGTATTGATGAAACACTTTAGAGTTAGAACTCCAGCTGAATTTGCAAAATTAAGGGAGAGCTTAAAGCAGTTTTCTGGAAAAACATATCCAATAAAAATGGTCTGAATAACTTACATAATGATTCATTTTAAATTCATTTTTAGGTTTATTTAGTTCTTAAATTTTTGTAAGGTTTGTATGATTATGTGCGAAAGTTTTAAAAGCTAAATTAGCTATCAATTTATTTCCTACCTTATGGGTTGTGGTTCTTTCTCGTCAATCTCTATGCACTCAAATGTCAGAATTTTGTACCATTAATGACTTCGTTACTTTCTAGAATGTGTATCTTTAAAAACTTCAAATGTTGTATGAGTTTCTTTTACTCTGCTGCTGGGTTCTGTGAAAAAACTGTTATCGGGTTTATTAAAAATTTTTGTTTTAATATCTTTAAATACTGCGAATTGCTTTTGTGACTCATGGTTGATGGACGTCTGTCCACAACCCGTGAGATGCTCGCATCCTTGTCCCGGGGAAGCTAGCTGTTCAGTGGCTGAGGTTTACTTGTATCCGCTCTTAAAGCCCATCCAACAGCTACCCAGTGAAATATACTTACAAACTGTTTGACTTCTTATTTCGACCTTCTTCTTTCTTCTATTGTTGCCATTATTATTATTATTTTTAAACTTCCTTTACACTGGGAGAAGAAAGGGGAATGCTGGAAAGTGGTCTTAGACCAGGGACTGAGGACGTGGGACATAGTTTACACCATCGCCAGCAAATTACAAGCATCTAGTATGTTGTAAAAAACAGGTGGGCTGTCTGCGATAAGTGTGCGATTAAATTATTTAATTTTGTTAATTGAGTATTTGAGCGATTGTACTACCTTCCTGGTAAATGCTTCTAATGGTGATGACTCCAGGATTCACCTCTTTGGTAAAGCACATACTTTATGAGATGTCTGGAAGCTGAAACTTTGATTTACCTAGAACTCTGCTGGAGTTCAAGGCTTGACAGTTGGTGTTATATAACAAGCTGTGAAATTCACCTTGAATTTGAGGTGGCATGGTATTCACAGGGCTGTGACTGCTTTCCCTTTTTTCCTCCTTCTCTTCTTTGTTTATTTTTAAACTCTGGAGAAGCACTGAAATTTCTTCAAGGTGCTTTCATTTAAACATGCTTAGTTCTTTTTCAAAATGGCCTTTGCCTTCATTTTCTTTTAAGAATACAATTTTAAATGATCTCAAAAGTTAGACCTTTTTTCATTTTATTTCATGAGTACAAAAAAGTGATACGGTAAAGTGCACGGATTATAGCTTCCAAATATTAGTGTACGTTTATCTCTCTGTGGGATATAACTTTTCACAACTGAGATTTAATCGTGTATGCACCAGCTCTGAACCAGTATTTCGTTTTTTGTTATTTTTGACGTATAATTGATGTACAATGTTATATTAGTTTCAGATGTTCAACAAAGTGATTTGACATTTGTATATATAATGAAATGATCACCGTAGTAAGTCTAGTTACCATCTGTCACCATACAAAGCTAATAATATTATTATCTGTATTCCCCATGCTGCACATTATATCCCCATGAATTATTTATTTTATAACTGAAAGTTTGTTCCTCTTGATCCACTTCACCCATTTTACCTACCCCCCAAACTCCTTCTCCTGTGGCAACCACCAGTCTGTTTTCTATGAGTCTGGTTTTGCTTTGTTTTGTTTGTTCATCTGTTTTGTGTTTTAGATTCCACATATAAGTGAACTCATGTGGTGTCTGTCTTTCCCTTTTTGACTCCTTTCACTTAGCTTAATAACTTCAGAGTCTATCCATGTTGTCACAAATGGCAAGATTTCATTCTCTTTTATGGCTGAGTGGTATTCTGTTGTAAAGCTATACCGCATATTTATCCGGTCATCTAGAGATGGACACTTAAGTTGCTTCCATGCCTTGGCTATTGTAAATAATGCTGTAATGAACATAGGGGTGTCTGTATCTTTTCAGTTAGTGTTTTGTTTTCTTTGGATAAATACCCAGAGGTGGATTTGCTGGATTGGCTGATAGTTCTATTCGTAATTTCTTGAGAAACCTCTGCACTGTTTTCCATAGTGGTGGCACTAATTACATCCCTACCAACAGTGAATGAAGGTTTCCTTTTCCCCACATCCCCAACAATACTTGTTATTTTAGTGTGTATGTGAATGTGTGTGAGGGGGAGATTGATAATAGTCATTCTGACAGGGCTAAAGTGATCTTACTGTGGTTTTGATTCCCATTTCCCTGATGATTAGTGATGTCAAGCATCTTTTCATATGCCTGTTGGCCCATCTGTATGTCTTCTTTGGAAAAATATCTATTCAGATATTCTGCCCATTTTTAATTTTTTTTTCCTTTTGGGTGGTGTGAGTTCTTTATATATTTTTGATATTATTAGCTGCTTTGCAATGTATGATTCTCAAATATTATCTCCTATTTAGTACATTGCCTTTTCATTTTGTTGATAGTTTCTTTCACTTACAAAAACTTGTTCATTGGATATACTCCCATTTGTTAGTTTATTTAAAAAAAAAAAGATGTACTTACTTATTTTAGAGAGAAAGAGAGAGAGAGAATCCTCAAGCAGACTCCCTACTGAGCCAGGAGCCCGATGTAGGGCTCCATCCCAGGACCCTGAGATCATGACCTGAGCTGAAATTAAGAGTCAAATGCTCAGCTGACTGTGTCACCCAGGCACCCCTCCCATTTGTTTATTTTTGCTTTTGTTGTTCTTGCCTGTAGCGTCAGATCCAAAAAAAGGTATCTTGCTAAGACCGATATCGAAGAACTTATGTTTTCTTCTTGGATTTTTATGGCTTCAGGTCTTATATTCAAATCTTTAACCCATCTTTAGTTAAAATTTGCATATGCTTTAAGACAGTGGTCTATTTTCATTCTGTTCATTCTTTTGCATGTAGCTGTCCAGTTTTCCCAACACCATTTGTTGACAAGACTGTCTTTTCCCTTTAACTGACTGTGCCACCTAGGTGCCCCTATCTTTAACTTTTGATAAACACGTCTTGGTGTTGATCTTTCTGGGTCATCTCATTTGGGACTTTCTGTGCTTCCTGGACCTGGATATCTTTTCCCTTCTCCAGGTTAGGGAAATTTTCAGCCATTATTTCTTCAAATAGGTTTTCTGCTCCCTTCTTTCTTTCTTTCTTTCTTCTTCTGGGACTTGTATAATGTGAATGTAGTATGTTTGATATTTTCCCACAGATCCTTAAATCCATCCCCACCGAAATAATTTGTTTATCTTTTTCTGTTCTGTTTGGGTGATTTCCACTACCCTGACGTTCAGGTCACTGATCCATTTTTCTGTATCATCTAGCCTCCTTTCGATTCCATGTAGTATATTTTTCACAGCAGTTATTGTATTCTTTTGCTTTGTGACTTGCATTTGGTACTTTCTTGTATTTTTCTGTCTCCTTGTTGAAGTTCTTGGTGTGTTCATCCATTTTCTTCTGACTTTAGTTAGCATCTTTATCACCATTACTTTGACATTTTTCTCGGATATATTATCTCTGTTTCATTAACGTTTTTTTCTGGGATTTTATTGTTATTTCATTTGGAACATGTTCCTCTGTTTCCTCATTTTACTTGACTCTCCGCTTTTGTGTATTTTGTAACAGCTACATCTCCCTGTCTTGAGGAATGGGTCTGTTTAGGAGGTGAACCTTAACATTTAACCTTACCCTTGTTCTTGGTTGTCTCTTGAGCTGTCTCCCCAATTGTTTCAGTTCTGTGGAGTCCAGAACCCTAATCCTCTCCACCGTGCTCACGGGACATGCCCTGTGTGCACTACACATGGCTGTTCAACTAAGGCAGGGTTGCATGAGCAGCTAAGGGCGGAAGGCATGGGTCTACTCACCTGATGCACCTGGAGGTGCTGGCAGTGGGGAGAAGGGGTTGCTTTCCCATAGCTGTTAGTTGGCTAGAGTGAGGTACAAAAAATGGCGCCCACAATACTATCACTAGCAATGTAGAAGTAACCTGTAAAAATGGCACCTGCCAGCATTCTGTCCCTGGAGAGAATACCAACAGACTTCTACTCCTCTGGTAGATGCTTTAAGTTTAACAAGTGAAATTCCTTCATCTGTGGTCTAGACTTTTTTCAAACTGCTGCTTTTTGAGCTGGGTCCTGCGTGTGAGCCCCCTAAGAGGGAAATATTTATTCTGATGGCCCTGTGGTTCTCCTTAATATAATTCCCGTTGGCTTTCAAAGCCAGACATTTTAGGGGTTCCTTACTCTGGTTCAGGCATGGAGAGTTGTGGGTATCTAGCATGAAGTACAAACCCCTTCCTCCTCAGGGAGAAGCTGTGTATAGGTATGATTTGTGTATGTATATATCTATTTATATTTGTGCTGTGTTTTAAGTTTTTTCCCAGTTGTGGATCACTGTGCTGGGGGGTTTTGGCAAGAGTACATGTCTCTGTGGTCTTTTCATCTCTTCTTGTGGAGTAGCTATTCAGCTGGCTCTCAAGTTCTTTTCTGGTGGAACAGTTTCATATGTAGCTGTATGTATGTTACGTCTGTGGGGGGACATGAGTTCAGGATCTTCCTACACTGCCCTCTTGATCCACTTTCTGCCCTCCCATTTAAATGAGACTTAACCAGTATTTCAGTTATAAGCATGTCATTTTCTGTCATTTATTACACATTTCCTCCATCAATGTGAAAGGATATTAGGATAAAACAAATAGATGAAAAGCCTAGAGCAAAAGGAGAATAAGATAGAAAAGTAAATGCAGTATAGATTAATTCAGTGAAGCAATTTCACAGAATCCATCAGGCACTGGTTACCATGGTGTTTAAAGATACAGAACACATTCAAGTAGACAAGTATCCCTTTGCAGAACTACAAGTTGTTTTATAACTGAGTCATTTTTAATCCCTCTTGATTTGGCATTTAAAGAAGAAAGTCTTGTGCAGCTTTCTTATATAAGGGACAAAACGATTAAGAAAATCAGATTCTTTATAAACTCTTTTTAGGCATTTCCAGTTTTCCTACTGGGAAACAACAGAAATACTTATTCTTTTCCCAATATTTGTATTGCATTTTTAAGCTTCCGCATGGACTCGATAGTCATGGTTCTTCAGAATTAAGTTGTCATTGGGAGAGAAAAAATAGGCAGGCTGCTCAGAATCATAGAAGTCAATCTTGAGGAGTCAGACATGCCCATGGTCCTTGTTCTCAGAAATGCTTATAGGTGGATTCTTCTCATTCAAGCAGAAACCTTCCCAAGTCTTTACTGTGTGATGATTCCTGTGTTAGGTGCTAGGAAACAAAGATGAACAGGACCTAGTGTTTCTCTAGAGATCTGCAGTCAAGATGGAGTGATGGCCAAAAAAAATCACACAATTATAACTATGTGATAAATGCTGATAGATAATAGGAACTCTGGATAGAGGAAGGATTGTCTGAATTATGTAACTGAAGCTGGCTTGTTGCAGAAGATGATTTTAAATGTGATGACAGCTTATAAAGGGAGCTACATCAGCTCCGTGGTGGCTGCAAGGGCAAATTAAGCAATGGAGTATAGCAGAAAGGAAGAAATTAAGTGGAACTCGTGAAGAAATTGCATATCTATCTAGTGGGAATAAAAGAATACATATTCATGGGATGTAAGTTGAAATTTCCAAGAATAACTTCTCTTGTACAAAATTCCAATCATACTTGGGCTTTCTCAATTTTGGAGATACGACTAATTGAGTAACACTTACTGAATACTTATTTTTGTAAAAGTGACCCATATATGTCAGGATTGCTTTTTGCTTTGGATTTCAAAGTCAAAAAGTCTAAGGAATACTGTGGGATGTGAATTATATATCATAAAGAGAAGACACACAATGCAGGACATCTCGAATACAAATATAATTCAGGAAAACAAGGCAGAAACATGAAGTCAGTGTTAGAGAAATTCTTAAAGCCACTTAAGTGTTATTATGGCCTGAGGGATAATGAAATTTTTTGAATAAGGATCTTACTTGGCCTACTTAAAAGGACTATTTTCTGGAGTAAAGTTGGATGGTCTTTTTTGATTGGAGGCATCAGCGACAGCTGACATATGGCGGCTCATTCCCCAGCCTCTGCTTCCTCACTACCTAGACACAGAGACAAACAGATGCCTGGAAGAGACAGTGTTATCTTCCCCTTGATGCTGTTTCTTTTTTCTTTTTTTTTAATATTTTTTAAAATTCCAGTTAGTTAACATACAGTGTAATATTAGTCTTATATAGTATAATATAGTGATTCATTGCTTCCGTACATCACCTGGTACTCATCCCAGCAAGTGCCCTCCTTCATCCCGATCAGCTGTTTACCCCATTCCCAACCCATCTGCTTTCTGGGAACCATCAGTTTGTTCCCTGTAGTTAAGAGTTTGTCTCCTGGTTTGCCTGTCTCTCTTCTTCTGCTTTGTTTTTTCTTTTCTCTTTGCACATTTGTTTTCTCTCTTAAATTCCACATATGAGTGAAATCATATGGCATTTGTTTTTCTCTGACTGACTTACTTTGCTTAGTATTATACGCTTTGGCTCCATTCATGTCATTACAAATGGCAAGATTTCATTTTTTATGGCTGATCAGAGTTCCATTGGGGGTGTGTGTGTGTGTGTGTGTGTGTATGTGTATACATGTGTGTGCGTGTATACATACCCATTCATCAACCGATGGACACTTTAGCGGTTTCCACAATTTGGCTATTGTAGATAATGCTGCTACAAATATTGGGATGTGTGTATCCCTTTGAATTAGTATTTTTGTATTCTTTGGGTAAATACCTACTAGTGCAATTGTTGGATCGTAGGGTAGTTCCATTTTTAACCTTCTGAGGACCCTTCAAACTGTTTTCCAGAGTGGCTGCACTGGTTTGTCTTCCCACCAATGAATGCAGGAAAGTTCCCCTTTCTCCACCTCCTTGCCAACACCTGTTGTTTCTTGTGTTGTTGATTTTAGCCATTCTGATAGGTATGAAGTGATATCTCATTATAGTTTTGAATAGATTTTCCCTGATAAGTGACGTTGAACATCTTTTCATGTTTCTGTTGGCCATCTGGATGTCTTCTTTGGAAAAATGTCTATTTATGTCTTCTGCCCATTTTTAATTGGATTATTATTTTTTTGGGTGTTAAATTTTATAATTTCTTTATATATTTTGGATCCTAACCCTTTATCATATATGTCATTTGCAAATATCTTCCCCTATTCCATAGGTTGCCCTGTAGTTCTGTTGATTGTTTCCTTGGTGTGATGTTTTATTTTAGTTGTCATCTTATATGTATTTCAAAAATAACGTTAATTGATTCCCATCCAGAACTCTTTATTCACAGTTTCATTACCTTGAAATCAATTTTCACTTCACGCATATAATTTGATTTCCTCCTAATGTAAATGTCAATCATACCCTTCTTATTTAAATCACAAATGCTACTACTTTCAGGGAGGTTATACCAAATAATTGTCATTTGCTTTGGTAGAGAAACTATGTTTTATTTTTTATTTTTTATATTTTTAGAACTTAACCCATAGGTATTGCTCAGTAAAACTTACAAAGTAAAAGTGTGTGGGCACCTGGGTAGCTGAGTTGTTAAGCATCTGCCTTTGGCTCAGGTCATGATTCCAGGGTCCTGGGATCGAGCCCTGCGTCGGGCTCCCTGCTTGGCGGGAAGCCTGCTTCTCCCTCTCCCACTTCCCTTGCTTGTGTTCCCTCTCTCACTGTGTCTCTCTCTGTCAAATAAATAAATAAAATCTTTTAAAAACAAAGTAAAAGTGTGAATGAACCTGTGGCTATCCATATTAGCTGTGGCATTGCTATGTTAGATATAGATAAATAAAGACATATCCTGGTTTGACAGTTGTTAATGAATTTTCCTGAGATTTCCAATAATGTAACGTAACGTTAGGTATTTAAAAAGCAAGAGAAAAATGTATACTGTAGATATTGGGTTTATGAAATTATAAGATTAAAATTTTTTTTTAAAGATTTTATTTATTTATTTGACAGAGAGGAGAGAGATCACAAGCAGGCAGAGAGGCAGGCAGAGAGAGAGAGGGAAGCAGACTCCCTGATGAGCAGAGAGCCCGATGTGGGGCTCGATCCCAGGACCCTGAGATCATGACCTGAGCCAAAGGCAGAGGCTTTAACCCACTGAGCCACCCAGGCACCCCTTAAATTTGGTTTTAAGGGACTTAAAAGTCCAATGGAAAAATGTGTATGGAAGAAATCCATGCTATGTGCCAAAAGAACTGCACACACAAGTGCCATAGGGATGTAGCAGAAGGATGGGGTATTGTGAGCTGTGCTATACCCTCAGTGGAGCACTGGAGCTTGGTCAGTTCTGTGAAGGAAACGTAAGAGTTATGCTCGTGACATTATGGAATGGTATTCTGTCCTGGAAAGAGCATGTATGAAAGGAAGATGCCACATCCACATGTGCATGATATGGTAAGAAATAACAAGTCAGGGATTTGAGACAGAATTTATCATGAGATAGCGCTGGAGAGATTGTTACAAAGCTCTTTATAAGTGACTGATGAGACTTCATTCAGTAAATAATGGAGAAATCGTTAAAGGTTTTCAAAAAATATGACTGTATTTTTTTTAAATAATAGTTATTCTTTTACCTGGACTCTACAGTATAACTTATACAATATAACTTATAGTGGATATTATATATCCTTTCCCCTGTGGAAACCAGTATGGCTAAAGCTTATTCCTTATTTTTTTTTTTTTTTGGAAGATTTTATTTACCTGAGAGAGAGAGACAGAAATAACGACAAAGAGCATGAGTGGTGAGTGGAGAGGCAGAGGGAGAAGTAGGCTCCCAGCTGAGCAGGGAGCGTGATGGGGGGCTCGATCCCACGACCCTGAGCTGAAGGCAGACATTTAACCGACTGAGCAACCCAGGTGCCCCAAAGCATATTTCTCTTAGCAAAGTGCAGTCTGTTTCTCTGGGTCTTTTCTGTAATGGACATTGCCCATTTATATATACATTCTTCTTCTTAGGCGTGTGATCTTTGAACTATTCTTTTACAGTACTTTTCTTATGCAAATGCTAGTTATACTCTTGTGTTTATTTTATCCAGCAAGATTTTGTCTTTTTTTTTTTTTTTTTTTTTTTTTTTAAGATCTTGTATCTACTAGGAAGTATTCTTGTTTCTATGCATACGGCAGATCAGGGCTTGGCAAACCCTTTCCAGGGTCAGATATTCGATATTGTTGCTTTGTGGGACACGGAGTTTCTGTTGCAAGTATGCAGTTCTGTCGTTGTAGCATGAAGGCAACTATAAGCAACGTAGTACCAAATGAGTGTGTGTTCCAGTAAAGCTACATTTCTCAAAATAGGTGGCAGGCTGAACGTTGGCTCCTGGGCCATCATTTGCTAGCCCCGCTCTAGGGAACCAAGCAAATAAAAATGCCTGTCATGGCATTTCTATTCTAGTATTTTTCACATCTAAAATCCCTTCTTCTCTGTTTCCTATTCATAATATTCAGGTGGTGGTGGCCAAGAGTCCAAAATTTCATTGTCACTTACTGGTTGATAAGAAAGTCTTTCTATTGTAACTGTATATTATTTCCCACCAACACATACCCCTAAATCTCAGGAATTCCCAGAAGAAGGCAAATTAAAAAAACAAACTCATTTAACATCCTCCAATTAGTAATAAGTATTCACGAAACTCTTCTTCCTATATCCGATTAGTCTTTAATTGGGAAAGCAGCCCTTGGTACGAAAGGGAGGATCTGGGGACGGGGTGTCTTTGTGTCTCTGTGTGTGTGTCTGTTTCTAGCTTTCTGCTAATGGCTCATGCTGGCTATGCCTTATTAATCCCATCTCAGCTCACTTTATACAGATGAAGATACTTATCTTCAATTTCATATTTAGAGTATCAAGCGAAGAGCCAACACTACACTTTCAATTGCTGTAGTAAAGTTTCTTTTCATGACTTCTTCCCCTTGACTTTTTGCTTTGTAAACAGTAGAAACAAAAAGTTCATTTTCTTTCTAGAACTTCTCATTAGAAATGTTATGTTACCTTTCTGTCACATTGACTAACTTGGCCACATGTTATCTTCATGTTCTTGGCAGAGGGCTTGTTTAGAACACTTCAAGTTCTAAGACCAGAGATCCCTGAGACGGAACCCAGCTCTGTCTTTTGGTAAAGTGTGGCCTGAGCAACTTAGCTTCACTTAGTCTCAGTCTTCCCATCTAAGGGATGGACACTCCTATGACTCTGCATGGCTTAAGTAGGAAAAATATGTGATTGCAAATTATAGCATTTAACGAAGTACTTGGCAGTGACAGCTAATAAGAATGATATTTTATTTTCCATTTATCTTCCTGTTGCGTGCCTTATAATTCCCTCCATGTTGCTTGTTGTTCTGGTTGTTTAGATAGGTGCCAATTAGTCTATATAATAGTGGAAAGTGATGGTTTTTTTTCCTTCTGTTTTGAATCCGAGATGAGAATTTATGGCTGTCATAAATTCAAAATTTGCAAAAACAGCTGACCCTGGGACAACATGGGTTTGAACTGTGGGTCCACTTGTAAATGGATTTTTCTCCTATGAATACAGTACAGTACTATAAATTTTTTTAATTTTTCTTATGATTTTCTTGTTAACATTCTCTTTTCTTCAGCTTACTTTAAGAATACAGTATACAGGGGCTCCTGGGTAGCTCAGTTGGTTAAGCATCTGCCTTCAGCTCAGGTCATGATACCGGGGTCCTGGGATTAAGCCCCACATCTGGCTCTCCTTGCTCAGTGGGGAGTCTGTTTCTCCCTCTCCTGCCCCCCCCACTTGTGCTCTCTGTCTCTCTCTCTCTCTGTCAAATAAATAAATAAAATATTTAAAAAAAAAGAATACAGTATACAGCACACATAATATACAAAATATGTGTTAATTGACTTATGTTATCAGCAACAGTAGGCTATTAATAGTTAAGTTTTTGTAAAGTCAAAAAGTTATATACAGATTTTTTACTGCACTGAGGTCAGCACCCCAACTCTGCATTGTTCAGGGGTCAACCATATACACTAGTTTATTTCATTGAATGTATGTGTTAATGAAGAATTATAACCAGTTTGAATTTCGTAGAATTAGTTCATTTCAGATCATTGTAGAGTTTTGAAATTGATTATCACTTTTCAAAGAATAAATATGCTCTTTGAGTATTCTGTTTTAATTTACTTCTGAGAAAACACAATTTAACTTTATCAACTGAATCTGTAGCCTTTTATCTGAAAGTTTTCAATTGTGCGTTCTTAGCTGTAGACTTGTTTGTTTTAATAATGGACTATAATAAATACATAGGCTTTAGACAGAAAAATGTAGCTTACGTTTAGATAAATCTTGCCTCTTTAAATGTAGAAGTATGATGTCATTTCTGCCCTAAGCTGCAGGATTTCTCTATTTTTATTTACCTTTTTTTTTTGTTCTTCTTCATCTCATCTATTAAAGATGTAAAAAACTTAAGATTTTTTTTTTTAACTTGGACCTTCTTTGAACTTTCTTCTGTTTGTGTCTGCTCTGATGGCAGCTGTGGTTCTCAGGGATCAAATGTAGGTAATTGAGGGCCCCTCACGGTTAGTGTTCAGCGAGGTGAGAGGGTCTTGCTATTGCGATCCCATTCTGCCCACTCCTACTCTGCCTTCATGACAGTGGTGGTGTTTATACTGTGTCAGCTTTTATTAAGATGAATTATGATCATTTCCATACAGCTGGGTGGCAGTTGTGGGAGTTTACATTATCAAAGCAAAACTCAGACTTGCTTAGCCAATTTAGATGTCAATAAAACATTTGTTGCTTATTTTCAGTTTTATCATTGGTTGTAATTTATACTTAGAATTGAAAATGTTAACATGTATGACTGAGTTTGCTTTAATTAAGTGTATAATTAGGCTAATGAACCTTGTAAAAATGTAGTGGTACAATCCTTAATATAATCTAAGCAGTTAAATTTCTAATTATACATCCAAAATCATGTACAAATATGCAGCATTTCAATGGCTTGCTTTCTGTGACTGTATTCTTCTTTGCCCCTCCCCCACCCCCGTTTGGTAAGAAACATTGCTCAAAAGCCCCAAGAAAGGGCTTAAAGAAATATGTGTAGATTTACATATTTTTATTGTAAGAAACTTATTCAGAAATGAGAATTATACATAATGGATGTAGGATTTTTCCCAAAATTTTAAAAAAATATAGGAAACAGTCAAAATGGGGTAGGTTTGGGGATGTTTCATATTTAGCAGAAAAAAAAATCTATGTGCTCTAAAATCACGTGTGCCAAGAAGTTTACGTTAGATTCACACAGAAGGTGAAGGAGGTTCTGTTTCTAAACCCCCAACCCTCCAGACATATCTTCATAAATCTGCCCCTCCACATTAATAAACGTACCACATCCTTTCTCTTGTGTCTGTCGGCACAGCTCATGTCCAGAAGTTCTGCTCCTGAACTGTTCCCACTGCTTCTTTTCCCTCTTCCTCTTCATAGTTTTTGCAAAGTGACTTCTAGTTCTTATGGAGAATCTTTGTCCCTAATAGGGAATTTGGGTACCTACAGCCTAGAAGAACAACAAGTCTCTATCCTAACATGCGGACATTCCAAAATGTTTGGGACGTCATTATCTTCAATTATGTCTCTAATAAGTGTTCCAGGGACCACAACACCATAGACATTCATTCAGTTCTTTATTACTCCAGAACAAATACTAGTTGCTGGTTGAATTTGCAAAATATATACCTAAAATTTATTAATTGTACTGTTTGCAATGGCTTTAAATTGAACGTGGGAGGTATGGAAATCTATCTGCTTGCACTCACATTTTTCAGAAGGTGAAAGTGTTACAACTAACTGTTGATTTCCCTTCAGAGGGTACTTTTCATTCTCAGTCTCCTTGTTATGTTATCAGTTCAATTTTCTTGTGAAGTTTTTTTGATAGTTCATTCCCATTCCTTTTGTAATCATTGTCACCTAGTGAAGCAAATGAGATAATTTTGTAGATTGTACCACTTTACTTTTAAATTAATCCATTCTTTTTGAGAGAATGATTCTAATAGTATGGTCAAGTACTTAGAAATCAGCAGGCTACTAACTTCTCCTTAATTCAGTCTGTTCCGTTGATTCCCTGATCACTTGCTGTGTTACTCAGGGTGAAATTCTTCCTCCCCACCCCCCCCGCCCCCAATCAGTGCTCTAGTCCCCTGCACTGAGAAAAAGGACTCCAAGATTTTTGCGTCTATTTTAACAACTTTGGATTCTAAAAGCCTCATTTAATAAACTTCTGTTTATGTTCCATGTAAATGTGATGGTGTGTTTATTTATGATTTGTAACATTTTTCACTGCATATTAGGATATTAGGACTACTGATGAATTAAGCCGTTTGTGAGGACATATTCAGAAAGACAAGCCATTGAATAAATGAAGCATGCCATGGTTTTTTACTTTGGATTATTATTCTAGAATGATTCCGGGGGCGGGGGGAGTAGATTATAAAAGAAAAATGGTTATCTAGATGAATATAAATCCATAGACCTATTCATCTGAAAAATATTGATGCCGCTTACAGAATTAAATTACATATTTCCAAGTTGTGTTATTTTAAAATGTGATAAATACCGAAAGGATCTATCTGGGGTAAATTTGTAAATTTAAACAAATTTTCAGTACTAGTTAAGTGAGGAGTAATTTTCATTAAACATAGTCTGTCTCTATCTCTTATCTCTCTCTCTATCTCTATATGCATGTATGTATGTATATATATCTCTCTAAAAGTATTCTGTGGGCTATTTTAGAATACATAAAATATTTCATAATGCATAAAAGCATAATCTTATCACTTTAAGATTGCAGGGATATTGTAATCTTATTGAGAAACTGCTATGACTTCACCAATTTAAAACCAACTACTTAAGTGGAGTGACTCTTGGGAGGACTGCTTTTGCTGCACATGGAATGCGTGCACTCTGAAATAGTGCTTTCGGTCCGTGGAGGTAGCTTTTAGCCCCGGGAGTGGCACGATGTGTCTGCTTGTGCTGTGAGTGCCTGGGGGTAGCTGGGTCATCATTTCCTTGAACGTGGTCCTTTTACACAGTTGCTTTGATGGTGAAGTGGCCAGATACCTTCTAGTTCTCATACTGTTAATAACTATGATTTAATTTGCCTTCTCAGATTATTTTGTCTCATTCAACAGAATCCTAGATGTTTCTTAATAATTCAATTCCTTTCATGGGACACTTAATCCATTGCACATAGAAACACACTTATGCAATAGGGACGTGTAGGGAGACAGGTCGTGGGCATGATGACATTTTACCAGTAACTTAATTATGGGTGGCATATTGTGTGGGATCGCTTTCTTCCAAGTAGGGCTCCAACAGTTAAGTTACTCATGCACCTATGTCAGTGTACTTTGTTCTTACCTTTGAGCTGAGAGGATTTTTATATTTGTTTAATTCCAATAGATGGTAGTGAGTAACCAAAAATTATCTACGTAATAATGTTTTTATCCGTCACTAAGACTTACAGACTCTTACACTAGTAGCTACTGATCTTCAAATGGTGTAATTACAAGAGGTGACTTAAGTATTATCTCCTGATTATTTTTGCAAGTTGGTGGACTTCACCTTAGTAAAACATGCTATACTATACTTAATAATAAAAATGAAAATGAAGTTAAAGAATGACTCTCTTCATGAAAGAAACAAATTTAAGCTTGCAAAATAACAAGTGAAAAAGGACCCTTGCTTTCGAATCAGTTTATTTTAATTCAGTCATATATTTGGTGTAAATAACATCTTCATGAAAAAAAGGATCCGAACCTAAATTTCCTTTCGCTCATATTCCATTTTGCAAAAAACTTGTTAGAAACGCGAGACTTGTTTGCCTCAGCTAACTCATTCAGTTTTCATTCGTCAAGACCTTCTACTAGTTAGGTGCTTGAGTGTGCATTGCCGAATCCCATCTTCTCCATCTTCCAGGAGCTTACAGTGCACTGGTAGAGAGAAGGTGTGTGTATAAGTAACAGTTACAGAGGAGCGAGATGAATGGCCACAGAACAAATAACAATTACTGTAAACGTCTAAAAAAGGAAGCTATTTGGGTATCTTTTTACTGGAAAGCCTATATAGGACACGGCAAAGTGTATTCTATTGGAATATGTATATCCATATCTGGGCTATTGGAAATATCTTCAACTTTAATTTTGACAGTTGTCTAAATTTGAGTATCTATATGGATGTTATCTCTAAATATTAGGATTATGAAAGAAAATCTAAGCTTTGGACAGGCCCAAAATAGGTTCATAAAAATTTTTAACATGATCATCATGTAGAATTTATGTTAGCCGTTGAGTTAGTCCCAGGACCAGAACTAGGTAAAGATTCCTGTTTCTTGTACTGTGGTCCCATAATGTTTGCTGCTTGTCCCAGGGTATCTAGAATGTTCTTTCTCTCAGACAAGACATTAGTATTCTAGACCAGGTACACAAATAATTTTTGCTTTTTTGTCTCCTTATTGGTCTCTAAAAGTTCGTTCAGGCTTTTCTTTCAACCTTCAGTTGGAGCACACATTGACAAGGTTTGAACTATTGACCTCTGAACCTGTCACTGGCTTTCTCCTATTTGTCTTCAAATGGGAATAATGGCAACACATTTTTTACTTTTGGGAGACCTCACAAGTTTTGAAATTCAGAATATTAGGCACCATCAAATGCAGATGCCCAAAATGGAAACTTTCCTATTTTTCTTCGCCTATGTACAGTGCGCGGAGGTTAACCTTTCCTGGTTACATGCGCTCTCACGGGTAGAAGGGGTTGCCATCAGCCGTGTCCCAGCTGGCTTAAAACAGAAAACTGCCAGAGCGATCCACAGCCACATGCTCATCTCTGCTCCTCACCGTGATGTCCACTGAACCATCGGGCGAACTCTGTCCGAAGCAGTTCTAAGCAGAGAGAGAAGAACACGGTTTGTTTCAGAAACATAATCCTGACACCCAGAAACAATTTCTTTCATTTATCGAAAGGCTCCATTGCTGCACTTCATTTATACTGTTGTGCTTTCTGTGTTGGTGTTATTTTCAAATGTATTAATAACGATTTAATGCACTCCTTTATTAGGAAGTCTTTGTAAATATAATACCAGCATTAAAACAGGAGGGCTTTGTGCATGGTGGAAATACTACATGTGTAATGATTTGCATTCTTAATGTTCCAGAACCCTGGGGTTATTAGTAAAGCGATTGGAGAAAGGTGGTAAAGCTGAACAAGAAAACCTCTTTCATGAGAATGATTGCATTGTCAGGATTAATGATGGCGACCTTCGAAATAGAAGATTTGAACAGTAAGTGTGTCTCGGCTGCACTGCTCTTCTTTCATGCTTTTGGCGTGAGAGAGTGCAGTCCACTGAACTGCTCCAAACAACGTGTCTATGTCTCTGTCTTTGTACCAGAGAGGAGTATTTTCTGTCATTATCTGGCTTTTAAAAATTTAATCAAACTCCAGGTAATTACTACCATTAGACTATATTTCAAAATGCCCTCCGACCGACAGAGCACTTCTTAAAATATTATGGGCCCAATTTAGACTTCACAATTTTGCTACTTCCTCACCTTTTGGAAAATTTGCCAGCGTGCTAGGTTTTATTATACCTTACCTCACATTTCCAACTTTGTTGCACGTAATGACTCCCCATATGAATAAGCAGGGAAAGCTCCTTTGAACCACAGTGTGATCTACTCCGATTTTCTTTGTCCTGATTCAAGTCCTTATGCAATTAGAAAGATGAAAGTTGTCCGGTGCTTATCAAACAAGGCAAGAGTGAGCAGAAATCAAAAGGACTTCGTGTAGGATCTGCGTAGGGAACCAGCGTGAGGTGGAGCAGTTTCTCGGGCTGGTCCTGGATTAGCAGAGGGACCAAAACTCTTCACGTTTTGAGTCACTGAGGCCACCTTGGTGTTCCTGAGAATTTTGCATACACAGACTTGCGTTCATGTTGCTGATGATGGATAGTTGATTTCTATAGTTTTCTAAGTATATTTATTTCTTCAAAAACTCAAATGGTCCTGTGTAATAAAATGTAATTCTTAAATGTATTGAATGATGTTGTGGAGAGAAGATTTTGTTTAATTTCTCTTCCTGTTGCAATTATAATACCTCTGTTGTACTTACAACTATTACTTAATCTGTGATTGAGAGCACAGTATCTGTAGTTATAGATAATTTTGTCATTTTTATTAAGAGAACGAGAAATTTATATTTGGAGAAACAGCGATGCTTCTATCAGAGCTTGCAAACTTGATTGATAAATGGGATATTAGAATTTTTTTTTCTGTTTCAACAAAGTCTGTCAGTTCTTGTTGCTTAATTAGTATACTTAATTAAGCTCATAATATCTTCTAGGCTGCCAATCTCAATTTGCTAATTTTCCATTCTTTCTCAAACCCAGAGCACAACATATGTTTCGCCAAGCCATGCGTACACCCATCATTTGGTTCCATGTGGTTCCTGCAGCAAATAAAGAGCAGTACGAACAACTATCCCAAAGTGAGAAGAACAATTACTATTCAAGCCGCTTCAGTCCGGACAGCCAGTATATTGATAACAGGAGAATGAATAGTGCAGGACTTTCGGCCCTGCAGAGACCTCCCAGACTGAATCCCCCACCTGAGCAGATAGACTCTCACCCCCGACTACTACCTCAGAGCACACACCCCTCCGGAAAACTGCCGTCAGCTCCAGCCCCAGGGCCGCAAAATGTTTTTAGTACAAATGTAAGCAGTGGTTATAACACCAAAAAAATAGGCAAGAGGCTTAATATCCAGCTGAAGAAAGGTATGACCCACCTTGTTTTGTTTTATGGAATTTTGAATTTTATTTTATTTTAAAGATTTTATTTATTTGAGAGAGAAAGAGCACAGAGGGAGAGAGAGAGAGGGAGAAGCAGACTCCCCGCTGAGCAGGGACCCCAATATGGGACTCGATCCCAGGACCCTGGGATCATGACATGAGCTGAAGGCAGCCACTTAACCGATTAAGCCACCCAGGCACCGCTATGAAATTTACTTTAAAAATCAAATCAACTATCCCATTATTATGGAAAGAACTGATGTAACGACTTAAAAAGTATTTAAAGTTATAATTTTTATGCTTTTCATAAAGCATAAAAGCATAAAAAGCATAAAAGCATAAAAAGATTCATTTTGCTATATCAGAATTTCTGTGAAGAAGGTAGCAGTTACTACTGTGGTAATAAATTTTTGGTAAGGGATGAAATTGGTTTCAGTATATACTGTTAAACCCAAAACAATAGTGAGGACTTGACTATTTTGATCACCTCACTTGATGTCCAAACATAGCTCTCAAAGAGGATGTTAGAACTCCTCCATTTTAACCCCATCATTTTGGTAAGGGAAAGTGATTGATTGATTTGAAGCTGTCAGTGGTTCATGGTAGAAAGTAGTTTCACCCAGCAGGTGGCTCCTTCTCTGCTACTTTTCCAGAATATTACACTGCTTTCCTTCCTTAAGATGACAAGGGAAATTCTGATGGACCTTGCTAACTCTTTATTACGTACACCTTATATCAATTTTTTTATTTAAGAATCCTTTCCATACACTCTGAATCCTTGTGTACCGGAAGCATGCTTTCCCATCTTGTTCTTGACGACTTGGAGCAGACTGCTAGGCTTGATTTTCTGATTTCCAAACACCATCCCTTCCAGGCACTGGGTTACACTTTTGCTGTTAACCATCCATTTTAGCTGAGCATTCTGATATGTATTTTAAAATCATCTCTTTCAAAATGGTGTCATAAAGAATATTTCTCTTTTTATGAGCTCAGCCAAATCCTACAGTTAGGTGAAAATGCATCCAAGAGAGGTTGAGTGATTTCCTCAAGTCACATGGCATTGGCAGCAGATTCTTACTAGAACATTTTCCATATCCTGACATTTAGACCATTCTTTCCATTTGGAGTAGGGTTTACAAGGTTGTAAACTCTGAGAGTCCTATTTCCTTTCTAATCATATTCTTTCATTGAACTTTATGTGAACCACAAACTCCTTATTTCTGGTTACTGACTTTTAAGCTCCAAATACTTGGTTGACATGATCAGGAATTGACAGCTTTACTCCATTTGCTAAACCTCTTACAAATGCAGAGTTATGTCAGCATAAACCCCTTTTAGCTTTGTTAATTCCTAAATGAGATAAGTATCAGATCCTGTCTTCCTCTTTCTCTACTCAAATGACAGGCTCTTGTTTTTAAGCAAAAACACAGTAAGAACTACAAATGGAATTGTATAAAAAATAAAATTCTGCTTGGGATCTCTCAACAGAAGAAAAATATTTTACTTGGCCATTGTCATAAAGATATTAGTTCATAAATATCTTTGCCCTTTTACACTAACAGACATATTTATTTAGTTAATTATGGTTTTTCACACAATTCTATTTTAACAACTTATGATAAAATATGAACTTTTAAATGAAGTGAAATTTTACTTGCTATTAAAAGAGGCATTCTTTTGAATACAGAAATTAACAGTTTTATTTTAGTAGCATTTTAAAAGATATGGTTACACTGACATAGCTAATTGAGAAAGACTGTGCTCAATCATCAAGATCAGGAAAATGGAAACAGGGTTTTCTTTTAAACATTTTTTTCAGACTTTGAGTATTCTAAATGGTATAGAGCCTCATAGCTCCATCTTGATTTTAATTAACTATGAGAATGTGTGACAAAAGGCGGAAACCAACTGTGCATTCTGTCAATACTTAAATATTTTTGATGAAAAATAAGTTTATGATAAGAGTGAAGAATGCTGATTCTCTTTGATTAGTACTGAATACAGATATTTTAATAATAATGGTTGTATGAGAATTGAGCCAGCTTTCATTGTAGCTAACAGATAAGATTTTTACCAATCACAATTGTTACATTTAACATTTTTAATGAAGTACATTGAAAACATGGGGTGTGTCCATGTTGAACTTTAAACTCAGTTCAAAGTGAACTGACGTGCTTTGAATGAAAGTTTTTCATAAACGGAGCTCAGTTCTAGGTGCTAAATGGAGAAGACTGCATGATAATGATCCTTAGGCATAATTTAGGAAGCATGTCATATGAACATGACAAAATAGAATAGCCCTTATGTACTTGCTTTTATAATTATGATTTCTTAATTTTTATTGCCGTTTTGCCATTCTCAGATACCCTGTCTTTTGTAGAAATTAGCTTTTTAATAAAGTCAGAGGAGAAGGTCAGTAATCTGTTTTAGTCAGTGCAAAATGTTTTGTTGGCTTTGCTAAATGAAAATTGATATCTATTTATCTTTCTTTTAAAGGTCACTGCCTGAACTTTTAGCTTACAGATTTAGGGGTTATTGCTGATATTTTAATAGTATTGAGGTTCACATAACAATCAGTCTTTGTAGTTCATACAAATTAATATTTCAAAAGGAGAATAATTTAGAATTCTTTCTTAATAAATGTTATTGCAAGTCATTAGAGTTTCATGAAAGCACAGAGACATATGGAAAAGTCCCAGCAGAATAATTAGGAAAATTTCATATAGACAAGATGCCATTCAAGTCTTCAGCACAGAAGACTCAAGAAATTAATAGTCAGTCACATTAAACTGACTTCAGACTTGAAGTAAATGAATGTTTTGTTTGAACTCGAGAATATATACGGTATGTTTTGGTACATGTATAACTGTGGGGTGTTTTCTTCATACTTTATATTTCTTCCTTAACCCACATTTTCATTCATAGTTACTTGCCCATATTTATTTACTTACAGATTTGTACTCTTGCTTCTAGTTTTGGACTGAGTGCTGCATCAAATTAATGTGCCCTTCCATAGATTTTTCACCTTTATGTAGTTCTTTATTCTTCCCACATGAGCAAATATTTGTCCTACTATCATTTTGACTGAAATGGAACCTAATATCCTAAAAAGTAATTTTTTAAAAAGCTCTGGTAGAAATTAATCATTATTAGAAGTGTTATAAAAACTGTGTTATTCATTAGAAATTTGTTATAGTCTTGACATTTTTTCTTGGCTCATTTTGGCTTGTCGTGTGTCAGTTCTAATAACATGTAACCCCTTTTCTATACTGCATTGCACTTATGAGTGCCTGTCAAGAAAGCTGCTGAAGAACCTAAAATTGAAATTATACAGACCAGCACAGTGATCTGTAAATGCCTTATTGATTTCAGTACCTTTAAACATAATATCGTGGTCCTTAGACTTTGTAGCTGCGATGTGAGGTGAGGATCTTCCCTGGATAATTTGCCTTTGTTTTTTATTTTTACAATTTTATTTATTGGTTGAGAAATATACATGGTAAGATTTAGGTAAATAGAAGAGAACTAGGCAAATATAATATGGTTCATCCTATCAGTAAATTGTTTTAATTATAGTGTTGGGAGGTTCTGTTATCTAGAAAAATTTCTCTTTTCACTATTTCTTTTCTGTCTTCCTGATCATTTTCTCTTTCCTTGCTCCTTCTCCTACCCTTTAAATCTGGATACCATGATTGCACAATATTAATTGATATTTGAGGTACTGTGGGTTTTAACAGAATTTTTTTCCACAAGGAGAAATTAAGTTTATTTCACATCAGATATTTCGACCAATTTAAAAACTTTAAGCAGTCATATTTGTATACTACCTTTCATCTGTCTTGGACTAGATTCCCATTTCTTCTTAAAGAATTTTGATATATAAGTCATTTAAACCTTCCCTAATTTAGCCTGTCTTGGAAAAGCTATTCAGACTTTTAAAGTATTGAAAGCAGTGTAGGCCATTGTGAAAATTACAAAATGTCAAGCTGAGGTAGAGAATAACAAAATTCTGTGCCATACACCTGTGAAATTCAAGATATCTCATTTTATTTCCTTTTTTTGTTGTCGTTATATATGTAGGTACAGAAGGCTTGGGATTCAGCATCACTTCCCGAGATGTAACAATAGGTGGCTCAGCTCCAATTTATGTGAAAAACATCCTCCCAAGAGGGGCTGCCATCCAGGATGGCCGACTTAAGGCAGGAGATAGACTTATAGAGGTGAGTGCCTTCTCTAAGTCAAAAGTTCTGTAATTCTTAAAAAGTTCCATTTTTAGGGGCCAGTTCTTTTTCACATCTTCATAAATAATGAAATTAAATTATATATGTTAGTAGAAGTTTGCATCAGAAAGCAGTGTATTTCTGCTTTACTTTGACTTGTTTCCATGTTATTTGATGAGAAATATCTTTTCATTGAGTGTACTCATAAATTTTTAGTTACTCAGACATTCGGTTTATGAGATAACATAACATTTGTCATTATGTAAGTACAGTGTCTGTTAGGTTCTATTTCTAGATGGCTTTAAATTTATGTCTGGCAATATAGAAATGATATCTACTTTGTAATCAGAACAGAGACAAACGAAGTAAATGAAAACAGTGTGTCTTGATGAGAGGAAATTTTGAAATGGCAGCATGGAGAATGAATTGAGACATAAAAATCAAATGTCAGAAAAAAAATAGTTTTTCAAAATTTCCTTTCTGTACCTCATGAGTTTCGGTTCATTGGTCTTTGAGGTCATCTTAGACATTCATAAGCATACATAGACATTGTGTGTGATTGCTTGTGTATATAGAAGTAAAAGGAAGAAAGATTGAGAAAAATAGATTAGTTGCTTTTCTTGGTGTTTTCTTCGGAAAACGTGTCTGTATTTTTAGCAGCAGATACCACCTTTCCTAATTATTAACTCGTATTCAAACACTAATGTTAAACTACATTTTTGTGGCATTACCCTTTCTTCTTTACTTGTAGTTTCATATGTAGTTTCAAATTCTCTAGATCAAGCTCTCCTAAAGATTTCTTGAAAAGTAATGGAGCAAAGGATTGCCTTCCAGAATTTTCTATGGCTACATATTGGGCCTAGATTTCTTTCTGTCTTTTTTTTTGGCCTAGATTTCTTAAATCTTACTCCTTTCCTTTGTGTCTTGTCCTTGTGATACTAATTTTTAAAGGGGCACTGGTAGAGGCTAACTAGAAGGAAAGATTCTAGTATAAATTATATTTAGAGTGTTGTTTCCAGAAAGGGCCACTTGTCCTTGGGGCATAAATTTAGTATTGGTCCAAGTTTGCGGTTATGGCTTGTTTTATGTAGTAGGAGGCTCAGCTGGGACTTGAATGTAGTCGTCTTTGCCTCTGAGTCCAAAACGTGTCTGTCCTCCTCTCTCTGGCACCAGCCCCACTTGCTCTTTCCTCCCATAACTACTTTACTTTCAACACATCACAAAGGCTTTTGTTTTCCCTTTTGAGCAATGGGAAGAGCCTGAAACCTCTGTTTCTTCAGAGTTAGGCTCTATTTTCTGTAGCTATCAGCTTTATTTGAAACTACATTTTCACACTTCTTAAACCTAACTTTGTAGTATCTGTAGTTGTATCTACGTAATGTCAACAGTTTTATGGGCAGTTTTTCCAAGCATCTGTATATTTGGAAGCATACTTAAAGTATCAAGTCACTCATATTTTTTTTTATTATCTAGAAATTTTTCCTTTCTTTGAACCTGTTACTACTTATGTTTTGTGCAATCACTTAAACAGTAGTACGCTGAGCAGTAGAAGATGGTTTTTAGCAGAGAGGGAAAGGTCCCAAAACGTATTTTAACTATAGGGCAATTTTGATATCACAATTTAAATAATGTACTTTATTGCCATGGACAAAATGTTATTTTTCTCTGAAGTGAATACTGTCGAATAGTTTTTTTTTTTTTAAAGATTTTATTTATTTATTTGACAGAGAGAGAGATCACAAGTAGGCAGAGAGGCAGGCAGAGAGAGAGGGGGAAGCAGGCTCCCTGCTGAGCCGAGAGCCCGATGCGGGGCTCGATCCCAGGACACTGAGATCATGACCTGAGCCGAAGGCAGAGGCTTTAACCCACTGAACCACCCAGGCGCCCCTGTCGAATAGTTTTTAAAAGAAATTTTCACTCTTATTTTTTTTAAATATATAGTGCTTTCTGATAATGTTATTATTTCTCCTAAAGGCAAAAATAATGAGATTCCCCAGAAATCTCTCTTTTTTTTTTTTTTTTTTTTTTTGGTAAGATTCTCTTAAAATATCGAAAAATATTGAGGTATTACTGTCTCAAAATACTGCTACTCCTCCATAAATATTATTAGTATTTTGTACTCTCTTTAATATTTGTCTTTAGGGGTAAAAATTGTCTTTATAAATTTCAGTAAAATTTCATTGAAAGTTTTACCAAAATATTTTTAATGTGTTTTTACTACTCCCTCTAACAGCAAAACCATTTTGTTTTGGTATAAGATAATCTATGATACATAAGATCATCAAGATATCTTAGTCCAAAGCCATTAAGTTTTGTATTAACACGATAATTTGGATATATTTGTTTATTACTTGTTAATACGCTGGTGGCTGTGGCTTTTGGCTTACTAATGAGTGCTAAAAGATTTTCTACTTCCCGTCTCACTTCTAGTTACCTAGGCTCTGTTTCTTTATTAGCTACAACAGCCTGGTGGTTGCCAGATCATGGCAGAATTTACCACGAAATGAGCTTTGCTCCAGAGGAGACATGATACGTTCTAGGATGTGTGTCTTTTCTTCTGTCATATGTTTGCACAGCACTGCAGCTGAAAACTTTTTATTTGTTTTAGGTAAATGGAGTAGATTTAGCAGGCAAATCCCAAGAGGAAGTTGTTTCCCTGTTGAGAAGCACCAAGATGGAAGGGACCGTGAGCCTTCTGGTCTTTCGCCAAGAAGATGCCTTCCACCCAAGGGAACTGGTGTGTAAATTTAGAGCAGATGAAAGATTTCTGATGCACATGAGCCAGGGATCTGGGCTAGCCAGCTGATGACCAATGTTTATCAATACATTTTCCAAATAGTTTCTATATTTTCTATTTCTTTCAGCCTTAACTTAGTATAAGCATTCTTTTCTTATATTCGCTCAGTTTTGAAGATAGATATCCACAATACTGAGCGTAGGGGTATTTAAAAATCAAATTGCAAGGATATTTTCTAGGACAGCAAATGTTTATTAGTGAACACTTTCAGATGGACTGATTGAATACAGAGACGTTGATTATTTCATAACTGTCACTTCAAAGGCCGTTGTTGAAAACTTGCCATCTTCTCCACTACATATAACAAATGTTCATATTTCAGATTTTCATAGTGCACCTAGCTAAGCCAAGTAAAGCTGCTTGCTTACTGTTGTATGAAAAGGAATACCTTAATTAGAGTATTACGATTGAAAGTAAGGAGACCTGGGTGGTAATAAGCCCCATGGCCATTAATTACTAATATGGACATTATTTGAAATGACATAGATGAAATTAAAAGGCATTTGTTTGCAATTCATTTCATTTTTTAAATGTGTATCAATATGTCTAAATATAAGAGGTATTTACATAATATTGGTGTGAATGAAATATGTATACTAAGTTGACATAGTTTGAATGTTTTTCTGCAATAAGTGCCAGGTTTCATTTATTATGTAAAAACAACATAATTGGAGGAATCACTTTTATCTTTTGATGTGGTAAGAAAATTGTTTTATTTCCAGTACAAGTGGTATTTTAAATATTTCAAAACAGATTTTAGTTGGGCCATTTTAGAGCGTTTAACATCTCTTTCAGTCAGTTTTTAGCTTTAAGCAACCATTAATTCGTATATACTGGAGTGGCAAGGTTTTAGGGGCATGGTTCCCAAATTTGTCCGATAGCCCTAAATCTCTTAGGCTAATATTTCAAGTGTGGATGTGTCACGGTTAATAAAATTTTCCTTTTGTTATGAGCCAGATATGTTTCAGTGTAGGAATACCCCACCCCCTGGTTGCACAAATTTACTATGATTTCATGGAATTTCCGATTGTGGTAGGGCTGAAAGCTGAACGCTTGTGTTTTAAGTAGATTTTGAAAATTATAAAAACGTCTTTATTTCTATTTTAAAATGTTGAATGCATTTTTCCCAATTTAAATTCGGTTTTCCATTTTCCCCCCACTGTTATCCAATTTTGTGCTTAAAATGCCACCTGATCCTAAATCTGGAGATGTCTCTATTAAATTGTAAATGAGCCCTTAAAAAAAATACTAAGCTTTCCATGTGATTTGATGAAGCTTTAATTCTTCCTCAGTATATCTTAGCCTGGGTAATAGTTAGCATCATCAGATTGCCAGAGCTTAAACACTGCTCGTCAGCAGCCCTTCCCAGACTCGGTGCCAACATCTAGCCAGCTTAAGGTTATTCAGGTTCTTCTTGTCCAATTTTGATCTTCCAGGCTTCTGTTTTCCCCTTCTGCTGCCTAGTTTTTTTTTTTCTTGGTTATTTAATTTATTGCTTGTGAGCTTTTCATTAAGGAGTGAGCCAGTAGGCCGTCAGTCTATTATTCATGTTGCAGCTGCTTTTTAAGATTTCAAAGACGAAAATTCTGAAAACTTAAAGGAGAGGGAGTGCATTTAAAATGATCTTTGAATACAATTAACAAAACTCTTTTCCTCTGTTTGGGGTGTCTGTGTTTAAATTCTCTGTCTAAAACAAAATACTGTTACCAGTACGTGCCTTTTTTATAAATCAACCTTTTAAATATCTATGTAATTAAAGCAACTCTATAATATGTGAAAAAAATCACATTTCTGTATAATATTTTAAAGTATAATACTTGTGGTTCAGATTGTGGTTCAGACTTATTATCTAGTGTAGCTATCAAATTATAATATACCTTATAACTTAGATGTAGTTGGGGAAATTAAAAAAAACAAACAAACTGGAATTAGAAATTGTGCCATGAAGAGAGAGCCAGTCTGGTGAGATTTGTTTTCCTCCAAATAATAAAGTCATGATATACCGTGAGTGAGCAAGTCAAAATTTACATTAGAAAATTTTCTTAAACCACACACCCACACACACAGAAGATCATATAACCACATCAGTGAAAGTTTAAGAGACAGAGTCATACATCGTCCATAATATAATCACCCTCTACATATTTCGTGGGTTTTAAGAACCAACAAAATTTCCTTTAAGGTCAAGCTTTGTGTCCCTGTGTGTTGAAGATGGCTTTGGTCAGTCCGTATTTATATTTTTCTTCAATTCTTCTAGAATGCAGAGCCAAGCCAGATGCAGATTCCAAAAGAAACGGTAAGAGCTTTGTCTTTTGCAGGGTGCAGAGATGTTGGAAAGATAAATGTAACTAACTTCTGACTAATTAAATATGAAGTTACTTGTCCTCCCCTTTCCTGGCTCATAATAGATACTATGTAGGTTCATTAAATTCCAAAGTGGTCTCATTTTAAGCTGACTTATTGCTATTACCGCAGATGGAGAATATTTTGTGATTACTTTTGGATAGTTAGGGATAGGAGAGAGGGAGACATGAGAGTAGTTTCCTGTCACCTTCACAGTGAGAGGGACTAGAAGTTGGTGAGTATAGTAGTTTGACATAAATATAAAAGGCTTTATGAGTTGTGAAATGTTATATTTTAAGTGGCT
The DNA here is from genome assembly GCA_028534135.1 of Potos flavus. Classification (NCBI taxonomy): domain Eukaryota; kingdom Metazoa; phylum Chordata; class Mammalia; order Carnivora; family Procyonidae; genus Potos; species Potos flavus. The sequence goes on from CM052897.1 coordinate 96,158,659, forward strand.
ACAAAGGAAAAAAAAGTAAAAAAGAAAACTTGATTCAGGCACAGGGAAATAGGGAGGGCTGAAAGCACAATAACAGTGTATCATATGCAGGAAAAATAAAGTGTTATGTCAGTAATTAGGTACGACATATTAGTTGTCATAACAACTTATAGTTATTATAAGTATTTTATTATAAGTTATTATAGCATATTATAATGGGGTAATTTCTCTTAATAAAAGTAACTGCTCATAGCTTCTATTAAAATGCAAACCTAGTTGTGTCCTGTTAAAGAGACAAATTCTAATACAGACTAGAAATAAAGGAGTAAGTTGAGTTCTAACAGGGAATGCTAATGTAATAAAAATAAGAATTGCCGTATCAGCGTATCAGTCTCTGAAAATACGGTTTTAGTGTGGAGACACAGCATGGGGTGAAAAGAGAGGGTGTTTTATATTGACATATAATATCCAGTAGAAATTCTAATAGTCATGATCCTTTATACATCAAACAACAAGGCATAAAAACATATCCCAGACTCTTATAAGTAGTGGGAAAAATTAACAACCATATCTACAGTGGGTGATGCTAGTATATATTTTTCTAAAAATTGTCATATTAGGTAGACAAAAAATTAGAATATAAAGAATTTGAATGACATAGTTAATAGGTTTGGTTTCTCTTTCCACATTTATGAACAGACAGCTTTGAACCTAATAAATAAAATGTTATTTTAAAATATTCCATAATTATAAACATGGGTGACGAATCAGACCTCAGAAAAATCAGGTAAACACTCTTGAGAATATTCTCATTATACATTCATAAGTATGGGTTGTAGAAAATTTATCTTAATTTTTGTTCATAAAATCAGTTGGTCAGTGATAACTAATCAAAATCAAAATGGTATTTGCGTATGTGTATGATGGGTAGGTTGAAAGGGAAGAGGAAATTAGATTGATTTTTAAAGAATTTAAACTGGGCACAAGTGTGATTCATAGTATTTTATAGGTCATAGTGATGGCAAAATATACTGTAAAGCCAAAATACTTCAGATAGTATGATATTTTTTATGGGAATAGACGAAGAGAACGCTTGAACACATTAGCAATGATAGACCTGATGTATATACACCTGTATATTAAAAGCGGCGTTTCCAAATAGTTGAAAAGCATGGTTTATTTCATGTTTAAGATATCCATTCAGGGACGCCTGGGTGGCTCAGTTGGTTAAGCAGCTGCCTTCGGCTCAGGTCATGATCCCGGGGTCCTGGGATCAAGTCCCGCATCAGGCTCCTTGCGCGGCGGGGAGCCTGCTTCTTCCTGTGCCTCTGCCTGCCACTCTGCCTGCTTGTGTTCTCTCTCTCTCTGACAAATAAATAAATTAAATCTTTAAAAAAATAAAATAAAATAGCCATTCAGTTTAAAAAGTTAGATTTCTTTTTCTCACCTATACACCAAAATAAATCCCAATTGATTATGAAACTAAACCTTAAAAAGTACTAAAATATATTAAGAAAAAAGTATGCAAGAAATAAAAATATAAATAAAAAAATAAAAAATATATGTGAAAAATCTGTTAACTTTGGATAGTGAATGCCTGTCCAAGCATGGCAAAACCAGGATGTTCATTAGATAAATAGATTTAGATTTGTCTATAGAAAACTTTTGTATAGCAATAACCATACCATGAAATAGTGAAAAGATAAATGCTAAATGGGGGAAATGTTTTGCACTGTGACCCTTGGTGAATAACTACCCCTTTATTGTTGAGATCTCATCATAGAGCGTTTAGGAAAACAGAATGATTTCACACATAAAGTACAGTTGATGCTGAACGAGGGTTTGAACTGCATGGATCCACTTATATGTGGATTTTTTTTTTTTTATAAAATACGGTACCGTGTTGTAAATGTATTTTCTCTTATGATTTTCTTAATAACGTTTTCTTTTCTCTAGCTTCCTTTATTGTAAGAATACAACAAATAATACATATAACATAGAAAATATGTGTTAATCAATTGTTCATGTTATCAGTAAGGGTGTTAGTACAGTTTATGGGGAGTCAAAAGCTATATGAGGATTTTCTATTGGGTGAAGGATCAGTGCCCATAATCAGCACCTGTTGAAGTCCAGGACAATGTGAGATTAAAATCATGCTATAAGTTCTAAAGGCATGTTCTTTGAAAACATTTTGGCTGTCCTGATGAGGAAATAGATGATTAGCCCTGACCTTTTCAATCACTGAGGGGAAGAAATGGCATTGGCTTTAAATGCCATATCCCACTGAGAAGTCCAAGGTCCATTTCAGCCCACTCCTCACCCAGTAGCCTCATGTGTTCATGAGAAAATTTGTCCAGCAAGTGACAATTCAGTTATCTTAACAAAACAAGAAATATACATATGTATGTGTGTCTGATTTCTGATTACAAATGGAAATTTTTTCTGATGAGAGTTTTTCCAAGCTCAGTCAGAAATCAGTTTGTTTTTTTCCAAATATTTTCTTTTTGGTTCCTTTTTTGTTGTTGTTGTTTATTTGTTTTTGATATGTCCCCTCGCATCTGCCTCTGTTTCTGCTCTTCCTCTGTGTTTATATAATAGAATGCTGTTTGGGGTTGTTAAAGGCTTCATGTTGGGCGCCTGGGCGGCTTAGTGGTTAAGATCATGATCCCAGGATCCTGGGACCAAGCCCTTATCAGGCTCCCTGCTGGGTGGGAAGCCTGCTTCTCCCTCTCCTACTCTCCATGCTTGTGTTCCCTCTCTTGCTTGTCTCTCTCTGTCAAATAAATAAATAAAATGTTAAAAAAATAAATAAATAAAGGCTTCATGTTACATTTATAACTTAAAAAAAAATGACTTCCTGGGTCTCTGCCTCTCTTTATACCTTTTGAGGGCAAGTCATTAAATTCATTCAGGTCTTGAAATTCTTTGATATTATTTAAACTTTTAGGTAATTGTAAGCACCTTGAGAATAGATATGTCATAAAAGTCAATTAATTTGTTTATTTGGTTGATTATTACAATGACCCATAACTGATTTAGTCTGAGAAATTAAAAACACATCATTAAGGTATACGAATAAGTTGAATGACTAGTAGACCTCTTGAATTTATGAGATGGAAGCTTCCTGTACTTCTTCTAATATCATCTTAATTAATGAGAGCAGGAGATTGTAGCTGGGGCACAAGGATAGCTCTTGGGGTCCAAACAGACCAGTTTCAGCCACTTGCTGCTGACAAGATCCAGAGGCAGAGAGACGAGTGGTAGGTAAACAAAAGAAGAATTTATTTCAGCAAGCCCAACACTGGGAAGACAGTGGACTAATATCTCAAAGACTGTCTCCAAAGTGCTGAAAATACTTCCAGGTTTATAGAAGGAGAATGTGGAGCCAAGGTTGGTACGTACATATATTACCAGGTGAACTGGGGAAACTTGGGCCCTGAGGCTTCAACCCAGCCTGTCCCAAAGACATCACCCAGGTCTTTGGTCTCATTATGAGAAAGAATTACAGGACAGACAAGACACAGCAGACTAGAGATGGAAGCTGGAATGTTTGTTCAAGTGAGAGTACACTCTCCAGATGTAAGAAGGCCAGTGAGTGAGCTCATTACCTGGGGGTTGGGTGTCTGTCCTATATTGAGTTGTGGAATACTCACTCCTTGGGTGGGGATTTCTTGGAAGCTGGTTTTGAGCCTTTTCTTCCTTCTTTGGGCAGGGGTTTCCAGCCTACTTTGTCAGCCATCTTGGGCCTGTTTGGTCTGACCTAGGTTCTTGTGCCTGTGGTTCTGTTCTGGAGTGTTGCCAGGACAGACCGCTGACTTTCTCAGTAGCTGGTCATGACTTTCTTTGCTTGGCCTCCAGGCCTCCTGTTAGAACCTAACTGACTGCCTCTAGCAGAAACAGGCGGGCGGGGAAAGTCAAGTTGATCATTGTCTTGGACACTTGGGTGAGTCAGGGCAGTCCTTATTGCCTGAGAGGGTAGTTCTGGCTCCCATCAGGTTGTGCTTTGCCAGCAGGGTCTTTTGCCTGAGTTTAGAGATAAACTGAAAAGAAGAATTTAATCCATTAGAAAGTACAGATTGAGGTCAAAATGGAAATAGTTGAAGTCCTCTTTCAAGATTAGAAATTCTGGCTTCAAATTACCCACTCAAAGTTGGACAGAAACCGAATTATTTAGCACAGGCTCACCACCACTTGCTCCATGTCCTGAACAAACTCCTTTGCCTTTGAGAGGTTTATTCCCTTAATATAAGGCATCTTATGTGGATGTCCTGGCAGGACAAGATAATACATGGGGTACTAGTCAGTACCAGTAAAGAGATTTAGTATAATAGTTCAGCTCGCGTGATTGTTGAGGCCACCAAGTCCACATCTGCGGTGTGGGTCAGCAGGCTGCAGACCCCGGAGAGCCTGTGTAGCAGATCAAGTCTGAAGTCAGTTAGCTGGAGAATCTCCTCTTCCTCAGGGAGGCTGTCTTTCTCTTTTGCTTGGCCTGTAACTGATTGAATGAGGCCTGCCCACACTGTGGAGGGCAAACTGTTTTATTCAGAGTTCATCAATTTAAATATGAATGTCATTCAAAAACACCCTGTGAGTTGACATATAAAATTAACATCACAGTGAGGTGTAGTGAATTTACCTGCTGGCTATAAGGCCTTGACTTACCAAAGTGCCAGTTTCTTCCTTGGCTTCAAATAGGACTAATGCAGACCTGCTTAGGATGCCCCCTAAAAGGACTCTTGAGTAGGATCCATGTCAAAATACAATTTTATGTTAAACAAATTCAGGGCTATGAGATGAAAGTAGGCCTTTAGAAAATAATATGGTTTAGAGATGATAGGAGAGCACAGAGATAAGCTAAGCTTAAATGTCATGAATTCCAAATGCATTCCAAAAAGAGTTAGTGGATTCTCCCTATGAAAAATACAGGGATACACTGGGGAGTCTTTGAGAACCTCCCAGAAGATCAGGAGGTATCTCGATAAGCTAACTTCAGAGGATTTAGTCTTGATTTAGAGATTTAATGAGCTAGGTAATAAGCATTGTCATTAAGAGGTTCATTTAACTAATGGTTATAGGAAATCAAGTAAATGCTACCATAATGACCCCATGGTAAAATGAGAAAACCGTTAAAGAAATTACGAGAACAATCGCATTTGCAGTAGCATCAAAAAGAATAAAATACCTAGGAATAACTTTAACCAGGGAGGTGAAAGATCTGAACGCTGAAGACTGTAAGATACTGGTGAAAGAAGTTGAAGGTGACACAAATAAATGGAAAGATACTCTGTGCTCATGGATTTAAAGAATTAATATTGTTAAAATGTCCATACTGCCCAAAGTGATCTACAGATTTAATGCAATCTCTATCAGAATTCCAGTGACATTTTTCACAGACATAGAAAAGTAAGACTAATATTCACATGGTACTACCAAAGACCCTGGCAGCTAAAGCAGTGTTAAGAAAGAACAACTAAGCTGGAGTCATCACACTTCCTGATTTCAAACTATGTTACAAAGCTACAGTTATCAAAACAATATGGCATTGGCATAAAAGCAGACACATGGGTCAATGGAACAGCATAAAGAACCCAGAAATGAACCCATCTACATATGGTCAGTTAATTTATGACAAAGAACCCAGACTACAATGGGGAAAGGACAGTTTTGTTGAGAAAACTCAATATCCACATGCAAAAGAATTACACTAAACTTATATTTTACACCATACACAAAAATCAACATAAAATGGATAAAGGGTTTAAATGGATTTATGAAACCATAAAACTCCAAGAAGAAAACATTCTCCTTGACATTGGACTTGCTGTTGATTTTTTGCATTTGACACCAAAAGCAAAGGTAACAAAAGCAAAAATAAACAATGGCAACTACATCAAATTAAAAAGCTTCTGCGCAGCAAAGGAAATCAATAAAATGAAAAGACAACCTAGAGAATGGGAGAGCATGTTGGCAAATCATTACATCTGATAAGGGGTCAATATCCAAAGTACATGAAGAACTCATACAACTCAATAGCAAAAAAAAATCAACTATCTGATTAGAAAATAGGCAGAGGAACTGAATAGAAGTTTTTCCAGAGAAGACCTACAAATGGCCAGGAGATAACATGAAAAAGTGCCGAATGTCAATTAATCATCAGGGAAATGCAAATCAAAACCTTAAGAATCACCTCACAACTGTTAAGAGTGACTACCATCAAAATGAGAAAAGATAACAAGTGTTGGGACAAAGTGGGAAAAGGGAACCCTTGTACATTGTTGGTGGGGATGTAAATTGGTGCAGCCACAATAGACGATAGTATGAAGATTCCTCATAAAATTAAAAATAGAGCTACTGTGTGATCTAGCAATCCCACTTTTGAGTATATATATCCAAAGAATTGAAATCAGGATCTCAAAGAGATATCTGCACTCCCCTATTTATTGCAGCATAGGAAGTAACCTAAGTGTTCATCAGTAGATTAATAGATAAAGAAGATGTGGTGTCTATATACAATGGAATATTATTCAGTCACAAGAAGGAAGAGCATCTTGCCATTTGCAACAATGTGGGTGAAACTTGAGGGCATTCTGCTGCATGAAAGAAGTCAGAGAAAGACAAGTACTGTATGGTTTCACTTATATGTGGAATCTAAAAAAGCCAAACTCATAGAAACAGAGTAGAATGGTGTTTACCAGGGCCTGGGGGATGGGAGGAAAGAGGAGATGTTGATTAAAGAGGATAAGCTTACATTTGCAAGATGAATAAGGTCTGGGGATCTAGTGTATAGAATAGTGATTATAATTAATAATACAGTATTATATACTTGAAAGTTGCTGAGAGAGTAGACCTTAACTGTTCTTACCATAGAAAGAATATATAATTACGTGATGTGATGGAGGTGTTAGCTAATACTATGGTGGTAATCGTTTTTCAATCTGTCATTGTATCAAATCAACCCATTGTACACCTTAGACTTATACAGTATTATATAGTAATTATATCTCAAAAAAGCTGGAAAGAAAAAAAAAACAGACAAAGGAAATACGGAGCTTAATGAAGGAGTGAATTTTGAGTTATTACATTTTTATCAATGTCTTTGTACAAATTCTTTGGGTTAAATTCATAATGAAACACTTACATAGGCCCTTTAATGTAAATTAATGTTGATACTATAGAGAACACACTTGAAAGTGTTTTTTGAGTTTTTGCTGAAGAGTTACATTATCAGACACTAATCATATGTTGGCTTTAGTAGTTTGGTGTTGAGCAGCAAATATTGCCATTGTCATGAAACATTTTATAAAATATTGTGCTATTTTTAGTGCTTTAAATGCTCAGACTTATTTTAAACTATTTTTAGTTTAAATTTAAATTAATTTAAGTGAGTTTGAATTCAGTTGATTCAAACTTATTTTAATTTTTTAAAGTTTGTTTGTTTGTTTATTAGCTCTATACCCAACATGGGGCTTGAACTTAAAACCCTGAGACCAGGAGTCACGTGTTTTTCCGACTGAGCTAGCCAAGGTGCCCTGATTCAAACTTATGTTACAACGATCTCTATGCAAAGTTAGGATAGAATAATATTTTCATGATATTGTAAAAAAGGTAGTGATTTTTGTATAGTCAATCTCTGCATCAACTTTAAGGAATTCACTTGAAATTGCTTATTATTATTATTATTATAGTAAGATAAGGATTTCTTAGTGTTTGATATGCTTTTCTTTGGGAAATATATCTTAGTTATTTTTTATTGTCCTTTTGTAGATAGTAATAAAATTAATATTTTAAAAAATTTATTGTATGATTTTTTGCTACTGAGCTCTTAGATTGTTTTTTATGTTGGTAGAAATACCTGTTTAAAAATGAAAATTGTTTTAGATATAGCAGAACTATTCTGGATTAGTTACTATGTACCATTTTTTTTCTGAAATGTCAGACCTTTAAGAAAGTTTCAAAAACAGTACAGAAAACTCCAGTATGCCCTTCACCACACTCCCCGATTATTAATGTTTTACCACATCTGATACCTAATTATCTTTCATCCTCTACTCTCCATCTTTTTCCTTCTTTCCTTCCCACTATATAAATTTTTTTCCAAATTGAGAATAAATTGCAGATGTAACTCCCCTTTATCTAGAAATATTTCAGTGTGTCTATCCTAAGAACAAGGACCTTTCCTTATGCAACCACAGTATAGTTGCCAAAGACATGAAATTAACATTGACTCGAAAGTGAATGAATGGATTACATAAGAAGCAAATCCTGGTCTGGTTTCCAATTCAGGACCATGTATGGGATTTAGTTGTCATGTCTCTTCAGTCTAATGTAATCTGGAACATTTGTTCAGTTTATCTTTATTTTTCATTTTTGAAGAGCAAGTTATTATGAGAATGTGCCTCAATTTGGGTTTGTGTTGTATTTTTTTAATTTGATAAGGATTTTTCTAACAACATTACAGATTAATAACTGTATAAAACATTTTATTATCAGTAATTGTATTATCAAGCCAATAAATTCTTTAAATTTTACTTATTTTACATCTACCACTTGATTTAGAATAGAGCACAATAAAGCCAGATGTGATATTTTGACTTTGCTAATAAGAATAATTAACCTTAACATATCAGCATAGATTATGTGTATAAACATTCATCTCACATATGGGATAAATTAAAATATATAACTTAAAGAAACTTTGGAGGGTCATACTTTTGTGCAAAAAATAAAATAAAACCAAGATAACTTCTCTATTTAAAAAATCCTCCTCATAATTAAAAACATGAATGGTTGTTCCTATTTGTGATTACTGCATATTATTTAATCTCTTTGTGTTGAATGAATGTAATCTCCCTTTAACTTCTGTAAACCTTTTGTTAGCTTGAGAATATGATGTCCTGTCACCATGGCATACTGGTTTTGTAGAAACTCTGGTATCTGGGCCCCTGCCCAACATTTATAACCATGCTCCTAGCCCTTCTTTCCCGCAGTGGGTTTTTGAAGAGGAAGAAGAATTAAGGAAATGGCATGCAATGGGATTTTTATGTTACAAAGCAGTAGTATGTAATAGATGTTACAAAAATCAGTCAAGTATAGAAGAAAAAATCACGTGTGATTATGTGACTTCAGTGCCATCATTTTGATTTTTTTCTTTACCTATGTAGCTAATGTGTATATATATATGCACATTATGTATATATATACACATACATACATATTATTGTATATTATAATGTATATATAGATACATAATACATAACTATACATATGTATATATACACATTATGTTTATATATACATATATAATTATATACATTGTGTGTGTGTGTGTGTGTGTGTGTGTATATATATATATATATATATATATGATGTCCCAGGCACATATCATGTAGTTAATAAATGTCATGTCTGAAGCAGAAGGGCAAACTGATATGTCCCTTCCTACTAAAGCTTTTACTGATACGAGAAGGCAGACGTTAAACAATTTATTAAAATAGGATATCAAAGCTTATGATGGGTGAAGTATTGGAAGTTAAGAGAGCTTACAGAATAAAACCCAATTGCTTAGTCATAAATGTTTTTCTATCCCACCAAATGGGATACTTCTTAAAGATACTTTAATAGCTGAATAGTATTACATTGTATATCTTAATCTACCTAATATCATTCATCTAGGTTTTTCTTATTATTTAGCTGTCATATTAAAGCAGTGAACATCCTAACAGTTAAATCTTTGTTCTTGATCACAGTTTTTTAGGACGTATTACTACAGTACTATTTTTTTGGGTTAAAAATATAGGGGCTCTTGATAAGCATTGTCAAATTGACTTCTATAAGTGTTGTATTTTTTTATATTTCACTAGCAGTGTAGGAAAGTACCCATTTCACCATCTTTTCTGTATTCTTGGATATTATTACTTAAAGCAGTTTTCTTCAGTAGTTTGATAACTTTTGTTGATTGCAAGTAGCTTATTTTACCTATTGTTCACTCATCTTTCTTTAATGGATTGCTCATTCATGTCTCTTTCATATTTGTTGTGGGAGTGTTCGTCGTTTTGTTAGTAATTTATCATGTTTGTGCAGTAATGAAATTAACTCAATGGAAAAGGGAGTGAGAGAGAAGTCAATAAATTAGAGTGGAGCAGTGAGCAGCAAAAAACTTTGCTATTATTTCTCTGCTCATACTCAGAACACTTCTGACACCAAATGTGTGAGTTTTCCAGACCATGTACTTTTTTAATACTGTCTGGAGTTAGTGTAGACCCCACAAGTTATGGGCTCTGTCCCACAAGACTGCCCCCACTCAGAGGCCATAAGGAAGTAGTGGGTCCCCCAGCTACCCACAACTTCTGTCTAACTTGGCCACAAATCAGAAGTTCCTTTGACTATCTCCTTGGGTTTGATAATCTGTTGGAGCAACTCACAGAACCTAGGATCACGGTTTACTTACTCTTGCCAATTTCTTACAAAGGTATTTTATTTTTTTAAATATTTATTTGAGAGAGAATGAGCGAGTGAGAGAGAGAGTACATGGGCAGGGGGAGAGGGAGAGGGAGAAACACACTCCCCACTGAGCAGGGAGCCCGATGCGTGGCTCAATCCCAGGACCCTGGGATCATGACCTGAGCCGAAGGTAGACGCTTAACTGACTGAGCCACGCAGGTGCCCCTACAAAGGATATTTTAAAGGGCACAAACAGAAAACCAGATGAAGTGATATTTCGGGCAAAAATCTACAAGTTCCCAAGCTCAGGAGCTACTGTCCCTTTGGAGTTGGGGTTTGCCCCCATTCTGGTAAATTGTTATGTTTATCAACCTGGAAGCTCTCTGAACCCCATACTTTTGCAATTGTTGTAGAGGCCTCATCATATAGGCATGATCAATTATTAACTCTGTTTTCAGCCCTTCTCCCCTCCTTCGAGAATGGGCTTGGGCTAAAGTTCTTGACTTCTAATCATGGCTTGCTCTTTCTGGTGACCAGACCCCATCCAGGAGCCACCAAGGAGTCCACCAAATGTCACTTCATTAGAACAAAAGATACCCCTAACATCTAGAAAATTCCAAGGGATTTAAGAGCTCTGTGTAGACACTTTTATTAGGAAATTACAGGGGTTTTTGGAGCTCTGTGTCAGACACTGGGGCAAAAGACCAATATATTAGCAGGTATTGAAGGCAAATTTTATATATTTATATTTATTTCCTTTTATTTCACAAATGGCAGAATGTTGGTCGAGTCATTTATTTCTTTGCAGAGCCTGAAATCAGCTCTTAGGGCCTCCTGTGACCTGGATACATACCACATCTTTTCACAATATTTTGTGCACTCTTATTAAAATCTTAATATATTTAGGCTCAGAGATGACTCTGCTTGACTTTTTTTCATCTGCTTAAGATAATCAACTTTTTTCCCCCCTCTCCTTTGGATCTACCCATTTTTCAGATTAAGCAGGCTCAGAGGGACCTTGGGCCTGCTGTTTCCTACAGTTGTTGGGACTACTGTCTGAGGAAAAAGGACAGGCATCCTGCTCAGCTCTCGTGTTGCACACTTGTCGTTATGGTTCTGTGTCACTGCACATAGAAGCGTGCATCTTTTCTGCTGTTCTGAGGATAGTGGGAAAGCAGATAGCTTTCATACTGCCCATTCTGCAGGTTTCCTGCTTCTAGTATACTTAACAAAAATGCCAGTGGAGTAGTGGGCAAACTAAAAAATGACAGGTTGCATCAGTGCAAAAAATCACTTGGAGTGTCCCTACAGTGGGGTATGAGCTTAAATGACATGGTCATGTACAAATGGCTTGAGAGGCAAAGGAAATACATTTGTTGTGTTTTCGTAGAAAGAATTTGACTCATACAGTTGTGAATTACAATCTGGATGGGAACTGTCAAGGTGATAGAAAATTAACTTCTCCTTTGTATCAGAATGAAGAGATCTCCATACTAGAAGACTCTGTAAAAAGTTCTCTATAATGTGGCATTTAAAATGGTTTTTGAAGAGCAAATTTTTTTAAAACATTTTGCTGCCAGAAAATTAAGTTCTAAAAGCTGGCATTAATTTCAGTCTTATGTCAAGAGCCAAATGGATTAATAATGAAATATCAAAGGAAAGTACAGTCTCTCACTTAAATGTTTTTAATGATAATAATGACTTAAGACTTGATAAGAAAGCTGAAAAAGAATATCATTCCCATCCTGCAGTTTTCATAATAAATGAAACTTTCCTGTGGAGAAAATAGTCTCCTTTAAGACAGGTTCCAAGTAGGGCATGTCAGGAAATGATTCCAACTTGATTAAATTTTTCTTCATATATTCAGTCAGCTCCTTATCTTGATTTTTCAAGTAGAAAAATAAATGAGAATTTTAAGCCTTAGTAAAACATTATGGAAATGTGAAAATCAGTAAACATTAAAAAGCCAAACTGAAGATCTAAATCAGTAAGTGACAATTAAGAACCTTCCAGACTTGAGGCAAACAAATGTACTCAATGATCAGACCTAACTGTGCCCAGCTAAGGACTTCTTTGCTTTTTATACCTTCTTAAATGCAACTTTTCCAGGAATATCAATACGGATTCTGATTCACAAAGTATGTTTTACCTTTAATTACTTCTGAATTTGAAATGATTCTGAAGGATACTATGGTGTATTTTGATACAGGTTTGTGTTTCAGACATCAAAATTTACTTACACATTATGTTTTTATAAAATTTTGTATGGAGATAGCTGTATTAATTCACACAAAGTCATTACTTAGTACTTTTTAGTTGTTCTGAACCATATGAAAAAAGTTTATAGACTATAATATGTATATTAGTATTAGCATAGTAAATAAATATGTGCTATATCAATATTTTGATATGAGTATTTGATATTTATTTCTCTCTAATACATTGGTTTTATTTGAGGTGTAATTATTCTTTGGGAATATTTTCAATATAAACATTTTTATAATGAGCAGGCTTAGGCTTGATTTTGACTTTGACACTGAAATGTATTTGCTTTGTTTGGTAACATAGCTATTGCCCTGTATCTTTTCAAATTGTTCTTATTTTGTTTTCTTTATTATACAGTTTTCCAGTTTTTAATATATTAGTGATTTGATTTTATTTTTTTGAAACATACCTTGTCCTGATGACTACCTGGTCGTCTCTTGCAAAGATGGCACAAAGAATATCCTACCGTAAAATGTTAACAGTGGATATTAGTAAATCAGACACATCACTTCACGAATCACATTATTAGGGATTTGGAGATTTAAAAAAACATCTTTTGCAGTAAAAAATAATCTTTTATTGATAAATGCTATACTTCCAAAATTTATTTCATCTGGTTGAGCTGTTAAATCCCCAAATTTGTAAAAAAAAAAAAAAAAAAACATCATTATTATGTTAATTTTGGTTGTTACTAGAAAAATTTAAACATTTGTTGGGACACAGAGAAGAAAATTGAAGTCTACCCACATTGTTCCACGATAGTCTCCTTTCATGTGTGTGATTGAACATTCTTTAAAAGCACACTTTAAAGGATGCATTATCATCTAGCCTATTTATGTACCATTAGATGTTTAGCCATTTTTCAGTTGTAATTTGATAATTCCAGCTTGAGGGACTAGGTGGATGCTGGGGAAATATTCCAAAAATGGAGAAAGAGGAGCAGGAATGTGTGGTAGAACTAGATGAGGGGTTAGGCTGTGATTTGAAGAGTTGGTGCCACCTAGCTCTTATGTGGTTGGAAATACTAACTTCGAAAAAGAAATCTGTCCTTCCCTATTTGGAGATGACCAGGGTAGAGTCCTGGTCGTGGGTGGGACGGCTGAAGAGAAGTCCGGAGGCGGCTGCCTCGTCCCGGGTGCCCAGTGTCGTAGGGGCAGAATATGTCCTCTGATTGCGGTTCATCAGGCTCTCCTTTCAGCTTCCCGCCCTTCCTCGCGGTGTTAAGGAGCCTGGGCAGGAGTTGGTGTGTCTTATATGTGTTGTGTCCTGAAACAGTCTTCCTACGCAGCGATGACTGCAGTTATGAAATCAAAGCTTGCGCTCACCACTAATTAAAGGAGCTTGGAGAATATCCCCCAGCTGTCTGTGGCATGTGACGGAGTTGAGGAAAGGTGTCCTCTACTGTTGTTGCCGTCTCACGGATGTTGAAGGTTAAAGCTTTCTAGTGGCTCTCTGAAAATGAATACCTGTTCTGCTGGCTTTGTATCATCAGAACTTATTAATTGTGAAGAAAATGATATACCATTACTGAGCATTAAACTCTTAATGACATCAAAAATTCCTAATGACTAAAAGGACAAAGGAGTTATATTTGTTTATTTTGATTCCAGCTGTGACTGTTTTTCTCCTGTGGTTTAGGATATATAAACAGACCCCAAAAAAAAAAAAAAAAATCCCAAACTCTAGGACTCCACATGTCTTCAGTGTTCAGCTGTATTTTTCCATACATTTCTCAGAATCTGGTTTGAGTTTGTTGCGATATTGAAACAAGTGCCACATAAAAATATTAACAGCTGGTTGCAGGAATCATCTGGAGGGGGTGCAGATGCACTGCTATCATGGATCTTGTCACGGAACTTTGGTGGAAATACTGTGCCTAATGAGCAGTCTTTAACAATAGCTGTGAGAAAGGAACATTGGCGTATAACGTGCCATGCAATTTTGTTTCCTATTAGAAAGCAGAAGATGAGGATATTGTTCTCACACCTGATGGCACCAGGGAATTTCTGACTTTCGAAGTTCCACTTAATGATTCAGGATCAGCCGGTCTTGGTGTCAGTGTCAAAGGTAACCGGTCAAAAGAGAACCATGCAGATTTGGGAATCTTCGTCAAGTCCATTATTAATGGAGGAGCAGCGTCTAAAGTAAGCAAATGTTAACTTTACTCAGCTTATGCCCATTAACAAAAATATTTCATTACAACCCTATTCCTATCTTGGGAACATATACACAGTGTGTGTGTGTGTGTGTAGGGCTACTTTCCTCCACCCTCTTATGGCCTGTGAATTAAACTGGCAAAAAATAGACGAGCAAGAACACGTTTACAAATTTTATTGACATTAATATTTCAAATTTTTCATTTCTACAGAAAAGAAAGAAAAGCTAAAGAAAACTCAGAAGCTTAGATACCATTTTAGTAAAGGGCAATAAATTGTGGAGCAGTAATTAGACAAAAAAGAAAAAAGGAGGTTTGGGCTTCTCGGAGAGGTCAGCTGTGGGATGGTAACTAGATGGCAGGAACTAGTGATAAATAAGGTTTCTCGTGTACTGTCTGTTTTGTTGCCTGACTAATCTCAGTGCCATCGCTGTCTCTGGTGATGAGGGTCGTTCTCTTCCTGGTTAGGGACAGGCGAGGGGCCATCTTCGTAAGAGGAGCTCTATTCAGCCAGCCAAGGGGGAGAGCAGAGAGCTGCTCCTGTATCTGCCAGTTCTCAGTTGCCTTCGGCTCAAAAGAGTCCTTGTGCCAGAGTGGCGTGTTCTGGAGTGGCACGTTCTGGTACCCTGTCACGCTTACCCTGTAACACCTTTTGTTTTCTTCAGAATATCCCATTCGTGATGAAGAATGGAAATCTCCATGATCTCTCATTTTAAGATGGAATCCATAGCTTCAAGTCCCCATTTCTTTGTCTCAGAATTTACAAGCCTTAGTCACTGTAGTTGAAAGAAGATAATCCATGCAGAGACTTAGCTTAGGTTCTGGGCACAGAGCTACCCTACAGGAAGGCTCATCTTCCCCCCTCCCCTGCCCTAGGGTCACTTAGCCTGTTTGCCAGTGGAGAGCAAGTTTCCTGCCTGTTTGTCAAGGGGGCACTTCTCTGCAATTGTGTCACAGCCTTGAGCTTTTTCTTGTCTTGGGTTGTAAATAACCTCTATGGGTGTCTCTGGAAGCAAGAAAGTAATCACTTTGTGTCCTTTAAATTAGTATGCTATTTTGGTAAACAGATTATGATAATGACTTGATTTACAAATGTATAAATGATTGAAATAGACACAGGCTGCAGTGGCTGCTTAGACATTATTGTGCTCGTGTTCAATTGGGCATAATCCATTAGGATTAAAGCCCCCTTTCTTTCCCCTTGTTTTTATTTTATTTTTTTTAACTAAAGAGAAAGCAGCTTCCTTTATAAGAGACTATTTAATAGCACTTATTTCTACCTGTTTTCTTCCCAGGATGGAAGGCTTCGGGTGAATGATCAACTGATAGCAGTGAATGGGGAATCCCTGTTGGGCAAGACAAACCAAGACGCCATGGAAACCCTCAGAAGGTCTATGTCCACGGAAGGGAACAAGCGGGGAATGATCCAGCTCATTGTGGCGAGGCGAATAAGCAAGTGCAATGAGGTAAGGCGTAGGAAATAAAAAGAAGACAAGAGCATTTGAAATTGTAGTAAGACTAAGTTTTTGTCCCAATGGACAAGGAATGGCAGGTCCTGGGACTTTACTTCCAAATATTATAAAACTATCTTTGCTCTTTTTATTGTCTTGACTGTGGACTGTGATTTGTTTTCTTAATTCTATGATCAAAGTATTCCTAAGTGTGCATTAGTATTTCTATGGCCAGCTCAGCACATAACACTGGAAATCTTAAAAGCACCTTTAGCTCGGTTCTCTTCTTGATTCCCCTTGATTTGTGAGTGATAACTATTGCACAAGGCCATGGCCGGTTCTAAATATATGCAGCAGTGCATAATTAGGAGTGAGTAGGAGAATAGCCTCTCCTGAAGGTTGTGATCATCTCTTTTCTCAAATAGTAAAAAAATAGTAAGTGGAAACATACTTTCTGGCACAGTGGGGTATTTGAAAATTTAAAAGGAATTATATATTGATTTGATAATATTAAAACTTGAAAAACAGCAGGTTCATAGATCTATTATAAATTATGTGTCATCTATATGAAATAGGTGGGAGCTGAGAATTTATAGAGCAAAGCTTGTTAAAAATGTAGAGTTTGTTTTTGGTTTTAATCAATGCTCAACTCCCCACATTTTCAATCAACTAAAAGGAAACGACTAGGAAATCATACAAACTGAAAATTATACCTAAATTGTTTAAATGTTTTTCTTAATTTAAAAATCTATGTTATATATGTAAAGCTAGCTGTTCAGGTCGTGTTCATCACTCATGCCATCCTGTAGTACATTCATATTTTCAATGAAAGTTGGGTAGTCAATGTACAGGGAAGGTTATTGGGGAAATTATTGGGGGTTATTTGGGGAAGGTTATTGACTCTTGACTTATTCCTTTATTGTTTTTATTTTTCAAATGGAGAATTTGTCAACAATAATTAATGCATTAATTTCCATAGCAACAAGAGAACAGTGTAACCTTAACTAAAAATCTCAGAATGGAGAGCAGTGGGACATAAAAGAATTCACTTTTATAAGATAAATATAAATGCTGATCCCTCAGAGTAAGCTACTGGAATGATTTTCTTGAATAATAGAGTTTTTAGTCATTGCCAAAAATTATTAACTGACCTTTCTAATAAAAGTCCTATAAAGTGCTAGTTGAAAAATTCTTGACGTTAAGTTCACAAGCACATTGTTCTTTATTAGGTCTTTTTCTAAAACTGAATAATTTCACATTCACAGGACAGTATTTGTTTGGCAGACGTTTATTGAGCATCTACTATATTCAAGAAATGTGTTGGATCCTTGGGATATGAAAACAGTGTGGGGCTGTTTTAATGTATAAAAACAATTTTAATTGAATAAAAACAGTGAGTAAAAACAGATGGGCTCCTCCTTTCACAGAACTTATATTCTACTGGAGAATATATCATATTCTCAGTCTCTTTAAAAATAAATTAAAATTAGTAAACACCTTCTGAGGGTTTCTTTCACAGAAAAGCATTGGATGTTCTGGGGGCACTTAAAACATTAAGAAATGTACTAAAGACCAGCATCCTGAATCCAGACATGCTTTCCCCTGACTCAGATGAGTCTGTTATTCCCTAAACAGTAGCAAAGCAAACCTATACCAACCTGAAAAAGTTTTGATAAAAGCACTGATTTTATTCCCTGTTGTCCTGTAAAACACATGAAATTGGAATCCCACTGAAATATCTCTGTGTCTCATTTACTTCTGCATATGAATTTATGTGAATGAAATGATTTAAGTAAGGGAACAGCTGCAATAGACAGTAATAGACTTTAATATTCAATATTCCTTATGGTATCATTTTCATACATTGCTGGTTATTACTATTTCTTAGGAGAGTATAAGCTTATAAAACAATTACATTAAAAAAATCATATTACGAGTGCTGTGCTTTCTTTGTAATACTACCGAGAAGCCTTTTGTACTGACAGGGTTTAACTAAAGAATTATATGAAGACAGAGGAGCTCAGTTCAGCTTCCCATAAGGCATAAGGCATGATTTTGCTGCTGTTGTACTTATATATTACCTTTGGAAAAACATCTCCCTGAATTACGAGAGAGTATGTGTAAATTATGTTACAGTAAATATTGATACAAGCATACGGTGTCTTGTCATGAATGAACCTCAAGCCAAAATAATGTGCTTAAGTTCCCTCCTTCTGGGTCTATTAGTCAGCCAGAGTCCGGTCTTTGACGATATCACAGAACTATATTTTACTAACTCATCTTTAAATCAAGGGCTTGCATACGTAATTTCAAGCCGGAGGAGATGAGAATTTGCAAAAAGAAAATGGTTTGTACTTTGTCACATCTCTCTGTGCCCTTTTCTTGTATGAAGGAAGTGCTGTATATTATCTTAATTTTTTTTTTCAAAAATTATTTGTCAGCTCTCCACAGTAGTTATCATCACCTTACCCAGCATTTCACTCTACAGCACAATCGAGACATCCTCTGGAAGACGTTTCTCAGGCTCTTTTGCTTGGCCTTTCAGGAATCTTGGTACACCACCCATCTCGAATCTCTTCTTAGCTGCTCTCTTCATTTTTCTCCTACTTCACTCTGGCTCTTCTCTGTCCCTTGAGGTTCCTTTCTTTCTGCCCGCTCTGTCACTGTGAGTGTGTCTCAGGGCTCTCCCCGGGCTGGGGCCTCTATGCCGCACATGCTCCCTGGGAGATCTTCAGGTACCCCTGATGTTACCACCAGTCCCACAACCCCACTTCCAGCCTAGAATTCTGTTCTGGTTCCAGATACTCACTGGTTTGTCACAAGGTGCCTAAGACTTTATGCTTTTCCTTCAAAAGCAGTTCCTCCCTGAGTGCTTCATCCACCCTGGTCTTGTCCCCTCCCCCTCCAACCCCCACCACCACTCCGTGGTTTAGAAGCTGGAGACGTGGGTTCACTCTTGACCTCTCAGATGCCTTCCCTAGTTCGGTAGCCTCTGCCTCCAGAATCTCTCTCTCCTTGAGCCACTTTTCTCCAGCCCCTTTGCTATCGCCCCACCTCTGGCTCCGTCGTCCCACAGGACACGCTGCTGCAGTCTGTCCTCCACATGGCAGAAAGGCAGGTTTTTCCCCAGAAGACATTGCTCATGTCACTCCCAGCTGAAATCCCTTTAAGAGGTTTCCATCCTCTCTGGGACAGGTGTCAGTCTCCATTGCATGGCCCGCTGAGACTCTGGTGTCTGTGCCCCTCCAGCCTGTCCCCGTGGGCGGGCGTGAGCTCCTCCGTACTGCTTGCAATTTCTCCGTCGCCTCCAGGTTTGCCCCATGAGCCCATTCTGCTCCTTGCCCTCACTAAGACAGCTTTCAGATTTTAGTTTCTCTCACCAGAGTATTCTGTAGTCTGAGTACTTACCTTCATCTAGTAGCAATCACCCTGTCATGGTTTCCTTTTTGGTTTTCTTTCGTGGGAACTGTTAATTCTGAGATGGCTGGGACATCGTCCATCTGCCATTCCTACCTCTCCATCACTTGATGTCCACCCCAGAGCTGACACCTAAGCACGAACAGAATGACAAGGGAAATAATCCTGGGAAGGCTGGTGTTTTTAGAAGAAAAGATAACTTAGTTGTATTAGAAACTGGAGTTCTATTTAAAAAAAAAAAAAAGCCATCAGGCATGGTAACCAAACTAGTATTTTGGCAGTGATTCTGTATTTCCTTTGCTTTCCTTACATTTATTGTTCTTAAGTATATTTAAAAACATCTCATAAACAATAATTGTTTTAAAGAAACAAAAAAAGGAGAGAGAGAGAAATGGCTTCCCCTTGTTTTGTGCTCCTGATTGATCGATTAACTTTTTTGGAGAAAAACTTCTTAAGTCTTTTCCATTGGATAGCATAAAGCAAGAGGCAGAAACGGTTATCATCACAAAGGACGCATTTGTTGAGGACTTTGAAGGAGATTAGAGGGAAATGGGCATAAATGCTTCACATCAGTCCTTGAGGATTGAAAATAACCTGTGTATGACAATATGCTGATTGTAGATGTTCCAAGGAAATTAACGTTTGTAGAAATTACTGGGGTTTAACATAGCTTGCGGTCATCTCATTGTATCTGTGTTAGACATGATTTCATATAAAGCCTCATCTCAGTACCAGTAGAGAATGTGACCAGGTGAGCCTTGTCTTAGACCCCATACTGAAGGATTTAGTCATCAGGGACTACTTTAAAATGAGTCTCTGTAGGTTTAATCCTCTTAGAATTAGAAAGCTATATTAGAATAGGAAGGGGCCTAAGGTATCATTTATGATTCTCTTCGCTTTATGTATTAAGAAATAAATGCAGAGAGGTCAAATGATTTGCTTAATGGCTGCAAGGCCAAGGTAGTGGCAACGTAATTTAGAAGCAAGGTGCCCATTCCTCTTACACATGTGAGCGGGCCTAATTGACTGTGATTGTGTTGTTCAGGCAATTTATATTCTGGTTGTGTTAGGAAGTAGCATATAATAAAAGTATGGGTTTTAGCATCGGTCAGTCAGTTACATTTTGGGTCTGCCACGTACAGGTAGAGTGCCTTGGGGTGGTTCCAGTACTTCCCTGATCCTTGATCCCACGGGGGGCGGGAGGGGGGGAAGGCAGGGAGGGGGTCAGGGTGGGAAGGAGATGAAGTGTTGTCCTACATGACAACAGAACCTGAAACTGGACCCTAAAGCTACTTCTCCAAAACTCAAGCCTGTCTTTTTATTCATTGTTTGGTGTTTCCCTGTCCTTTGGATGTTAGTACTTAACACAATGTATCATTGTAGTCTAGGCCGTGTACTGTGCTGTGCCCTCAGCTTTAGGCCTGCTTCCATGGGGCCTAGTGTGTATAAGATCTTCAAACCATTTTGAGGAAAATCAGAGTCATTCACTTGGAAATTAATTTAATCATCCATTTATTCACCTAGTACCTGCTCTGTGCCAGGCATTGGGGGTAAAATAGAATAAGCCCATAGATACTGAAACGTCAAATAATAAGGTGGTGCCAGTTACTAACTAGAACCCAGTCTAATTTGCTGCAGAGATCAGGGCCATATCTATGCTAGGTTTTCTTTCTTTCTTTCTTTCTTTCTTTCTTTTTTTTTAAAGATTTTATTTATTTATTTGACACAGAGAGAGAGATCACAAGTAGGCAGAGAGGCAGGCAGAGAGAGAGGGGGAAGCAGGCTCCCTACTGAGCAGAGAATCCGATGCGGGGCTCAATCCCAGGACCCTGAGATGAAGACCTGAGCGGAAGGCAGAGGCTTAACCACTGAGCCACCCAGGCGCCCCCTATGCTAGGTTTTTGATGCTTATGGTCAAGATGGTGGGATACAATTTCTCTATATGAAAGACATCATTTGACCCATTCGTGCTTACCTACAACAACATGAGAATTTGCTAAACCCTGCAGAAAATATATTAGTTTTTTAAAAGAAGCCGAGATTTTAACTCTTCCTAAGAAAAGTAGTCCAAGTATGTAATGGAAAACATATTGATTGGACAATATCCAGTTTCTTTGTTATTATATATCATTTGTTACTTTCTGACTTTAAAAGCACCATATGATTGTTTGAATATCTTTTCTAAGTTTGGACTACATTTACATTGTTCTTCAGTATTGGGGTAATTCCCAATTTTATACCTTTGTAAACAACGTTATGATAAATACTGATTCACATGAATCTTTATTATTCGCATAGATTATTATTTTGTGAGGGCAATGACCACAAAGTGAAATAAGTGGCCAGGTCAAGGAGTATAAGATGTTTTTGGACCTGTGATATACATTTCTGTATTACTTTAGAAAAGACTGTATCCCTTTACACTGCTACCCAATACAACTGAGAGCCAATTTTTCTCTGATAGGTGGAAAGGCTTTCCTGTTTACTCAGAGGTGGACCTGAGGGGGCCGAGCACAGCTACTCCTCCCTGGGACTAAAGTTAGACTGAAGAACATTTTTTGCACCTCAAACAACAAGCCACAAAGTGAAAATTGTAGTTCTTTTATTTTCTTCTTCTAATTAAGTTTAACTTGGAGAAGGTTTTTATGTAAGGAGACTTACAGGGCCTGGGACTAGCCTAGGTTGCAGACCACCCTGGGCCTCTCTTCCAGGACCCCCTCGCTCTGCCTCTTGCCTGTGCCACCATAGTGCCCCCGTGGCGTGTTTTTCGTTCTTAAACTCCTTTTCTTGCAACAACAACAACAAAATCCTCAAAAGATTTAAAACAAAACTGTGCACCCCAATCAGGTTTTTTTTTAAAGAAATTAAAAGCCATTGTATCTTCTGTTAAATATTTATGTAGTAGGCTACTGATGTCTTCATTTAAATCTGTCTATTGAGATGTAAATTAGACATGGTTAGGGAGGTAGGGGAGGTGTAGACTCTTTCCCATGAAAACGTTCAAGTGTGAGGTTCTTTCTGAACAGGCACCTTACTGTTTTTTCTCTAGAAAGCCTGCATCTGCTTTTTTTTTTTAATGGAATTTTTATTTGATTTTCTAAAATTCTAAAATAGCCTCTTAGATTATTTAGGGATTTCTCATGAATAGCTTTATAAGGATTTTATCATCTAGAAAATTGCAGTTATCTAGTTCATTTAAATGTATCTGTTTAGCAAATGTGAGGATACATTGTCTTATAAAATAAATTGTACAGTAAGTAGGTCTCGTTTAGAGATTTGGATTGCAAGTTTCTTCAGTGTATGTGCTCATTTAAAATTTTTTCAGACATACTTGTTCTTAAAGGCATAGGGTATTGCTTTTGTTTGTTTTTGTTTTTACCTCCCCAAAGTACTTTGGAATTGAGGCATAGTATTCTTTCAGAAAATGCTCTTTTTTTTTACATCAGAGACCTTGAATATTTAATTTACTTTTCTGTGAAGCTGTCAGTTGTAATCTGCAATTTAAAAAAAAAAACTAATAAAACAAATCCTCATTTCACAATTTAAACCTTATTGAGTCTAATTCACTAGTGCTGTGAGTTTATTATCCTCCTGCAGTTTGACGTGCCTCCAATTGTAATTGTGTTGACCCTTCAATGCATTAAATCTCCCCAGTGCTTATCAAACTGGGAGAGATAAGTCTACAATTCGGAACTTCATTAAATATCTCATTTATATTAAACAGATGATAGCTTCTAACAGAAATAATAATTTGTTCCAGTGAAGGAACCGCAACCGTTGTGGTTTCCTCTGTTTGGGATGTGCGGTCCTCTCTCCCACTTGGTGGGGCTGTTCTGGGTCCCCTCCTCCCCAGTCTCCTGCCCAATCTCCCCCCCCCCCCCCCCGCCCATCCAGCCTTCCCCGCCAAGCCCTCTTTGTCTCTGGCTGCAAGCCAGCACCAGAGCGTCATAAGATATTAGTCTATGGGGTTAACCTCAGAGCCCACATTTGGAGGATTGCTGTTAAGTGTGCTTTGTTCCTCCTTGAAGCAGATTTGTTTCAAGGCCTTCTGAACATAGGTTCCTAAAGAATGCCACATACTGTTTTAGTTCATGGTGATGGACATTGATCTATATTCTTTGCTTATTTTTTAGATCCTATATGTTTGTGACAAACACATCTTTGCTTCATTAGAATATTTGGTCCTTCTATATTGTTTGTGTACTATTAAAGTGATTTTTTCAGGTACTCACTATCTTAAGATTGCAGTAAGAGAATAGAATGATTTTTTTTCCCACTAATTTCTAGCAGAAGAAATGTAGACTCAGTGAATTGTTCAAGACACCTGAGCTCACAAGTGGTCTTTAGGTCTTGTAGAGTAGGTAGTAATTCTACCAGCACACATGGAGATGAGTACTAATTGTGAGGTGTATTTACCTATTATGGATATAAAAAGTATAGCTCAGTTCTGGCTTCCATTCTGATAAAGCATGCTTTGTGCAGAGCAACATCTCATAAAGAATTCTGAATTAAACCATAACTTAAATTGACTTCAGCAGATACTAACAGTCAAATTGAAAAAATAAGCAGCAAAATAACTTTTAAAAAAAGCTTTTAATATACATATTTTTCCTCCAATGGTTGCAATCTGACAGAACTTCATGGGAGGCACAGTGTAAAGTGGCAGAGAAAGTTGGTCATTAGGCAGAGCTGTCATCACAAATTATTTTGGTACAGGGTGAAAAGTTCTAGTTCATTTGGTACCCAGTTGGATGCAGGCCTTGGGCAAGTTGTTATAATTCCCCCATGCTGCTAATGGGCCTCCAGTACTGATTTTCCCTTGCCCCCATTTCTCCGTAGCTGAAGTCACCTGGAAGCCCCTCTGGACCTGAGCTGCCCATTGAAACGGTATTGGATGATCGAGAACGAAGAATCTCCCATTCCCTCTACAGTGGGATTGAAGGACTTGATGAATCCCCCACAAGAAATGCTGCCCTCAGTAGGATAATGGGTGAGTCAGGTAAAACTCTGTTTATCACATCTTACTTTTATGCTTTCCTGGTTCACTGGAAGGTTATTAATGTAATATTAATGTAAGGCAGGTCCGTGTTTTTAAGAGGAGAAAGAGCAGGTTCATTATAATCATCCAGGAAGTGTTAATAGTGAAGAGACTGAATCAATACATCGATTTTGTTAAGTGAATTTTAGATCCTGTAACATGTCGGGGGTTGGGGAGGAGAAAAGGAAGGGGTCACAGAAATATATTCAGTGAACAAGATGTGTTTAGCTTGTTTGAGAGTAGAAGTGAAGCCATGTTTTAGGAAAGTCAAAATTCAGTGGTTTATGACAAGGAGGATTCAAAGTCGTGTATCTTTCACAGCAGCACTGTTTACAGGGAGAGGAATGAATGCATCTCCACACGTTCGCATATAGATGAAATATTCACATTTATTTGGCTTGTACTCAATAGGATGTTACCGTTTTTAAGTTGCATCTCTACTTTTTCAAAGCCCTCATTTGAAAATCCAGACGCTAGTGTTTTTCATCCTTTGTTTGGATTCAGCACCATACTGTCTGCGCGGCCCCCAGTGGGTAATGAGGTTATTAGCACTAGCTCTGCAGCCATGCAGCTCTCTCCTAACAGATCCAGTTAATAAAGACTTGCTTTGCCACAGGAGTGGTTGGATTGACTGAGTTGCTCATCTTGGGATTAAGTTGTGAGGGTTTTCACATTTAAAGCATAAGAAGCTGTTTTGATTAAAATAGCACCTGACATAAAACACTTTTATTGCTGGTGTGTTTCGCAAGGCTCGAAAATAAAACCCTAAATTTAATGCCATTTTGAAACATTTAATGAAGATTTAATACAATTCACATTTCCGTTTTGAAGCTTCATTGGAACAGGATTTATTTCCTTCATCAGTGGACGTTTGTGGAAAACCTACTGTTGACAAGACGTTTGTGTACACACTTTTGCTGTAGATACAAAAATGAGTGAGACACAATCTTTGCTTACAAAGAACTCTCCCCTGGGCATGACAGGAAAAACACATAAAAATGACTAGTAGAATTTTCTGGTCTTCCTTTGGTCCTTCTAGTTTTCTAGTTTGGAAAAGTTGCTAAATTCTCAGTTCCTTATTTTGTTGCACATAGGACTTAGACTTGCCAGTCCTCTGGTTTTACTTTGTCGATAATTTTCTTTTTTTTTTTTTTGCCTGCTTGGCATAAATGGAAGTAAGGGAAGGATGCTGAAACCATTGTGCACTTTTTAGGGGACACACAGTACACAGAGATCACCACACTAATCTTTGCTTCTTAATGATCATTCTCTTCACTGCTGTTGCATTTTTCATACTTTCTTGATTTTGGGGTAAAACTTTATCTTTGTTAAATACTTTTTTCATTAATGAAAATTCAGACCCCTTGAGAGAGAAAGAGAGTACATGTGTCCCTGGATCTGTGTGCATACAAAGTGATACGCTGTAATTTCCCCTTTATTATAGGAACATAGGATTTGCCATACTGAATCAGACCATTGGTCCACCAGTTCCTGTAACCTGCGTCCTGCCTCCAATCCCTGATGCTTCAGAGGAAGGCTGAAAAACTAAAACTAAAAAAACCAAAAAACCCCAAAATTCACCTAGTGACCTTTTGAAGTGCTGTCTATGAGGGGTTGAGGATTCCTTCATTTTCTTCATAGTCTGTTGCCCTGATTTTGTTAGCTGTGGCTTCATTAGTCCGTATCCCTTTGCATTACTGTTGTTTTCCCTTCCTTCCTTTAGAAATGTAATGGACTTTTGAGGCTCCAGATGCCTTCCCCCAGGCAGCAACTTCCCTCCCAGCTCTGTGCTTTGTGATCTTTGTGATGTACTGTGCATGCCCTTTTGGGTCGGGGGTGAAAGACTCTTTACCCTTTGTTGGTAGGCCAAGTTAATGTTGGACAATTTGGATATTTTCTTAACACAGTTTTTTACATATCCTGCTGGAAACTAGGGATCCTGTATAGTTTTGCCCTGAGAAATGTATATGCTTAACCTGATCTGTCTTGAGTTTTACAATTTGAGAACTCAGTCTTCATCAGTCCGTATTCCATTTTCAGTGGCCCTAAGAAACAAATAGTTTGCTAAATCAGTTCCCACTTAAAGTTAGAAGTCCTGCAAAGGATGTTAGCTTACAACAAAATGCCAGAACAGGGTACCAAATACCAGATAGTAGAGCACTGAATTTCTGTTAACCTAAATTGATAGCGCTAGTATTTATTGATTTGTGCAGTATCTAGGTACATGGAAATCTCTCAGGTAGATCTTGTTTGATTACTGATTGTCTTCTATATTTAGAATAGCTCGTATGTAGATAGTAGTGGAGGTGATGGTATTTACTTTATGAGCTGCTCTGATTCGGGTAGAGCTTTGTATTGAAATTCCAGCTGATTACTTTAAGAAATGACTGTATGCAAACAGGGTGAATTTTCACCTAGAAAAACCCTCGTGTGAGACTCTAGACCAAAAGGAGCTTTGAGGCTCTCTAACTCATTTCTGTGGGAACATATCTCAGGAGAGAAGCTTCTAAAAAATAAATCAAAAAAAGGAAGAGATGTAAGACTTGGCAGGATGTCAGGGGTCATCCGCCGCACTCTCCCACTTAACAGATAAAGGAACACTGTCACAAGATCCTGTGGTGACTTTTTGTTTTATGTTGTTTTTGGTTATTTCCTGTTTCTAAAAGTAGCTCTCTCTAGGGCATAGTTAGACCGCACAATAAGGATTAGTGATGCCCGTTCTTTATTAATATCAATTTATCCATATCTTTAAGCAAAAGGCATTAGACAATCTCCAGAAGCTGTTCCACTCTGGTGGCCACTGTGTTCTAAAAATCAGAAAAGTTCATCTTTGAAAACAACCTTAGAAATCATCTATTCCAGCTGAATTATCTTCTGTTCAGAGGAATAAGGACCAGAGAAATTCAGTGATGAGTCTGAAGCCACAAGGTTTCTGTGTTCCTGAACCAGTTAGGATGTGTGTTTTCCCAAGGCATGAGTCCCACATTACTTCAACCTGGATTGGTCTCCCTAGCTTTTGGTCGGGTTATCCAGAGTTGTGACCAAGGCTAGATTCTGCTAATGTCTTCTGTGTGGGCCTGCCTGCCACTAATCATGGATTTTAATCCTGGATATTCAACAAAAAGAAATCTCTGGAGAGCTGACCTGGGATTTCTTCATGTTAAAAGACTTAAAAAAAATGTCTCCTAAATTGCTGGACTGCCCTAACTATAATAATCATTAAACAATAACGAGCCTGGTTAATTTAACCAACATGTTCACTAAAATATATCTCAAGTTGCATTTGGGAACATGGAATCTTAATTTTTTTTTCCAAATTTTAATCTGAAGAAATGTTCTCTTTAAAGCAAGACCAAAATCTGGTGTATTCGTTTGAGAGTTTAACCTCAGTAGTTTTTATATTCATACATTTGTGGTGAGTTTAAAAAATAATTATGCTCAGCATATTTTTATCTTGTTAGAAATTCAACATTGAGAAATGGAACATTACTGTTATTTTTATTGTGAGTCAAATCACTGGAAAACTTTTCATCTGTTTCTAGTGTCATGAATGGTATTGCCTTCTGTGTAAATGTACCAATGAATAAATGTTTAGTAAACGATCATTTCGTATCTCATTTTTTCACTCCTCTGTAAGATATTGATTGGTTTAAATTTTAGTTTGTAGTTTGTCGGTTAACTAGTTGAGGAGGGAGGAATATTTATCCATCGAACAACAGATCAAAGGCTTCTCAGATCATACTTGGAAGGTTTCACGTTTATGATGTGCACACATCATTAAGAGGTATTGTCTAGGTGGAATTTGGGAGAACATGGAGTGAAATAATTTAGTTGTCTATTACTCCCAATATAGTCCTGCATCCAGATTCGAAAACTGTAATTCTTGGTGAGCATATTAAGAAGTTGGGAAGCTGATGAAAAATGTGAATTCTCAAATCTTTTGAAATATTAGGTCCAAGAATCATTTGTGAGAGGAAAAAGCTAAATTGTTTTCTTATTATTAGGAAAATTTCTTACCATTTATGTATAAAATTTTGGATCACTTAAGGTACAATATTTCTACTCAACACGGCATATTATAAAAGGATTGTCATATGAAGAACCATTCAATGTTCCATGTTGCTTATTAGGCTGTCTCCCAGAATATATTGTGTAAACCCAAGAGTTTTAGTTTTTGTGTTTAAAAGTGAGTGCACTATAATTATATTGTAATTTTTCGTTCCAGTAAATTTGCCTTTGTGAGGACTTGGCATTTAATGCTGTGACACGTGCCTTGTTAGTGGCGAGCTGTCAGGGATAACTGGTTTTGTCATTCTGTACACTTTTGGGGCAAAAAAGTCTGTCTTGAGAAGGAAATATTACTTTTGGTGATATTCCTAGGATGTCCAACCTTATTTACGAATGATAATTTTTTAGACAGATTTCTGTCTTTCTGTACTGAAGTCCTAAGACTCAAGTGGTAGTAAATGAATAATTTGAATTCAGGAGAGGGAAACAGTTAAATTTAATTTGCTTTATAATCATGAGCATTCATAAAAAGTTGCTAGTTTTCACAGTTTGTCAAAATGAATGCATTTCAAATCAAAATAGAGTGTTTTTCTTGATAAAATGGTGTGTTGCTGTTTCAGTGAACATATAGTATTTCTATAATAAAGTAGTTGGTGCTAAATAATGAACACATTTGAAACGTCTAGCACGTCTTCTTTTGTGGGTTGTCCTGAAAAGATACATATCAACTTAATTTTTGTTCCTTTGTTGAATGTCTAGAATAATATGTATTTTAAAAATCCTTCAAGCCTATATATGCCATCCCACAATTGCCAAAATCGTGTTAAAACAAAAAGTCATCATTTGCACATTCTTATGAATGTTTGTTTTAAAAATTAGATCTTGAGCCTGATGTTAAAATGTTAAAAACTCTCCACATGTTGTTGTGGTGCTATTTTAAAAAGTGGCTTATAATACAGGGAAAGAGCACCCTGTGTAAAGTGTAAAATGGTGCTAGTGTTGGGAAAGGACAGCAGTCCGTTTCATTTGGGTAGGAGCCAGTAGAGCTGGCTTACCGGATTTGAATATTGGACTTCAAATGAGACTTGTCCCATCCTGCTGTAAGGTGATGGGGAAATTGTCAGTTCTTGCCCTGTCGGGAGAGCCAGCCCAGGGGGCCTCCATAGCACCCTGATGTGTGTTTCTGTTAATATGGACTCTCTTGATGGATCCACTTGGACCAAAGCCTTGTCCAGTGAGGTCTTACCCAGAAGTATGGCACGAGATTTGAGGAGGAAGCCAGAAGAAGTATGGATGTTTTCAGGAGGAAGATGCATCATTTGGATCCCAGCTTTGTCTTTAAGTATTCGGGGCTTGAATCATAATTTCATCCCAAGAAATATAAACGTTTATCATGCTGATCCATACACCTGAGCATATTTCCCCAAAAGAAATTCATCAGTAGAGACAGTTGGGAGTCTCTCCTTACCAAGAACATTATATCCAAATTGAATAAATAAAAATGTACAGACCCCACTGTCTTGGCGTGAAATCCTTTGGGCAGTGAGAGCCTATCTTTTCAAGATCACTCCCGCCATCTCCCCTCGAGGCCTCGACTCTGCATGTACTCATCTTTGAAGTGTCAACCTGAATGTACCGGGAGCTTTTCTCAATCATGAATTTAATGATGTTGTTGTCAATGCGTAAAATCAATGTCATCATTTCTCCTAGCAGAAAAGATCACATTCATCATTCAAAGTCCAACTGCGAGGTTAACTTTTGTGAGGATCCCTGGCGTCCTCTGCCTCCAGCCACCCAGGCAATTACCAGCCCTAGTGAAGGCCATAGTCCTTTTAGCATGTCCTTCACACCACCAGTCAGTTATCCCTCTTTGTATGTCAGTCTCTTTCTCTGGGGTGTGGGCTATTTGGGGGCAGAGATTTAAGTCTTTCTTACATCCTTGCTACGCGGTATGTGCCCAGCGAATGAATGGGGGAGTGATAGATGTAAGTCTGCACAGCTTCCCTATAAATTTCCTGGTAAAATTTTTCAAAGGACTTTCACAACTTAGAATCTGTGTAGCATTTTCACGTCAGAAGACGTTCTGGAGATCATCCGTGGCTTTAGGGAACCTGAGTCCAGTGAAACTGGACACTGTGCCGAGAGCTACAGAGCCGCCGAGTCAGAGAGGGGAACAGACTCTAGGCCTCCACTTAACAAAATTGATTTGCAAAAAAATAAATTTCCTTCCTTCTGTTTTGTTCCACCAGGTTGAGCAGACTTTTGGAAATTTAGGCTTTTTCTAATGTAACGTATTGCCGTTCTATATACGCATAGTCCTTACATCGATATCTAGAATTTCTCTTACTTTTCTTTCCACCGGGCAGGTAAATACCAGTTGTCCCCCACGGTGAACATGCCCCAAGATGACACTGTCATTATAGAAGATGACAGGCTGCCCGTGCTTCCCCCACAGCTGTCTGACCAATCATCTTCCAGCTCCCACGATGACGTGGGCTTCGTGACAACGGACGCTGGCACGTGGGCGAAGGCTGCAATCAGTGATTCAGCAGACTGGTAAGATCGCACTCCAGGCTTGGAAAACATTACTTAATTGCAATCACCTTCATTTTATGTTTAAATGGTCTATCATTAAGCACAGTTAATCAATTTTGTTTTATGGCCGTGTTCTGTTTTCATGGTCTTAATACTCTTAATTATCACTCTTTTTTTTTTTTTTTTAAAGATTTTATTTATTTATTTGACAGAGGGAGAGAGATCACAAGCAGGCAGAGAGGCAGGCAGAGGGAGAAGGGGAAGCAGGATCCCTGCTGAGCAGAGAGCCCGATGCGGGGTTCGATCCCAGGACCCTGGGATCATGACCTGAGCCGAAGGCAGAGGCTTTAACCCACTGAGCCACCCAGGCGCCCCTAATTATCACTCTTTTACTAAAAGATTCCCCTCCACCCCATAAACTTGCCCCGTTGTTTTAGCGTGTCCAGGGCTGTACTTACTAACTCAGCCAAATCTACTCACCAAAAAGACCTACTCATTTGTGAAGTTCCACTGTTGGTTATTTTAGATCTGTTTTAATTTGATGAATTGTTCTTTTATTAAATCAGTTCTAAGCACATCTCTGAGGTGACTGAAAGTTGGTAACAATTAGATGACTATCGTCAAATTAATAGCTGCTATGCTCTAGGAGTGGGAGGAGGCTTTTTAAAGGTTGGTTTGTTTTTTTTAGAGTGCTGTAACCCTTTCCCACTTGCTTCTAACATTGTGACTTTTGGGGCAGCCTAATGCTGTTTCTTTCTCCCAAATCTTCCAAAACAGAAGAAAGCATTTGATATTATCGGGCCGACGCGTGGACCATGAGTGTGGATGTGTACCTTAATTCTCATGCCTTGTAATTATACACGTCCATAAGCCAAAAGACAAGTCCCTGCCAGGGATGACCTTGTGAGGTTGTAGTGAAAATTAACATAAGCCACGTGAAGTATTATACCAGAATTTTCTTACTGCCCTCTCTCGGGAGGTGTTCCATGGATACATCAGCAAAATGATATTTAAATGTTGCAGCATTGTTCCTTCACCACTTACCCATTTCTCTTTTCCACTCTTACCCAGACTTGTGTCAACAGTCAGTATTAGATTGGAGGAGTCTGGGGGCCCATTGTTGATTTGTGTTAACATTTTTTAGTGGTGATCTTAACAAAGTCACCCTCTCCCCAGCCCCCTTCTCCCGCTCCTTACAAAACCACACAAACATCCAGCACATGTACCTGGGAATTCTGCAGATGTTCTCTTGGAATAGTCTCACCTGTTAATTTGGGTCCTTGAAAAGTCTGTCTCTGTCTTGTCTTTTCTTTCTTTCTTTTTTAAAAAAAGTCTCTTACTGAAAACACAGGATTTAAAAAAGAGCTATACTCCAGCCTGCATGATAATAGCATATTGGTGAATGAGGTTTTTGGCTCAATATAGAAGGGGAAACTACAATATAAAGTAAAATCCCATTTGAAATCCACAGATGCTGTTCCATTCACTGCTGCAGTTTGTATCTTTTTCTGAGAGCAAAAGCAACAACAGGGAAAGTGAGGATTAGATATTGGCAGTATTCAACTTTGTGACAAAAGCCTTTGAATCTCCACCGTGATGAGGATTGTGAAGGTGGCCATAGGAATAGATCTGTTTGGGGCCTTCTAAAGCACTGTATTGGTGAAAATAAATAAGTAAGGAATAGATTGTGGCATTAATTTCCCTAAAGGCATTGATAAAATGGGGAGGACTTGCGTGATTTTGCTGTGGGGAATGTGGAGCAAGGAAAAGAATATGAATGAAGGGTTATCCAAACAAGAATGGCAGCTGTTCCGAATCACAGCAGAAAATGTAAGCTTTTCCAGCCTGACAATATCTCCCTAATCCTTGATGAAAATGTTATGAAAACAAAAGGGCAATAAGACAGGATTAATAACTGGAATTTTAATAACATCGGGGGTCAGGATATGGTTACATTCTTTAAAGAATCAGCTGTCAGTTTTGCAATCGAACTTGTTAAGTATTCTAGTATACTGTTTATTGTGTCTGAAATTAGTTTAATAGGTATATTGATAGGGAAGAATTATGTCATGGTTTAAGAATATTTAGTTATTTTAAGACTCTTACTAGCTCACAAACTCATTTGACATTTTAAATTGTGTATGTTTACAGTTCACTGCACAATCGTGGAAGGTAAATATGTCAAATGGCTAAACTTTTTTTAACGAATAGAATATACTTTTTTCAGTCTGTTAATCGATTTAGGGAACATTAGCAATGTTTTAAAGGAGAAACAAGGTAAAACAGCAGATTCTAATCATAGTGGCAACATAATTCCAAGGATATGAGATTAGTTTAAAAAATATGCCAATGTGTGCTTTTTGGATAACATTGGCACCAACAATTTATATTTCTTTCAAAAGGCTCTTACCAATAATTTCTATTAAAAATGTGTTTCATGAGCAGAATGATTGAAGAGATCAGCTTTCAACAGATGAAAGAATTATTTTTACTGAAAATATATAATTTAAAGTTTGCTGTTGCAAAATTGGGTCGTAGTTCTTATCATGCGGGTTTTTAGTTTTCACTTCTAGGACTATCTTTTCCAGTTGGGGTGTATGTGGAAATTATAAGCATAATATAGTAAGCATCGTAGTATCTGAATACTACTACATAAACATGCAAGCATATATAAATTTAAGAAATATATCTAAGCATTCTGTAATTAGGTATATAATATAGGCTATAGCTATAAATACATGCATACACACACACATACATACACAGTATGCAAGCATAGTAGTACGAGAAAGGGCCCCAAAGGTTTCAAAAATGTAGTCAACGTTTTACGGAAAAAAATGTGGTATATTAAAGGTGGAAAGATTTAATATAGGATGCAGCAAAAAGAACGTTTATTAGGACATAACATAGAGCTTTACCAAATAAAGTTGTTCTTGCTCTGGGCTGAATTCCCAGTGCCCATGGAATAAATCTTCTCTTTTCTCTGTATCGGGACCAGGACAAGGGGTAGGCGAGCTGGGTGCCCGGATACAAAATACAGGGAGGGAGTCGCTTTCAGTTGTGCACCCTGAACTCGCATGACCGTGAGAGTGAGTGCTTCCTTAAATTTGGAGTCGTGGGCACCTACCTTGTCTCATCTTAGGGGCCCTGATCTGTACTTGGTGGAAAAAATTGGGAGGGATTGTGCAGTTCCCTTGCGTGGTTTTTAGGGACCCTATATCTGTTATCATAATTTGTATTATGTTGATTATTCGAGATAGACAGTCTTTGTGGGGTGATAATAGCTTGCTTTGTATGGTGGTTTGCAGTTTACAAAGGGCTTTTCGCATTATGTCCTTGAAGTCTCTTACTGGCCTCGTCAGATGGGTGAGGCTGCTCTTCTGTTTATTGAGCATATTAATATATGGGGGCCCGACACATTTCAGGTCACTTAACCTGAGGGAGAAACATTTTCCTTGATGTCTTTCTTTTTACAATTTCTGCTTTAGCTCTTCTCTCAGAGCCGGCTATCATTTCATGCACAGTAAACTGCAGCTACATTTTTGATGGATATCCAAACCAGATCAGTCAGCTTTACCAGTATGGGTGGTAATTGTCTACGGCTGTAAAGGGTAGAGACGTTTGCTTCCATCAGAAGCATTAGGCAGGCTATCATAAACTCAGCTGATGTGGTGGAAACGGCCCCTCACCTTTTAGTATGTTTAGCTCGCTGTGGAGGCATTTTCTCCTAGCTGGCCGGATGGGGCAGGTGGCTGGGTGCTGATACAGGAGAGAGATGTATTTACTCAGTGTGCCCCGCACAGAACAACCATTCTTACTGTAGGAACTGTGCTCAGAACACGTAGTAGTACTTTTTCAAGTGTTCACAGATTTTTACAAATAGGGGTGATTCTGTGTCATCCCTTGCCACGTCCCCTGGGAAAACTCTTCCAGCTGTATCCTGTTAGCAATGATTTGCCATGGGCTTCATCATGTCTGCTTGAACTACTGTGTTGGTGTCGCCAAAATCAAACGTTATCCGGGCTTAGTCGTGCTATTCCTGCCTCCCTCCGATACCGATCATTCCCCCATCTCTGTGTCCACAGCATCGGCTTGGTGCTTCTGGTGTGGTATTTTTTCGTAGCAGAGAACAGAGATCATTTTGCTTTTATTTTTTTTAACTTTGGTCCGCAGCACAACACGTTAATCAGAATAGATTCTAATAAAGATGTGTTGAGTTGGTTTCTTCTCAGTTAAATAAATATTGCTGAGAAACTACATTCTCATGAAACTACATACCACAATGGTGTTTTTTCTTCTTTTCTGAAACATAGGATAAAGGATATGTAAGAAGACCGGACATATTCCTTTTTAAAACTTGTATTTGATTGCAATTCATATAGTCACTTGTTTGCTGCCAATATTTGTATTCATACATGAAAGTTTTCCTCAAATACCCAATCCTCCCAATGTCTAAAAGACCTCAGCCTTATATTTTTAAAAAAGATTTTATTTTATTTATTTATTTTAGAGAGAGCCTGTGTGAGCGGGGAGTGGGGTTGGGGGAGGGCGGAGGGAGAAGGACAAGCAGACTCCCTGCTGAGCACAGAGGCCAATGCAGGGCTTGATCTCCTGACCCTGAGATGATGACCTGAGCCAAACCAAGAGTCGAATGCCTAACTGCCAGAGCCACCCCCATCAGCCTTATTTTTGATAATCACTTAGAAATAATGTTATATAGGAGAACAGTGAGGAAACTGAAGGAAATCAAGGAGGGGAGAGAACTCACGTGGAGAAAGAATTACTCTAAATGTAAATTAATTTTATATTTTCCCATCACTTCCTATTCAGCCAGTTTTTTTAATGGACTATATTTGTGTTAGTTTCAGCATTTCTGAGGAATACACATATGCATACCTTCTTTCACACAGCCATATATGATCTTTCCTGAAGTTGAATGTCCTCTATTTTTAGTAAATATTTTTATGTTTATCTTTCTCTTCATACCAGCTCTTTGAGTCCAGATGTTGATCCAGTTCTTGCTTTTCAACGAGAAGGATTTGGACGCCAGAGTATGTCAGAAAAACGCACAAAGCAATTTTCAGATGCCAGTCAATTGGATTTCGTTAAAACGCGAAAATCAAAAAGCATGGATTTAGGTAGTGAGTACAATCTCCATGAATCTTTATCTAAATAAGGTTTAGATGCTTTCAGATTAAAATTGATAGTCCCAAACACATGTCTGTTTACTTTAAGCAATAGAGAAAATAAATGTGAAATGTGGCAATTTGGCAAAAATTAGTTTTTCTCTGCGTTTAAGATAACCATATTTCTCATAAGTGGCATGTTTACATAATGTGCAATATGTTAATATATATGTTTCCTGATGATAAAAGAAACAAACACACGCATATCATGCTATATTCCTGCATCTTTATTTGAAAAGATGAAATGTTTTAACATTTTGGCTGTTTAAAACCAGTTTTTTGAAATAGTATTTGGTTGGCTGTGGGATTCTTGAACTAGAAGAAGTTTTGGAGAGAAACCATTATCTCAATCCATGTGTAGAATTTGGTTACTTCATGATATCTTTGTTACACTGCTATTCTTTAAGGTTTACTTAATAGAAACTCTTATGTGTTGATAATTAAGGCATGTAATTGAAGTAATAATTTGAGAGAATATTTGTTGTAGAAAGTATTTGGAAGCAAATGGGAGGAGAAAAATAACCATAGTTGTTCAATCAAACACCAATCAGGTAGTGTCTCTTTTTGAATCAAAATCCACCAAAAAGCAAACAAATAAAAGAGTAAAATAATTAATTATATCTATAAACTGATCAAATGATTTACAAAACCTTTGTTAATCAACCGTAACTTATTTATGCTGTTCTCTGGTGGCTGTTGGTACTTCAAGACTAAAAGCATTAATTTATCACATGCATAAAAGAAAAATTTGGCGATGCATTGCCTTGGCTAATTATGATATGCTAACTTATAAATAACACACGTGTCTGTGAAATGAAATGACTGGCATTTTGCATGGAGACACTGCTTCCCCCCCTTTTTTTGATTATGAATGTTTGCTTGATGTTTCATATTATTTGCATGAAATATTACCTAAGAATGATCACCTAACTGAAAAGATCCGGGAATGGTTGAAGCATGTTGGGCTGTGGGGACTAACTGTGCTAACCAGTATACATTTACCTTTTAACAGTAGCTGACGAGACTAAACTCAATACAGTGGATGACCAGAAAGCAGGTAAGAATGGACAGTGAGACTGTTGCCATAGAAACTGTGGTCCAAGGAGCTGATCATAATTATAGAGCTGCCAATCACACTGCGTGTAAACATAAATATTCCAGTCTTGCATCAATGTTTTCATTGTAGGAAATCAAATTGTACAAGAAAAGAAGAATTTTCTGTTAGAAGGAATACTAAGTGCAAATATAATTTGGTATTTCAAAACTGCTAAAACAACCTAGATTTTAATAGTATTTGTGTAGAAATGTTTTGTCGCCATTAAATAAAAATCAAAGTCCTGAAAACAGGATCTCTTCTAATAGACTCTTAAGTATCTAAGTCATTTATTAGATGACTAGCTTGATGTCCAAACAATGATCCTCAAAGTGGTGATTTTGATTTGAAGGATAATAGCATGAATATAAATATTTTTCACTGATGGACAGTGTCCAATATTGCTATCTTTAGTTGTCAGAAAACCTTAGTTCTTCTTCAGCTACAAGAACTAGCTCATAGTTGTCTGACATTGAGTTAGACTATAAAATGCACACAGCTCCTTGTCTTCACGTTGTGAACCTATCCTAAAATTTTCTTTTTTTTTTAACTCATTAGGACTTGCTTCTAAAATGCTGCCTTGATCATTATGTAGCATCAATAGATTGTATTGAACTGGGTTTTTCATTATATTAGAATTTACTTTTTATGTTATTTTATGAAAATAATCACAGGGAAGTCTTCATGTGTAATTAAAGTAATGTGCTTTGTACAATGGCATATTTATGATTTATTATTATACGTTTGGAATAGTGTTTTAATTATTCTAGATCCAGTATGAAGTAGTCACATCACTTAGCACTAATTAGCTTCAATTCACCTCTTTAACCTGCAGTAGTAATTAGTTTTAGCCTGCTTGAAAAATGTGTATCCATATACATATGTAAAGATTATTGTGGACATGGTTGGAGTTTTTACATTCTGTTGAGTAAAAGATAGATTCTAGAAATTACATCCAATAAATCATAAGATTAACTGTAGTGGAAGGCAATTAACTATAGCTTCAGCCATTATTATGTAGTTATTTCTCTGATCAAATGTGAAATTGACTGAAATTCTGAAACAGGGCTAAAGAAAAACTATTTGATAGTTCATGTATGTAAATTAGTTATTAGTTTTAAAGTTAACAGTATTCATTACTTTTAAAGAAGTAAGCCCTGTCCAAGTTAATGTTCATAAAAACCAACTCGAACTTCTCAGGTTAAAGAACATGACTTCATATACTATGCCAGTCAGGTAAAGTCAGGAAAATATTTAATTTGACCAACTTACTTTTACTAAAAGGAAAAGAGCATTAGTGCAATTAAAAAAATAATGATGATGATATCCAGAGTTAAATTGAACACATAAAATAACTTTCATGGGGAGAAGGCAGATTTTATAATCTAATTCAATCTAATTCAATTTTGTGTTTTTATTGTGTTTTAAAATGTTGGATCCTAGATGAAAGCTTTTTCCTTTTTTCTTTTATTTCCCCCACTATGTGCCATCAATCCTACCAAAGTAAATTAGAAAACCTTGGGACAAAAAATTATTATATAGACACCACAGTACCTATTTTTTTGTCTATTGGTTTTATTTATTTTGTTGTTGTTGTTGGGTCTATTGGTTTTAAATCTACATGAATAAAATGTCTAAAGTAGATCCTTTCCACCCTGAAATATTGGACAGTGAGCAAATTTTCAGTTATTTTTCTTTCTTCAGTTCACTTGAATTGCTAAGATGATAGTGATTTTACAGTTCAGTCCAAAGGTTTTTGGTAGAGCCACAGTGGCATTTCAGCACAGATCATCTGTCTAGCCATAAGCCTTTCATAATGAAAATTGAATTCCATTTCCCTTCGCCCTTGCAAAAAACATCCTCTACTTTTTTTCGGCAAGAGAGGTATTAGTAAGTAGTAGAAAAATAGGCCCAGGGAAAATAATATGATTACGATTTTGCCCTTTATTTCTGAGTTTAAGGATCTTTTTTGATATTTGGAGGTAAATTTTCTTTGTGAAAGAAAAGAGAGAATAAGAGGAGAATTGGGTTTCTAACAGTTTAATCTTTGAATATAAAAAATAAGCAAAGTATCCTGATGACCTGACTTATAAAGAGGTTTAGAATATTATTTTAAAATTAAAAGACGTTGATTTGTGTGTGTGTATAAGTAAGACTAATTTTTGCCCATACTTTAGATAGAGAAAGGCTTTTTAATTTTCATCCCTAGTAAATGCTAATTTTATCATGTCAGGGTTCTCAGTAACCCTCACTCAGGAATCTTAACATTATTACTTAACAAAATCTTCGTTAAAGTTTCTTTGACAAATGTCATAGTTAAATGTATCATATCCATGTTACAAATTAGAAGTCTCTGTCTTTAAAGGACCAGTTAGTAAATAATGTAGGCCTGTCAGACCTAACAGTCCCTGTAACAATTATTTCATTCTGACAGCATGAAAGCAGCCATGGAATATATGTGAACTAATGGACATTCCAGGTTAGGCCCATGGTTGGCTGATCCCTCTTATAGATTCACAAGTTACAAACTTTGACTTTTTGTATAACCTTTTGCTATGAGGATTTTTGACCATACCTAAATATAGAGGTAATAATTCATTGATTTCCTATATACATAATACTATGGCCAGAATGTTATATACTACAGTGTTACAATTTCAGAAAGAAGAGTAGGTAGGTAAGTCTTAAATTATGTTTACAAAATATCTGTTGTTTATTTATATTTTCATCATTGTTTTCCACCAGATTTGCCTTTGTTTATGTATTTTAATACACACATATATATTTATATGTGCATATATAAATATGTATATGCATGTATACATAGACATCCACTTATTTTAATATTCATGCTTTTTCTGGATTACATTATTAAAATGTTTAGTGCTGTGAGTATATTAAGTCAAATCTCAGCTAACTTTTCATAAAGAAAAACTTAATGTACCAAAGTGATGTTTTTATGAAAATCTTTACTGGAAGCATGAAATCTTTATTGGAGAAATATAGATAGATATGAATATATGCACATACATATATACATATACATGTCCTTTATGCTCCCAAAAAAGTGCCAAATATTTGCCTGATAAGTGTTTATAGAACTCAAATGCAGCTGGTAGGTTATGAAAATTGATATGCATGAGTTATTTGGAAAAAGAGTTTCCCTGTGCTGATTATAGGAAATATAAAGTAAATGTCCCTGCCTACGAGTGATCTTTTCCTGTTCTCTCTGACTCCTTGATTTCTTACTTTTTGTTTAGTTCTGGAACAAAATTCATTTTCCTTCCTGTGACATGACTTTTATGAGTATTTAGAACATAAACTTGTCAAAAATTATAGTGCTATCAAGAGAAAAAGTAAGATTGATCGTCCTAGAAAGAAACATTTCATGGGAATTTTTGTCATAAAATAATCAAATATATACAGTCCTGCACTGAGAAAGTTCAATAAATCATCTTTTTCTCCCAAACACGATAACTGATGGAAGATTATTTCTTCATTAGAATCATCTGTCTGCCTTTCTGCCTATGTTACATTTTTGACATATTTATTCTAACTTAAAACTGCTACCCCATTGTGAAAATTAGGTGAAAGATGTAATGTAAATGGATCTTATAAAGATAATTCTTGTTTTGACTCTCAGTTTAACTTTTATTCTGTTTTGTTTTCTACCCTGAGCCATGCCAAGCCCATGTCATAATTATTTGCCTTTTAGGTGATACCATATCAAGGCTCTGCCTTAATTATTGATTAACATGTGGGCTGATGACCCCATGTACAGATAAATGACCTGCTCTATTCTACCTTCCCATTTTTTCATACCTGTCTTTTTAACAGCATAAGTGACAACCTAGTTCTAAAACCTGGGTTGCCCAGTGGTGGTACAAAGCTGGTATTTTAGTCATGGAGAGGCAGACTTCATCTACCTCTGAGTGCCAGGTCAGGCAGTGATGGATGAGGCTGTCTTCCTTGCTTAAAGAAATCTGTTTTGATTGCCTTCTAAAGCTTGGTACTACTAGTATTCTCTCAGGTCCCCCTGCCCTATATCCTCCAGAAACAGCCACATCGTTCATTCCCCCAATTCTCCCCTGCCATCCTATTGAAGATTTCCTCGTTAATTGTTAAGTTTTCTTCCTCCTGTGCTCATCACTTGTTCCTCAAGCAGCTATTATTCCCAAGCCTGGAGATACACGTCCTCATGTTCAGCTCTTGAGTCTCTCCTCCTTTACTGCTCCCTGGTGAGGGCCCTTGTGTAATTTGTTTCTATTCAAATCTTGCATTGCTCTTTCCCGAGAACATTAATATTTCCAGGAATCGGGTTTCTGCCTGGTGCCAGGGTGCCCTAATTGTCTGGGTGACGAGTAGTCTTTTGTGCTCGTTTTACTGACTGAGCTGTGTGAATCCTCAGTGTAATGAGGAAGAGAATTCATGGAACTCATTGAGATGAAAGTTTAAATTCTGCTGTAAATAATTTTAAACTGTCAATAAATGATATCCGTTAAGTTACAAAACTTACTCTTGGCTGCTTATCCTAGCCTTCTCATCATCCTGACTTTTCAAGTGAGCTTCTGGGTTATTCTAGCTCTTTTAGGTTATTTACATACTTGGAGCAAATGATTTGACCAAAACTTTATCTCTTGAGCTAAAAATGGAGACTAATAACTTAGAGTTTT
Source organism: Potos flavus (assembly GCA_028534135.1). Lineage (NCBI taxonomy): Eukaryota > Metazoa > Chordata > Mammalia > Carnivora > Procyonidae > Potos > Potos flavus. The sequence goes on from CM052897.1 coordinate 96,200,899, forward strand.
TCCTAATGAAAATAGAGAAAGTAGACTAAATTTAATATATATTTCGGAAAAATTAAAATTGGTTACTGTTACTTTATTTTTATAACATTTCCATCCACACTTTAGAACTCAGTGAGTGAATAATTTATGTCCCTGATGTTTTCCACAGCCCGTAGATATTCAGGTATATAATTTTCACCACTAATTCTAACTAACATTTCGTTTTTGTAAATCTCTAAGGTTCCCCCAGCAGAGATGTGGGCCCTTCCCTGGGTCTGAAGAAGTCAAGCTCATTAGAGAGTCTGCAGACGGCAGTCGCTGAGGTGACTTTGAATGGGGATATTCCTTTCCACCGCCCACGGCCACGGATAATCAGAGGAAGGGGATGCAATGAGAGCTTCAGAGCTGCCATCGACAAGTCTTATGATAAGCCTGCGGTAGATGATGATGATGAAGGCATGGAGACATGTAAGTTTATAATGTCTGAAAGAATAGCAATTACAGACAGCGCGGTGGAGCAGCAGTTCTTAAAGTATGCTCCAGGGAACCCCAGGGGTTCCCATTATCCTTCAGAGGGATCAGTGAGGTCCAAACTTTTCATAATAATAAGGTGTCATTTATTATTTTTTGTAGCCTTGTTCCCTCACAAGTACAGTTGGGTTTTCTAGAGACAGCAAGTCATTTGATACTGCAGTAGATTGAATGCAGAACAGATAGAAGAATCTGTCTTTTCAGCCAGATAGTAAAGAGATTTCCTAAAATGTAAAACAGTGCCATTGTTTGCAGTCATTGTTTTTGGAAAAAACAATTATCGTTTTATAAAAACAATTTCTGTTAACATAAATTTTGTTTTTTATAAAGTAATTAATATTTTTAGATTCTCTCAGTTTCAATTCAGCAAATAATAATAGAGATAATCCACATAAAAAATTATTTTGAGTCCTTAATAATTTTTAGGAACTTAAAGTTATCCTAAGACCAAAATGTTTGAAAACCACTGCTATAATGTGGTATCTCCAGTGAATATATGTAATGATCTAGGCTTTTGAAACCATATTTTTATTTTTATGGATTACTCTTGTTTTCCTTGATCTGAGCTAGCATATTTGTATATGTGTATATTTCAAAATTGCAAAATATTTTAAGCTAAGATTATTGAAAGCCAAAGGTTATTATGGGTGAGCTATGTTTTCCATAGAATATTGAGAAAAAAATTTATAAATATGTTCAGATGTTACAGAGAGCTATCTTTATAGTTAAACATTCATGGCATAAAAATAACCATTCCATTGGTTTTAAAAATCAGAAAACAACTCTAGTATATTTACTTAAAAGAAAAAGGATTTAAGAGTCCTAATAGTAAAAGCTGTAGATTGACTTCTGTTGTTCATAATTACTACTTTATATTTTAGTTTTTAAGTTCAAACATGACTCTATGCATCTAACCGTTGTTAGGAAAGTTAGAGACACTACTGCTCAAAGTTCAGGCGAGACCAGAGATAATTGAAGTGGATTGTAATTTACTTGCAATTTAACTTTTGGATGAACCGCTACTGTCACAAATACCTAAGGAAATTGTGGTGGGGAAGAAAAGTTTTAGATAAAAATCACATTCTGAGGAGACTGAAAGCGAAATTATATAGCTTTTGCCTGCTGCACATACACTGTTTTTGGGAAGATGAATACCACTGCCATCATGTAGCATGCAAAGCGGAACTTGGGGAGAGCACTGCTCTGCCCCACCCCGCCTTCCTGGCCCTTTGCCTCCTCCTCCATCTAAAGCTGGATGGATTTTTCACTCTATCCAGCCAGTGATTTCAAATGTATGCAACCTCTTCTTGCCAGATGAAGAACATATTTCCTATTTTTGCTGCCAAGTCTGGGCTCCAAGATCCTGAGTCATACGCGCTTTTAGCCTTCTTGAGTTTTTCCCCACTGTATCAGTGGTTCCTCTCCAGCCTAACCAGTATCTCTCGTGCAGCCCTACTGTGGTAGCATCATGCTTCTGCCTGTCCTAGGTCTATATTTAATAAGACATATGGTACTTTGGCCCCTCACTGTGAGTTCTTTTTTAAGCTTCTACGGTTTATGATGCCTTTGAGTTTTTGTCTTGTTCTGGTTAAAATGTTATTTAAATTCACTCATAAAATGTAATTTTCTCATCTATAACACTCATTTCAAATGCATCAGGGGATGGAATACATATCAGTACAAGGCACGTGTTTAATTCTGATAGGGACAGCTTTCAGAGTTTCTCAGTGGTGTGGATAGACAACTACATTTGTCCCTATATCAACTCAGTTTCCTTTTATAATTTGAAATAACTGGTTTAAGTACATTATGTTAAAACTTTTTCATTCAGCTGCCATTGAGGCAAAAACAAGCAAATAGACAAGTTACATTTTGTAAACCAAAGGGGAAGTTCTGGACAAGAGATAGGAAAGACTTGTGACATGCGCATGTATAGCCACAGAGTGCTATGTTGTCCAAAAGTCCTGATTTTATAATTTTTTTTCCCCAGAGCAGTCTGTTGAACTCAGGATACAAAAGAAAAAAAAAAAAAAAGAAAGAAAAATAGCTATTGTACATTTCAGACTTTTGCAGTCCAAGTTGTTGAGATGGCGTTAGTGGAGTGGAGTGGGCACTGAACTGGGATTCGGGTGATTCACGTCCTCATCCACGTCCTTCTGATGAATTTGGGATTCTGCTCAAGCTACCTATAACCCTTGAGCTTTAAGTTCCTCATTGTGAAACTGAAGATTTGGACAACTGGGTCATTGATTCTCAAAGTTGTGTATTGTGACCTAAGGTCAGGAGGGGAGCATCAGGAGTTTTGGGAGAGTCCAGAAGTCAGGGGGAAGCTGAGCAGCTGGGACTCTGCGAAGCCACCAGCTTCACCCTTCACCCTGCTGTCACCCTTCTGTTGCCTTGGCCCTTGAGGGTATTTTTAAAGTTACTTTTAATACATTGTGGTTGTCTGTAAATTTTAATAAAGTATAGTTTGTAGTTCTTTAGAAAATTCTTGAAAAGCTCTGGTTTAGATTATTTAGATAGTTTCTGAGGTCCTCTGTAGTTTTAACATTCCATGATTCGGTGCACCTGTTCACTTGCCTGCCTCAATCCTGCCTGCGAAGCTCTCAGACCTTCTGTAGGGCCCACGAAAGAAGACACCACCATGTCTGGTTTCGTCCTGCATAACCAAGCACGGGGCTAGGCCAATCAAGGGATTCAGTGAACATTCATTACATCAATAAGTGAGCTCCTGCTTAACTAGCCCCACTGCATGTCTGAGAGAGAGAAGCAGGGCAGAGACTTTCCCTCTGCGGGAAGAGGGGGCTGGTGGTGTCATGTTGCCATCCCTGTTTGCATTCCACGTGGAACCTGCACGCACCAGACCGCTGGTGCCTAAGCAAAGACGGAAAAAAAAAAAAAAAAGGCCCTTCTGGCACGGCGTTACTGCTAGTGATCATTAGACTGTCACCTTCACATAGGACTAGATACAAAAAAGTGTTTGTGGCTCCAGCACCGAGGAAGGCCAGCTCATTCCGCTTTTCCTTTGGTTTCCTAAACAGTGTCCTTTTGAGAGTCTGGCTCCTGGATTCCCATGGCCTGGTCCACACCCGTCCTGTCATCATGGCTTCCCAGCATCCGCGTGCTTGTTTCTGGTTGTACTCCGCATCCCCGCCTTCCAGGGCGCTGTCCCTTGTGGCGAGCGTGTCTCTTTCCTGCCACTGCCTGTGCTCTGGGGGCCTCTGGCAGACCGTTCTTCCCTGTGCTGTGGCCTGATGCCCTCACAGCCGCCGGTGGCAGGGAAAATGCCCTTTCACTGTCGAATGTGGCTCTGAAAAGAGGAGCACTGTCCTAGCAGGCAGTCCTTTTGTTCCCCCACCAGTGCGCCCCAGACGTGTGGGTACGGAGGGTGGGCTGTCGTGGGAAGGCCCCACGTGCGAGCCGAGGCCGGGGACCAGGCAGACGGCCCCCGGTGCTGCTCCAGTCTCCTGTTTCCTCCTCCCACCTTAGCCCTGCAAGTAAGATGCTGAGGCATAGGCATCCTTGATTGCTCTTGTCAGTTGGGCCAAGCACCTCCCTGGTGACTATATTTCATGTCTCCGAACAGGCTTGCCTCTTCTCCGCGGTGTCGAAATCATGGCATGGGCACAACAATGGGGGCCAAGAGACTGGGGCGGGCTCCATGTGGTATCTGGTATCTGTCATCTTCTGTAACACTTACGTTCTTCCCGTGGAGATGGCAGAAGCCAGCGTTTTTGTCTCTCATTTAATCCATCTGGCCTTTCTACGTTGTGTGTGTCTGTCTGGATCAAGATGGAGCTTTGTATTCTGGGACCCATTATCTCCGAGGCCCTACCTGGGCTTGACAGGTCAGGGCATCCACAATCTGCTCCCTCTTCTATGCAAATTACGGACCCTGCCTGGCTCTCAGCACGTGGCTTCTACCTCTCCCAGAATAAATCAGTTTCTGCTGCTACGTGCAACAACATTGCTTTCTTTTCTTCTTGAAAAATATGTGGTCCCGTTTTGTCTTGTTTTGTTTTGTTAAAAGTTGCCAAATTATAAGTCTTCCTATCAGTACAGAAACTGCTTTTTGTTGGGGTCAGGAGGGGAAACACGATGAAACCAAATACTCTCTTATTAATTGTACCTATGGATTTTAAGATAGATCTAGTTTACAGTTTTAAATGTGAAAACTGTATGCCTTGAAAACAGAGACAACTTGCTTTTGAGTAGCTTGCCCACTTTTCTTGTAGTCTCTTATCAGGATGTAAGAAAAGACATAGCTCTATAAAATATACATAACTTAGGTTAACCATATGAGATTTGAAGAAGGTAAATTTGTATTAGTAAATCAGCTCATGTGAGAGATTCCTGGGTAATTTTTTTGTTTATTATAAAATAGCATATTGCAGTTGATACCTCAAATTTTCTGTGGTTGGCATTCTGCACACTCCTAGGCACTTTTCAGTATGATGTATTCGGGCAAAATACGCAAAGTAGGTCTAATTTTATCTTTTTAAAAATTTTTTTAAAAGATTTTATTTATTTGACAGAGATAGAGAGATCACAAGTAGGCAGAGAGGCAGGCAGAGAGAGAGGGGGAAGCAGGCTCCCTGCTGAGCAGAGAGCCCGATGCTATGATGCTATGCGGGGCTCCATCCCAGGACCTTGAGATCATGACCTGAGCCGAAGGCAGAGGCTTTAACCCACTGAGCCACCCAGGCGCCCCGGTCTAATTTTATCTTAAGCAAAACCCATTTGATTATAGAAAATCTGCTGTGACAATTCAGGATATGGGTTTCAAAGTCAAAGTACTTTGTAAAGCTTACCTAGTTGATTAATATAGGTAATTGGATGTTGAGCTATAAAAATTTTTGTTCTGAAATTGTAGGAATAGCCTGTTCCATCCTTTTAAGCCAATTTGTGTACCTAAATATCACCTGCAGTTTAAGAAAAGGAGCTTTGATTAATTTTAGGAAGTTTCTCAATGCAATATGGGTGTAAGCATGTGAAGTAGCCAAAGCTGTTCATCCCACTTCTTTTTGTGGGTGAATATTAATTCAAGCTAAAAGTACAATGAAAAGTCACATCTGAAGTGTTTGAATTATAGAATCCTCATTTTAACCACTTTTTGATAAGAAAGAAGTATTTAAATAGTTGCTAAGAGCATCCTTGGGAAACTGAATCATACTGAATGCATACTTTCTGATTCATAGTCCTGTGATTTTTCTAGAATACTAAACTTCCAAATGGGAAAGCCCCTACGCTAAAACTAAAGTTATATAAAAAGTTATATAAGTGTGTATTCATGAGTGGTGGCTCCTAACATCTGATATTAAGGCTGTAAGTTCCTGGGGGCCATTGGGTGTTTCAACCCAGTTGATAATCAGATCCTTAAGAAGTAATGTGGTTAAGGGCCATTGTAGTGCACAGGTTACCATGGCACCGAAGGTTGGGGTACCCACTTAGCCTGTGTGGACTTAGAGCAGAAAGGGAGGTAGCGAGGAAAAGGCTTCCCAGAAGAGGTATTAGTGGAGATGAGTGCCGTTGCTCAAGTGGTCTTCACCTGGGCATGTAGGCAGCATGTGGAACAGAAAGAGTGGGGACCTTCTCTGGATTGCCATAGTTTAAGGTTGATGTGTGTAGTGCAGGTGACAGCGTAATGAGGAATGAGGTTTAAGGTGAAAGAGAAGACAAATCACAGACAACCTTGTTTAAATTATTTGCATTTTATGCGAAGGACCTAAAAGAACCGTTGAAGAATTTAAAGTAAGACTGTAATTGTTGGGGTGGTAGAATAGAGGATGTTTATCGGGGAAGGCATGGTAAGTGAGCAGTACCAGTCGCAAGAAAATCAGTTATATGTTAGTAATGCAATAATCCAGGTTGAGTAATGATGCTTGGCAGTGCCAAAGAAAAGGAAAAAACCGCGTGTACACGCTTAGCATCTCACACATAAAGATGGATGATGATGATGTGATTTTTCTCATTAGCACTTCCAGGCTCTGAAACTTCGAATCATCATCATACTGTGTAATCACTCCATTACCAAGCTTTCTTAATTTTCCCCCATGAAATCTACTAATTTCACTCCTTCTGTTCACCCTAGCCCAAATCCTCATTATTTAATATCTGAAGTTATTGTTAGGATCTCCTAACTGATCCTGCTGTCTCTAGAAAGCTCTGTAATCACATTCTCATTCTCAGAGTCCTTCAAGCCTCCCAGCTCATTCTTGCCTGGAGCATGTAGTCTCCATGGGATGTATCTTCTTCGTCCCCCTCACCCCTACCCTCTCATAGTACATTAGACTATCTACCTTCTTCAGGAAACTTCTTCCCAAGCAATCTAGTCTTCCCTTGACTTTCTCAAGCCCTAACTGATTATGCAGAATGTGTCTGAGACTTTTTAGTGTAAAGCATTTTTTTTAACATCAAGAAGTTTTTGTGGATCCCCCAAATGGACTGGCTTGATAGTTTAGAACACTGGCTTTTGGGGTATGGTGATTTTGATTTCTCAATAAATAGCAAAAGAGAGCATTGCTAGCCATTCACTACTTTATCACATTTGCACATGGTTGTGTTGTTATTTGTTTTGTATTTTTTCACTAAAAAGAGAGCAGTGACCTGGAATCTCTTTCCTTGACACTATAAATCATATTCTGTATAGTGTTAAAACATACATTCAATACCAAGCTCACTCCTTGATTAAAAGTAAAATTTTTAGTGGACGTTCCAACAGTAGAGTGATGAGTGCTACCATTTTGGTTGTGTAACCAATCCATTCTGTCTGTTGAAAGGAACACTTTCAGCTTCACTATACATTGTCCCCATGGACAGGAAGCAGTATCCATTGTAGACCATCATTTGAATATAAAAATCAATTAGATGCTGAAAGTTAATGTGCAAGGGTTCAGAAAATTGAGGGTATGACCCTCATTGTACTTACTTGTTCTGTAGCATTCTCTTGGGAAGGGAAGGATAACGGAGGTGACATTCTACCAGCATCTTCAGGAGCATTTTACCTGTTTAATTTGGAGGGATGATAGAATATAAAGTAGAAACGAAAAATGGTTTTTGGTAATAAGTCTTCAGTTCTTTGGAAGAGTGATCTTAATTGTTTCTGTCCTTTAATCCACTCTTCGACATAAACAGTTATTGTTGTTGGTTTTTTTAAATGAACTAAATATACTTTAGAGTGTTTTTGGAATCATCTATTTGACCCATCCTCCAGTTGCTGAAACCACTTCTGTGATAGCACATGGCAAATGTCACATGAGTTCTTCATATCTTTCTTTTCATAGTCAGACTGTTGGTTCTTCATCATATCAGTTATTATTCTCACCTCACATTTTAGGGTAAAAGCTTCTTAATTCTTCATGTTTCGTGTTTGGTGGCAGCTTTGTATTTTTTTTTTTTTTTTTTTTTTTTAGCATTTTGAAAAAGCTAAATTTTCCATTGCCAAGAGCTCATCATTCTAATGTTAAAAGTCAGAGTCCAGAAAAGCAGATCCTGTTATTCGACACCATCTGTATCACTAGCTGTTCATTTTCCACATCTTTCTTCCTTTTCAAAGTCAAAATATTCAACTAAAATAAGAAACAAAAGTAGTATTTATATCCCCAAAGTTCTTGAATCCTGCATAGGACTTTGCAGTCCCCGGAAGTCCAGCCTTCATTAATTTTTATCACTTTTTTTTAACTTAAGATTAATCAGTAGAAATTGTAGGGGTCAGTGGATTTGCTAAGTCTAGTGAAATTTTCCAATTACTAATGTCTCATTTGAACTTACTCATTTTAAGTTTTAAGAAGATAAATTAGTCATCCTCTATATAATTACTCCATTTAATTCTTTGTCTTCTAAAATAAATTGTAAATTACTCAAGAATATGTGTAAATTACTCAAGAATCATTAGGTATTTCTGATACCTAGGGTAGTCCTTCATAAATAGGGAGCAATAAAGGATAGTTTTCCATATGATCGACTATTTGTTCATTCTGTCATTCACTCAACAAATATTTAATGATGCTTCTTTGAGCTATGCCCTTAGAGGAAAGGACTTTTTACTGGTGATTAAGAAGTAATATTATCGTTTTCATTTTGTTTTCCTGTTTATACCTACTGAACAGTTCATTTAACTCTAGTAGCAAGTCTGAACAAATCATTTAATTCTAGCAAAGTTGTCACCGCTACCCAGAATTACATTTCACTGCTAACTCTTACACTTGTGATAGACTGTGGATCTTCCACAGCTGCTCTAAAGTTTGATTTACACAATGTGGCTATTAGGATGCTTTCAGCTGCATTTAATAGAAAATCCAACTCAGACCAGCTGTAACCATAAGGAAATGCACTGTCTTACATAGCTGAGCTCTGGAGTTGGGCAGATTCAGGGACGATTGATTTCATAGCCCAGCAGTGTTAACAAAGATCCACCATCTTCCTGCCCTTTTGGCTGCATTAGCCATAATTCAGCTTATCCAGAGGGTAATCGCAGACCTCAGAGGCCTTCTGCTTTCTTGTCCATATCCCACAGAAGGGAGTGAGCTATCTCCCCAAGCGTTTCTATGCAGGCTATGCAGGCTGAGGGGGCCATTCTCAGACTAGTAACACTGGACTATTAAATCAAGGGGCTGGCGCCCATAGGTTGGTCTAATGCTGAGTTAACCTGTTGGAGCTAGACTGCATTCCTGAACAGGGTCAGAGTTCCATTAGGAAGAAGAAACGGGGAAATGGATTGTGGATAAGCAACCAACAGAAATCATTAACAGTATCAACAGTAGCAATGGGGGAGAAAATACTTTCAGGACCATGTGGTTTAGAGTCCATTTTTGATCAGGAAATGTTTGTGATAACTAGATAGAAGTATTTGTTTATGGCAGGAGGAGCTGCAGAACTTTTTCAATTGAAACCTAACGTCATTTCCTCCATAATCATTAACATATAAGTGCCCAATCTTTTCTGAACTTCTTGGTGACCCAGTCCTAACATGATACCTTGCAGAATTAAGTAGCTTAATTTGTAGCATGGACTAGAATTTTAATTGAGCTGCATTTGCATCTGTTGAAAACATGGTAATTAGGTATGTTTTAATTGCAGAATGACAGTGCTGCATTAAAGAGAAATGAGCAGCTTCACGTTAAACCTTCTTCAGAAAGAGAAACTTAAAAGTATCTGCCTTCCTAGGTAATCATGTGGGAAAGTTCAGTGCATAGAGCAGGTTAAAATAGGCAGAAGTATTAGTCAAAAATAGAAATTTCTATTTGTTTGGAAGGAGGTAATCATCTTTCTTTGTGTAGGCTATCTGCAAAAGGAAATCAAATAATCTGTCAAGATGAGCAGAATTAAAGAGAAAAAATGTAAAACATAGCATTTAAATAGATCATCTAAGTGTAAGTTTATGATTAGTTCTTGCATTGTAATTTACGGCAGGAACACAATCGATCAAACCATTTACTGCTAATATATTGCCAGTACTTTTCTTACTTGAAAAATTGTTTATGTGAATTTTTTTGTGTTTTTTTTAAGTTTGAGGGAATAAAAGTATTTTATGTACCTTATTATAAATGTAGTATTAAGTTTACAAAGATTGGTTGTAAAACTTTAAAAAAATAATCTGACCATTATTATCAGTGACCTTGAATATACATATTTAAAACAATTATACATGTGTAGCCAATTTATTTAAGCTTTTGATAACCACCATAATTCTGCATGGGGACAGGGTCAAGTGAGAGATCCTTATATTTTTTTCTATCTAATATTTTTAGAATTCGAAGTATATATACTATGATACTCTAAAAGAACATCTTATGTTTGTACATATGAAGCCACATATTGCTAAATATTTTTAATTAGTTGGCATTCAAAGGGATTAGTTAAATCAGTACACCCCCAGAAGAGTTCTGTGATAATGTATTATCTAAATTAGAATGTTCCGAATAAGCATAAAGAATTCTCAAACGTGCAAGTATCATTTTAAAACAGTCCACTTGCTTGGGGCAGGAAACGGAGCTAGGATTTTTGATTTTATAAAACGAGGTTACAATACCCGAAGTTAATAAATAATTTAATACTAATTTTCTCTGTTTCACCCAATTTAGAAAATAAGTTGTATTACATACACCAGAAAATTATTGTGAACATGAAGAGAACTGGCAACAAATCTGACTTCAGCATATAGTTAGTTGCGAAGGCGCTGCCTTGATTCTGTTACCGAGCCAGGAGCAGACATATGCCCCTTGTGCTTCTGCCAAAACTATTAGGCAGAAAACTAGCAGAACTGCCATGGATACTTCCATTCATGATTTATGATAATGGTTGCTGTGGAAGACTAAGTCATTTACATTTATTGAGCTCATTTTTTTGTTTATAGTTTCAGATATTGTACAGGGTCCTAAAATCCATTAGACAACACGCATAGCACTAACAATAGTCACATAAAAAAGATACCAGCAACTGATGAGAGAGCGAAGCCAACTACAATGAGCCTTCCCGATGTTGTAGTTGGGGTGTGGCTGGTTTTGTCACGCTCGATGAGAGGAAAGTATGTATTGTTCTGAACCTCGAAGACGGGGATCCCCAGAGATTGGAGAAGAGTTTGTTTGGTTGGGATAAAGTCTTGAGGCAGGTTTAGGCACGGTCCTTCATCTGCTGTCTGCGTCTGCCTGGCAGTCCTCATTTTAGAAGAAGTTTAGAGAATGGGAAGCAGACATGTAATCATATCACATGGGGAGTGCAGTAATAAAAGTTTGTACCAAGAGTTATGGAAGGATAAGTAAAAGGAGGTTTGCATGTTGGGAATTTTAAAAGATTCATTAGCATCCATTTAGCTATCTTGAGTGGACCAATAGACCTAGGTTTTATAGTTCCCAAGAACTTCTGAAAATTGCTTTGTAACGATTTGGATGATTATCTCAAAGTTGAGACCACACCTGTTCCCCAAGAGTTGAGAAAGCAGTTGGAGATCAGGTGGAACCCAACCATGTTTACGGGGTCAGACAAGGTGCTTCAGCCCCGCTAAAGTGATATTTATATTCTTTCGGGAGACTCACGTGTGAAAAGGCTACATATACTTAGCACATCTTTAGGCTAGTTGACCAGGATATTCTTTCACTGCTGTGTAGACCCCAAAAATAGAGAGGAAAAAAGCAAATTTTTAAAATCTACTATGTCCTTTGGAGCAGGAGAGTGGTTCACAATTAGATAACCCAGTGCAGAGGGAGGCAGACCTTTCTAAAGGCATTTAAGTCACTGGTCACACCTTTCTAAGTCATTAAAGTCACTGGTTGGTAGCCAGTCCTAGAGTTTCATGTACATTTGATCTGGCTTCTTGAGTGATTTCATCAATATGAGCTGCAAGTCACGGCATTAAATGAATACATAGGATTGACAGTAGGTTTCTGAAATACAATGCTGACCACTGGAATTATCTTCTGGGTAGATTGTGTAGTGACTGGGTGATAGATTACCTCGGCGTGTGTTGTGGGAAGCATGGACTTGAGCAATCACAAACAGAGTTGATGAAAGAAATGCATGAAGGTCTTGGGGAAGTACAATTGTATGGGACATAATTCTAGAAAGAGTCCTAGACTGGGAGTATGCTGGCCCCAAACTTTTCTGTTTCCTCAGCAAGAAATGGAAGATGTCGGTCTAAATGACCTTTTAAGTACCTTCTGAATTTAGAAATGGTGATGCTTTTATTCTTGAGTTGTACGAAGGCATGACCTGCTGGCATGAGAAATATGTTGGCTCATGTTTTTAGCCAAATGTGTCAACAAAGGGAATTGTACACCTTATTTTGGTATCATGCTAAGTAGCTGGCATTTTTTTAAACTGTATTACTTTGAAGTGGTCATGCCATTACTGATAATCTTTTTCTCAAATTTGTGAAGGTTTAATAGCAGAACACTGAGATAATGAGATTGTTTTAACTGGTCTTATGATGCTTTGATAATGTGTATTACTAACTCAAGTGTCCCTTGGTAGTGGAGAGGCAAGACTGACTTTCGCTTGAAGATATATTAACTTGACTTAGAGGTCAGTTCTTTGTGAAATATTGGGAAGAGGCTTAACTGTTCTATTTGGTTCTGTGTTAGAAGAAGCTCAAAAACATTGATTCCTACTTTATTTGTTGATGCAGGAGAACAAAATGACCTCAGAAGTGAAGGGATAATCTGAAGCCCCGATAATTCTAATTCTATTTGGAAGAAAATCTTAGGCAACCAATCTCAGACAAGATTTATGAGAGTGGCTGTTAATATGTACATGTATTATTTCTTACTTAATACAGAAATTCCTCAAATTCTTTTGGTAGGTGGAAACCTGCCCTAGTTACTTGTCATTCTTTCAAATGAAAAAGTTTGGGGTATTGAAGTGCCCTTGGACCATATGCTTGCTGAGTGTTGGTTCAAAGAATAGGATATTGTTATCACTAAGTAGATCTTTTATCTGCAGACTTCAGGGGAGTGTGAGGTTATTGATTTACACATTTTCATCGTTTTTTCTACCTTTGTTTCCTTGTCATGGTGTAGACGGACATGCAGAATTATTTAGGATTAGAAGATACAGTAGCATTTGCTTATGATGTTGGCCTTATGCAATGACAGTATGAGGAAAAGTTAAAGAGACTGTGAAGATCCAGTCTTCTGTGTGCAGAAATCACAAATGGACATATTTGGGAGCCTGAAAGAAGAAGTCCTTGTGCTGGTGTCAGTGTGCTTACTCGTGAGTGGTGTAGTCTCACAAATTAATGAGGGGCAAGAGTAGATCTACATTATCCTTACCCATGAGGAAAGGAGGCGCTAGAGGAGAGGCTGCTTGTTTTCTTTGCATTTTGCACATACAGTACACAGGAGACTTAGGGGTCTATGCTGTGTGATAAGCACCTACTAATGCCCCCAGCAGTGCATGGCTGTATCAAGGAGGATGTTACCCCCAGTGAAAAAATCAACATCTGGCCAGGAACCTACTTCTCTCTTACCATTGGCACATGATCCTCACGTAGGAATACCCATGTGCTTAGTAGTCATCCACATCACATGTTCAATTCTCATTCTCTTCAAAAGTAAATAGCATAGGAGTGCCTGGCTGGCTCAGTCGGAAGATCATGTGACTCTTGATCTTGAGGTCGTGAGTTCAAACCCCAGGCTGGGTGTAGAGATTACTTAAATAAGTAAAAACTTAAAAAAACCAAAAGTAAATAACATTGCAATCCACACTGATAGCAGGATCAAACAACAGTAGAAAATGTGGGAAAGCAAAATCTGCACGTATATATTTTAGCCTCTTTCACTTTGTTCATTTGGTTCCTTGTATTCCTCATCTATTTTTGTTTGTTTGTTTCCCTTCCAAGTGGAAGAAGACACAGAAGAAAGTTCAAGATCAGGAAGAGAGTCTGTATCCACAGCCAGTGATCAGCCTTCGCATTCTCTGGAAAGACACATGAATGGAAACCAAGAGAAAGGCGATAAGATGGATAGGAGAAAGGATAAAGCTGGCAAAGACAAGAAGAAAGACCGAGACAAAGAGAAGGACAAAATGAAAGCCAAGAAGGGAATGCTGAAGGGCTTGGGAGACATGTTCAGGTAAGTCTTTACAGACCCAGAGCAGACCATCCCTAGACATACTTGAGTGTGAGGTTAATCCAGAATTCTATGAGCACAGACTTGAAAACACTATCTTTGAGTTCAACCAGAAATGTTTTCTAATTTTCAGTCTTTGCTGTTGCACTTATAATTTCTCAAGGATTTCACTTTAGTTATTTCAGACCATTGTAGCAGCCTTAAAGATGATATCTTACCAACCATGTAAATATCCGTGAGAGGAAGGAAGGACATGTCTTCATGTTAGCTATGCATAAGAGTAAAAGCGCCATGGAGACAAGGGGCTATTAAAGCGGTGTTTGTTCTTTTGTGTGTGTGAACAATGGTTCATTATTTAAATTTAACATAGAGCTCAAGTTAGTGGTAGCATTTAAAGGTTCATTAATAACAAGTCTAATAAAAAATGTTACAAATAGAGCTTCAATTAAACTGTGTTGATTAATTTAATACTTATTACTTCAGTCTGTAAAGATTTCATTAAATGTAGTCTCTGGCTGTTTCCTGACAGTTGTTTTTGTGTCCCTAAATTATACTCTGGGATTACTTAGCATATTGTTTTTTACAAATCATTGCTCCACAGTAAAAGTGACAAGTTGTTCAGAAGTTGCACTGAAACTCTCCCATAAATGTTCATCTAAGGTGATTTATAATATTCAAGCATTTAATGTTAAATATAAAGATTGCTCGATTGTTCCATAAATTAAACCCCAAAACATATCAAGATGATGGTTTCAAATTGAAAACATACAGCATAGCCACTTGACTCTTCAAAAAGTAGTTACCCTGTATTAGGAATACCTTCCTTTTAACTTTTTTTTAATTGCAAAGTGTGAACAGGAGTTTGTATTTTCATGGAATTTCTTGATTTATGATCCTGAGGTTGACCTCAATAACTCAGGGAGTTAAAGATATGTCAAGCCTGCAAGTTGAGGACTTGGGATCCAGCCCGCAGGCCACACAACACAACAGATGTGCTCTGTACATGTCTGATTAAGTCGAGTGCATGGACGAAGTAAACTATAGACCTAGATAAAACAAAGCCGGGTCTATTAGTGGTGTTAGCTTTCATTTAAATACGGTGGGATTTCCATTTCTGATGCTTCAGAGCATTGGGATTTTCCTAGTTTTACATTAGAGTTTTTCTTGTTTATATACTCCTGAATGCTTTTTCAGTCAGATTGTCTTTCTTCATTATAGGCCGTGTCCAGGAACACCTATGGGATGAAATTGCTCTAACGGCCACTTTATTTCAGTTTCTGTGTTAGCCAGGGGACTTTTCTCTCTCTCTATGCAGACAGACAGCATGTAAGCTGATACTTGGTTACGCATGACGTAAGGCCCTTGCCAATCAATTAAAAGTTAAGGACTACGTACTACTTACTGTCTTCTTTAAATTAGAGAAAACGAGGTGGGAAGATACCTTCCCTAGACTTACATGTTCAGCGAATAGTGCAGTGTTGTGTCCAGGTGCCCTCCTGGAGTCACACTGAAAGCCAGTGGCCTGTTGGGTTTCCTCCTTCGTCGGCCAACATTTATCTGACAGACACAGTGCTCTGTCCTTCTCATGGAATCAAAAAATAAGCAACTTTCCGGAGTGTCGTTATAAAATACGTTATAAATTATTTTCTTTATAAATTGTTTTTTTTCTATAATTTACAACTCCAGAATAAGAGAGGCTTTTTCATGGTAGAATTTTTCCTTTGGGGGCCAGAGGAGTGGATGGACAGTGTGGGGGCCATGGGAACATGTATGTTTCCCAGGGATCCCGAATTGTAACCCAACAACCACCTTGTTGCTAAACGTTCTGTAAAATACTATATGATGTTTTCTCTAGACAGATTCTATAGATTATTATACCTGCACCCTGTAGTGAAAGCCAGCTTTGTGATAATTGTAATTTCAAAGGCCTGTGTATTTTCGTAAACTAACGTCTATGTTTAGGTGCAGAGGCTAAAGGTTTTTTTTTTCCCCCCTAAAAAATTAGCTTGTATTCTCCCCAGTACTCCAAATTTACCAGTTCCTAATTATTTTATCGTATTTTGCCACGATTTCTGCTTTTGAGGTTATTTACCCCTCTCGTGTCGGCACGGTGCCAACGCTTTACGGGGGTGCACCAACGCAGCTCTTGTCAGCTCTACCCTTTAAGTCAGGAGCTGCTGGTTGAATATGAGCCGTGTTGGGAGAACTTATACCATGGAAGCATATATGAGTTCCACAGAACAGAGCCGCTTCTCCTAGGAGATCAACAAGCCACCTAGTCAGGAATGTAAATCTGTCTTAAGCAGAGACTTGGTATCTTGTCTAGTTTTCTGTCTTCCATCTGGGCGCAGACCCCTGCCTCAGTCCTCTGGGAAATGGTTGAAGCTTGCCAGACACTTGTCCTTGAAAATGATCTGAGAATAATTTATTAAACATAAAATTAGCTTTTTGTCTGATTGACTCTTGGCCCTTAATTCTTTCTTCACACCATTATTTTATGTTCTTCGTATTGGAGAAGACTCTTAAAGTGTTGTTAGATTTTTCAAAACATTTTGGGGGTGCCTGGGTGGCTCAGTGGGTTATAGCCTCTGCCTTCGGCTCAGGTCATGATCTCAGGGTCCTGGGATCGAGCCCCGCATCAGGCTCTCTGCTCAGCGGGGAGCCTGCTTCCCCCTCTCTCTCTGCCTGCCTCTCTGCCTACTTGTGATCTCTCTCTCTGTGTCAAATAAATAAATAAAATCTTAAAAAAAAAAAACATTTTGTAACTACCTCTCATACTGAATCTCACTACACTCTCAGGTGGATTCCTTCATGTTTTCTTTTTTTTTTAAATAGCATGAGGAATATAGTCCAATTTTAAAATTCGTCTCTTCCTTTCTTTTTGTGCTCTTACGGAGAATAGCATGTGATTTCCTTAGCAATGTTGCTTTTAAATAGCTTAATCAAAATGTGTATGTGCATGTACATTTCTTAGAACAGTTTGTAAGGAGATTCGAGTGCGGCTGCCCAAAGGAGACCTGAAGTACGAACCAGGGACGTGCGTGTGTCTGTGTGCAAGCGTGTGCTTTTGTGCATGTGTTGTTACGATTTTGTTTCTGTGTTTTAGTTCAGATAACAGAAAGATAAAGCTAAGGGGCAGGGACATTAGATATAGGGAGTCTAACTTTCTGGGCACATGAGCTTTTCCTCTCTAGTCGCTCAAGGAGGTAATAATATGTTTTCCTTTAAAAACAGGCTCACGGGCTCTCCTCCTCACCATCTCCCTCCACAGCCCCCTGCAAACACACACGCTCTCTTCCTACCCCTATAGATCGTCTGTGATTTAGGGTTCAATTTGAAGAGGGCCAAATATACGGACCCTGTTTTTAAAAGGGCACCAGAAGAAACCATGGCACCTTGCGTAGGTATTTTTATTTATTGGTATATTCAGAGGGCATGGTTTTCTATTTCACACATTGAATGGTAGTCAGAAAGATGATTTAATTATTGATAAACAGCTCTAGGAAAGAGTGTTTTGAGTCCTATGAATCACTCTTCTGTTTATAAATTATGGAGTATATGAAGTGCAAAAGCTGTCTTAATGCAAGTTTTAAATCACAAATTCAAATCTATAAGAAATCAAATAACAAATGTAAAGTGTTTCATGTTCATATGAATTTCTCATTCTATATACTACATCTTCTTTTGCACATAAGGAACTCCTATTGCCTTAA
The DNA here is from genome assembly GCA_028534135.1 of Potos flavus. Classification (NCBI taxonomy): domain Eukaryota; kingdom Metazoa; phylum Chordata; class Mammalia; order Carnivora; family Procyonidae; genus Potos; species Potos flavus. Next base: position 96,218,684 of record CM052897.1, read on the forward strand.
TTAAAATGGCTTTGTAGCTAAGAAACCAGAGTGTGCTTACTAAATAGGTAAACATGACTTGTAAATGTAATCATTCATTGTGCAAAGTGCAGAACAGAGGGAGGGTCTGGAATTTTGAATCTTTGTTTATGTTTGATTCTCAGATGCTTGGCTATTCAAATTTAATGCTATAAAATATTTTTGAGAATTCTGCAGTTGTATGAAATTGTTCCTAAAGAGGGAAGGAAATAAATCTGCCCTTTAGAAGGAGAGAGATCTATTATTTAATGTTTTAAATGTGTTCATGTTTGAAGGAAAGCAACAGCATTATTCAGGAATATGCTTTTGCCTGGTTTCCATCTTCAAATTGAAATAATCAATACAATAATAAAACCCTGTATCAGGACAATATTCTCCAATAGTAAGTGTTAAAAATTACTCCTTTTCAACCTGGAGTCAGTACAATTTGACATGGCTTTGCCTAAAAGATTGGAATGGCTCTCTTTTGAATGTCGTAGAATTATATCCACTCTCAAACTGAAGGTTTCTTAGAAGTGACCTCACTGTGCGCATCTCAAGTTCATTTTGTGCTTTCGTCCATATGTGACAGCTGAGAACCTATTACTATGGAAAGCTAAAGCAAAAGTAATGTTGCATTATTACCATTAAAACTGAATCCTCCAATTACACTTAAAATGATTACCTGGGTCCCTGCAGCATTGTTTTATTTAGTTCTGTAAGAGGAAATAGGTAATTTAGTTTGAAACCTTGTTTGGTTGAAATCAGATACACTGCTATCTTTTCCCTTTTAGAATATGAGAGTTTTCAGACCACAAGGAACATGATCAGATTTTAAGACTTAATGTTGTAGCTTGGATTACACTCTTTAGGCTTTGAGAGAATGACAAACAGGAATGACTGTTGCTTCCCTTACCTGTACTTACTAACTATGTGTCTGTACCGTGTTTCTCATTTAGCTTTGCCAAACTGAAGCCTGAGAAGAGATGAACAACAAACCAGATTCAAAAAGGTCTCGAGAAGCACATATTTGCACAGTTGATTTTTAAAACAAACAATAAATTTACTTTCAATGAATTCTTAGTGGCTGTTGACGAATTTTGTTTACGACATCAGCAGTTTCGATGGTTTGGTAATTTCCATATTAACCAATTTGGAACTTTTTCATCTTGATTTTGAGCTTGGGGGTTTAAATTACTGCTTGAAAAGGCAGACAAGTGTTTATTTCCTATCATTTTTACCAGCCCCTTTTCATAGTGGAAAACCATAGTCTAGCTGCTGGCGTATTCAGAAATCATCAGCACACACCAGTCCGATGTTAGAATCTGCTTTCGAGACGATGTAACGTACCCATTTGGTTTGTGTGACATGGTGGCCAAGGACCCAGGCAGGTGGCAGGGAGGCCTGTGGGTTGGGACTGTCACCTATCACTCGATAACCAAGTTGACCGGTTTCCAAGGTACTTTTGAGCAAAGTTGAGTCCCTTCATAGGTTACAGGGTTCAGACAAAAGATGGGGGGGTTAGGAAAAGAGGTCTGTGCTTGGGAGGGTAGCTGACCCAGCAAGTCCTTCCCGGGAAAAAGTAGAGCTACTCCAGCAAATAGTAATCCTGAGGTTTGCCGAGGCCACGGGGAGTTAAGAGTACATACCCTTTTATAGCAGTGTTTCTGGAAAGAGTCTGCCTGACCACGTGTTGTAATCACCACTCTCTGAATGTGCGGGTGGGTCGCAGCCTGTCCTTCCTTTAGGAGGAAACCTTCTGCTTGAAAGAAGCCTTAACTCACCACCTCTCCATTCTTCATGTCTTCAGAATTGCCGGCAGGACTCTATCTAGTTAGCTTTATTCCCCGGGAACGTTGGAAACGTATCGTACTTGAAAATAAGCGTGATGACCAAATAGAGAACCATTTCATAAAGGGTGTTGAGGAGCTGAGTTGTGTGCCTGTGAGGACAGAACTCTGCCGGCCCCGCCAAGCAACAGCCCTCACCTGCATCCCAGGATGGAGGCTCCCGTCAGCCTGTTTATTTGTTGATGTCGGAAATAGCAGGGCTTGTAGATTTTTATGGCTCAGGCCTAATTGCCCTGTGGGTGAACGTGACTGGTTGCACATTGGTGACATTAAATGGCACCTAGTCTAAACTGCTGCTGATTTAAGGAATGCAGTTAAAATACATCTGTGGAAAAGTCTGCCCACCTGTATGAAAGACAGGCACCATACTTTGTAATAGAAAAGAAAGGACTTGAGAGATTTTGTGTAATTTTACCTGGTTTCTCGTTTGTGAGCTGGACAGAGACTAGCCCTGTGGTGTGAGTACACATATGGGGAGGATCCCTCGGAATATGGATCAGAGGATCCCTGTGCATCCCGAGGACATACTATATGCTGCTTCTAATTTGAATGGAAACAGAGGTTCCCGTTTTTAACACAGGAAAATTAAGTGTCAGGCTGACCCGTTAGCAAAGGCAAGTTCGAGGGTAGCTGATATCATATTCTTCTCGAATTCTTCTCTTTCTTGTTAGCAGTTTTAAATAGAGAGACCCTGACATCTACAGCACGGAAGCTGACTGCGAGGAAGCGGGGGGAGGCACAGAGCATGACGGCGAGGCCTTTCTAAGACCTTTCCTGACGCTCCTTAACGCTGCCTTTCCACAGACCTGCGGCATGAATATAGAATGCCTGTGTCAAGGATGACACCTACTTCATACTCTCTGTAAAGCAAACCTTTTCGTAAAAGAAATTTTTGACAGTTCTGAGATACTAAGTCAATTTCAATTCCAGACGGTGTAGAAAATGGAATCTTTTTTCTGCAATTGATGTGAAAATTGAAGGCTAGCGACTATTCACTCTCTAATAACACAGGGTAAATAAATACGATCACACCATTGAAAAATGTACTGGAAGACAGGCCAGGCTAATGACATTTACCACAACATATACTGGGAATATTCTCCCTGAATCTTTTTATTTGTTACCATTAGGGGTTCTGTATCTTTCACATTAAATATAACGGATCCAAGTACCTGGGATTCCTAAATATATTTTTATCAAGCCACAAATTATACATAAAGGTAATTGATTCTTTCAAATAGTCTTTTAAAGAATTCCCTGGCGAAGTGACCTCTTACATAATTGAATGTTGGATGGTTTTCTTTTAACCTGTTTAATGATAGCCAATTTAGAGACAAAAGACTAAAATTGGATTAAATATCATATCCTAGTGAAATGACCACGTCTTCCATTAATCTTTCTACTTATCTGTTTTTAGCATGGATGAGATTTAAGATAAGACCAGGACGCCTGGATCCATTCTGATCCTTTCTTGCCCATTCCAGCACATGGCTCCAGCCCCTTCTCCCCTTTCACCCCCGGCATCAGGAAGGATTGCCCTTCTCCCCTGGATCATTCACTTTGTCCTACATGGTGCTGTTACTTCCTCCAGCTTAGACGAAAGTCTGTCTTAACCTCCCTTCCCTTTCAACTACTACCTCATTTTCTCTTCTACGCATCCAAACAGACCCTTTGATAAATTTGTGTTTGTCCTCTCCATTTTCCTGTTCTCTCTGAAACTCCCTTTGGTGAAGCCTCATCCCCCTGGGCTCCATAGCCTGTGTCCATGCAGGTCACCAGAGACCTCTTCACGGGGCAGTCTTCCTCGTGCGCCCGCACCTCACCTCGGTCTGCCCGTAGCACTTGGCATGTTGATGATTGCTCTTCTTTGAGATCGCGCTCGCCGGGGTCTCTGCCTTCCATTCTGGCCTCTCAGTTCCATCTCCTTTGCCAGTTCTGTGCTGTCAGATATTGGAGTTCCCCCGCCAAACTCAAGCCTTAGTGCTCTTCTCTTTTCCCCTTTTCAGTAACACAGAGTTTTTCTATTCTTAGGAAACAGCCTCTGGACTCTAAATATAGTCTGTGGACAGATGACTCCCAAATTCGCATCTCCCTCTCCCGCCTGGGCATCTTCTTTGAACTCTAGATTTGTAGGTCCTTCGTCTTCTTTGCATGCTCACTTGAATGTCGACACTTAATGTACTTTCAACTCGGTTCCAGATATTGCTTCCCTTCTTCTTCTTCTTCTTCTTTTTTTAAGAATTTATTAATTTATTTGAGAGAGAGCGTGCGCGCGCACAAGCAGGGAGAGGCAGGGCTAAGGGAGAAGCAGACTCCCCTACGAGCAGGGAGCCAGATGCAGGGCTCCATCCCAGGACCCCGGGATCATGACCTGAGCTGAAGGCAGATCCTTAACCAGCTGAGCCACCCCAGCGCCCCTGTTTCTTCCCTTCTTAAATAATGGCAACTCCATTTTTTTTTCAGTTGGTTAGGTCCAAAACTTTCAAGTGATCCTTGACTCTTATATTTTCCTTACATTCCACATCTAATTTATTGATGTACAAAAGCAAAGGCCACTTGGTTTATAATTTCTATAAAGCCCTGGTACTTTTCCGTACCCCCATCCTCCGTCTCCTGGATTTCAGCAGTAATCCTTCAACCGCCCTTCCTGCTTCCACCTTGCTTCCGTGCAGTACATTCTGAACACTGCAGTTAGAAGTCATGACATTTCCCTCCTCTGCTCAACCCCCAGCAGCCTTCCAAGGCATTCAGAGGAAAGGTTGAAACCCTTAGAGTCACCTGTGGGACCCCCCCCCCCCCAGGACTTGCCTCCTACCCATAACCCCGCTGACCTCATTCCTTCTCTTCTTGCCTTTGCTAACTTCACTCTGGCCGCACTGGTCTCTCCTCCCTCAGCTGCCAGGCCCACTAGAGACTTTGTCCTTGCTCGTGTCTCTACCTGGAATCATCCGTTCTCAGATACCCACAGGTTCGTGAGTGTCAGCTTTTCGGGGTGACTCTCCAACCTCACCAAACAGCACTCCCTCCCACCGTGACATTTCCTATCCCACTTTTTGGCACTGCTTTTCTCCTCCGCACTCACCACTGCCTAACACACGATGTATCACACTTGGTTTAATAATAAGTTGACAGCGGTAGGGATCATTGACCTTAGCCCTTGCCTGGTGCATCGTCAGGGCCCAGTGAGCGTAACAGAAGTCAGGACGCCCGTATGCCATCAGTGCGTCCTCCAGCTTCCCGAGGCCAGTCTCTGCCTCGGTATCTGAGACGTCGCAGGCTGTGGAAGGAAGCTCTGCTTCTCTGTGCGGACTGCCGGAAGTGCCTTGGGATCACACTTCCTCAGAGCCCTTGGCAGCCAAAGACTCAAGAAATTCCCCGTAAAAGTACTGCCGTCCCTGCACCCCAGAGGGTTTGAATGCTCAGGCGTAAGTCTCCTCCCTTCGTCCTGGCAGTGTGGTCCTCAGACCTGGAGCATGGCAGGCCCTGGGAGCCTGTCAGACATGCAGAGTCCTAGGCCCTTCTCCAGACCCACTGACATCAGAACCTGTAGTGTAACAGCACTAGAGATTCCTGTGCACACCCTGGGGGGGAGAGGCCATGCAGCCCCTCCCGGCCTGCTCCTCAAGTTTGCCTGTGGGATTGAGCTCCCCTTGCCCACAGTGGCGGCAGACTTGAGAACACTCCTCTTGGGCTGCTTTTCCTACCCCGCCCATCATGTCCTCACTCCGCTACCATTCCATTAAACCACTGCCCTGAATCCTTGTCTCAGGATCTGCTGCCCTGAATCCTTGTCTCAGGATCTGAAATCCAGACTCAGATGTGTTTGTTGAATGAATGAATGAATGATTCAGGTTCCCAGAGTAAGCGGTGACAGTGTAGGTAAGGAATTTCTACCTGGAGTAAATTCTGCAGTTTATGACAAACTGTCACAGCGGGGCAGTGCTGGTTTGTTCTCCCATCTTTGGAAGATGATGTCACTCCAAAGCCTGTCTGTGACTGCTTGAGACAGTCCCCAGAGAGCAGGCCTTTTCACGCTCCATAGGTCTACATCATGTCCTTTGGTTTATTGTTCAAGTTACCGTTTTCCCTGCTCTTAGTAGCCATAAATGATTTAAGTATTCTCCATTACATCAGACTTTTAAAAAAAGATACAATTTCCAAATTACAATCCTTCATGCCAAGCAGGCCCCAACCTTCAGGCTTTGGGTTGTATCGTTGAGGGGTTCAAGCAAGGAGTTAATGTTGAAATTGCCCTATTAATACCTTCCTAAGCCTTAAAATGTCAGGCTCAGCAGATGGTGCAAGACTCTGTTCCTAAAAGAAGTCGGAACCCTTGTTTTCTTCTTCCCAAGCTTCCCAAGCAGCAGAGAATGAGCTGGTGAAACTGCCCCCTCCCTTCTGAAGACCACACCCACGGCCTTGACAGCCTGGGTCCCCTGCAAGCGCCACCACCCATAGATGGCGCTCTGGAGTTTTCTCCTTTCTCTACCACCCTGAAGGGAGGACACTCAGCTGAGCACCTGGGGCCCAGCCTCCTGAGGCCTGGGATAGTCCTCATTCTTAAATGAGGTGTAACTTGGGGGTGAAGACAACCGTACCTCCTTAGTTGCTCCTTCAATACCGTATTTAGTATTTATATATTGTATATTATAACTTACATCTCTTCTGTGTTAAAAAGACTGTCTCTCTTTCTGGTTTATGTAACCATTTCAGTCCTTATAAAAAAAGAATAAAAGAACAAATTTACATTCTCTGTCCAAACAAAGGAACAGGGACTTTGAAATGAATTGAACCGACACAAACTAACTGCATAACATCCCTACTCTCTGTATGAAGGCTTCTCTCTACCCTCCCAGTAATTTAGCACGTTATCCATTATCACCTCTCAGCGCCCGTTTCTGATTTCACTGGGTAGCATGCTGGTTATGAGGACTTCTCGAAGGAGAGAAAGCATCCCTCATGGATTGTACTTCTACCGGTACTATGGCAAGTAGTTAGTATTGATTGTTGATATTGGTGGATGTCCGCTAAGAACATTATTGCAATGACCCATTTAATCCTTATAATAACCCTATAGGGTAGGTGCTCTTTTTAATCACCTGTTATAGATAAAGAAAGTGAACACAAAGGTTCAGGAGGTACTGATGACCAAGGTCACACAGGGGCCCATAGGTAGAGCCACACTGAATTTGAACACCGGTCTACCCCTAACCCCTTGTTCCTACCCACTCTGCCGAACCAACTAAACCGTCTTAGCCTCTTCCAATGTTTTGGGCTGCCCTGACACCCAGATGAGAGCCAAGATGGCTAGTGGTTAATTACGTGACGTGTCATTGTTATTATGTGTTGGGAAAAAATGGAGATCCCTGTTGCTAGCTGGGAAGTGTGGAGCTAGACTTTTAACTTTTGAGCTAGACTTTTAACTTTCATTCCTATTTGATTTTTTAGCATCCTCTGTCTGTAGTCCTTTCTCTCCCAAAATAATTCTTAAGGACTCACGAGTTTTATTGTTAATTTAAAAATTACTAATTGCCATATCCTTTCCCCCACACCTGACCCTCAAACCTGTCTATGTACCCTGAATGCTAGTGATGATTTAAAAAAAGAAAAAAAAAGGTTAGCTCTATGCCTGCTCTCTTCTTTCAAGATGCCCATTTAGTTCTATAAGTGCTTTAAGTTCTTTCCCATTTTTATACCTCCTTTTCCCCTTACTGTGTACCTTCTTGTACCACAGATCTTGCTTGACTGCTGCTGTTCCTTTCATTTTCCACTGTTAAAACAATTGTGAGGCCATGTATGTTCGCAGTCGTGAGGCCATGTATGTTCGCGGTCTTGATTTCCTCTGTGAATCTCCTGGTGTCCCCTATGTTCCTGTTGTTTTCACCCTTGCCCTGTCAGGGCTGCCTGGATTAGCAATCCTGCTGATCCTTGGACGTACCACAGAGACCACAGCTCAGCCTTTAGGGCTGTGGCCCTTGGAAGACCAGTGCGACTCGGAGCTGCCTGTCTCTCTGGCACTTCTCATTGTGTCTGTCTGGATCCTCGTACCTCGCCGGGGCACCTTTCCACTGCTGCTTCGAGAGAAGTAATATTTATCAAATTCCTGCTTTAACTGCTTTCATCATTAGGAAAGCATCCCAAGTTTACTTTGGAATTCCTAGAATTTCAGGTTTCTTTTTTGTTTTATCTTTTTAGGGTGTAGTGTTGAAAACATTTTTTTTTTAATTGAGGAAATGATAACATCAATTTAATCTTAGTATAGGGTGATTCTGGAAGTTTTAAGGAGTAAACTTTGGACCCACTGTAAGATAGTTATTCTGACAGGATAGACATTTTCCCTTGATGAACTTTCTAGAACATAGCAACAGCCAGATGCTTAGAGCACAGTGGCAAAGCGCTGATAATCATTTATGCAGGATGTTGTCTACTACACACCTGAATTGTCCTAGCCACACTGGGGGAAAGGCAATTGCCCTCAAATGAATTTAATTTCCTGCATTTCAGCATTCAGGTAAATGTATTTGCAAATGAGCAGTAAATCTCCTGATGGGCAATCATATTTCAGCACTTAATGATGAGTATCCTATTAAAGACTTTCACTGCTCCTTTGCACATTGGCTGGTGAGAGCCACAGATCTGGAGCCAAGGAAGTGTGCAGCCTGTGACGTATAGCCTGATGCCTTGCATTTCCTCGATGGGTATTTCTGGCAGGAAGAGCCATTTTCCTGGTGGGGGCTGGGTGTGGGCTCCTGGCCCTGATAGCTGCTCCAGGGAATGGCTTCGTTCTCCTACCATATCCACTCCTGCCTCACCCCGTGAGCGGGAGCAGCATGGACTCCAAGGCAGGCACAGAAAAACATGCATCCACGTGCGTTGTGCAAAGAATAACTGGGGCAGTGCAATGACTTCTGAGCATTTTACTCAGCACCATCAGAAGCTGTTTCTGATGGTGAGCAAGTGGCTGGCTGTGGAGTGGATAGGACTTAGTTGTTTTGATGCAAAGCCGTTCATTTGTACATTTAACTCTTGTTCGCTGGGGGCCTACTCTCCGCTGGGCACCAACTGGGGGCCAGGGATTCTGGTGTAACTGAGATAAGACAGTCTCCGCCACAGTAGCCCTTTGGAGGGGCCGGGGGAACTGAGAGCAAGTGTGCCCAGCCCACACTAGGAGTCAGGGTCACCTCCCTCCAGAAGACAACATTAAAACTGAGATCCAAAAGGTGTTTTCTCTTTTTCAAGGGGCTTCTGGGGGAAAGGAGTATTTTGCATCGGTGAGATTCAGACTCTTGATAATGATCCTCAGTAAGAAATATATTTTGCCTTGCAAGCCAGTGGACCCCCACACACAAGTCACTAAAACAAACATTTCACAGAGTAATGCTTGCCCTTCCTCCGTGGGCTGTGCTCTGATGAACTTGCTGAGAGGCCGCTGAGCATAAGAGCCTGGACCCTGAAGTGCGATCCCCCGGGTCCAATTTCCAGCTGAACACTCACCAGCCTTGCATTTGGAGCAAGTTAATGAAGCTCTTTGTGCTTTACTTTTCTCACTTGTGAAATATGCATAATAATTGTGCCTGCCTCACCCCCTCGTTTGGAAGCTAAAATGAGTTAGGGTATCCCTTCCTGGGCACCTCAGAACCAGTCCTGGTACAGAGAAAGAAAGCGCTATGTAAATGTTAGCTGCTCTTGACGTTACTGTTATTATGTTGTAACTCACTTTTTTGAAAATGCTAGAGGAATCCTACCAGATTGATTTTACTTCTTTAACAGGTTGCAACACACAATTGAAAAATACTGTTTCGGTGCTGGAGATCCTGTAGGTTTGCAGCGAGTGGGGAATGAGCTATTAGGGAGGTGGGTGTGCTCTCAGAAAGGACCCCTGGTATAGTTTGTACCTGACGCTGAGGCCATTCAAGAGAATGGCTTGATACATTTACATTTTTTAGAAAATTAAAAGAGGATCATAGCAACGGTGTGTGGAGGGACCTAAGGAGCTGGCTCAGAGCTCGTGCCGGGAGCTCTGCTGTTGTAAAAATTGTGGCCAGCCGCGGGGGTGGCCGTGGGGACAGGGATATGATATATATTTCTCAGGAAGCATCTAGGGGACTTGGGGATTTGATAGATGTAAAAAATGAGAGAGAAAAAAGAGTAAGAAATAATTCCTAAGGTTTTGGCCTGAGAAACTAGACTGCTAGTGGTTACACTAATGAGAAAGCCCTGGAGGAACGTACTGTTTGGAGGAAGTGCGACCTGTTGAATCTGCTGGGTGCTTGTGTGCCACACGCCCCAGTGGACAGTGGATGTCACCAGGGAGCTCATGAGCAGGAGGGGCTGTGGAGATTTGGAAGTAGAAGGCAGGAAAGGTGACGTTTGGAACCGTGGGAGGGTTTGTGGAAGGGTTTTCTGGGACCTGCGTGTACAGGGGAGGAGGAGCAGGTGAAGGCCAGAGTTCTGGGGACCCTTCAAATGTTGAGGGGAGCTTAGGGTGCGGAGTGGGGTGGTGGAAGGTTTTGGAGACCTAGGAGAGGCTGCTGCAGATGGAAACCAGAAGATTATGATTGTTAAAGCCAAGGCAAGAGCGTGTCTTTTGTTAATTAGAAGGATGTGGTCAACAGTGTTTCTGCTGAGAAGGCAAACGGACTCACGGGCCTGATTGCATAGGAATTCTAGCATCATACATGTCACTGACCCATTGTGAATGGTTAGCCATTTCAGTGTTTCTGTAGGATGCCAGAAGACACAGACTCTCCGGACGCTAATGCTTGTTCCAAGTTACAGATATAATATATTAATTCCTGTTGTAAGACGCCAACTCTTTTTTTCCCAACACTCTCTACACAAATGCAGAAACCTGTGCCAGATTTCTGTATTTTGAGCCATAGAAATAGCATTTTAAGTGACGTATTCATCCCAATTGCAGACCTTCACAAAGAATTGCAGAAGTTAGGATATGAGGGATTAATTTTAACAAATTTAATAATTGGGTTTTGTTGACCATGGGATCTGTTCTTCCTTCCGTGGTGGGAGAATTTCTCATTCCCTCTCTCCATTTTGTCTTTCCTCCTCCATGTTGGCAGATGTGTTACTGCTGAGTCTGTGACCAGAGCGAGTGTGGATCTGGATGTCATTGGCTGCTCTGAATTATAATAGGACCTTAGTTCCAATTTTCTCTTGTGTTTACAAAACAATAGAAGTACTTAGGTCAGATAAATAGCTTGCTTCCTCACAGTGCCTGCTTTAAAATTACCTTTTCTGAAAGCTTTTTTTTTTAATTGTGACATTTAACCATTGTAATACATAAGCAGAAGTCCTCACTCATATACTTATATATGTTTTCAGACTCTGTTTCCCAGGATCTATTTTCTCAAGATTCATGAGTGCTTCCATTCCCGTAGCTTCTTAAAAAAAAAAATGATTTACCATTTACAGATATCTTTATGTTTCAAGGCAACCGTGTTCATCTTTTATGCTCTATCCAAGCGGATATAAAGTTTGGGATATATTCAAACTATTAATGCTTTATGTAAACTATTGAAATTGGTGTATTGAATGCGTGCCCATTATTTTTAGTTTGTTGCCTTTTCTGAAGGGTTCCTAGATGTGTTCTGCCTATCTGCATCATTCTAAAAAACTTTTTATTATTTTTTATAGGCATTTTTAATATCATGAATCATTCTGTATATTATGCACTTTATAGTCATGGTTGCATTCAAAAACATTTCAACTAGATTTCTTTCTGGGAATATATTTCCCATGAAAATATAGAATTATGTGTATATCCTGCTGTGACATGATTTTGATTGCTTTTATATTTTCAATAATAAAATAGTGTAAACTAAGTATCATTTTTTAAAAAGTAGAAAACGTAACTAGTTAGCTGTTGTTTGGTCATAGATACCATTGCAGTCTTTAAATAGTTTACTACTAAGATTTTAGATCTGCCTTCTCAATTTTCATGGACAAATAGAAAAAATGTATATAACATTTTTCCTATGGAACTGTTGTTTTGGAAAGGTCCCATATATAATATAGTTTTATCCATATGGGTCTTATTATCTTTACTGTCAAAATTCCGTGCTTTTACTCTTAGAGTAGACCCTTCTCTATGGAGTCTGGCAGAATTCCTTTGAATGTTATTTTTCTTGTGGGATGGAAGTTAGATAATTCACTAACGTGGAATTTTCATACTATTTCCAGGTAGTCTGGTCAGCCATGGGAAAACCCCTTTTCATTTAGAAGTGTCCTCTTTTCTGTGTATACATGCAGCCGACAGGCAGCCATCTAAGTTAGAAAGAAACACTTAAAGCAGCCACGGTAATAGAAAGTGTGTGAAGGAGTCTCTAGTCACCAACTGTAGAATATCCAAATAGTATCAGAAACAGTGAAGAGAAAATGAAAATCATTTCTGACTCATGGAATGTTGTTTTCTTCTCGATTTCATACTGAAAGTCTTTCAGCTGCAATTGCAGTGTTAGCCGAAAGAGATGAGGCTTTGTGTGGGTGGTTATTTTCAGTTGTCTCCATTAATTCTTCTCTTATAGTCTTGAAGGCTGCTGGCTCCCTCCTGGCACCATAGGCTACCCTGGGTTGACCTTGAGGGTGACATCTTGAAGAGCAGATTAGTTGCTGGGAACTGTGGGATTAAATAGTGAGATATTAATGGGAGGGTGGGATCATTTACAAAGATGCTGCGAAGAATATATTTTCCTTTTCTGTTTGGCAAGCCTAATATATGAAAGGAAACTCTTTCCTGCTTTCTTATCTCCATGCCTTTATCTGCAACAAATTGGTTTGGTTGCAGCACAGACCCAAGGAACTGTTGTTTAAATGAGACAAGGCGGGGCGCCTGGGTGGCTCAGTTGTTAAGCGTCTGCCTTCGGCTCAGGTCATGATCCAGGGGTCCTGGGATCGAGCCCCTCATCGGGCTCTCTGCTCTGCAGGAAGTCTGCTTCTCCCTCTCCCATTCCCTCTGCTTGTGTTTCCTCTCTCGCTGTCTTTCTCTCTGTCAAATAAATAAAATCTTAAAAAAAAATAAATAAATGAGACAAGGCTTATTTGTCTCTAAAAGAACTCTGGAGATAGGGAGTCCAAGGCTTGTATGCTGGGTCCAGAGTGTCAGCAATGTCACCCCCTTCTGTTCATTCATCCTTACTGCATTTGTCTTTATTTTTTTAATCGTGGTAAAATAGCCATAATGTTTACCAGCTTAACCATTTTTACGTGTGCCGTTCAGGGGCATTAACATTCATCTTGCCGTGTGACCATCACTACCGTCCGCCCCAGAACTCTCTTCATCTCACACATCCAAAACTCTGCGTCCTCTAAACACCAAACCCATTTCCTCCTCCCCACCATTCTGTTTTCGGTCTCTCTGAATTTGACTATTCTAGATACTTCATATAAGTGGAATCCTACGGTATTTATGTCACTGGCTTATTTCTTTTAGCATAATGTCCTCCGGATCCATCCATGTTGTAGCATGTGACAGAATTTCCTTCCTTTTTAAGGCTGAGTAATATTCCACTCTATGTATATCTCACATTTTGTTTATCTGTTCATCCATCAACAGACACTTCATTTGCATCCATCTTTTAGCTTGTGTGAGTCATGTCATGATGAACATGAGTGTCTTAAACATGTATTTCTACCCTGATGGTCACTTTGTGGTTACAGTTCGAGCCATCTTGCCAGAATTCTAATCAAGAGGAAGCAGGAAGGGGGAAAGGGAACTTTCAGTGGAATCAGCCCCCTTTCTACAGATCATTCCCCGAAGTCCCATATCAATTTCTATGAGCCAGAATTTAACAATAACAATAATGATAAAACAGTTAATATTTATGGAGAACTTGTGTCAATGCAGAGTGCATGTATAATTCATTTAATTCTCAATATAAACTCATGAGAGTGGTTACATTTTACTAAAGAGGAAATTGAGGCTCAGAGAGGCTCAGTGAGTTGTCCAAGCAGAGTGAGTCATAAGGCTGTGTGTCACATAGCTAGTAAGGCAAAGCTGGGATTTTGACCCAGAAATCTGGCTCCAGTGTTTACGCTCTTAACTGTCTTCTACTGTCTTCTGTTCCTGTTCCCAAAGGTGGCTGGGGAGGGTAGTTTTATCCCAAGTAGGCACATTTCCTCTCCCCACCAAATCAGGGTTCCATTTCAGGGGAGGCCAAGGAGAGTGGATAACTGGCAGCCAGGAGCACCTGCTATGGGGAATCTGCTCCTGGGAACTACCTTTCTGAGTCACTGTGTCTGAAGGAAGGTGGAGTCAGGCCTCTGAGATTGCAGCTGCTTTTTAGCTCTGGGCTGCTGTTCGCCCTCATTCTACCGTGCTGGCCAAGACCCACCAGGACTGGCCAGAGCATTTTGGCTTAACCAGAAAGACAGGGTGTGGGCCACAAATACCGGAAAACCTTATTATATACACCTCTTGAAATGGTCATGGTCTTCCCAACCTAGCCTAGAGGAGCCACATAGACATGGAGGAAGGAAGGAATATATAGATATTTTTGTTAGAAAATCATATCTATTATTTATTGAGTGATGATTTCTGCCTTCAGGGTGCTTCATGCTTTAAAACACATCTTTGCTACTATTTTTTATAGATAGTATTTTTGTTATTTAATAGTGCCAACTGTCATATGTCAAGTAACCTATGTCTTTCTGATTTGGGAATGCAAGCTCTTAATCGGTGTCCTCATGTTGATGATACTGACTTTGATGCCTTTTTAACCTGACTGATTTTTACGGATATATTCCCCAAATGTATTCTTGGGTTATAGCATGCTACATCTTACTTTCTAGGACTTAGAGGGTCATCTGCATTCAATTTTAACCATCTCACTAGAAGGAGGCTTCCTTCTTTAGTGTTTAGGCAGTAGTCCTGAAATAAATGGGGCATTTGGGGGTGAGGATATGCCTTTTACTATCCTATGAGTCCTCTTCTTATTCTTTGTAAATAATAAAGATATTGCATTGAACTTCATTGTTTATCCGAAACCCTAGCGGGGTCCTAAGGACCTAGTGGTCCTCAGGGCCCAGGGTTTTGCCCCCCAGGCTTCTGGCAGTGTCTGATGACTCCTTGGTTGTCATCCACGGGGAGGGGTGCTAGCGGCAGGTACAGTTAGAGGCCACGGATGCTGCTGAACGTCCTATGATGCACAAGAGAACCTCCTCTACCCCCATGCTCCCCACTGCACAGCATTGTCTGGGCCAAAATTTCAAGAATGCCAAGGTTGGAAAAACATTGCTCCTTCCCAGTCCCAGCCTCTATGTGACATGTCCTTGGGTTGTTGATTTTCAGACAAGCCACCCAAATGCTTCCGTGTCTTATGTCAGGTTGTCCTTGGATCCCCCATGAGCAGCTCACTTCAGTTATTCTGTGTGGAGGAACCCTGCTCCGTGCATTCTAGTGGGTGCTTAAGAGTTAGAATTACACTGAAAATGTTCGAGTATGTTGCAGTCTATCTGGTGTTTCCCCCTCGAAGATGCTTACATAGTGATCTTCCTAAAAGTTTATTTTTAATATGATCTCAGTGTCCTAAATAGAGATTTTACTTCATGAGCGACCAGCGTATAAAATAACATGAGGAACCTAAGAGGCATTCAGAGAGGCTGAGGTCAGTCTAAGGGGAGAAGAGGATTCTGTGGTAGAAAGAATCGGGGATGTGGATTTGAAGCTCTGTCGTCCCAACCCCCCCCCCCCCAACTGCTTCACCCCTCAGCCTCGGGTTCCCGTTCACACATCTCCTTCTTGTGTTCTTCTAAGACCTAAATGAATATGGATGGAAAGCTTTTTGGAATTGTAAGGTGCTGTACATCTGTCAGCTCGTGTTACTTAAGTTCTTTTTTCATGGGCTTTCTTCCCTTAGATTACTTCTTCCTGCATTAGTTTCTTAGTTTCTAGGTAGGTATGCTGAGTGCCTTTGCTAAAAAGGTTGTATGGGTTATTTCGATCCTTTGGGGTAGAAGTATATCTATTTATATTTTATATTATCCTCAATAAAGTGACGTTTGCTAATACCCCCTGATTATACACACTCGTTTCGGCCAGATTCAAGCTTCAGCCGAGGAAAAGCAGCCTAATGATCTCCCTTCAAAGCAGCCGTAACTGGGGAGACTTGAGAATTTAAACTGAGATCCGTGGGCTTGGCTCTGGTTCCAGGACCGTTTCTTGGACCAACTGGGCGCACTCTTGTCGAGCTCTGCTTTTTTGGCCCTCGCCTGCCCGCGCCTGCCGGGGACCCAGTGGGGCCGCAGACCACACAGCAGGCCAGGCCAACAAGACCATGCGGAGGAGATGGAAATCAGCTGGGAGGAGAGGAATTCCAGGCCAGTGCACAAATCAACAAGTTCTATATTTAAACGCTTGTTGAACTATTTCGTCAAATAAGGAAAAATGTGGTTTGCCATTTGTCACATTTCCTGTTCCCTGTTCCACGGGGGCTGTGCTGATTGGAGATGAGACAGTAAACATGTCTCCTTACTCTGAGGCCTCGTCACTCGAGCCCCGGGGCCATCCCAAGATTTCAGATCTTCCCTAGCAGCTGCGCTGTGAGCCACAGCTGAGTCATAACTCGGAGGCGGGGCTCTGCGTCCCGGTGGAGTGAATCACAGCACGGAAGAGAAGAGGAGCTTTTCTAGAAAACGGTCATGGCCATTTTCCCATGTCACCTGGTCCTTGGCTGTGTGTGTGAAACTCACCAGGATTGAGGCGTGCTGCAGGAACTCTGACTTTACCCAGATGTGTGCCCGTGAGGCCTTTGTTCCTTGAGTGGACGGTGCGACCCAGGGAGGCCCTTGTTCCTTGAGTGGACAGTGCGACCCCGGGAGGCCCGGGCAGCCAGCGGCCTGGGCAGGTCTCTGCTTCAGGAATTAGGGGTGGCCTCCAGCTCACGCCCCATGGAGCCCTTTGTTGGGCCTTCTCAAACGTGTCAGCTCCCTACTATTAAATCTGAATATGCAAAAGATAAATGAAAGTCGGTGCCTCTTAATTTTCTCTGTAGAGAGCGTTCTCTAAGAAATGTGAATCGACAGAAATTGTTTCCTCTCATCAACAGAAAAAAGTGCTGACTGACACCTTCACTTTACAGATAATGAGATCTTTGGGGAAGTTTTAATCTTTCAAAGTTTCTAGGAGATATACAAAAGGTCTCTCCCCTTCCCATCCTCCAGTTGTCAATGATCATGTTTTCTGTCTTTGTCACTTCCCTTTGCTCTGTAAACACAGAAGTATAGAACATACTTGAGAGGGTTTCCGCTGTATCCGTAACTAAATATCTCCTGTCAGTAGTTAAAACTTGGACTTTGACTTGCAGTGCATATTTAATGGAGGGTGAATAATTCCAGCTCAAAAAAGATATTTCTCAATTGTGCATGTGTTTGCATTGCCACGGGAACATTTATAACCTGGATGCCAATTTGAATATCAGGTGGATGGCAACGGAAATTATTAGGATTATCTCTGGTACTAAATACTCCCAATTCTTTGTCCTAATAGGAAAAAAAGGTGTAGAGTAATGCATCTTTCTACCTTTTACTTTTTCTGTTTTTCAAGTGCCCTTTTGAATAGATGTGTTTTTTGACTTAGGTCTCATTAGCATTTCTTATAGGGACTGCCTTTGGGGCAGTACCACTTACTAAATTGTTCTGATGCTTTAGGAAAAGGAAAACCATGGTAACCAGATGTAGGGTATGATTATTTGCCTCTGACCTGGCAAAGTGTTGGATTTAACAAAAGAAGCTTAATAGAAATGTTCAAATTGACCCTTCTCATCACTTGGGCTGCTCAGAGCTCAATCAATCTCTCATTATTATCCGAGTTATTCGAGCAAAGGCAGCAGTGATAGTATTTTTCATAATCACTTCTTGAGCCAAATGTAATTTGCAATTTGGAGTATTGTATTATGAAACAATAATGCATTAAAATGAACAGTGCAAGAATTAGGAGTATAATAGTAAAGAAAGGATCCAGAGAAGGAGTTGTGTGAAAGGCACTCTCAAAATCACTAGAAGTGGACATGACTGATTTCAATGCCAAATTAAGCATTTAAAAAAAATCAGAATTATGTGTTGTTTTTATGTTTAGGTGTGTGCGTGTGTTTATTTTATATATATATATGTATATTATATATTATTTATTATAAAGTCAGTGTAGTTAAGGGGAAACAAAAAAAATATACCTTTCATATTATTTGCATCTGCACGTTTGGTGTTACGGGGTTTGTGTGGTTTGATTACCTGTGTGGGTATATGTGAAAAAAAATAGGGTGTATCAAGCCTTATAAAAATCTTGTATGGAACAGTAATTACTAATTGACCCCATTTTACAAAGGAAATTTATTTGCTACAGAAAATATGTCATGTAGTCCATGAACTAGCTGATATCTGAAAAACTTTAACATCGTAATTAAGATATACTTCCACTCATCTTCTGTCATTTTCCTTGAATGGCTCTAAGTACAGATTATAAATATTATTTCAGAGTTATTTATGTATTTATCTTGTGTTTTGAAGGATTACTGTGTTTGCTTGTTTTTTTTTTTTTCCTCATAAGTCTTTCTATCTAGATCCTTTGGCCTTGTGTGTGCGTGCGTGTGTGTGTGTGTGTGTGTGTGTGTGTTTGGGTTTGGGTTTGGTGTTGTTTTTAAGATACTTGGGATTTACAGTGATGCTTGTAAAATTAACATTGATAATGTGCCGGGTTCAATTTCTTCATTGTCGTTTTAATATTTCCTTGTTCCATATCCTTCCATGACTCCTGAAGTGTTGGGTTACTAGGCATATCAGTGCATCCTTGATTAGATAACGCAGGCTATGCCAAGGAAAGAGTGCACTTATAAGGACGCTTAATGGGTGTCCCGAAAAGGGTGTGTTGTCCATTAAGGGTACATTCACTGCATGTCTAAAGGTTGTTCTAGCTTGGTTAAATAGAAGCTATATTTTCTTTAAAAAAAAAAAAAAGTTCTTTTTTCTTTTCTGGATGTCAAGCAACCCAAATTTAGCTTATTAAATCTAATCAGACTAGCACTGATGAAAACTGTACACAATCAAATAATGGTTCTCAAGTTTGTGAATTTCCTTCTAAAGAGAACCCCTGCTAAACTCCGCCAAGTTAAAACGGCATCCCATTTTATAAAAGCACTATCAAGTTGTCATGTACCCTTTCTAAGCCTCCGTTCTCATCATTGTTGATTACCAGGATTTTTTTTTTTTTTTTTTGCCTAAATAGGAGCTTTCTGCTTTTCATAATCAGCCTTCTCTTCCCTGATTCATCCAGCATTGCCACAATCTACTGCTGAGCAAATCAGTGCACGATCGTGGTAGCGAGTTCTTAAAATGTCACTAAAATGTGAGATCCTGTATGGAAAGGACATGTTAGAAGGGACTTGTTTTTTTCTTATTTATAAAATGGAGGCTGAGGCACAAAAAAAGGGGGGGGGCAGAAACTATGAATGCGTTATTATAAAAGATAAATGCGCACGGTGAATTCTTGCTGTTTTACCCTCGGATTGGGTTTGGACAGTTTGACATCCTTCTGCTGTTGCCTGGCAGTATTTGCATATGTCAGGACAGACAATTTTGGCTTGTGGAGTATCATTGTATTTAGAAATATTGGCAGTGTCCTAGCAGTGGTTATGTGGGTTGTTTTTACGATCCTTTCCAATGGTGAGGATTAGTTCTTAACCTTGCGTCCAGATTCCTGGCCTTCATAGACAAGTTCCATTTGGGAATGATGTCCTTTGGACCTCACTGCTGCAGGAAATGCAAGATTTATCTTACTTATTCCCACAAAGATGGTTTAATCATCTGCTCTGAGTATAAAAGCATAAGAGTGATAGACTGTCTTTGGTTCCTCAAGTTTTTGAGGCTGGGTGTGGTAAAAAGAGTCCTGGGTCTAAAGTCCGGCTTTGCTACTTACTTGCTATATGGCCTGTGAAATCATTATATTCCCCTGAGGTTTCCCCTAAAGAGGAGGATGATAACACTCACCTCATAGGCTGGTTGTGGAAATCAATGAGATAAAGTACATAATAAAAATTCAATAAATTCTAGTTAAATGTAATTAGGTAATCTAAAGAGCATTCAACAGGTGTTCGATTATATGTCTCACTTAGGATTTACACAAAGTGAACTTCACAGGTCTGGGAATTTCAATTTCTCTAGGAGTATCCTAGTTCAGACCTACTGAGATCTCTTAAACTAGCTATGAGGTGACCTGAACTCTATTCCTAGCCTGCAGTGTGACTTTGGGCAGCTCTGCATACTCCTTGAGCCTCAGTTTGTTTGTTTGTCAAATACAGACATTGAATGGGGTGACCAATCTTTAGACTTTGATTTTCAGAAACGTGCACATACACCTTCAGTGCATCTGGGTAAGAGTGCACTAGAACAATCTATAAAGATATATAGCTAGATTTTTTTTTCAACTAAAATTTAGAACAGTTTAAGGCTTTAAGACAAAAATAAGTTCAATAGGGACAGCTGGGTGGCTCAGTTGGTTAAGCATCTGCCTTTGGCTCAGGTCGTGATCCCAGGGTCCTGGGATTGAGTCCCATATCAGGCTCCTTGCTCAGCGGGGAGTCTGCTTCTCCCTCTGCCTGCCATCACTCTGCTTGTACTCTCTCTTTCTCTGACAAATAAATAAAAATCTTAAAAAAAAAATAAGTTCATAATTGTGTTAGAGACCATAGTGATGAATTGAGAGAACTCAATGTTGACACCAAGAATGTGAGAAAAGATTGAACCAGAATCAATTAAAAAGATTTTCTAGAGAAACTTGGGTCAAAACCATTTAGGAAAATTAGGACAGAAAAGGACAATAGAGGAATAGTGTTAAAAGCTCATGATTTTGCTTTGATTTGAGTGAACAGTGTGTTCCTGAGGCATTTCAGAGGGTTTGATTAGAACATAGGAATAACATAGGTATTCGGTTTTGCTGTAGAGTCTTGAGTCTAGCTCATTGCACTGCTGGTATCTCTCAAGGATCTTTAGGGTAAATGGTGGCATTAGCACAACATGCAGTGGTCAAGGACAGGTTAGCACAATAGCTATACTAACAGTGTCTATGAGAAACACCTGGAAGCTTCCAGAAAGAGATAATGAGTTCCCACAGAAAGGAAGCGATTACATCATGTGATGGCACAAATACATTAAAACGAGGGACAAAATACAGGGCAGGGTATTGAGTTAAATGACCATGTTGGCCGCTCCAGTGGAGAAGTTGGGTGTTGGGCGAGGATGGGTGGTTTCTAGTCACTGACACTAAATTTGTATTTGAGCTATTTCAGCTCTGTACCTCAGGCAAGCAGTATCACTTAACCTACACGTTCGTTAGGGTAAATAGTAAGGCAAGTATTATAGCAAACCCTCCTTAGAAATGAAGACCTTGGTAATTGGCAGTGAGAAATACCAACCTTCTAGGTGACATTTCAGTGATTTTCTTTATTGAAGAAAATCTTATTTCAAAAATTATTCCTCAAAGCTTACAAGATAATTGGTGCTGGGTATTCTGTTCATCTATTTTTAAGTATGGCAGAAGATTTTTAAGACTTCCACTATATCACATTTTCAAATACAATATTAGGAAGATCCATTCATTACAAATCCAATTATATTTTTATTTTATTTATAGTAGGATGCTGTGTGTTCTATCACTCAGAGTAATTTTTTCTGAAGGTCTCTAATTTTAGTAGCAATATAATAGTAAGATATTTCAATGTTATTTATATTGCAGAGAGAATTAGGTTAATTTACTAAAAACTGAAATGATGGTTCAATAGCACGAAACTCTTACCAGTAAATTTTTAATGACCTTTCCAGATGAAAACAACAGAATTTTGTTGTAATCCTTTGTTATTCTTTTTTTTCCTCTTTCCCCTTTCATCAACAAGTGCATGTTTTGCCCATTATTCTTTACTATAGTAATAAATATGGCCGATCTGGCAGACTGCAGTGATCTCATTTGTAACGCGTCATAGTGAAACCCATTTAGCAGATTACTTGGAGATTATTTAGCTGAATGAAAACATTGCTGTACTCTTTATGAAGAAAGCCATATGTTTAAGTAATGTTACAATCAATTCTACTCCGGTAAGAGGGCTCATCCGGCTCTATCTTGTTATGAAGGAGTCTTCAGTGGCTTGGTGGCATTTTTTCCACTGTGCCTTCTTCATGTAGCAGTACCTCTGAAATTTTTCTCTATCAACTTTTTCTCAAGGTTCTAGTTTTCTTTTTGTCTCCATGCTTTTTCTGTTTTGTTTTTTGTTTTGTTTTTTGAGAGAGAGAAAGAGAGAGAGCATGAGCAGGCGGAGGGGCAAGGGGAAAGCGAGAGAGAATCTCAAGCAGACGCCCTGCTGAGCACAGAGTCTGTCTCTGGGCTCCACCCCAGGACCCTGAGATCATGAGCTGAGGTAAAATCAAGAGTCTGCCACTTGGGGCACCTGGGTAGCTCAGTGGGTTAAGCCTCTGCCTTGGCTCAGGTCATGATCTTAGGGTCTTGGGATGGAGCCCCGCATCAGGTTCTCTGCTCAGTGGGGAGCCTGCTTCCCCCTCTCTCTCCACCTGCCTCTCTGCCTACTTGTGATCTCTCTCTCTGTCAGATAAATAAAATCTTAAAAAAAAAATTCTGCCACTTAACAGACTGAGTTACCCCTGAGTTACGTCCATGTTTTTCAAAGGTCATTTCCTTACGTTAATATATCCTAAGATATGACTAGCAAATTCTTCCTGGGGTGGTAGGGTCCATGACCTTTCTAGTCTAGTTTCACACCCATAGGATGGTGGGGTTTTCCGTTTGAACATGTGGGGGTTGGGGGGAGGTTAATCAGAAGACCGTTCCAAAACTGATCCTTTGCTGGAAATGGATATGCTTCTTGGATATTTCATTGTTAGTACATGATTTTTTCAGCCTTGCTGTTCTTTGGAACATGACCATTCGAAATTCATCCGTGGCTTTTAAAAGATAATAAAATAAATGTAGTTGATATCTTCCAGGTTTTAAGCAGCTTGCTATTAAATGATTGTCTTTATAGGTTGATTACTGATTTTAGCTGTGAAACTGACTTTGAAAGTACATGTATAGCTGAAAGTTTTCAGGGACGTCCCCCCTCTTTGCAGGAAGAATTAAATAACTATAAGAGAATACTACAATATATTGGCAATGAGAATGAATGATGGCATAGCTATGTTCTTTTTACACTCCAGAACAGTTGGTATAGTTTTTTTCAACTATACTCTTTATTTTACTCTGTCAAAAAATTACAGCTAAGGGATTCATTTTTACCCCAAGTATAAAGCAATATGCTGTGCTTTTATAGTATGCCTTAAATAACTCATATAATTTATTAACTAAAGCAGGCATTAAGGAAGATGTCCAAATGCTAACCTATAAACATTTTATCTGTGCTTTCTTTGCTTTTTAATATATCAATCTTGAATTTATAATTTCAAAAGGAAAGTGCACTGTAACAGTTTGATAATAAATTTACAAATAATAAAATAGTATATTCTGGTGATTCAGGCCCGGCCTAGAACACTAATATTTTAATATCGAATAAATGAGAAAAAAACTCACTTCTTAAATCTGAATCAGGATTCACTCTTTTTTATTCTTTTTAATGATGTATACTTAAGATGAAAGTTGAAAGTTGATAGATTGAGATCTAAAACTGAAATTTCCACAAAGTAGGGTAGAGCTCATTAAAAAAAAGATCTAACATAGCTAATTAAACTCAATGTTAGGTTTGGGACCAAAAATATCCAAACTGTTTTAAAACATGGAAAAGTCAACCACCCTCAGTTTTCCCTCGTATTATTAACTCAAAGGAATAATGTACATAATCTTCTTGTAAGATTAAACTATACCTTTTGGTACAGATAGATATACAGTTGACTCTTAAACAACACAGGGATTGGGGTGCCAATCCCCTGTGCACTTGAAAATCCATGCGTAACTTTGAACTTCCCATAAATTTAATAACTAATAGCCAACTATTGACCTTACTGATAACATAAATAGTCGACTAACAGATTTTGTATATGTGTTATGTATTTTATTCTTACAATAAAGTAAGCTAGAGAAAAGAGAATGTTATTAGGAAAAACATAAGGAGGAGAAAATACATTTACGGTACTGTACTATATTGATCTAAAAAAAAAAAACCACACAAACCTGGGTATAAGTGGATCCATGTTGTTTAAGGATCAACTGCATGTCTTGTGTCATGGCATAGTGCTTCATAAATAGGATACAGGTTTGAAGTATGTAATCTAGAATGTGAGCCAGTATACATCTTTAAAAGCAAAACAAAACAGGTCAGCGTGGCAACATTGTGTTATTTGAGGGATATTTATGCACTGGAAAACTAAATGGTTAAAATGATTTACCTTTAGGAATCCCTCTTCTAAGTAAATATCATGTATAAGATTTGAACTTACACTTTTCTTGAAGTTGGATTTTAATACATTTTATATTTCCAGATGCCTCAGTGTTGCAGAATTTTCAGGATGGGATTTCATGGGGGCTTTAAATACCATCTACATGCTGATGATGCTCAGATTAATTTATCCAGCTCTGTCCTCTCCCCTGAACCCCCTGTAGATGCTTAATAAATTTTTGTCAAATGAATGAACATTATGTTTTAGATGTTGGCTCCTACAGAGATGTATCAGTTTTTTATGTTCGCTCTTTCATTTATTTATTAATTCATTCTATAAAGTCAGTCATTATGCCTAACTCTTAGGCATTATTGATATATTGACAAAAATAAAGGCAAGAGAAAATTTTTATTTTTAATGCTTTGTGTTTGTTTTAAAAGCATAGTGCATGTTTTATCCCTTGTGAGAAGTGGTCAGATTCTGGGCTTAAATTCTTAGGGATTTTTTCCTTCTTTTTCTTTTTTTCCTTTTTGCAATTGCGATGATCTTCTGATTTCTAAATACTATTACAATTTAAAGATAGATTTGCTTTATAGAGGTTAATTTTATAGGCAGTTTTGAATGCTGTCTAATAATACACATAATTTTTAAAGGAAGAGTTGTGGTAGTAGTTTAACTTTTTTCTATTTTAACATTTTAAGAATGGTTTCCCTTATTTCTAAACCCCTTTGCAAACAGTGTTACTTTAGTAAACATGTAAGATAGTCCCATGTACACTTCATGTATAAACCAGTATTTGAAATCAGATTTGTGTTAATAGAAGAAAGACCTCTGCTACCAACCAGGCCATTAATTAAAATATCTTTTTCTCTTTTATATCAGTTTTGGACTACTCTTTTATTTTTTTTAACTCTTCTCCTTTTCAATGTGATTAATTGTTCAGCATAAGCTAGATCCCTACTTTTCCTCTGACAGACATACTCGATGTATTTTATATATTTATGAATGCTTAGTTGAGTAACTATCTATAAAAGATTTCTTTTTTGAAATATCTGGTGACTAAATCCCTAAAATGAGTATTATTTGAGGGTATGTAGTGCACGCATTCCAGGCAACATGGTCTCTTTTAGAGGAAAGCAACAGAGCAGGACCAAGAATTGATAGCAAATCTAGGCTCCTGAGATATTTTGGATGCCAGAATGGAGTATTAGTGTTTTCGCAGAGAGCCTCCAGCTCCATGGCCATCTGTGAAAGTTTGTGTGGACCAGTTTTGAATCATGTGTCTATTCCTCATGTTTGTTTTTGATCAGATACAGATTTCAAAGGCAAAGATGCCACATTCAGCAATTGCTTTCATCAGATTTCGGAATAGTATTTGATGAGAATGCCTTAAAGCTTTCAACTTAGTAAGCTCAAAGTGTTATAGCAGTGTAAATTATCCTTTGTAATTTAAACCTTGAAAACATGGCCTTGTCAGTTTTTAAACTATGATGAATGTTTCCAATAAACCTGACTGTGAAAATAAGAATAGTTGTTTATGGAGAGATTATTAAGTAGATGATTGTGGATTACCATTCTTTAGGCATAAGAGCAACCCATTCTTGGTCTCTAGCATTTGAAGTATTCAGCCCTATACATTTAGTAATTGTTCCTTCAGTAAGGATGAACTGCAAAGTTGTTGTTTATTTTTGTTTCTCCAAAGGAAAAATGGGGATTGAGGCCATTTTCAAAAGGGTTGTCTCTGGAAAGCTCTCATTAAAAATGAATCCAATAACCTGATTGAAAATATTCATATTGGACAAAACTCGGAGAATTACAGAACTTTTGGCCCTCATTTTGAGGAAGGTCGCATTTCATTGAGTAAATATGTCTTTGTCACAAAAGAATGAAAACTCATTTTGTATGTATTGACAAGTTAGAATTTTTTGTTATCAACAGGTTTGGCAAACATCGAAAAGATGACAAGATTGAGAAAACGGGTAAAATAAAAATACAGGACTCCCTTACGTCAGAAGAGGAGAGGATACGAATGAAGCAGGAACAGGAGAGGTAGACTTCAGTCATTTGATTAAATCTCACCAGATAGAGTTTTTTGTTCTTTCTACTCTTTTTTCTTTCTTTTTTTTAATATGAAGAATTTATACTCAATGGGTTTTTAGTTTTCCTATGTCAGTCCAAACACTGATGGTTATGGGATTATTACAATGTAAAGGAAGATTCAAGGAAAAAACAGTGTATTTATTTGAGGCATTAAAGTGAATTTTAATGGTTGAGTTAAGATCTTTGCCTAGAAGATAGTAGGGCATATTAGATGAATTAAATAAACATTAAGACTGAATTTATGATCACTTTTAAAATCACAAGGAAATAGTTACAATACTGTTTCATTCTTTTATGAGTATATAGTATTTTGTGATTAGTATTTCTCTGGCAATAAAACTGAATTTTTATATCTTATTTAAAATATTTTCATTTATAATAAGACTCGAGAGGGCTTTCTTGCTATGTTGTTTTCCTCTCAAACCTGACATTTGTTTCTTTTTTTTTCTCTTTTTATTTCCCTATCATATTTTGTGAAATTTTTCACTTAACTTTGATTGCATCTCTTCTAGAAAGTTTGTTATTTGTTGTTGAGTCATTCTGTGATAAGAACCCAAAGTCCAGTGAAATGAATGAAAAGTTACTTTAGGCAGATAATTGAAAACCATTTCTATAAGTGATTAGAATTTCTCTTGCTGTAAGTCCCAGGGGATGAGAAAGCCTCTGTCTTGCCTTGAACTTCTGTTATTTTGAGTTTACAGGCTTACAGCCAACTCCTCTTTGCGGTTTCAGACCCCCCAGCAAGAGACACTATGCCTGTTGTACTTTGAATAATCCAGGAATGAGGGTGATTTGATTAAGGCTAAAAGACTAAATATTGTCCATAACCAAGATTAGAGCCCGGCGTCTTCAACTCCAGATTCTTGCTAACAATTCTAGAGTTGGGGCACTTTTAAGTCCTATTCTTAACGAATGAGAGAACTGGAAAGAATATTCTACCATGGTTTTCTTTAGAAGAGATTACCGTTTGGATATTTTTCCACTCATCTTTCTCCCATGTCTGAGGCTTTAGGCTAGGATAGTTACTCTGATTCTCTGTTTGTAGCTTTTCAGAGTATTAAATACATAAGTAGGAAAAATAGAAACTTTTAATTGGTGATTCAAGAGTGGGTTTATTCTTCTGGTTCTTCCCTAGTATTCAATTTTTTTTTCAATCCTTCCATTTTCTTGCTTTCCGGGACTCTTTCTAATCCTCACCAATTTTGAGATCCTCAAACTTATTAATAATCTCACTGTTGTCAGGCCTGGGCACGCAATATTCCTTAGTGTGTACAATATGGCATTTAATTGCTCAGTACCACAAACTTCTATCCTAGGAGAGTATAGGAGAGAATGTATACCAGCTAAACATATGTACTCAGATTATCCACAGGCAAATAATGTGACTTAGCTAGAGAACAATCTAAGGGATAGAAAAGTTATACTTCTCCCCTATCTTGATGCCAACCATAGGGGATAGCTTCATTAATCCTGTGCCATTATTCATATTTGCAATATCCTTTTCTTGCAGTTTAAGATGATCACTGTGTTTCAATGCAGAATTCCATCAACATTTTCCAAGATACTTGTTATAATGCATAATCAAGTTTTTGCAGCCGAACAATGGTTTTTATATAATGGTTTCACTTATATTATTAATTTGCCTAAGGCACAGTTCACTTTCAGTTTTGCTTTTAATCTCCATCTCTGTACCTCTAATGATGCAATACTTCTGGGAACGAGGTTGGTCATAATGAATTTACAATGTACAGGAGGCCTAGAATAAAAATCTTTTAGGGTCAAGGAACAAGTGAATGGTCCATTAAAAAAAATCAATTAACTTCATAATTTAAGAAAACTATTATACTGTGACTTTGTATTTCAGTAACAGTTTTTACAAGTATGTTTTATTTAAACTCGTGGATCTTGTAATAGAGTGAGTGAATCATGAGACTTACTGAATTATGTAAGTGGAGTCTGTTTAGTGTTTGTTATTTGGATAGGGCAAGCCTTCTTTTATATGTCCTTCTCTCTGTTCTAACAATCTGTTGGCATTGGCGATGCTTTGTTTGAGAATGGAGATTGCAACTTCTTTGGGGAGAATTTGGATGGAGGAATAGATAAAAATAAATAAAGCACTGCATATAGTCTCATCATAGCTTTTGCTTCCCTACAGATTAGTAGCGAAACACCTTTCACATTATTTACCACTGTAGCTATTTGAGTTCCCAAAATTATTTTGGCTGATTTCATATAAAAATAGAAAACTTGACATTCCCTGGTTATTAATTATGACATGTCCATATACAAAAATATTTTTTGTCCGTATACATCCCTGAAGCCTGAATATGACTCAAAATATAAATATGGAACAAGTGAGAGGACAATGAATAGAATGTATTAGATAGCGAACATGAATTAGATTCTTCTGAGCATGGGTCTGAGATTAAATTTGACTTCATCTTTGCTAACTTCTCCCCATCTCCTTCCACTTGCTGTCATCCCTGGGAGGTGGGGTCTTGAATAAATGCTCTCCTCCTAGGAGAAATGAATGAGGAAGACCCCCACCTGGATCTGTCCTCTGACATATCCCGCCCCGCCAACAGCCTGAGCCTGCACACTAGGCTCTTTTCCTGAGAAGTGCGGAGAATGGGGATAACGCCAAGGGTAAAGTTAGCTGGTCCTATGATGTGCTACTTGACTTCTAACGCCAGGCTCCACACCAAGGTACCTTCCAGAGATGCTGTTGGCCACTTTAGGGCTAGGTGGGGAAACGAAGCAGGGTATGGGTATTTGGAGCTGAGGGATGAATTCAGTTCTTACTGCTCTTACTGGTCTGTCTTTCAGGCGTGCCTAGGGACAAAGCCCCTGTTGGCTCTTTTCCACCACATAGAAGGATTGAGCTCCAAACCCAAAATAGAACATACTTAATTAAATGATCTATGTCAATTCAGGCCCACTTAGCTACCATTAAGTTGACCAAATATCCAAAGTAACATTTGGCTTTCTCTTGTGTTTTCGCTCCAGTAGAATCTCTGCTTAGGCTCTAAAGGTTGATATATATAAGCAGTGTGGTGTGGGAGTTTCCCAAACAGTGTTTAGCAGCTGAAAAAGGGTTCCGCATGCAAATATGTTTGAGAAACACTTAGTTAAACCAATTTATGCATATTTCTTTACTCCATTATTTTCAAAACCCTACCTTGGTTAATGTACCTTGTGAGTCACCAAGGTATGAATAGAGAGTCATCATTTCCTAACTTATTTATTCACAGAACATCCCCCTTCACTTGTTTTCTGTGAAATACCAACATGTCTCAGAATTCATTCACTGGGGAAATACTGGTGGCAAGCAAAGGCCATTAGCTCTTGAGTCAGCCATATCCAGTTCCCTCACGTGACTGGCTGTGGCACTCCAGGCCACAGGTTGTTTCATAGAATCGTGAGCAAGTGTAGAGCCAGTGTTTGCGACCTGCCTCTATGTTATGGCTTCCGTTTTGTGTGCTTACGAATCTTATTCCTGAACTTTCATTTTCCGTTTTCTCTTTCCCACATGTTTCTCACCTGTTTAAAACATGTACATTTTTAAGGTCTAATTCTAATGTATTCAAATTCTATATCTATAGAAAATTTGAAAGAAAAAAACATAAATTTAAAACTGGAAAATAAAAATTTATCTGTCGTAATACACTGTTAGCATACTGGTCTATGCCTTTCTAATTTATTTCCTATGAAATATGTATTTCCACACATGCATACCTTTAAAAAGTTAAATCTATTTTCATTTTTTAAAGAGATTTATCCACTTATTTTAGAGAGAGAGTGGGCGTGAGCAGGGGGAGGGGCAGAGAGAGAGGGAGAGAGGATCTCAAGCAGGCTCCTCGGCCCGACTTGGGGCTCGATCTCATGACCCTGAGATCATGACCGGAGCTGAAATCAAGAGTTGTTGGCACTGGTGGTGCCTGGATGGCTCAGTGGGTTAAAGCCTCTGCCTTCGCTCAGGTCATGATCTCAGGGTCCTGGGATCGAGCCCCGCATCGGGCTCTCTGTCAGCAGGGAGCCTGCTTCCCCCTCTCTCTCTGTCTACTTGTGATCTCTCTCTGTCAAATAAATAAATAAAATTAAAAAAACAAAAAATAGTTGTTGGCATTGGCGCTTAACTGACTGAGCCACCAAGGGGCCCCACATCTATTTTCATTTTGACTTATTTTGCATTTTTATATATTCTTAGAAAACTATGTTAAACTCTTTCTGGAACAAGGCCAAGTGTGTATGAACAGATGGATGGATGGGAAGGAAGGACAGAAAGAAGAAAAGAGATCTGAAAGATGAAATCTTAGCTGTAGTATCTGGCCAGATTCCCCAACTGTCAAATATTTACCTCATATGTT
Source organism: Potos flavus (assembly GCA_028534135.1). Lineage (NCBI taxonomy): Eukaryota > Metazoa > Chordata > Mammalia > Carnivora > Procyonidae > Potos > Potos flavus. The sequence goes on from CM052897.1 coordinate 96,249,375, forward strand.
ATTCATTCTATTAAATGAGATTTAGACATAATGTTAACTGGCCTGTGTTTTGTTGTTACTCAGCAAGGGATACCTATTCTGATATTCTTATCTGTTATCTATATAGTAAGTTGTACTGGGAAGTATTTTCAAGGGGACTAAATGCTTCTAGTGGAGACATGAAAAAGGTAAATGAATGTCTTATGAAATTCTCCCAGTATGTGAAAGACATTTATAAATCTGCTAAGGAAATGTATGGCTTGGAATGTTCCATTATTCAAAGTGATAATCATTCTTAAAGGCTTTGTGTCTTCATACTAGGCCATTTAACAGTTTGTGCCCACAAGTGGTACCCCTTCTTCTTGGTGCTTCATTTGCAACTCTGTGTGGCATTTCTGTACATGGTTCCCATTTACCAGCATTTCTTATTTTGATTTTACCAATTGTTTCCAGTATCTGCTTTATGTAATTACTTGAAATTTTGATAAAAACTTCTTTGTGGTGTTTCTTAGTCGGTAAGATCTTTTTCAAACGATGATACATGTTTATTAGTTTTTGCAGAAATTAACATTTTAAAATATCATAATGTAGTAGTAAAGTGTGTTTAAAGTGCATGAATACAAAGTTTGTGAAATTACAGGAGGAAAAATCAAGAAAGCATTAATAGGTGTGTTCCCTGTGCGTCTGAAAAAAAAAAAAGAAATTTTCACTCATTTTGGCTTGAAACTTAGTGTTCAGGCTCCCTGAATTCTGACAGTAAAGCCTAGATAACGTAGGTGATCTTTGCATTTAGGTCACATGTTGTCATTTGAACAAAAATTAACCTTTTAATGGAAAATATACATTTTTCTATTCTGTAGCAGATTTTTTCATATTTTCTCTGACCTCTTGACTCCTTCAGGAAAGTCAACTCTAATCACTGAGATTGGTTCCATCAGGCATCTTTTAGAAAAAAATATTGTTACAGGTAAACAGAAATTTCAAAGAATCTATTAACTATGTGGAAGTTCACTACTCAGACCAATATTTGGGCAAATTAAGCCTTGGATGTGTGTGTGTGTGTGTGTGTGTGTGTGTGTGTGTGTGTGTATTTGAATTTTGTTGATAGACTGTAACTGGAGTAGGAAAAGGCAATTTTATATTTCATGAGAGCTGTTTTAGATGTATTTGGCATTGCAACATCTCTTTGAGTTGTAAATAACTGTAGGTGCTTTGATACTCGTGAAAGTCAGAACATAATGTGAGTGAATGAGTATGTATGAGTGTATGAATGTGAGTGTGTGTGTCTTTTGGTTTGTGAAATATTATTCTAGTGTTCCATTAGTCCGTGTAAAAGAGAAGTTTTTGTTGTTTCACAATACGTTAAGTCCACAATATGATGGTATAAGTTTTGTGTTATGTTATTGTATCCTCTCTCAGGGATCCCTTGCTTTTGTTAAGAGGGAGAAAAGATCTAAACCTGTTAACATTATAAAATTGATATAAAGCAATATAATTGGTGTGAAAATATGTAACTGCAGAGCTTTGGGAAGGGGATAGATTGACAGGCTGGAGTTAAGAATGAACAGTCTCCAGAGATGGTCATTTGGGGTCTAGTTCCCAAGAGCTTATGTATTTAGCAAAGTAGAAAAATTCTATACATATGCTCAGGCATGGGGGCTCACAGGGAGGAGGCATTCTTCTAACTCCTTAGATTGTTTACAAATTGTGGTTGTATCCGTCATTAGTAGTACCTCTATGAAGACTTTAATCTCTTTTTCAACATTTAGCCATTTTATATTTTAAAACTGATATCATCTCACTTGAGCATTAAGAGTTGAAGCTTAATATCTCATGTTTCCTCTGTGGATCTCTAATCTTTAAAACTTGCCTTCTTCCCTTGAATGGGAAAAATGCCTTCAAAACAGTTGGTCCTCCTCATGAAAAAGTTTTTTTCAGGAACCATTTAGAATATGGAAGTTTTTTCTTCTCAACCAACTTTTACCTCAGTATTACAAAGAGGTTAAAATCCCACTTAAAATTAGGACTGTTTTCAAAGTAAGAAATGTAGTAGAATATTGTCCCTCTTTTAGGAATTCGGCACAGATGCCAAATTGGAAGCATGCTTATTGGGAAGTGGCAGTTAGATTTATGTAACAGGGTGAGCTGAAGGATTGATGAATTGAGCCATGCTATTTCCGAAGTCTGCCATTTGCTGAGGTGTTTCTAGGGGCAAATACAGCATTCATTCAGTTGACACAAACTGCTATTACATTGAACCATTCCTTCCAGTTATCTTGTAGTTTAAATTTCATTTTGCCATACTTTTAGGTTTTATTTGTTGAACGTCTGTAATACTGATTTTTAGAGAGAGGAAATACTGTGGGGAAAAGATCCAAGAACTTTGTTCCCAGAATGAGGCTTCTGGATGGCAATGTGATAAGTTGGGGGTAAAATGTTTCCCAAAAGAGTTGATGGCAAGGTCTTAAACATTGTTTTGAAGATATTTAACAACTATCTAATATGTAGCAATCCAAAATTCATTTAAATTTTTTCTGGTAAACTAGTATTGGTATTTGTTATCTTCTATAGACATTTACAGCATTTTTTAAAATTAACATCTCTACAGGTCAATTTCAGTTTTTTGGAGTGTTCTGAAAAATGCGCCATGGGTGTTCCATGTATTGAAGTTTTGTAACTTTGGAGGTGAAGTGTTTAGGATATAACTAATTTAAGTACGTCATTGATTTCCATCCTGAGGAGTGGGTCACTCAGTAGCGATCCTCATGTTGTACATTTTCTGGCTATATAAAGACCATACTTCATAGCCATAAAACAGTTATTTTCATCTTACTCTACTGCAATTAGTGCTAAAAGCCATTTATTGTAAAAGCAAAAATCCTAACGAACAGAAATATTACAAGAACAGGTTTGTGTGTTTTATCTTCATCACGCATCATCCATTTTAATTAGAGAAAAGGGTGGTGAACACTGTGACAAGAGTCTAGAATTAAAATCATTAATTGATGTCAAGCTGAAGAGAGACTGTTAGCATGAATTTAGTGACAGCAGGAAAGAAATTAACCTTATTACTTTATTTAGTATATTACATTATTTTGTGTATTGTTGTCTATGCAGGTTCAAGGCAAGTTCATTATCATCATGAAAAATATTTTTTTAACAAAAAGAAAAGGTGTGGATATTTATGTTTGTACATAACAAATTGACATAAGTTCCTCACTTGTTAAAAGTCTTAAAAAGTTTTTCAGATTTTCATTTCTTTCTTTTTTTTTTTTTTTTACATTTTAAGAATCAGGAAATCGTTCATGATGATGTTGCCTGTCAGTCTCCTTCACTACAGCTGTCTGCCATCATTTAGACCTCAGAATAGTTCTCTTGTTTATAACCACGAAGGACTGTCTGAAATGCTTAAAGCAATAGACATTTATTTCTTTGGCTAAGTTTTGGACTAATCAGTTACTCTGTCATTGCTGAGGTTTGGCCCAAGATAAATTGGATGGATAATGCTAAACAACAACCTGACTGTTCAGAAAAACGAATGGCTCTTACATCTTAGAGATAATTTGTGACCTCAGGGTCACGATAAAAGAATAGAAGGGGTGTCCTTTTATAGCATTGACCATCTGGAACTATTAAAGCCTGAACTGCAAGTGTACTCACTGTCTTTTTTTAAAGTTTCCTTAAGAAACTATACTATTTTTATTAAGACACCAAAAATATTTTCTCCCCTGAGTCAAATATTTCTTTTCTAATTAAATCTCTCCAGAGAGAATGAAAATATATCACACATAAATATAACATGGTTGTATTCCTACGTCCCTTTTCTCACTTTAGATTACACAAGACATGTAAGCATAAAAGGATATAATAAAATCGTTTGTGTCTTCTGTTAATTTGACTGTGAATTGTCATGAAAATTCACAAAAGCCATAGTGTATTCCCAGTTTTAAAAATCTCCTGTTCAGGGCCATTTTCACGGCAGCAAGCTCATTAGCAATAATTCCTAGAATGAACTTTAAAACGCATATTCGTCCAAGCTGGTAACCAGACTCATTCACCTGTTGCAGCTCTAGCCCCACTTCCAGGCCACAGGTTATGCTGGAGGTGTGTTCTGACGTTTTTAGTGCGAGGGGGAGCCACTAGGGAGGGAAGGAGGGGTGCAAACAGCTTTCATGGCTTTGGGGATGAATTCATTAGTGATGACAAGATAAACAATAAAAAATATAAGTTCTTATGTTATTGGAGCATAGAAAAAAAAAACTAATGCTTTTAGAAGGCGCTATAGATGTGACTGTAATGTTTATTGGATTCAGTGATTAGTGGCAATTAGTAATTGTGTACAAATTTGGGTAAAAGAAAGCAGATGAGAGCTGGGCTTTATGAAGAGTAGCTCGTGCTGCCAAGCACTTCTTCTGAGCAATTGACTTGTTAGAAATTGACTCCCAAAATGAAGATTAGTTTCTGCGTAATTTGGAACAAAAGAACATTCAATTTCAGGACCCATCAATGATATATTGGAACTACTGTGCAAGAAGTTTGGGGAGATTATTTAGGTTTCATGCTTCCCTTGAGAAGAGAATGTTCATTTTCTTTTTTTCTGATAGCTTCTTTTCTGAACACGGCTGCATTTTCCAACATAAGTAAGCTGGATTTTCTTCACTCTTACTGAACTAAGGTTCAAGTACCATAGGGCTCATTTTTAAACCAATCTGTTACTCCCTTTGATTTCAGGGGGGTCTCCAAATTCAGAGATTTTGGCTTTATTTCTATTGTAGCCCTTCAAATTTCTACAGGTTCCCAAACTTTAAGACTACTGTGAATGCCCAGCCACCCTGTAGTTAGGTAATTCTCTGCTGGTGACCACACAGAGTAGTAAAGTGGATTGTCAGATGAATGGTCATAATTGAGCTTCAAATTAGTATCCCATTGAATTGAAGAAAGAAGTCATTTCTCTCTTCTGTAGTTTTTCTAGCTGAATACAGAGTTAATACAGTATGATGCAAAGAATAAAATGATCTCTGAACTTATATGAACTTTTCATCATGAATATCCAATATTTAGTGGTAATCAGCTTTTATAATAACATCCTTGACTGTCATAATAGCTTCTAAGTGAATAAGTAGACTATAATAAGAAATCGAGTATAAATTTAGCTAAATTTGACATTAGAATTTGACTTGCTATTTCTCTTATGTGTATTCTCTTTGTGGGACTTATTAGAATCTAGGACTCTTCCTGATAAAAGTTGCTAACTTCCCAATAGTCTGTTATGAATTAAGACAATTATTGGTCCTCAACTCAGGAGATAAGGTCCTTCTCAGAAGGTTTGGAGCATATGTGAAGCATTTTTTGCCTGCCCACCTGGCTGGGGACACTACTTGGTGACATGTGGCTGGAATCAGTTGTGCAAGAAGTTTTGCAACAATAGTAAATTACCCTTTCTCAAGTGTCACTGGACCCCTGTTGAGGAACACCAAGCTAGGCGAATTTAGGTACTTCCATTTTATAGCTGTGAAATAAAAGAAATTAGAAAAAATTGACCGGGTAGGTCCAAAATTTGGTTAAGCAGGACTGGCTTCATGATGATAGGCTCAATGTAAGAAGAAAACAAGGGAGAAAAATGCACATTTTGCTTGCAGTGCTATGTGACAGTTTTCCAGCTTTTTAAAAACTTCCTATCTTGAAATAATTTTAGGTTACAGGAAGTTACAAAGATAGCACAGGGAAGTCTTGTGTACTGTTTATCCAGTTTCCCCCAGCTGCTAAAAAGTCTATGGCTATAGTACAATATCAAAACCAGGAAATTGGCATTGCTACCATGTGTGTATACAGTTCTGTGTCATCTGGTCACGTGTATGCTTCCTGTAACCACCACTGAATCAAGGAGCAGAACTATTCCTTGCAAAGATCTTCCTCGTGCTGCTCTTTTATAGTCACATTCACCCCTCTGCTCCCACTGTTGCTAAATCCCAGCAACCACTGATCTCTTCACCTTGTCTTTAATTTTGTCATTTTGAGAATGCTATATAAATGAAATCTTGTTTCAAAAAGTGCATGACCTTTGGAGATTGACTTTTTTTTTCCACATAGCATAATGCCCCTGAGACTGATTCCAGTTGCTGTGTGTATCAATAATCTGTCTATTTGTATAGCTGAGTAGTACTCTCTGATAAAGATGTACTTTGGTTTGTTTGGCTGTTCATGTGTTGTCGCATATTTTGGTTATCTCCAGTTTCTGAATATTAGAAACAAAGAGTCTTTGAACAATTACGTACAGGTCTTTGCATGGATATAAGTTTCTATTTCTGTGGGATAAATGTCCAGAAGTGCAGTTGCTGAGTGGTATGGTAAGTGTATGTCTAGTTTTGTGAGAAAGTGTCAGACTTTTCTATGGTGGTTGTACCATTTTACATTTCCAACAGTAAAGCATGACAGGTGCAGTTTCTTTACATCCTCGCGAGCATTTGATGTTATCACTTTTTTATTTTAACTGATTAATAGATGTGCTCATTGTAGTCCTAAGTTGCATTTCCCTAATGGCTGGTGATGTTGAACACCTTCATGTGCTTATTTGTTACCAGTATATACTTAAATTTTTTAAATTTTATTATGTTCAATAATATTTATTTTATAGTATATATTATATATTATATATATTAAATATGTTTATACAATATATATTTTATTTATTTATAAAGATTTTATTTATTTATTTGACAGAGAGAGAGATCACAAGCAGACAGAGAGGCAGGCAGAGAGAGGG
>CM052897.1:96256616-96316594 GCA_028534135.1 Potos flavus
CCCTGGTCGAATCATCTCCACAGTGTTTTGTATTAAGTAGTGGGCAAAGTTTTTTAGTCTTGCTCACTTAGCTCTTCTACTTTTCACTTTATTTAGCCTGTACTTAAATAAATATTATCAGTCAGATGTCTGCTAGCATACATCCTTCTTGACTCAGATATAGCGCCATCTCCTGGCAACTCCTACCTCTCTCAACAGTCTTGCTACAAAGTGTAATGTACAAGAGCCTCCGCTAATGGAGCACACTCCCTGAGTTTGGTTCTGGGTTCTTCCACCAGCAGCTGTGTAAACTCTGCTTCATTTTCTTCATCCGTATAATAGGGATAATAGTGACACTTACTTTATCAGGCCTGGGGGAGACTAAGTCTGTTAATACATATAAAGCACCAGGGCCCCTGGGTGACTCAGTCGGTTCAGCATCTGACTCTTGATTTCTGCTCAGGGCATGATCTCAGGGTCATGGGATTAAGCCCCGCATGGGGGCCAGGTGGGGGAGGGGGAGGTCCGCGCTCAGCAGGGAGTCTGCTTCTCTCCCTCTCCCTTTTACCTTCCCCTTTCCCCTCATCCCCCAAAATGTGCTCTCTCTCTCTTGCTCTATATAAAACACATAATAAAAAAATACATAAAAAGCACTAGCCCTGTCCCTGGTCCACAATAAACCCTATTTAAGTGTTTGATGTTGCTGTTGTTTGTTAGGAAATGGGTGTTTTCCCTCAGGAAAGCACAGCAGCCCCACCTGGGTGCAGAAACAAGCAAAGAATAGAATTGAAATGAATTAAGATAGCTTTTATTCCTTACACGTAACATACTTGTAAAAGTGTGGGCATGCAAGTCTGCTGATACCACTTTAGTCATTAAATAGCTTGGTCTCTAGGTATTCTCCATAAATCACATCACATCGTGAATATTCCTCTTTAAATTAGGACATACTGGGTTCAGTATGAGGCCTTGTGGAGTGCCTCCTCAGTGTAAATACTTGTGCTCGGTACTGTAAAATGGCTTATTTGAGAGAATAAGTAGGGGGATAGTTGTGTAAGAAAGTGGTCTCTCAATTGATTTCAGTCCTTTGACAATTTGAAAGTCTTCGGTTTGTACTTTCATGAAATTCTTTGAAGTTCTCCATGTTCTACTTTCATGAAATTCTTGCTGATTCTATGCTAGCCAAGCTCCATGGAGATATGGAGACTTGAACTTTTTAAACCTTGTCCTAAAATTTTGACATTTCTACTTATATCAGGTTGTCTCCAGGCAGGGTAGATGGGCAGGAATCACGATCTTAAGAACTGTCTCAGACTGCATTCTAGAATAGTGATTTTTCAAATTTTAGCATGCATATGAGGAACCTGGAATGCTTCTCACAAATGCAAGTTTGTCGACCTCCCCTCATATTCTGATGCAGTAGGTCAGGTCAGGGACTCAAAACTCACATTTTCAACAAGCACCTCAGTTGACTATAATGCAACCGGTGCATTCGCCCTTTGGAAAGCACTACCCTTGGGCTAATGAAAACAAACAAATAAACAAGATGAAATGGAACTCTGATGTAAGTTCATTTGTGAAGGTCTAACCGTGAAGCTATGAAGTAATTTATAGTTTGTGTATTGGGCACAGCTTTACCTTGGCATTCATATATGTCCACTGTTCACCTATGGCTAGATAATCACTTTGTTTAAAAGGTCAATTACAGGCGTGATATTCATAAAGTTTATTCAGTGTTTCTTGACACTTACCAAAAGTTTCTTTTCATGTAAGTTATACAACTGCAGTTTAAAAGCTTCGTATGCTTTGAATTCTAACAAAGAAATGATGAAATGCTGGTCGATCATATTTTTTTTTGGTCGATCATATTTTTATTTACTTGAGGATACCAAGCAATTCATATTTTTATATCCAGATACCAGAATCTGTAGTTAAAAACTCTACAGAAAAACAGCTCTAATGGACATTTGCTGACTGTCACCATGCAATCATTTGCCACCAAGAGTGCATTGTCCTCAAATATAATTGAAATAAAATAGGTACTGTGCTGCTATAAATCTAAATAGCAGGAAAATAGTAGGCTAGACTCCCCCAGCTTGTTCAGGACACCTTAATGGAAACATAAATACCATAATCATATGCTTTTTGCATGCATTTTACCACTAAAAAGAAAACGTGGATTTTAAAAGAAAAGACCTTTGTGAACTTGTTTTTTCCCCCCACTAAAAGTGAAATCCAGTTGTGTCAAAAGGAAGTGTGACAAACATAGAACAAAACTAATTTTCTTAGATATAGGTAGTTATTAAACAAGTACTCTTCTTAAAATGTTGGGTCACGTAACAAAGTTGCATTTGCTATTCAAAAAGTCAAATATCACTTTATTTACTTACATTTACTCAGTATTAGTCATCCCCGATTTTCTTGAAATGTGAGAAAGTCATTTTTGAAGGTAGTAAATCTCATTGTCATGATGAGTTTTGCAAGTTGATGCCATTGCTAATTCATGTGCTGTACCCGGTCCCTCTCAGTGCCCTTGTATCCTTTTCTGACCTTGGCTGGCTCCATCCACTTCAGCAAATGCCCCAAACTGGATTGTTCCCTTCAACATGCCTCTCTTTCCAAACGCACCACCCACCTCCATCTGCTCCCTGGCTCCTTCTCTCTCCCTACTTGCTGCGGGTCAGCTTTCCTTTTTCCAGGCCAGTTCTGTGCACACTCTGCTAACCCTGCCTGCAAGGAGCCAGCTCCATCACTCCTCCTTCTCAGCTCCTTCTTCGGCCTGTGCTTCTCTGCTCGCTCTTCCACAGAGTGGGTAGATGTAGATGTCTTTATCATGCTGTTAAAAAAAAAAAATCCTTTTTTACCCTCTAGCTATTTTCTGCCCTATTTTTCCTCTTCACTTCTAATCCAGACTTCTCAAAAGATTAATCTAGATTTGATGTAAACTAGGTCTGGGTCTTCTTTCCCACATCTCATTCCTTCCATGCAGTGGGTGCAATAATGCCCTCCAGCCTCACCCAAGATGCCCATACCCTAATCCCTGGAACCTCTGAATATGTTGCTCTATCTATCCAGCAAAAAGGACATGGCAGATCTGATTGAGTTAAGGATCTTAAAATGGGAAGATTTTCCTAGATTATCCATCCCAAGGGGCTCAGGGGAATCACAAGAGTCGTCATAAGTGAAAGAGGGGGACAGAAGAGTCGGAGTCAGAGAGAGATTTGAAGATGCTGGTCTGTTGACTCTGAAGACAGGAAGGGACCACAAGACAAGGAATGCAGGTAGATTCTAGGAGCTGGAAAAGTCAAGGAAAGTCTCCCCTAGAGCCTCTAGAAGGGATATAACATTGCCGGCACCCTGATTTTAGCCCAGTGAAACCCATTTTGGACTTCTGACATCCCAAACTACAATATAATTATAGTTTCCTATTGGTCTCCTAGATTCCTGATCCAGTAAACACTGCAGTACTTTCCATTCTGGATCCCTCTGTGGCATTCCTGGAACTCTGTTCTCTGTGTTTCTATGAATGGTACTACTGCCTCTTGCTTCTTACTTCCTATATGACTGTTTCTTAACTGTCCTTTTAAGGATTCTCTTCTTGCTTGCTGAGTTTGAATTCTTTAGGGAAATAGCTCTGGACTACTGCTATTCCCTACATGGTTTTTTGGCTAAAATTTTAACTACCATATGGCACTGATGATGGGCAACCTGTCCTAGCCCAGTCCTTTTCTTTAAGCCCCAGACCCTTGGAGCTAACTCCCAGCTAGGAGCCCCTGCTTCCTGTGTCTGTCAGGTACCTAACCCCAACCTATCCAAACCCAAATTCATCACTTTCATTCCAAGCCTCTTCTAATTTCATGGGCCTAATCTCCAAGAATACTATCCCCAGATTTACTCAAGACATAAGCCTTTCTTTGGCAGCCAGCCTCCCTTCCTTCACCTCATTCAGTGAAAGAGGCCTACCAATTTTACATGCTAAATAATTCCAAATCCTTTCTCTCCTTCTGCACCACAACATGTGGATTGGCAAGAGTCTGCTAACTCATCTCCTTGCCTGAGCTCCAGTCTTGTTCTCCCCAAATCCCTACTTTTCCCAGTAGCTGGAGTTTTCTATGCAAAATAAAGATCTGACGTCTCATTCCCTTGGTTAAAATTATTCTGAGGCTGTTCATTGTCTCCACGATGCTGTCCAAGCCCTCAGCATGGCATCTGTGGGCCTCCAAGACCTCCTGTTTCAGCCTCCTTCCTAATTATATCAGACTGTGTCATATTGGTTCACGTCCTACTTTCCTAACAGAAGATCTTCTAGAAGTATAAACCCAACTTCATGAAATACGTGGGTGAATTAAGTGGTTCTTTGGTCGTTATATGTTGTGCAAATGTTACATTTTGGTGGGTTAAAACAAGCAATCACTGTTCATTAAGCTATTCTAATATAGTTAGAGATGCAGCAATTAAATTAAAGGCTGAGGTGACATAAACAACCCAACAAATGAAATCTTGAAAGTAATGAAGCCATAAATAAGGTCATGGCTAATTTTAAAGACTTCTTGTTTAATTCTTTTTGTTGATTAACATTGCCTGAAACCACAATTTGTTTGTAGAAGTAATGTGAAATGGGGGTTGTTTATTTATATATTTATTTTAGCCTTGGAGGAGATTTAAATATTCCACAGAAATATGAGGATAAGAGAAAACTATCTTAGACCTTGGTAGTCATCAGGCAAATAATTTTCCAGCACAGTGTGTTTGCTTTTGTTTTAATGTCTTTCCCTTTGCAGGGCACTGAACTTTTGGGGCTTTGATGATGAGCTAGCTACACTGTGGTCAAATCTGCTTGAGCTGTTTGGTATTTCATTTGATTTTAGCCTTCTAACAGAAGCTCCAAGATCCTGCTTTAAATGCAACTTGGCATAATCACTCATCTTTTTATTCTGTCCCAACCGCCTGGCCCTCCTGTCCTGTAGACAGTCCAAACCCATGGACTCAAGTACCAATCTTATTGGTATATAGTGGTCTTAGACTGGCACTATTTTCTTTCTTGCTCCTGAATAAACCTGGAATATCAGTCAACTATTAATATAAATTCATGAGGATTTACGTGGAGCCCTGTCATGAGATGCATTTTCAACTTTGGGGGAGACTTTATCAAGACCTGAATCCAAAATCCATTTTTAAATTAACTTCCCAGATGTTCTAGAGCTTTTCCATGGGCACCCCAGCCCTCGGTGTGGATAACTGTCTGATTAGTCTCTACTGGCTGCTCCATTCCTTTTCTTTCCGTCAGTTCCTCATTGATTGATTTTTGTAACTTAAGGAGAAGTAGTAGTTGATTGAAAAATATTTGTTGCATTTTCTAATCAAGGAAGTGTTTGGGAAATCCTTAGTGTGTCTCCCACTGAAATAGATGAGTATTTAGAAATGCAGAAATTCTAAGCTTTCTGTATTGTTACAGAACAGAAAATGACTAGATAATTCACATATTCTATGAATATGTAGTAATTACTTGAATATATAGTTGAAATTGCATAAAAGGGACTCATGTTCGTAGAGTGAGTGGATAAATGAATGAATGTTTATTGGTGTATATATACATTTCTATAAAACTTACAAATATTTTTAAAAGTGAATTTTCTGTATCAGTTTTTATCTTTTATTATTAGTTATATTATTAGTCCTATATTATTATAAAGGAGTTATAGGATTGAATCCCTAGGAATACAGAGTTTTTAAAATGTGTGTTCTCAAAAGAAAATACTTTGGGGCCAGGCAGGTGTCTTGTTGGTGATTCCTTTTGGTGAGGCGTCAGGATGGGTGGGTGGCTCTTTCAGCTTAACTTTTTTTTACAAATGTGTTATAATTTTAGAAGATGGACAGATATTATTGGGCAAGAAATGAACCTTAACCTGAATTTGTGCTTTTTTAGTACCCTGGTTTAACTGAAATTCTTGGTTACCTCCAAGAGAGGCCTGCCTGGCCGAGCCCCAGGTCCTATTAACCTTGGTGGGAGGTGAGGGGGGTGGGTCAGAGTAGGAAGGCAGCAGGTGCTGACTGCACCTGGAGCAAAGGAAAGACCAACAGGCCACGGAATGAACCCAGCTCACAGCAGAACTCGGATTATCCAAGTGAGCTGAAGAATACTACCTTCAGGAGTCTGGGGGATGAGTGTGCATGAAATCAGTCTAAAATCTTGTGACTTAACATTGACTGGTAATGTCAATCTGAATTGAAGAAATAGTATAAAGTCTGAATTAAAGTATATGTTCAAAGATATCATACTCAGAACTTTAAAGCACATCCGGCAGCTCAGATGAAGGGCTAACAGTTTCGGTTAGAGAATCTTTATTTTGTAAACTTTACCATGGATTTTGTTTATTCTAATTTAGATATAAATCAAATTTGCCTAAATTTTGTTTAGAGGAGACTCATTTGCTGATTTGAATACAATCAGATTAGAAAATTATTCTTCTAAAGTCCCTTCAAATAAGTCCCCCCAAAATCTCATTTCTGCTATAAATTTGTAAAGAAAAAAATTTGATAGTGAAAATATAAATTCCTCTATAGATTTTCAAAGGTTGTAAATAGTGGTATCTAAAATAATTGTAAATCACCCACCTACAAAAAATACTGCTGTCGTTTCATGTTGACCTCGTATAATTTTGGAATTGTGAAAATATATTTTAAAAATAAAAATATATTAAAATATATATATATATATTTTGTCTTTGTGAAGAAAATTTATTTCCAAATAAATCTGCATAACCACCAAGTAGCAGATATCTTTTTTTTTTTTTTTTTTTAAGTAGCAGATATCTTTTGCCTCTCTTTTCTGGTCTCTGCTTTGCCACTTAATAGGTCATTTAATGCCGGGTACAAAGTTTGAACAGCAGTAGTTGCTTTAGTCTTTTGAAGGTTATATAATAAATTGGACCTGCATCAGGCACTTAGGCAGAGACATAGTCAAGTAAAATTTTAACTCCAAATCTATTTTAAATTCTAATGTCGCTTAGAATTCCCCAGGGGAACCTGGGTGGCTCAGGTTAGTTAAGTGTCTGACTCTGGATCTCTGCTCAGGTCTTGCTCTCAGGGTTGTGAGTTCAAGCCCCACTCTTTTTTTTTTTTTAAGAATTCTTTAAAAAGACTGGGGGCAATGGGAGGAATGCAAATGGAACTAGGGAGTGTTGGGGGACATAGGTGAAGGAGTTAAGGACTATGCAATCCCTAGGAGTACCATAAAACTAGTCATTGTGGATGTGGACAATTATGGTGAGTTTCTATCAGTTGGCAGTCAGTGACATGAGGCAGGAGGATTTTCCCTAAATTTCACAAAGTTACCATGTGGCCTGTGGGGTAAAGGAGGACGACTTAGAAAAATAACTGAAATTCTGTAGAATTATAATTCTGATACAGAAGAGTTTTGCTTTTGGGTTTGCAAGCTACATTAGCATAACTTTAAAAAAATCACCCCTTTTGTAACAGAAACTAAAGCTGAGGATAAATGCTTATTTCTAATTATTCTCTTTTTCTTCCATTTCCTTTTTCCCTTTAGTCTGTATGTTTAAGCTTTATGAAATATTCAGGGGCTTAAAGTTTTTGAATAAGCCCAAGGTTTTTGTACATTTCCATCTTACAGCCTCTGGGGCTGGTCATCTCCCTCCCCAGCCGTTATCCTAGGGGCTACTGGGTGCTGAAAATTGGGGAAACGTCTGGGATACGGAAATGAGCAAGTCCTCATTTACCTCCCAAGTTCCTCTTACTCGGTGTCACTGACAGACTGTATACAATATATTGCACACAGAGTGATAGGAATTAAGTAGGATGCTAAGGAGATTGACTCATTTATATCTATAAATATATAATATATATTATCATATGCATATTATAATATGTAAATATATAATATATTTTAACATAATATATTATATAATATATAAATATATTCGACATAATATATAAATATATCATATGTATACACAATCTATATAAACATAAAATTAAAAATAAATAAAAATTTGTAAGATGTTGATAAATAAAAATCTTTACATACGTATTTATCTCGTTTTGACTGACAGTTCAGTCTAGTTAAGGCACTTGAATTATATATGTGCTCCTGGTAAATATGAAATACGGTCAACACTTCACTATGTAAATTCTTTAATACCTCCTGCCCCTAAAGGCCACTGGCGGTATTGCTGTGGCTTTTCTCTCTGAGCGGTCTGATGCTTTGGAAGGATTTATGGATTTCGGCAAGTGAGGCTTGCCTAGCCTTTAGGGCCCTTGGTGTCTTCAACTCTCAGTTAGGTGGGACCTTGAGGCCTATAGGATGATGAGGTAGAGCCTAGACAGGCAGAGACACTCTGCCCCATCAGGCAGGTGGTTTCTAGGAGAGCGGATCCAGGATTCAGGGGCCGTGAGTGAGAGTGGTGGTTGGGGATATTGACCTTATGGATCCAAAATGGGTCTGTGAGAATATTTATGTTTCTCCTATAGTATGGCTTTAAACATTTTTTTTAAAAGATTTTATTTATTTATTTGACAGAGAGAGAGAGATATCACAAGTAGGCAGAGAGAGAGGGGGAAGCAGGCCCCCTGCTGAGCAGAGAGCCCTATGCAGGGCTCAATCCCAGGATCCTGAGATCATGACCTGAGCCGAAGGCACAGGCTTTAACCCACTGAGCCACCCAGGCTCCCCTGGCTTTAAACATTTGAAGAATCTCAGTCTTGTTTCGGCTCTTCTTGGCTGTGAATGGCCTGCGGTTTGCAATATCCAAAGGATATCAAAGGACATGGGACTCCATTAGTTAGTATCTGTTGAACACTGGCTAGACACAGACTACCTTGCCAGGCCAGTTCAGAAATGCTGGCAGATCTTATTCTCCTTTTTATACTATTTTCAAGGAATTTTATTTGCACCTGGAAGACTCCCAGTAATCCATCTCTGTGATAGATGAATCCAAAATGTGCTGCCCCAGTTTCTTTTAAAGATCAACACATCTTTAAAAATTTTTTTTCCTAATTTATTTATTTGAGAACGAGACAAAGCGCGCAGAGGGGAGGAGCAGAGGGAGAGGGTCAAGCAGACTTCATCCTGAACGTGGATTCTGATGCGGGGCTCGATCTCACAACCCTGACATCATGACCTAAGCTGAAATCAGGAATCAGATACTAACTGACTGAGCCATCCGCATGCCCCATGATCAGCACATCTTTGCATTGCCTTGGTTTTTCTATTTCTAGCTTTTATACAAGATTAGGGCAAACTGGATATAGGTATAGTATTATCCCTGCTGACCGAGGGGTTTGTGATGTTCAGCAATCCCATCTGACTTATAACTGAAACAGTGTGTTGGCTGATTTTTTGAAGGGCAAGTGCTCTGGGTTTTACTGGGACGTCCTTTACAGCTATTGCACGAGAATGTGACTTTCCCACTTTTACATCTAGTACATACTGAAAACATTTACAAGTCAAATGGCTATGCCAAGGCTGCACACATACGTATATGCAGGGTTGGATGCGACTGTGTTCTTAGAGAGCTGAAAAATCTGGTGATAAACTCCACCGTCTTGGGAGAACCTGGACCTGAGACAGATACAGGCAAAGGCCTCTGCCATCTCCCCATCGATGTAGGGCCAGGCATCGTCCCTCCTCAGGGGCTGATGTCCTTCCTGAGTGCTCTCTGGGCTCTCTGCAGGCTTGTACTGGCCACCAGGGTGAGTCTTCCCACGTGGCCTTTGGCTTGAACCTTTGCTGCCAGCAGTGGGAAGGAGGACGTCCGGGAAGATGGCTAGTCAGGGCAAGGAAGACAGGCCAGTTGACCACAAGTTGGTGTGTCGTTCCAGGCAAATTCTGGGGCCTCACAGGCGCCACAGGCCTGCAGCCCCGAGGAGGGAGTGAGTCACAGGTGCTTCTGTGGCAGAAGGCCACACGCGGGAGCACTCCCCTGCGAAGGCCTCAGCTGCCTCTGAGGGGTCTGGCTCTGGCCCTGCAGCAGCTCGGGCTCAGGGCCAGGAGCAGGCGGAGCCACCAGCAGTGACTAAAGGTGGTTAATGTGAGGAAATGCAAATAATTTAAATTTGCAGTGCTCCCCCCTCCTTCCCTGCACTCCCTAATTACCTTTCCTGCTTTATTTTTCTGACTAGTGCTTATGATGTTATGATAGGGCCTAATCATACTTGAAAAATGCTGTTTATCATCCATCTCCAACAACTAGACTGAAGTTCCACTTTCAGGTAGGAGTCTTTGTCTGTTTTGTCCATGGCTGTATTCCAAGACCTGGCATATGGGCATTCAAATATGTTAAATGAAGGAATGAATAAACCAAGCTCTTCGTCAGCACGGAAAAGGCCGTGTGTGGGGCGTGGTGTCTGAAAAGGAAAACTGTAAGCTCTATGCAAGTAGCGAGGGCCTGCTTTAGAAAAGAAGTGTGGAATTTCTAGCCACAAAAACAAGTTAAGCATTTTAATTGTTAAAATCACTTTTGCTCATGCTAGATCCATAATTCTTCCAGGTTTCCTGGAGCATATGTAATTTTGAGAGAGAGAGATAATGTGATACAATATTATGCAATGTGATACACTAAGGTAGATACTATATAAGTCTGATTTCTCAGGCCAGCTCTGCCACTTAACCTTCTGTGCCTCACTTTTTGCACCTGTAAAATGGGGATATTGACATTACTGACCTCATTGGGATTTTTGTATATGCATGTGAGGATTAAATGAATGATTATAGGCGAGGCACTTTGAATACTACCTGGCACATAGAAGATTCCAGTAAATGTCAGTTGCTATCATCATTACCATCATCAACATCATCCTTATTATTATGCTACCACCACCATCATCATCTGTATTCTTGAGTTCTTAAGAGTATTTATTGATTTGGGGCGCCTGGGTGGCTCAGTGGGTTAAAGCCTCTGTCTTCAGCTCAGGTCATGATCTCAGGGTCCTGGGATCAAGCCCTGCATCTGGCTCTCTGCTCAGCAGGGAGCCTGCTTCCCCCTCTCTCTCTGCCTGCCTCTCTGCCTACTCGTGATCTCTCTCTCTCTGTCAAATAAATAAAAATAAAATCTTAAAAAAAGTATTTATTGATTTAATTATTTGAAAGAAATATAGAGCAAGCAGAGTGGGAGGAGAGGCAGGGGGAGAGAGAGAATCTCAAGCAGACTCCACGCTGAGCGGGGAGTCCAACATGGGGCTCAATCTCATGACTCTGAGACCATGGCCTGAACTGAAATTAAGAGTCAGACGTTTAAATGACTGAGCCACGGAGGCGCCCCTGTATTCTTGCATTCTAAGGACATTTAGAAGCTAAAAAGTTTGCTGCATAGATTGTTTTATATGAACATGATCTATAATGATTCTGTATTTTTTTAGCATTTTTGTGCATAAGAATTTATTGTAGGTTTCTCAACTTTTTATTTTGATGCCACAATTGGCATCTGCAGCTTTTTGCAGTATATGCTGGTACTAAGATGTGTGTTGCTGTGGACATTTGATTGATTTCTGTAATTAGGAAGCAACTTAATCTGCAGTAATTTGGTGTAGTATTGAACTTGAATGGCCATGGATTCATTTCCAAAAGAGGAGACTAAAGTAAATGAGGTTTATGATATTTGAGGACATGAATGAAGATGCCACAGGCCTGGGGCTGGGGTCAGATCCTCCCACAGCTCGTGATGGTACCCCATGGATGATTCCCCCTTTTCAGGAAGGCTGCTTACCTTACCATTTTCCTCCTGGAATGTGGGGTGGCATAACAGGGCCATTTGAAATAGCTCTGTGGTATATTTAAATAAAAACTGCTGTGTAATTGCATAATATTAGTATTACAAATGCCTTGTATTCATTATATGATAATTAATTAAAATAAGGTTCAGTGTTAATAAATATGTAGTAGAGAATATTATTGATGTTTTATTTATGGTAAACAGGAAATGTCCCTTGTGATTTTTTTTTTATTCCCAGCTTGGAAACAATAAATCAGATCTGAGAAGAGGCTAGATTGTTTTCTTTTATGATATGCCTTTTTCTGGCACATTTGTCCACTTACCTGGGATTAGCTACATACATACCTCACAAAATGAGGTCTCATTATACCCAAGGATAGCTAAATGCCCATCAAGGAATAAATGAATGCGTTTGAGTTGTTTTAATTAGCTAGGTGTGATTTAAAGGTTGCTGAAATCAAAAAGGCTTATTCATTTTTCATCAATAATCACTTACCTTAATATTTCATTAGAACCCGCTGATTTGCAGACCTCCTTCTGGGCTTTGATTCATTATGACTGCAGATATAATTTAACTTTCCCTCTTTTTCTCATTCTGTATTATATTCTTTCATCTCTGAGACACTGTTAAGATGTTTCCAACATTCTTCACAGGGCTGCTAATTGATCCAACTTTTTTCTTTTTTTTTTTAACTGTACTTAAAGCTAAGAGTTCTAGGCTGTGGAAAGCTGGATGTGTGCACACATGTGTCCATGTGCATGAGTGCATACATTGTTAAGCCGTTTTCTTTCCTCATCTGAACAGCTGATAATAACGTGCAAATTTTCTGTTTCATATGTTCCGAGACTAAGGACTGAATTATCATATGCAAAAGTCAGGAAGTAAATAACTTGGACACATTCTTAGACTATGCCATCAATCGAAAAGAACAAAGCATCTTGTGTGCAGCATCCTCGGCAGATGAGGACACTACCTGGGCATATACCTTATTTTCAGAACATGTCTCCGATTGCTTTCGATGCACACTTGACCTTATCCTCCGATGCTCCGTGTGTCTGTGTGTCCTCGCGAGGGGGGTGGCGGTGTGGGGGTGGCCCTGTTCCAGACTTCTGTGCTGCCACCTAGGGAGCCCTGCTCTGTTGCAGTGAAGCCAAGAGTTGGGCCCTCACGTTAATGTGATACACGTGCAGGAAAGAGCCATTCTTTCTTCTTAAACTGTTCACTGGCTGCTTGTGACCCATCACAGCCAGACACAGCCTGCGCAGGGCGTGGGCATCGGATCGGAACCTCTTAAAACCCAAAACTCGAAGTATCTCTATAAATGCATGCATAGGCCCTAGGTTTTTCCTTTTTTGGAAGTAAGTACCGTAAAACGTGGAAACATGCCTCGCACAAACAGATTCTGACAAGCTGATGCTAGCGCTGAAAAATAAGTAGATGGATAGGTACTTTCATTTTTTTTTTGAGATTGATTATGAAATAGTATATGTGTTTCCCACAGCCATGTTAAGCAATTTTTGTGTATAGTACATATTATTAACTTTCACTAACTGTAACAGTTTTCATGCCGAGCAAAAATCACTAAATGTTAGGAAATAAAAACTTGTGCACTTAAAAATTTGGTAAATGTATAAGTTTACAGAATTGTAAATATTTTCATTGGATTGAAACCATTCTCCCGTTTTGACTATTTCCCAGAAAACTTAATGCTGACTTCCCTCATGTCCCAGATTTATTTTTCCCAGAAATATGTCTAAAAAATTAATGAGCTACCAATAGATATATAAATATCTACTAATGGAGAATTAAAAGAGTGCTTATATGTTAGGAGATACTATCCACCATTAAAAATTATTAATCCTTTTTTTACCCAGAGCTAGTCCTTACATTTTGCCTGCCTTTGGAATGTTTGTTGATAACTCTTCCTATTAAATACTTTATTCTTACCTATTAGCATTACCACAACTTGCTTGGTGTGAGTATGCGTATTTCAATAATTCTAGTATTTGCATATGATTCTCTTCAGAATTCCGGGAGGAAGCTTAAGGTAGATTTACTGGACTTCATCTTTATGTTCCTTTCAACCTACCTGTCCTGTTTTTCAGCCTTCGATGGACATGTGAACGCAGGCATGAGCAATTGTAGAGGGGTGACATAGTAGACCACTGTGGCTTTAGATTCAGATCTTGGCTCTGCCACTTACTTGGATGTTTGGCAAGTTATTTAACCTCTGTAAGCCTCGTTAAACTCATCTGTATTTTAAATTTTTGTCCCATTGTTAGACCATATGTCAGCTGTGTCCCGGTTTTTATATTTAGAAAATATGTTCTTCATAACCATGCATCATGGTCTGTGTTAGAAGCTATTGGGACTAAAAGAGAAATACAGATCCAGTCTCTGATGGTAATGCTCTCCTAGTCTTTTGGGAGGATAACAGACGGATTTAAATAACACAACCAGTTTTATTGACCATGCTGTTTATTTTAATAGCTAGACCAGAATGGTTTGATTGACTTTTTAAAAATCTGGTATGTTTTTTACCATATGGACAAGGCCATATCTAGAGTGCCAAGCTAATAAGCCTTCTTTTCTCTGCCAGTGAACCATAAAGTTGTTAGCAAAATGTTTTATTTTGAATCGATCCATTTTCCAAGCTCTTGGTATTATAAACACCCTTCTTAAAAGATAGAGTACAGATTATCGTTCATCAGTCACTGGAAATTTGTTGCATCAAAGAACTGTAGGCAATGAGTATGTGAAATGATCTAGAAAGGAATGTATACTGTGTGATTGGGGATGCCTAAAAATGTAATAAAACTACCCTAAATCAGTTGATTGTGGGTACACGGTTCCAGGTTTTGAATGGTGTTGTAACACGAAGAACATAAAACATGGGAGTTGGGTAATACTTAGCAGGAATGTATTGTTTTAAATAGTCAAGGTTTAAAGTAGCATGACTTTGTGCTTTTCTCATTTGTATAAAGGGCTCAATGTGCAAATCGTTCTGAATCAAGATACCAGTTACTTCTGTGAACAGCAGTGAAATGACAGTATTAGATTGTCTTTGCCCGTAATCAATTCTTAAGTATTCATTGCATCTCTAGCTTCCTCGGTACCATCAAAGTATTCATATCTTTCATTTCTCTTTTCATCAGGTTTGTGTTTTCCTTTATGTCCTTTACCATATACACTATCTTTAAGTTAGTTGCTGAATGCCCTTTTTCCTTTAATTCCACCATCACTGTATTTTCTGGATCTGTTTCTATTGACTGCTTTTTCTCCTTGTTGTGAGTTACATTTTCCTCCTTTTTACGTCTAATAAATTTTTATCAGATGCCAGATATTTTGAATTTTATTATACTGAAGACTGGGTTTTATTTTCTTTTGTAAGACTGTTTGGTCTTTCTTGGCAAGCAGTTAGATTACTTGCTGATTGTTTCTTATTTTTAGGTTGCTTTAAAGTCTTTTTTAGGCTGAGGCAAGAGTAGTAGCCTTTATGCTGAGGTCCAACTTAGCCCCATTTCCAGGATGTGGCTCTTCTTTTTTTTTTTTTTTTTTAAAGATTTTATTTATTTATTTGACAGAGAGAGAGAGAGATCACAAGTCACAAGTAGGCAGAGAGGCAGGCAGAGAGAGAGGGGGAAGCAGGCTCCCTGCTGAGCAGAGAGCCCGATGCGGGGCTCGATCCCAGGACCCTGAGATCATGACCTGAGCTGAAGGCAGAGGCTTTAACCCACTGAGCCACCCAGGCGCCCCAAGGATGTAGCTCTTCTTGACGGACTACTCAGTGTGGTCAGCCAAGGTATTCCATGAGGTCTGTTCTTCTAGTTGGAGAAAACTTGCCCAATTTCTGGTACTTTAAGAGTGCCCCAAATTGTTCATCTTACTGCTGCCTGGGAATGATTTTCTTTTCTCACAGAAAGTTGTTCCTGTCTGGGCTTGTGGGGTTTTACCTGACTCAAGCACAGTTTGTTCACATGTAGATTTCTGGAGCTCTTTCTTCAGTGTAGAGCTCTCCTCTCAGAAAAATCTGTCCCACAAAGTCTGATGCCTCAGCCTCCCCCAATTCAGAATTCTGTCTGTGTGACTACAGTGCCATTTGCATTCCCTTCCCTGCATTGCAGTGTGGGAATTGCCACCAGACAGAAAGCCTGGGTACTGGTAGGGCTCACCTCATTTGTTTCCTTTTCTTGGAAATTACAGTCCTAGTCCTCCTCACACCCACTTTCTGAAAATAGTTTTTATATTTTTCCAGTTTCCAGTTGCTTAAAATAAGAAGGGAACTCTATACCACTTATATACTCTTGTTGCCAGAAATGGAACTTCTTAAAATATATTTAAAGAATTGTTCTTCTGAGGGTGTCTTCATTCTACTGACATAGTCTTACTCCTAAATGACTCACAACTGGCTTCCAAAAGACTCTTTGCAGGGGCGCCTGGGTGGCTCAGTTGGTTAAGCATCTGATTCTTGATCTCAGAGTTATGAGTTCAGGTCCCATGTTGGGCTCCCCTCTCTCTACAGAAGGAGAAGGAAGGAAGGAAGGAAGGAAGGAAGGAAGGAAGGAAGGAAAGGAAAGGAAAGGAAAGGAAAGGAAGAAGGTAGGCTCTTTCCAAGTGACAAAATTGCCAGATCTTGAGACCACAGCATAGTCTTTCTTCTTCTTGTTCTTTCTGAAATATTTAGCGTTGATGACCACTCCTCCACGCCATCTTGAAAAGGCATTCACATTGGGTTTACGGGACACTCTTTTTCCTTTGTCTCTTATGCTCTAATTTATGTCTTCGTTGTTGACTACCACTTTTGGGGGGTGACTCTTTTATCCCCTACCTGTTGTAATTCTCAAGTACCTACTTTCTGATCTACTTTCCTTCCTAGTGTGCCTTCAACTGTCACTTATATGTAGCGGATTCCTGAAGTCATTGTAAGCAGAGCTGATCTATCTCTGAGTACCAGCCCTGTTTCCCCACCTCTCTCTCTGGGTATACTGACAGCAGCACAAACTCAACAGTAACAAATCTAGTGTTATCTGTATTATCAAAACCATAGCCACCACGGTGTCCCCTCTGTCTACTATTTTTGCCATCATCCTCCCTATCTCCTGTGCTCTTCCCGCATCCCCTCCCTTCATCCTTGTATCTAGTGATAAGGTTTTATTTTATTTTTTTTTTTTAAAGATTTTATTTATTTATTTGACAGAGAGAGAGAGATCAACAGTAGGCAGAGAGAAGGGGAAGCAGGCTCCCTGCTGAACAGAGAGCCTGATGCAGGGCTCGATCCCAGGACCCTGAGATCATGACCTGAGCCGAAGGCAGAGGCTTTAACCCACTGAGCCACCCAGGCACCCCATGATGAGGTTTTATTGATTGTTTCTGTACTATCTGTGGAACCGATTCTTCCCCCACCTATTTCACTGTCCGGACTCAGAGATATATTATCCCTTATCTGATGTAGTGAACTAGCAGCACTTACACTTCTACGCCCCTCTCAATGATCTGTGATCCATCTTACACTGTGTCAGCATCACCTTTCTAAAGTCTAGTTTGGGTGGCATTGCTTCTGCTCAGAAAAACTCACTGCAGAATCAAGTCCAAACTTTTCTCGAGTGTGGTGTTCACTTCCTGGTGAACCACCACAGTCGTAATCCTCTGTGTTTGCCCTTGTCAAAACTAGTCAACACTAGGCTATTTCCTATCCCAGAATGTGTCAAGCAATTTCCTACCATAGTCCCCATCACATAAGCTTTTTTTTTTTAAATCAGTCTGAAACTGACGCATATGGCTCTCTTTATCCCCATTGTTAAAAATCCTAATTTTCCAGATGCCATCTCTGCAAATTTAGTACATCTAGTTGGAATGAGTCTCTCATTTTTCTTGGATTCAAAAATTGTGCCTGTTTACTAAGGATTTCCATATTTGTAAAGGAGAGTTAGAAGCTGTCTGCATCCCCTCCATTTTTTGCATGATTTGCATTTTTTCTCATTTTGTTCTAGATGTCTTCTTTCATGATGGTGAGAAATCCTTAAGGCATGCCATGAGAGCTGCTTTTAGGACTCACATGCAGCCAGAAAGCAATCTCATGAGTAGGGTTGTGATCACTCTGTATGTGGCTGACTTCTCTTATAAGGAAAAAAGGCTCAGGGCCATGCCTTCTTCACTCTTATACCCTCCAGATGCTTTTGCACATTTTTGGAGAATTTAAAGGTGGGCATGTGGATGACTAAATGAAAAAAAAATTGGCTTAAAATTGTTGAATGATTTGATCGATTTAAGGAGATTATGTAGCATGTGACTTCAGCATCTAAGGATGATTCCGTTTATACAAATTAGTTATAGATAACTTTGCAGTAACATATCAGTGACATGAGACAGAATAAATCACTTTTCAAATCCATTATTACACTGTAATTTTTTTTTTTGGCTAGGACAAAATAACTCGAATTCAGTTTTGATAAAGGTGTGTGTGTGTGTGTGTGTGTGTGTGTATATATGCAAATTTTTTCCCTGATACATTTCTTAAGCCAGTGACCATGACCTATCCTCCTGCTGATAATGCTGGATTCAAGGCTAGGCATCCCAAGGAAACAAAGAATACAGGTTATTTTGGGACCCTTCAATATCTCTCCTCTTGTCTGCGTTTCTTCCTGTGCAGATATTCCGGCACTGTGGGGCACTACGTTTAACTAGACACAACATTTTGCTGATTTCCTTTAAATGTTTCCTGAGTAAGAAACATATTATCCCTTAATCAGCTTCTTTTGAGATGTCTGTTTACACTAAACAAAGTCCTATTCCAATTAGTTTCAAATTCTCAGCAAAAGGCTGGTAATTAAACATTGTCTGAAGGAGCATCCTGCTACCGTATTGCAATACTGAAGTCCAGGTGCAGGAGAAACAATGTTAAGCTTATTAGCACGTTTATCAATTTAATTGGTCAATCATAAAGAAGGACTATATACTGACATAAGTTTCAAACTTAAACTTAAGCACTGTGAATTTGAGAAACTATCTCTATTCCCTCATCTATACCGTGAAATAACTGTGTACAGATAAGTAATAATGATCAGTATCTTGTAGAATTGTGTAGGATAAATGAGATAATATAGATAAAGCATTTGGCATAAAGCCTGCTTTTAGTATTACAAATCTATTTTATTGTGGTGCAGGTCAAAAATCTGACAAGAATATATTATGATAAAGCAACCCTTTTAATAAATAGACCTTGAAACTCAAAGAGAGGTACAATTACTTGAAGAAGCATTTAGTTTTAGTACATTATAAAATCTTAGACCTAATTTTAAATGGAATTAAATCTATAGAAATTACTGGCCAAGCTATGGAGTAAATAAAATGAGATAATCCCTGAATGTGACATATTGGGCAACGAACTTAATATATGTTGCATGTGTGTAATAACAATTTTGTATCCAGTGTTTTCTGAGTAATGTGAATGTGGGCATCAGCTGGGATGAGAGCATTTCAAACTTGGACTGTCAATAGATGAACCACTGTAACATTAATTGGCAATAGAATTTATTTCATAACGTGTGTGATCTGTTGCGGTGGTAAAATAGATTATTTTTAGATTCCCATATAAAATTGTTTTCTCACTAGATAATTATAATTGGCTCTGTGTGTAACACAAATTTTAAATATTTTATGTTATTAGTAACACCAGCGTAACACGGGAATTAACAAGATAGAAATGCAAATACATTTTCCTGTTTCTTAAACTGTGGCTGCAAACAGAGAATTGGTTCTGTAAATTATTTTTAACGTGCACACTTTTTAACAAGGTCCTTAAAGTGGTAATCATTTCCAGTTTCCAACGTCGAGGGGTAGTAATGGTTTGATAGCTGTAATGTTGCTTTTGTTGATGAAATACTGGTTTTCATTAAATTTTATGTTAAAATATACTTATTTAGAATCATAGGTTTCTATGGTTGCAGAGCTGGGAGGACCTGATTTTTTTAAGATTTTATTTATTTATTTGAGAGAGAGAATGAGCAGGGGCAGGGAGGAGCAGAGAGAGAGGGACAAGCAGATTCCACACTGAGTGCAGAGCTGGAGGTAGGGCTGGACACAGGGCTGGACATGACGCTCGATCCCACAACTCTGAGCTGACATCAAGAGTCCGATGCTCAACCGACTGAGCCACCCAGGTGCCCCTGGAAGGACCTGATTTAACAACCCCTTGCTTTACCGAGTTGGGGTGTCGATGAGGGTGGTTGCTGCATATCATTATCTTTCCTTTAAAGGTGGGAGTACAGGGCGCCTGGGTCACTCAGTGAGTTAAACCTCTGCCTTTGGCTCGGATCATGATCTCAGGGTCCTGGGATCGAGCTCCGCATCGGGCTCTCGCTCAGCAGGGAGCCTGCTTCCCCCTCTCCCTCTGCCTGCCTCTCTGCCTACTTGTGATCTCTTTCTCTCTGTCAAATAAATAAATAAAATCTTTAAAATAAATAAATAAATAAATAAATAAATAAATAAATAAATAAATAAATAAAGTTGGGGATACTATGGCAAAAACAGCTGATGTGGGGTCAGGAAACCTGTGGGCTTGTGGGACCACTGCCCTCAGATGGGCGTGCTGCCTTGTGCGAGTCACCTGATTATCAGTAGTCTTCTACAAATTTATAAAACAGATAGACTCACACGTGGTCTGCCAGTTACAAAAAGGAAGTGTATGTAAATGTAATATATATGTGAAAGTAGTAGTATATATGATATAAAGTATATATGTGAAAGTGTACTTAAAAATATAAAGGTCTACCTGTGTGTGTCACACTTTTATAATAACCGCTGCCTGGGGACTTCTTCCATGACCTCTAGAATTTTATTGAGTAATGTATTAATTCAAAGATGGAGATGCAGCAGCTTTGAAAAGCAGAGTACACCTTACCATACTAGTGGTTTATTGGAATATTCCTGGACTTAGATATTTCTGTTATAAGCAGTACCCAGGTAAGGGTCTAATTGGATTTCAAGTGAGAAAAAAAAATTTTTTTTTAAGAGCTCAATATGTACAATGTAGTTATAACCCGTTGACATCACAGTTAAATTAAGCAGAGACAGCTATCTGTGAGTGGACAGTGCCAGCACGATTCCAGTGTGGACCGTCCTGTCTTAGTTAGATCTTGAGAAGGATGCTCTGATCTGGACATATCGGTCCATTTCCTCTGAATCCTGTCTTCCTTCTCACCCCCACTGTCCCCAGTGGTGGTGGCTCCTTGAGCTGTGTCTGTGACCATTCTTCAGTTCATTGCAGAGTCTCTCTTTTTTTTTTAAGATTTTATTTATTTATTTGACAGAGAGAGATGGCCAGTGAGAGAGGGAACACAAGCAGGGCAACCAGGAGAGTGAGAAGCAGGTTCCCTGCTAAGCAGGGAACCCTATGCGAGGCTCGATTCCATGACCTGAGCCGAAGGCAGACACTTAACGACTGAGCCACCCAGGCGCCCCATCGTTGCAGAGTCTTGTTAAACATCGTGATGTCCCCTCGTTGCAGTTATGACTGAGACACGTTGACCCTGCTCTGCGTTAAGCACTCTCTCTATTTTCCTGCTTCCTTGGACCTGCATCTATTCCAGTGCTGCTTCCCACTCTTCTCTTTTGTTTTCTTCTTTATTTCTCCTGCCGTTGATCCAGCCTCGCCTTCTCACTTCTGTACACTCTGGATGCCCTGCTCTCCTTCTCCTGTGGCCTGCCCAGCGGAGCGCTCCATGGCTAGGGTCACCGCTGCTCCCCCGCACTCCCATTACCCAGCCACACTGGCCAATGAGAGTGTTCCCATGCTCATGCCCCTGCACTTGGCATTTGGTCTGCTGGATGCCCCGCCCTGGCTCTTGACGTGACTGAATTCTTCTTGTCATCCCGGCTCACTCTTCAGGGTGGTCTTTTCCGATGCCCTGTCTATTTCCACAGGCTGCCCCACCCTCCAGCCCCTCTCTAGCCCATTACTCTTCTTTAATGTTTGCATACACATAACTCTATCTCACCCTGCCCTATCCACCCATGTGTTTTCTTATTTCTAATTCTGCCCTCTTGAATATAAAGACCCCATGTGTCCTGTCTGTCTGTCTGTCTACAAGCTCCTGTGTGGTGGCTGGCAAGTGGTATGTGCTAGCTGATCCTTGCTTTATGCATGTATGTATGTGTGTATTTTGCATGTAGGTTTTATGTGTGTATCTCTATATGCATGTGTGGATATATGTTTGTTCGTATGGGAGTGGGGCTTCCTTCCCTTTGCTTGGGAAATGCTCTTTCCTGCTCTCAGAAAATCCTATCGGGTGGCAGGTGCTGACCCCTGGGAATGCCATGAAGATGGTCCCCACCAGGAGGAAAAATGAGTTTTCTCTTTCTGGTGCTTTCTGTTTCAGGTTTTTAAAACACCTCCTTTTCACCAAACTCAAAAACCCTGCCTTGTCTCAGCTGTGTTTAAAAACTTATTTGTCAGAGATTTTGCTCTTAACCCTTCTTGCATGCCTTCTAAAAAAATTGTTCTTTGAGAATATAGAATGAAGAGCTTCTGGAAACAGTTCTCATTGAATTAATATACATGAATAGTATGATTCCTTTCACTAAACCTTAAAGTTATTTTAATATTAAAATAATACTTCCTTTGTGTAAAACTTAGAAAATAGAAAAGGAAATAAAAAAGGAAAAGATGATCTCACTCCCAAAATTATAATTATTATCATTTTTTTAAATTTTTTTAAAGATTTTATTTATTTATTTGACAGAGAGAAAGAGATCACAAGTAGGTAGAGAGGCAGGCAGAGAGAGAGGGGGAAGCAGGCTCCCTGCTGAGCAGAGAGCCCGATGTGGGGCTCAATCCCAGGACCCTGAGATCATGACCTGAGCTGAAGGCAGAGGCTTTAAGCCACTGAGCCACCCAGGCACCCCAATTATTAACATTTTAGAGTACATTCTTAGGCACACACACGTACACAGATCAATATTTACAAATGTGTACTTATTCAAAACTAAAAATAGAATCATATTGTACATATCTCTTTAGTGACCTGCCTTTTTACTTAGTACATCATAAACATCTTTCCATGCCAGTCAGTGTTCTCCTTGCCAGTCAGTGTTCTCCTACAAAAGTATTTTTTAAATGGCTACAGTATTTCATTTTTGGGGTTTACCTTGGTCAAACCAATTTGGGCTTAACAGCCTAAACCTCATTTTTCTCATCTGTAAAAGAGAATAATAATATTGCCTTAAATAGCGTAAGGGAATTAAATGAGATAATGCACAGAAAGGGCTAAGACTGTCATATAGCAAGTACTCAGTGATTACTAGCTGCTGTTTATATTTATCCATTCCTACTATCGTTTAACAACTTAAAATGCACTCTGATCTATCCTACTACTCTTTCTTACAAATTTGAATATGTAATTGTATTTTATCAATAACACATTTTTAAATTCTAAAAATCCACATTGTGTCTATTTTCAAATAATATTTATCAAAAGATCTAGTTAAGTCAAATCCCAAAGGAAGAACACTTTGGTTTTATAAAAGAGGTTGCTTCAGGAGTTTCCACCTGGAAGTAAAAGTTGGTTCTACTCGCCTTCATCTGTCTCATTCTTGGTCTCTGCCACCTCTTCAATCTGACCTTCTGCTAAAGGTTGATGTTCCACCCCAGCTGTCTCAGAAAGAAGGCCGGGAGGAGAGTGCCCCTCCATCGTGGCCAGCCTTGCACTTCTGCATTCTCTTATTTTTTATCCTCTTTCAGGGCTCATTGGGCTGCTAGCCTCGGGGTGGTATGAGACTAAAGAAATTGTTCTCGGAGTTGAGTAGTTCACCAATATACTTTAAGAGGGCATGTAGCCTTCAATAAAAGTCGTTTGATTTAATTTAAAGTAAACTTTTCTTATTTTGAGTCTTTTTTTTTTTTTTTTCCATTCAGTTAAGCATGTAGTAAACACATTTAGAAATGTGGAACTGTTTCTGTTATTTTGGATTTAAAAAAAACAAACCCATCTCTATTTGTAATGAAGGTCTTTAAAAAAAGATCTTTAAAAGGGGAGTCCCTTTTAAAATATGTCACAGTTAAGTGTCTGTTCTGAATTAAGTATATGAAAACCTACATTTATTCACAGTCGGTATCATGCATTTATTAAGAGCTGGAAAGAAAATGCTGTTTAGGCTTTACGTTGACACAGTGTATCTATTACTTGTTTTCTCCATTTTATGAGTTCATCTTTCTTACAGGGAAGGAGGTGGGTTAGAAAGGAATATATCCCCTTCAAAGTAGAGTCCATTTCGGACTGGATATCTTCTCCCTGACCACTGTTTCCCAGATAGAGATTGAAAGTGTTCTGGCCTGCATAGTTTAAACGTTTTCTCTGATTTTAAAAATATTTTCTTCTGTTTTTCTTTAAAATGCTATATCCTCAAAAAAAAAATAAAATAAAATGCTATATCCTCTTTTTTTTCTTTTTCCATATTTCTCTTTCTTAGGAGAATGCTATTATTGGCTGTGAGCTTCTTCATCCTGGGCCCATATGTGGGGGAGATATTGGAGACTGAAGGAGTTTGTTCACCCTACTGACATTTGTATTGTCTAAGTAGAACTGCCTATTGAAAAATGTTAACACAAAACCTCAGCCCTTCCTTTATGATTGCACTAAAGATCCTGACCAAATTTAAAAACCAGGAGAGCCTTGTTGAGCCTGAATCTGTTAGGCTATGAAATGCACCCTGGGTTTTGAGGAAGAAGTGAGCACATTTATAGCTTTAATTACTCATTTGGGATACTACAGTCTGTTGCCAAAGCCAGTTATCATCAGCTTTGATTAGAAATCAGGAAAGACAGCTGCTGAAATGCAGAGTGAAAAGAATTGTATTGGATTAGAAAGGCGTTCTTTTGAATCTGAAAGAGAAAGAAAGCATCTTTGGGAAACATCTGAATATGCATTATTTTAATAATTGAATGGCTAGAGGTATAGTACAGTACATTGTACGTTGGAGTGGTTTTCATTATTAAATTAAGTGCCTTTGTTCAATTCATCTAGATTTTCCCATTGGCTGCTGTATTCTTTTTCCTCTTTTAGCTCCATTTTGATGCAGTGTTACATCCCTATTTGTGGGTTGAAATGTGTCAGTATTCATAAACTAAATTCATGAACCATCTTCCCAATCATTTGGGCTGATGAAACACCATTTACCAGTGTGAAGCCAAGCCAGGAGAGGCATATAAAATAATGCATTCAAATGCTAAGCTTAGAAAGACAGTACTCTTTATTCCTAATCCCACGTTCATGGAGAAGGACTGCTTTGAGCCTTATTATTTTAGCAATGTAATTTCAGGTTATAATGTGTATCAGAATAGTGTCATATGCAAATGCTCAGAAGTATCAAAATTTCAGAGTTAAATTCACATGCATGTGTTCATAGTTCGTAAAATCAAAAGATGTGTCAGGAAGATTTACTTTTTACCTTTTGAAAGCTGTTTGAGATCTTGTATGGAAACTTCAATAAGGCAATAGCCTCCTATCTTTAAACTTTGCAAACAGCAGCTTTTCTCCTTTCTATCAAAGATTATCACAGTTGCTTAAAAAAATACATAAATAAACAATGTGTATAGATGCATGCCCATTCCTTAAATGACTGTGTAAGTACTAAGGATAGTTGTATTTACATTCATATTTGCAGGAGAGTAAACATTTATGCAAATATGCTAAGAAAAATTACCAAACACTTTGTTTGCATGTGCTCTAGCTTCAAAGTAAAGCTGAGAATTGTCACCCAATTATTTAACTCTAGGTAGTGTAACGCTTAAACAAAACAAAGATAACATTCTGTACCTACACAATGGATCAAAACAGCTTCCTTCATCCTCACTTTGGACCATCTGTTTAAAAGAAACTAAAAACCCTCAGGAAGCAAGTCTCTAATCTGTGGTTAAGAGTTTAAAGACACATGCTCGTTCTGACAACCAACACTGTGTACTGAGTGCTGTAATAGGTTTTGTATTAGCCGTAAAAGGCTACGTGGCTTGACCTTAGCATCTGTCAGCTAGAGCTTCTCCATTCTTAGTAGGAAATCAAAAATTCTCTTCGTAGGGCATCTAATTCTACGTTATTTTAACATCCATTATGGTTAAGTATTGGCAATACTGTTTTCCAGGAGCTAAATTATTGTTAAAGTTTCTAAATGTTTTAAGGATCATAATTCTCAGCTTGCCCCTATCCCTCTGCCTCCCCCCCGCTCCTTGCTGAAAGGAGCCACAGACATGTGCCAATAACATATTCGCATAATGGAAATCATTCAGACTTGTTGGAGAATAGACTTGATCAGGGCCAAGAGAATTGTGAAGGTCTATCCCACATTATTCCTTCTTGAATCCCACAAAAACTTTTGAATGTTTTGTCTTGGTTCAGAAATGTTGGCATTTGTTAACAGTTTTAGGCTTTGAGCATCACCATGGGTCTAGAGCCATTTTTTTCTTGTGAGATAGTATTGCAAGACAGAGCTCAGGACTGTTTTTACATAATGCCAAACAGAGAAAACCACCACCACGACAAAAAGGCTTCTACTTTACTAGAGGTGAGAGAATATTTTTTTTTTATAATTAAGCTATTTATTATCATATACTTGTTATAGAAAAGTGTCATTATTTTTACTCTTTATTTGACACAGTAAAGTAAATTACCAGTTCTTTATTATAATTGAGAGAAAACGCTAGTAAAAGTGATATTAAAACTAAAATGATCAGGCAGCCCTGGAAACTGAAGAGGGATAGGGAGTCCCAGTGAGTGCTAAAATAAATATAGTATCTATTATTTGATATAGTTTCCTTTGGTTGGTATTGTGTTACTGGACAGTAGGTTGTTAGATTGTGAAACTTAGTCATTAACCTTCCAGTCCCTGTTCTCTGGCCCTGTTTCCCTCAATTATTAGCCATAGATTATTCCTATCATGGCCATCACACACCCTAAAACTGGCCTCATACTTCGGTAGATGGTTGGATTGGGCATGATCTCCAAGACTATCTTCTAACACTGATTCTAGCATTTCCTATTTCACCAACTGTGGAACAGATGACATTGTCCTACTAGCAATCTTTAGTTGTGCAGGATTTTCTTGGTGTCTTCTGTCTCCTCTAATATAAACACCTGTAAAAGTGTGTGAATGTTGTTACATGGTTGAATACTTTTAGAGGGGAAATACTGTTTGGAAGCATTTCAGCTGGAAAATGCATCGAAGTGGATATTGTCAGACATTTTCTTAGAACAAATCAAAATCACTTAGTACTATGTAAAATATCCAAGACATGCAAATGCAAAAGCAATGATTGTAACCTTCACTCTTGTAAATATGTGTCACCAATTCAGATTTGGACCAATAAGATCACAAGTGAATATCAGTCAGAACTCGGCAAGATCTGATTTCATGCCAGTCACATTCACACACACACATTTGTTTGTTTATGTCAGTCATTAGAACTCAGTAACTAAACAGCAGTGGTAGTTAATGTGGCATTTTATAAACACATAGATGAATTGGAAAAAAGCAAATTATCCATGAATAGTGACCAATTGTAAATAATATTATGTAAATATCCAAAATGTAAATATCCATCACAAAAATATCCGTGAGTAGAAGAGAACATGACAAAGGCAGACAGTTTAAATGAGGTTTTACCAGAAGTCAAAGTGGGAGGCTCTGGAGGAATGCCCAGAATCTTCCCAGCCCTTGAGCTGATTCTGACGCAAGTCATCTTCTTGCTTAGCGTAGCATTGAGCTGACTTTGCGGCTCCCTTGTCTACTTCTTCCCGTTGCACCAAATAGTAAACCTGATATTATTAGGGAAACTTGTGATATTCCAATCAAAGAGATTAAAAGAATTTTTGTACTTCTGTAACATAACAACCTTTAAAAAAAACGAATGCAGAAAATGCAGCAAAACTCACTAAATTCACATTAAGTAAGAGGAAGACTGAACTAAATCAGTGGTCTAAATTATAGACTCTTAAAAAATTAATAGTAATTTAATTGCTTTCAGATTCATGAAGTTCCTTGGAGAAATTGCTTTGGTAAATAGATAAGAAAAAATTACAAATAGTACATCAGTGGGTAAATAAAGCAGTGTTTGTAAGGAATTCACCATGGACTAGTATGTTTTAAGTGGTTTTCTCCCTGAAGTGTATATATGTTATTAATTTGCCGTGGAAATCATCCTTTGTAAGAAATAGAGATATTTCTGATTTTTGAATTATTTGTGGTATTTGGAAGTTATTCTTTTACAGAAACATAGTAGGAATGGTAGTCTTTCATTTACTTTTTCATTCATGCATTCATTCTTTGAACAAATATATATTGAGGTCATGGCACTGGGTGTAGACTGGTGAGTTCAACAAAGTCCCTGCCTTTTATGTCATGGGGATTGGAGTTAACTGGAAAAAAAAAAAGACTACATATTACTTACAGATTATGATAGGGACTTAATCAGGGTGCTGAAATACTTCAGGAGAAAGGAGATTTTTTTGAGAAGATGCCATTTGAGCTGAATCCTGAAGGGCACAAGAAAGTCAGACATAGAGTCCAGGCAGAAGGAGTTATATGAACCAAGTGAAAGTCAGGAAAAATTTCAGCCTGTTCCAGAAACTGGAAGGAAGCTAATGTGGTATGGGATGAAATCAAAGCAGTATGTGGAAATCAAACCTACCTAGGGAAAGCTTACAAGATAAGTTTCATTCGAGGTGCTATAGGGGAGCCATTTTAGTGTTTTTGAGCTTGTGAGCATAGTCTGACTTACAATTTTGAAATTATGCTGTGTGGAAAATAGATTATAAGGTCGGCATGTCACCCAGGAACACGGAAACTATGTTAGGGATTTCAAGCAGGTGGGATTTAGTAAAGGGGCTTGGTTACACAGAGGTTGGAAGAGGAAAAAGATAATGAAAGTGTCTAGAAATAATAGGTGCAGAAAGCAGCTCTTAGAATCCAGAGCGGAAGATAGAAAGGTGGCTTTGGAGCAGAGACAACAGAGTAATACCCGGCACCATGGGCAGTAGTAGGCACAGGAAAGCTATTGCGCTGGTGTGGAGATGAAACAAATGGTTTAGAATAGGTGATAGGATGGCAAATGAATGGATTTGAGAGAGACTTTGGAGCTGGAACCAATAGGACCCACCATTGTGGGTTGGTTTCGCCGAATAGGAAGTTAAGATTAACTCCCAAGCTTCCAACTTGAAAAACAGTGTATGTGGCTCCGCTTCTTGAGGTAGGGAAATCCAGAGGGGCAGGTGTGGGGAGAAATCTAAGTGTTGAGTTTAGAACACATTGAGTGTGGGATGTCAAGTAAGCCATCAGATATGTGAGTATGGTGGTCAGAAGAGACCCAGATGTGGGAATCATCAACTTTCAGATGGTCTTTAAAACTGTGGAAATGGAAATAGTACCAGCAAGGGAGAGGATAAAGAGAAAGAAGGGCTAGTTCTGAGCCCTGGGGATCTCCAGTGTTGAGAGATCAGTACAGGATGGGGAGAGAGCAAAGGAAACTGACACAGGATAGAAAGAATGCTAGAAAGGAAGTCAAGAGAGTGTGGTGTGGAGAAGCCGAGACAGGAAGGAGGCAGTGGTTGGTTGTGTGCAGTGGTGCTTGAAAAGTAAGTTGTGGACAGCATAGGATGTGGACAGAGGAATGACTGTGGATTTAGCCCCATGAGGACATTTTGGCTACATGCCTGATGGGGTGGAAGATGGAAGAGTCTACAGAAGGCTAGCATGCTCCATTGTGTCACAAAGTCTCCTGAGGGGATAGAAAGGCCAAATGATTTTCTCAGCTCAGGGCCCAATGCAGAGCTGGGCAAAACTTGCTTAGTCACACTTGATGCTAATGTATTTGAGTTTGGAGAGTGTTGCTAGCATTTATTTTATACTCACCACGAGACAAAGATCCCAACCACTCTTCCACATTGCTCTCCCTACATGATAATTTGAGGACCGAGTAGCTGTTTATGTGGCCCAGCAGCCATTACTCAATAATTTTCTGGCCAGCTTCCTCCAGTCATACTGCTCAGGAAATGAGGAAGACTCCACTCACGTGTCTGAAAGTAATCTTGTTTGAAAAAAAGTCTCAGAAAATGTTCTTTTAGGAGCTAACGAAAGGCCTGCCTTTCCTAAGTGCCAGAAAGCGAGGCCCACGGCACCGTGTTTAGCCGGTTTCCGAAGCCCTGTGGGTCTGCTCTCTGATGCCAGAGCTCAGTGGTGTTACTCGAACCTTTTCCAGGTGTCCTCCCTGCTCTCACATCCAGGTCGAGCCACCTTCACGAAATAGCGAGGGAAATAAAACTGGATCGGAGTCGCTGGAAGCCAGCACTCTGTCAGCTTTATCGGTCTGCAAATATGCCATCTAGACTAAAATGGCAATTTAGATGTTGCTTTGTCTACGTATAAGATGTTTTCTCAGGTAATATTGTCTCAGCAACAGTAATCTCTACCTCTGCTCTTGGGCCAGGGTTGGAAAAGGGATCGTTTGCTAAGTGCTTGATTAATATTGGGGCCTTCATTAGATTCCATAAAATGTCTAACATAGCACTGAGAATTTCAGATTATTATCTCTCCTTACGTAAGTTATCTTTCAGTTTGCTTTGCTACCATAATTAGAGAGACAAGAGCAGAAACCCTATTTCTTGGTCAAAGTGCTATTTTTATTGCAGGACAAAACATGCCTTGTTTTACTTGACTTATCAACAGACCACACTGCTGATCACTAAGGTTTTGTTTAATAAGTATGTTCTCTTGGGCCAAAATGTCAAATATATCCCTAATGAGTTCAATGACATCACTAAGCATGCTTATATTCCTTGCCAATAGTCAGCATTGTTGGAGCAGATCACATTAGCTGTCATTTGAGCACAGATGCCAAGGTCAGGGCATTAACAAGCAAGAGAGCCTCGGAAAAAAAAAAGATGAAGATTTAGAGCAAAGTCTGTCCATGTCCAAGAACAATGGGCGGCTGTTTCGGGAGAGGGGTGGAGACTTTCCGGAGGAGACATTTGATACAGACAAGTTTTCTGTGCATCTCTGCCCTATGAAAATTGTGTAAGTCGGTGATGGACCTAAAAGATGATCATCTTTAAGCCACAGCTGCCACTTTGAATGTTGAGTTCTGGAATATGCCGCAGACAGCATTGACATTCTAAAATTGATTGAAATTTTATGACCTTCAGAGGTAACTAATACATTTCCAGCTAGTGTGACTTCTGGAAATAATAAAGTTCAGCAACCAAAAGTTTATTCTTCATAATAAATAGTTCCTGAATAAGTTCTTTTTTTTTTTTTTTTTTTTGGTCTTTTAGGAGCATACCACTAACACATGTGTCATCAGGTAAAGGGGAAAAAAATCTCATGTAGTATATATATTTTTTCCTATAAGAGGAAATATAATTTCACTTCAAGAAATGGGGTGTGTGTGTGTGTGTGTGTGTACACATGGATTTCTATATCGCGTTTGGCAAACTTTGGCAATTTTCATGGCTGGGTTGTCTCCTTTTTGGATACAGGTAGAATGACTTTAGAATGAAGGGCGATCTTAGAGAAATTGGTCTGCATGTTTGTTTTTTTTTAAGTTATTACTTGTGCACTCTCCCCTTTGATCTCTAAACTTGTCATTTTAAGGAGAATAGAAGAAAAGGGTTCTTATTTTCCAGGTGGCTGGTTTGCATTGAAAAGTAAAAGGCCAAAATAGGGCAAGACATCTCCAGTATGAAATTGGCTAGAAGCAGCATAATTTGGAGGCTCCAGGTCTATATTCACATGTCCAGAGGGAGTTGCTAGACAGGGAAAGCTTCCAATCTGTTCTTCTCTACGTAAACACCTTGATACTGGCTATATTATGTTTTTTGACAAACATAAACAGAAGGCTCAGCTTTACTAACGCGTCTTATAGAGAAATCAGTCTTCGTAGTGTAAGTCTGGGGTGGAGACAGAGGGCGAGATGGAGTAGGTGTGCAGCCCTTCCGGCCCCAGACCGTGTGGTCTGGACTGGATCGTGCCTGGTGCATTTCTCTCTGCTCAGGAAATGGCCAGGTTGAGGCTTTCCTGGTCTCTGTGGCTGGGTTGGTTTATGTTCTATTGTGTGTGTTTCCTTATTGGTTGCAGTCTTTGATTTGTGGTTGCTCAACGTATTAAATAGAGCCAAAAGGCCACATAGTTTCCTCAGCTCAGGGCTTACCCGGAGCCGGGCGAAGAAAGGTTATTCATATTTCACGTTAATGCGTTTGCGTTTTCTGTCTCGCCCCATAGCTGGCCAAATGCATAAATAGGAACAGAAACTATGGTCTTTTCAAACTGCCCAAATGTGAGTAGGAATTAACATGAGAGCCACCTGATAAGTGAGGGTAGTGGAGGAGTAGCTCCCGCATCGCCATTTTGTAGGTAACCAAAGGTGTTCAAATGGGCAAACTGGATAAAACATTTAAAATGAAAGAAATGTTTCTTTGTTGTATCAGCACCTCATCCCTTCCTACCTGTGGTCACTTGTTTATTGCCCAGCATCAAAAATAACACAAAGATGAGTTCGGTGTGCTGAAAGCATGAGAAGTGTGGGGCAGGACGTGGTGTGTGTCTAGAGTTTTTCATCTGGCTGC
The DNA here is from genome assembly GCA_028534135.1 of Potos flavus. Lineage (NCBI taxonomy): Eukaryota > Metazoa > Chordata > Mammalia > Carnivora > Procyonidae > Potos > Potos flavus. The sequence goes on from CM052897.1 coordinate 96,288,929, forward strand.
AGACACACATGCACACACTGCCACCCCCTCCCCCTAACTTCTCTAAAGAATAACAAAGGGACATATGAATAAGAGCAAAATAGTACCATTAAAGAGGTCTATCTTCAGGCTTACTAGTTGCAGGATGTGTTTAAGAAGAGCGTGAAGCTGCATTTGGAGGAACAGACATAAAGTGCATCCCACGTAGAGAGTGCTGGGCGTGGGGTGCCCACTCCCCAGGAACAGAGTAGCTGCTTTGGGGAATGAGGCATTAGACCAGAAGGCACAGGGGTCTAGAGGTTTTGAGGCTGAGGAAGATGGTTAGGAAATACAGCTGGTAGACCCCTTCATCTTATCAGGTTCAAGAGAAACAGAGACAGGGTGCTAGGGTGATTTGGATATAAAAGAAAGAACAAGCAATCACAGGCAGGGTAAGATAAATATAGAAATGAAAAGCAGAAAGAAGAGAGAATTCAAAAAAAGCCCAGATTTACCCTCTAGCCACAAAAGCCCACATGGATAACATAGGGACATGTACAAAGAGTTTCACGTGATGGAGAGTATTTATCAGCATGAATCAGGGGTGTGATGGTTGTTCAGTCTTTCATTTTTTGTTCATTTATTTAAAAATCTTTGTCACACACCAGACTATTCAGCTGTTATGCTCCCTAAAAATCTTTGTCTTTTCCTCTGAGTTTCATCCTAACCAGTAATTTTTAATGGTTTTACTGAGGAATAACTTACACCCCATTAAATTCACTGGTTTTAAGTGTACAATTCAATTACTTTTAGTAAATATAGAGTCGTACAGCCATCATTCTAATCCAGTTTTAGAATATTCCTATTATCCTTAGAACATCCCTTGTGGCTGTTGGAAGTTAATCCCTATTCTTACCCCCAATCTTAGCAACCACTTACCTGCCTTCTGTCCCTTAAAAAAAAATTTTTTTTGGACATTTCAAATTTCATATAAGTAGAACTATAGCATTTGGTTTCTTTAATTTAGCACAATGTTTTTAGGTTCCTCTATATCGTATAGTATGTATCAGTAGTTTCTCATCTTTATTGCCCTGTAATATTTCACTGTGTGGATAGACCACATGTTGTTTATTCCTTCACCAGCAAATGGGTATTTGGATCTTTCCAGTGTGGGGCTCATATGAATAATGCTATTATGAACTTTTCCATGTAAGTTTTTGTGTGCACGTGTTTCATTTCTCTTGGGCACATACCCAAGAGTGGGATTGTTGGGTTGTGTAGTGAGTTTCTGTTTAACTTGTTAAGAAACTACCACACTGGTTTTCAAAGTGACGGTATCATTTCACATTCCCACCACCAGTAGAGGGGAGTTTTGGTTTATTCATATCCTCACCAACACTTTTTATTGTCTGTTTTTTTTTTTTAATTACAGACATCCTAATAGGTGCGAGGTAGAATCTTGTGATTTTAATTATTTGCACTTTCCTAATGACTAATGATATTGACTGTCTTTGCTTATTGGCCATTTTCTTTTGTAAACTATTCATATTTTTTGACTCTGATTTAATAAGATTGGTTGAATTGGCTTATTATTGAGTAGTTAAGAGTCTTTTACGTATTCTTGATATATATTATTTAACAGAGATGTGACTTGCCAATGTTTTTCCCATTCTGTGGCTTCTTGATTTTTTAAAAAATATCCTACTGCCTATAATTAATATTTTTTAAAATTTGGGATATAACTGACATATAACATTATATTAGTTTTAGGTGTACAACAGTTACACGTATGTATATATTGAAAAATGATCAACACAACATGTCTACTAACATCCAACGCTTCACATAGTTACAGTTTTTTTTCTTGTGATGAGAATTTCTAAGATCTACTCTTCACAGTCTTTTTTTTTTTAAGATTTTATTTATTTATTTGACAGAGAGAAGAGAGATCACAAGTAGGCAGAGAGGCAGGCAGAGAGAGAGGGGGAAGCAGGCTCCCTGCTGAGCAGAGAGCCTGATGTGGGGCTCGATCCCAGGACCCTGAGATCATGACCCGAGCCAAAGGCAGAGGCTTTAACCCACTGAACCACCCAGGCGCCCCACTACTCTTCACAGTCTTAAGTATAGTCATCATGCTATACATTATATCCCCGTGACTTATTTATATCTGGAAGTTTGTACCTTTTGACCACCTTCATCCATTTTGCCAACCTCCCACCTCCCACCTTTCGCACCACGGATCTGTTCTCTGTATCTATGAGTCCAGGCTTTTGTTTGCTTGTTTGTTGTTTAGATTCCACCTAAAAGCGAGATCATAGGTATTTGTCTTTCTCTGACTTATTTCACCTAGCATGATGCCCTCAAGGGCCATCCATGCAGTCACAAATGGCCGAATTTCCTTCTTTTCTGTGACTGAATAAATTGTGTGTGTGTGTGTGTGTGTGTGTGCATGTGTGTATGTAAATTTTCTTTACCATTTATCCATTGATGGACACTTGTCAGTTTCCTTAATGATGTCTTTTGAAGTACAAAAGTCCTTAATTTTGATGAATCCAATTTATTAGTTTTTCTTTATAGGATTATGCTTATCATGTCATATCTAAGAACTCTTACTCCCAGCGAAGGCCATGAAGATTTCCTCTTATGTTTCCTTCAGAAGTTTCACAGGTTTAGCTCTTACATTCAGGTCTGTGGCCCAAATTTTGAGATGATTTTTGTGTATGATGTGAGGAGAAAAGAGCTGAAGTCATCTCATGCACATGTGGATATCCTAGCTAATAATTAAGTCAAAATAGACACTCTTGGCTGTGTGACAAAATTCCACTCATCCTATGGAACCCATTTTGGATATTTAAGTTTTCTGTGATGTTTTCTGTGTCCTCTCTTCTCTACTTTGATAGAACTTGTTCCTTCCCTATCTCTTTGTACATTTGTCTGGTGTCAAATGTGGAACCCTGTATTGTCACGATGTGTTTATGTCTGTCTCCCTCACCAGAATGTGAGCCTCTTTATCACTCTTTCCTCAGTGGAGAAATGTAGTAGAACCTGAAATATTTTTGGTTTAATTTAATTAAATACCTACCTCTGTGAACCTTGAAAATCTCCCTCTCCCTCCCCCTACCGTGTGCGTGTGTGTGTCTTTCAAAATTTAAAATCTGCTAGCATTTGAACAACGACAACCATGAAAGTAGTCCAGGAACCAGTTTGTTCAGGAGAAGGAATAAATCATTCTAGCTGGCAGTACCCAGATTTCTGCAGAGCTGCTTTGTAGCTTTTGGAGATAGACATATGAAAAGGGACAGTGATTTGATGGGACTTGAACAGGGTGATGGATAACGGCTACAGCCCTAATGAAATAGCATATCTAAGAAAACCTGGAAACCCTCAGACAACAGCAGACGTGCGACCAGTCCCATCTCTATTATTTACTTGCAGTTACTCTGTGCTCCGGTTTGCTGAGGGCTTTCATTGTCCCTGTTGATGTCCATCTCCCTGTCCTGTACACGTCCTGCAGTGGCACCCGAGGCATGATTTTCCTATCGTCAGGTGAGACAATAACCAGTGTCTCGGGGATTTAGTCTAAATTTTCTGCAATAAAAGCTTGTTTGTATTTCTTTATAATCAGGTGAGAGAGATTCTAGTTTACTCTCTCCACAGATATTTACTGAGGATTTAGTATGTATTAAGCTCCGTGCCCTATGTCCTGTGGAAGATACACACACATACACATGAATGGCCCTTCCCCCAAAAGGGGGTTTTAGTATGTTTAAAACATTGATGAAAGAGGAAGAAATACTGATAATATTGCTCCAATTCCCCCACGTACCTCTGTAAAATCTTGTGAGATTTTTCCCAAATCCAACTGAGAAATAATCTTTCCGTATTGTCAACTTAAGCAGGATTCAGTGAGCAATGTATTTGGATATTGATCTTCTTAACTATGTCTTATGGAAAGCTTTTAAGTCAATCTCTTCAGATTTGTTGTCTCGAGACAGGAATATAAGGGCAGTAATGGTGCTAGGATTTGGCAAAGGCTCTGAGAATGAGACTTCTCCCTCCTGAGGCTGACCTGTTCAGAGGTTCGATCCTATCAAACTGTAAGGATCAAGTACATCCTCAAGGTTTCAGAACAAGTTCTTTAATATCCACCTGTATTTCCTCACCTTTCATCTACTTTAAATGCAGTTCAGAATAATGATTAGGTTGGGATTTGGAGCCACAGAGACCTGGGTTGGAATCCTGGGCTGTGTGTCCCTGAGCATGTTACTTGATATCTCTGAGTCCATTTCCTGTTTTGTAAAAATGGAGTTCACCTCTGTCTCAAAGAAGTTATAAAGGCCAGCTAAAGAATATAAAGAAGGTGTGTAGATCTAAGTCTAGTGTGTAATAAGCTGATTAATGGTGGTCATTGTAAATGTTTTTAACTACTTCTGTGCTGACCTGAACTCGATCATGTTAAGCTTGCAGGATCCCTCCATAGCATTCTGTGCCTCATATGATGTCCCTTGCTTTGATGTGTGTGTGTCTATGTCTGTGTCTCTGTGTGCTTTACATTTCTTATTAGAGAAATCACATTACAGATATGGTCAGATGTGTCTCCCATTCCATTCACCTTTCCCCCTTAAGACATCTGAAGTTGGTCTTTGTCCTCTAGTCCATTTTTCAAAACTAACCCCCAAAAAATTGATATTGATTTGATAGTGTCAAATATATAACCCATATTCAAGTTTCCCCAATTGGTGTAGTTCATTTTTGATCCAAGATCCAATTAAGTTTTATGCATATCATTGCAATGCCTTTTTCAGTTTCTTCTCATCTAGAATGTTCCTTCTCTCCCCACTCCCTTTTTATGTCTTTCGGCAGTACCACTTGTGCAGAGTCTGGGCCAGTTGTTTCATAATGTTCCGTATTGTGGATGTGCCTGGGTGTTTCCTCGTGACCTGGAAGCCCTGTGATGTGCTGGAAGCGTGGTCTGCAGATGGTGCAGTTGCTGCTCTGCCCCTTGCTTCCCTTTGACATCACGTGTGCCACTCCATCCCTTGGAACCTGCTTCTCATCTAAAATAGGGGACCTCTAATATACACCACAAGGGGTGGTTAGGAGTTCCCAGTGAGATGATTTGGATAAAGGTCAGTAATTCCGGGCACATGGTAGATCTCCAAAAACGCTTTCAGCAGCCAAGCAGCAGAGGGCTGTTGGTCAGATGGGGGAGAGGAGAGCCTGGCAGGCCTGCAGAGAACGGGAAGGGGGAGCATCCGAAATGCGAGCTGTCCAGGGTAGCACATGCTTTACAGGGCTGGGGGTCTTGTTTCCCTTTCTCGGTCTTACTCTGTGTGATCTGGAGTCCAGAAGGAGCTGTACAGCTGAGACACTGGAGCAGCAGACCAAGGCAGTGGATTCTGAATGGGCACACAAGCAGAAAAGCTCTCTTTCAGGGCAGAAGTTAGGTAAGGGCATTGCTGGTGGTTTCTGTTCCCAGAGCTCGAATGCTGGTCCACCTGGGCTTCTGGCAAGCCCCTTCTGGATCCAGCAGATGCTCACAGACCTGGTATAGCCTTGGGGAAGGTAAGAAGCAATTCTCTCCCTTCACCACCACCAGATGGATCTCTCCCTCTCTCATTGTTATCATTCTGGTTAGGCCAGAAAGCTGCTGCTGTGACTGTTGCTTCTGTTCTCACATTTATTGCCGGAGCAGTAGAGTAGATAGGGTTCCAAGTCTTTACAGTGACTCCCCTGTTGGAGCCTGATGCTGTCAGTCCCCAGGAGGAGGGGCCCGGTGCTCTTCTGTTCTGCTGCTTTCAGGGAGAAGGGCAGCTCCTGGTCTTTCCTGGGCCAGCCCCAGTTTTCCTAGGTCATTCCAAGGACAAAGATTTTCCCTCAGATAACTGGCTCAGGTCAGTGTGAGCTATGAACTTTGTGAGGCCCAGTACAAAACGAAAACTCTGGGTCCTTTGTTTAAAAGGCAAGAGAAACAGGTCGTTAAAGGCACAAAAATAGAAAGCCTGTTCCTTTCTCTTATAGTTTCTTTTCTGGTTTGTCATCGTGTTTTTAATTTGCTATTGAATGTTGTTCTAAGTAAAGAAACATTGCAGTCTTAAATTATTAGCATGGATTTTACCATTCATCTTGATAGTATTGTCATGCCATTCTTTTTTGTTGTGGTAAAAACCATGTAACATCAAATTTGCCATCTTAACCATTTTTAAACTCAGTAGTGCTAAGCACATTCACATTGTTGGGATCGGTGCCAGTTTTAAATACAAATACAAGAGTATTTCCCTCGTGTGTGGAATCACTGAAGTTACATAATTCGTGTTTCACAGCTCATACACGCATACATATTGCGTTGTCAACCAAATGGGGAAACGCTGCACAAATGTAACGCAACTGTTGATCTCTCTGCTCTTGATAAGCCCACATTCTATTCACACTCTCTCCTTCTGACTTACTGATGAGTAAGGAAGGATTGAGAGGATCTGTGGGTGGCTCCATCGTTCCCTTTCCTTCCGTGTCCTCCTTTACAGCGTGTTTAGCTAATTACCTAGAGTAACACGAGTAAGAAAGGACAGGATAGGGTTCCTTGGTCATTTCTATTTCTCACAACACCACTGCCTTCCTTCTGCATCCAAAGCAAGTTCTGGTTTGAATGGGGAGAGCAAAGTCTCGGGCGGTAGCACCTCCGCTGAGCTCCCACACATCGAAGGTCCACCCGGATCCTGGGCTCAGGGACCATCAAGGATGGTGTGTGCTCACGGGGCCAATAGGAACCACGGTGTGCATGTGCACTGCAGGATTTCCGCCCCTCCCGCTCTCCACCATCCCATCCGACTCCGCTTACACAAGTTGAGATAAATTAGGAAGGACTTCATGACAGCAACAGCAGAACCCTTCTGTTCAGGACGCACAGCCCTGGTCGTGGTGGATATTTTACCCAACATTTTGGGAAGGGAGGCTATGGGGGACGGTGCTGCTCTTGAAAGCATCTTCAGTGGGACCGCGTGGAGTCATGCAGTGTGACCCCCAAAGTCTGGCCCAGCTTCCACTCTACTCCATTCCTCCCTTCTCGGAGCTTCTTCTGTGAATCCCAGATGTAATGTGCTGGTGCCTCGGGCAGGATTGGACTTGCTTTATTAATCAGAATACATTTAACGAATTCAAAGTGTTTTGTGAAACATAGAACTCTCCTTTCAGAAGATGTGTAAAGCATGAGTTACCCACTGAATATTGAGTGTGTGCTCAGAGGTGTAAATAGTAGTCACAACTAGGACCTAAGAAGAAAGCATCATCAGCCCATTTTACAGCTGAGGAGATGGAGGGTCACATAGGTAGGATGGAACTTGGCATTCCCCAGTGACATTCCAGTCCCCTCGATTCCAATTTCAGAGCTTTGTCAGTCATCCCGAATCAGAGGGTGAAGAAAACCCCATCCTCTGGCGCCAGTCACCAACCCCCTCTGAAGCAGCTCGTGTTTAAGCATCAAACCATACAGGTGAAAAGCATTCTGGTGTGAGGTACCAGGTGCAAAGCAAGTGGAAGGAAGTACTCATTATTTTGAAGGTTGCAAATGGATTTCAAAAACGGGACTGTCCCTTTTGCTCACTTCTGGAGATGAAAGTGCAGTTTTCACAACATATTTCTTCAAAAGCTATCAGAAGCTTCATATTTAAAAAAAAAAATGCAGCGTGTCCCTCCCCATCATCTCTGTAGTTTCCCTGTGGTTGAACATTTTGATCAGCTGTTTTTGTGGTTTAAAGATTTTTCATTTGATTTACAACTTGTAGGAGTGGAGTTGCAGTGAGTAATCAGGGAGAACGCCATAAAGAGGACAAAAGGAAGGTGAAACACAGTGTTAATAATTTAGTTTCAATAACCTTAAAAGGTTTACTGTTCACTTTTAATCTTGTATCCCAAAAAGCAAGCTACTGCAGTGAATCATAAAAATGTTTCTTTTAATTTGCAAGTCATTTATTTAAGTATGCTTACAGGGGCTGATATATTCCTTAAACAAAAAGGTCAAGAAGTGACAGCAGCTGCTCAAGTTGGTTCTGGCTATTTGAGGTTGCTGCGGCTTTGTTGGGACAGATTGTAGGGTTAAAACTCTGTAGAAGCTTGTTTTCAAAATGGATGGATTATCGAGCATCAAATTATTAATTCAGTAACATTTTAGATAGTATTGGGCAAAGCAAAAGAAACTCACAGTGGCATAGAGACAAGAAGAGAATAGAAGTGATTTTTGATGAGGACAAACTGACGAAGAGATATTTAAAACCGAATGTCAAAACTAGGGGGCAGGCTGGGGTCATGCTTGGAGAGGAACTTTAAAACACCTGCAAACTAGAATTTTAACATCTCAGGAGGACTGCTAAATTAACAGAGAGATTTTCCACCCAGATCTCATTACCAGCCCTATTAAAACAATCCCTGTTGTACATTACACTACAGCATGGCGCAGAAAATCACCAGGTGCATAAAGGTGCACTTTGTTTCATAATTAGGGGGGACGCATATTCCAGCTAAAGTGAAAGAGCTAATGGCATATTTCTTCAGGGTTCTTCCTCCTCTTTAATTAAGATTATGTACCATAAATAAATGGAACCGGTTTCTTCTAGAATTCTTATTTTATTTCTGGTAATAGGATTTGTCATTATTTTGTTTCTCAGTTTCTCAGGAAGTGTTGTACAACGCTTCCTCCTGCCTTGTCCTCCCCACTGTTGGGAGATAAGCCTCCTAGGATTGCCTTGTATGATTAACCTTGAGGAACAAGAGAGGCCGAGATTATCTAGAAATCCAGAAGAAAGGTTACTAGATCCTTTCATTTTGACCTGTTTTAAATGAGCAAACCCAGCTGAGAAGGGGAGCTAATAATTCCTTAACCCTCGATGGGTTTGATTTTTAAGGTGAACTTTTAAAGTGGGTTCTTCCTCCTCCTCTAGGTCTGTGAATGCTATAGCTACTTGTTTTGGCCCATCCCTGATATTTCCTATGGAGGGATTTAAACTGCTTATTCAGTGTTAGTCGGTGGACTTGGGAGCACGTGCTCAGGAGAGCCAAAGTAGAACAAGAACTTGGACAGACAGCCAAAGCTTCCTGATGTGTTACCTGGTCCAGTTCTGTTCTTTCACCTCCTGAACTGGATACACCGCTAGTCAGGGACTCTAGTTGCTACTTTTGTACCTGTTTCCTAGAAAAGGGACCCCTTCCTCCAGATTTTTGTCCAGATTATTGTCTCCTCTCTCTGTGGCGTTTTATTAAAACAGGATACTTATTGTTACTTGCCATAAAGTTGTCATCACAGTTACATGTTGACATAGTGATGCAAATGGTGCCCACTTAATATGGCACATTTATGCAGTGCTCAGCATGGGCAGCTGTATGAGAAGAGGCTAAAGGAATTCTGAGAAAGGCTTCAGAATAAAAATCCTGGCTCTGCTGAGAACAGCGCTTCCCTGCCAGGTAGGTACGAGTGCCACACACACACACAGTGACATTCGTTTCTGTATTCTCTGTTGGCAGAGCTTTCAGTACTCAGTGCATGAAAAGAGAATTTTGATACTTTTGTTACGAATTTTCCTACAAGGGTACTCTTGAGTGGAGAATCACCTCAGGTTGTGATGGGCTCCACTGAAAATGACTGTTTCTTTTTCATATTTTTGCTGTTGATATTGTCGGCTTTTTGGGGTGTTATTCCGAGTGCCCACCAAGGCAGGAAAATTTGTCATTGTTCATCCTAGGTTGCCACCATTCTCTTTTAGACTAATAAAAGTGAGGTTTAACACATGAAATTGTGATAAATATCCATCTTAAAATACTGAAATTCAGGCACCCACCAGTGAAGCAAACTCTTCTTTTGTCACCCATGGACTAGCACATGTTACCCTGAGGGGCAGCGTCGTGTGGTAGCTTCAGCTCTGGAATAAGGTCCCTGGAGACTAGAAATTGGGCTGCAGCTTGCCCACCCTGGCTTCTCCTGCAGACAGCATTTCGCATGTTGGGCCCTCAGTGTGTTATCATGGACTCTCACTGGCCTCGCTAATCCTTACTTTTCAGGGCTCTTACTACTGGGCACCAGCGCTGACTTGCTTTCTTCCATTCAGACTCTCATCTCTTTCGATTGGAAATTTCTTGAATGCTTCACACTTCTGTGAGCTTCCCTTTCAGCCCATATTTGGCATGGCTTCCTCACTGTCTGGCCTTAGAAAATGTTGGGCTAGTTTAAGTTAAGTACAGGAGCCCTCAATTAATTTCCAAAAGCAGAGACCTGACCTTAAAATATCTTTATGATCTGATGCCACTGAGAACAAATTCATTTTTTCCCATCCCACCCTCTTTCTCCTTCTGCATCCCTGATCCTCCGTGCCCCTCTCATCCTCGTCCTCCATGTCCTCCTCCCTCCTCCCCATCCTCCATGCCCTATGCCCTCTTCCCTCTCATCCTCATCCTCCATGCCCTTTTCCCTCTCATCCTCATCCTCCATGCCCTCTGCCCCCCTCATCTCCCGTCCTCCATGCCCTCCTCACTCATCCCTGTCCTCCATGCCCTCTTCCCCCTCATCCTCATCCTCCATGCCCTCTGCCCCCCTCATCTCCCGTCCTCCATGCCCTCTACCCCCCTCATCCCCATGCTCCATGTCCTCCTCACTCATCCCTGTCCCCCATGCCCTCTTCCCTCTCATCCTCATCCTCCATGCCCTCTACCCACCTCATCCCCATCCTCCATGTCCTCCTCACTCATCCCTGTCCTCCATGCCCTCTTCCCTATCATCCTCATCCTCCATGCCCTCTTCCCTCTCATCTTCATCCTCCATGCCCTCTGCCCCCTCATCTCCTGTCCTCCATGTCCTCCTCACTCATCCCTGTCCTCCATGCCGTCTTCCCCCTCATCTTCCATGCCCTCCATCCCCTTCATCTCCCGTCCTCCATGCCTTCTGCTCCCTTCATCCCCATCCTCCATGTCCTCCACCCCCTCATCCCCATCCTCCATGTCCTCCACCCCCCTCATCCCTGTCCTCCATGCCCTCCTCCCTCCTCTCTGTCCTCCATGCCCTCCTTCTTCAGTCCCATCCTCCATGCCTTCTCCATTCATAAGGTGGGATCACATTACCTGTTACACCTTTGTTAAAGGTCATTTTAAGGATGACAGTGATAATAAATTGTTCTTTCCAAAGATTTACAAAAGTACTGAGTCTGGTACAAATGGAGTACGGAAAATGATCGATAATTTGAGGCCAGCATGAACCAGTGCTGCAGGCAGTACAAGTACTTAGTGTTCACTGTCTTCCGAGTGACAACGGTAGCTAGCATCTAGCTCTGCCTTCCTGGAGAGAGCCACGGGGCTTCTGGGGACAGAACAGCAGTGAGGCAGCTTACCCCAGCCTGAGAGGTGGATGTCTGGAGAAGGCCCAGAATTCATGGATTTCAGACTCTGATCTTCATGCCTGAACTAGTTCCTACTCACCTATTCTGAGAAATGAGAACAATGCTTTGATGGATAATCATTTGGGGTTTCATCACTAAAGAAGCCGTTTGTCCAAAATGTGGTTAAAGAAGAAACAAGTATTTATTTAAAACAGATAGTTTCTTTTTCTCAGAAGAATGCCAGTGGTTGAGGTGGGGATAGAGTTTAAAGAAGACACTAGCCCAGAACACGTGAACCAAAGCAATTTCCTCTAAAGTGTAATTGGCTGTAGTGTTAATCTCTATGTCCATAGTCAAGGAAATCACCATTGTAGTTTTCACATGTGAGGGAAGTCAGAAGTGCCTTGTTTACATTACTGCCATTTATAAAACATTTAAAACAGCTCTTCTGCTGAATAAACATTCAAGAGTCTGAAGGATAAGCATATCACTTAAACTTCTTAAGACTAAACTTTCCAAACCATTTCCTGCCAGAGGGACCCAACAGTAAAATTGCAAACTCTGTGCCCCGAGATGAGATAGGCCGAATTAGATTAAGCAGCTTACTGTTGACATGTCTATTGATCTGGGTTCAGTGCAGTTTCCTGTCTCTGCCAGCAGTCAGATTGCTGTATACAATAACACAGTGGCCTGGTTTATGTGAAATTGGGGACTCCAAGCATCAATTACTCCAGGAAGGCAGTGGCACTGGGAGATAAGGTTAAGCTGCTTGCAGTGTTTAAGACTGCTAAAATCCAAGCAACATATTTGCTGTCTAAAATGTTGCTTATAAATTTGACAGTGTTCCATTTATAAAATTTCCAAAGAGATCATCCAGTGTTATTCTCTGCAGGTAGTAGTACAAATAGCATTATGAATGCTTATTGTTAAAGCAGTGTAACCCACTTGCTCAATTTCATGCATGTTTCTTACATATCTGCATAAAGATACTGGGTTAGGTGGCAGGAGGTCAGGAATGGTGCAGAGCCGTCTTAGACCATCAGCTGGGCCCCAGTGAGAGAATGTAATTAATGTAAGAAGTGTCAGCCATTTTACTTGGATACTGTGTTTTCTTTTTTTCTGGGACCAGTTGAATAAATTTAGTCAACTAACTTCCTATATTTCTAATACCCACTCATGTTTTTAGAGAGCACCTACTTTCCTGATACTAAATACTATATCTTTAATGCAAAGAGCATGGAGAATACAGAAAGACACAATGAAAAACACAGATATCATCACTCAATGATAATTATTTTGTTTTTGGATACATGTGTTAAAGGTATTATTTTAAAATATATGTCTCAGCACACCTACGTGGGTGGCATGGTCGGTTGGGCATCCGACTCTTGGTTTCCACTCGGGCCATGATCTCAGGGTGGTAAGATCGACCCTACACCGAACTCGGCACATGCTCAGCGCGGAGTCTGCTTGAGATTCCCTTTCCTTCTCTCTCTGGCCCTCTCCCTCGTGCTCTCTCTCCCACTTTCTCTAATAAATAAGTAAATCTTTAAAAAAATAAAGATTTTTTAAATTTTTCCCCTCCCCCTCACCATACACATGCACACGCATGTAACTGAGCACTCATCTAGCTGTGAATATAATTTATTTTTATTTTCTTTCTTTATTCTTCTTGGTTAAAGGAAGTTATCACTTTCCTTGGAAGATTTTTACCTCTTGCCTTGCTTCAAACATTACAGAAAGGACAGAAGATGAGCCTATGTTTACATACTTCTGTAGAGAATAACAGAAAGGCATTTTTTTCATCCATGGAGGTGGGAATCTTGAAAAATTCTTGATGGGTCAGCTCTTTAGGTCCGTTCATACAAGTTGTTAAGTTTCATACCTAACATATAACTCCCTATTCTTATAAGAGATATTCAGAGAGCGAATTCGTGCTTTCTGGTGAGACATACGTGCTATGAATTGAATAAAAGGATAAATTTTTGAAAGTGACATTTCAGCCTGCCTATCATGACATTTTATGTATTTTTCAATACACGTTTATCCCAGAAATATCTCCCTTACTTTATTACAGGTAGAAGCAGATTTTCCTATAAAACGTAGGAAATCCCTTCAATACGGTACTGATGAGAACCAGACTTGGAAATTTGACGAGTCAGGGCACATTTGACTAATTTAATTGTATTTTCCAGGTTGACCTCCTGAGATTGGCACTGTCCTCAATAAGGCTTTGCAACATTTACACTGTTCTTTTTCATTTTATATCTTCCAAGAATGATACAAAATGAACGTATTTAAAATGTATTTAGCATTTATTGGCATAGTTTTAGGTTTTATCTTTTAATGAGATTTTAATTGGCTTTATTGCAGGATTTATGCAAGGTGCCTGGAATGCCAATAGGCGAGAGGGACCTAATAAGTAAAATGGGCCATTACAATTAATGCTAATATGACATCTGTTAGCAAAGCTAGTGGGTTAACTTCCTGACTGGGTTCTGATACTTAAAGGAAACCAGGCCTGATCATTTTATGTTTTTCAAGTCTCCTGGACTCTTGGAAATGCTGAAAACTCATGGCATAGTCTTCCTTTATTGAAAAGTCCTGATTTTTTAAAGGTTTTCATTATCTTCAAAATGCCACGTTCTGATACTAGACTTCCCCCGAGAAAGAGTCGTGGAAGGCCCCTCCCTATAGGGTACTTTTAGACATTCATAATATAACAAGCAGTATAAACAACTGCACTTTTTTTCTGTTCATATAGTGGTGGTAGCAGTTAGAAAGAAGGGTAATGGGAGACCCATGAGTTGCCCTCTCCTGTGTGTCGAATAGGCCTGCCCAACCCGTATTGCGTGAGACTGCAGATGTCTTTGTGGTCCATTTCCCTTGTCACTGATGATGTGGAAGGAAGAATTGCCAAACTTTTTCATAAGAGTTGCATATACCCACATTAATAATGTCAGTGACCTTATTATGGTTCTCCGAAATCATAAACACCCACTCGCTCCAAATTTGTGGACCCTGAAGAGCTATAAATTAAGGCACACCACTTAATCAAAAGAGTCTATATATAAAAATCAGCATGAAAAGCTACCCTGTAAAAAATTCAAAATAAGCTAGAAAATGTGTATCAGAAAAAGCAATGGTTTCTCATCATCGAATGAAACAGCCCTAAAATGTGGAGTTTCGCTAACCGCTTCACTTCTTTCCCTCTGAGCTACCTAGGTGCTCGCACCTTGCCCTCATCCCCGTTATTTACATCACCATCTTATCTCTACTCCAGGATGGTGAATTCTTGGAGGACCTCTGTACATCCCCTACATTACCAAACCAAACCGGAGGGTTAGAATCCTCAGTAAACATCTACGTCATCATTGACTTGAATCAAGTTAGGCGAAGATGTTTTCTCCATCTGGCTGGAATGGGGGGAGTGAGGACAAAGTAAAGGTTGGCTTCATCTCACAGACGACCTGGGGGAGGGGAGCACGTTGCAAAGGCCTAAGGTAGTGTGACAGGTGTAAGAGAAGACATTGATGTTTGAGGTTGATTTACTTAAGGGTGGAATAGAAGAGGAAGGACATTGGAGATGAAAGGGCTTTCATGGTTCTTGTGAACCTGAGGGTTGGTAGAAGTGTTGTTGATGATAAGACATCTCTTTCTTGGACTCTTCTAAGAGCTTCCTAATGGTTTTAGTCACCAGAGAGTTTCTCCTCTCTCCTATCCATCCTCAGTATGGTCACACTCCTGATTCATGAACAGCCTTTCTTAGCCCGTTAGCTAAAGGATTGTATCCAGACATCGTAAACTCTTGCAGTGAACGTGGCGCCCTCACCCCGTTGCTGCAGGCTCTCCCCTAGCACCCCTGGAAACTCTCCCACCGACATCCCATCGTTCCTATTCCGTGAGGGGCATTCCTGTTCCTATTCCATAAGGACATACAAGGCATGTCTTAGTCTTGTCTGCCTTCTGTTTGTAACATTTTATGGTTTTACATTGGGAGTTACTTCCCTAAGTGAGGCTCATTTCTGAATATCTTTGTAGTCCTGACAGCCTAGCAGAGTATTCTCACTTCTAAATGATGGCAACAAAGGTGGAAAAAAGAAAGCAGAAAACAAAGTCATGATGCTCATTTGGGCTAAAAGAGATTGCCATGAGGGATCAGGCTAAGACAGTGTAAAAGATGGAAGGCCAGTTGGGCAAGTGTTGACAGCCATAAGATCCAGAAAAAGGGGCTGAGATAACAGGACTTCAAAGTCTGGCATGAGTTTATTGAGATATTTTTAAAACGTGTATTGGTGAAGTTGTGGGAATGTCAGGAAATATAAGTATGGGGGAGGAATAATAATTATAAATGTCAGATTTCCCACTATGGCTCAACCGATAGTATTATAAATTCAACTAGGATAATAGTGATTTGAGCACACTTAAGTAGTCCTAAGAACAGGTGGAATGGGCAGAAATATATATGGGAGCAAAATACAGAGCAAAAATACATAGGAGCAAAAAAAGAAGATGATCTAAGGCACTGTTAGATTCTAAATAACATGCTATATGATATGATACAAAGTGGCCTTTCCCCTTGAAGGAAAGGAGGAAACGCACATGTTCTCTGCTGTTTTTTATTTCTGCTTTTTTTTTTTTTTTTTTTGGCTTTGCCATTGTCTTCCCTTCTGTCTGCTTAACATTCCCTCCCCAGATTCTGAGCATTTCTGAGTGCACAGTCATTTCCCAATATCATGACTCTGAACTTAAAGAGGAAATGCACACTCTGCAGGAGATGTCTGGGCAGGGAGGAAAAGGCCTGCCCACACTTTGGGGTCAGATGGGCCAGACTGGGCCTAAATCTTTACACAGCCACTTCCTGTCTTTAGGACCCTAGACATGTTTCCATGTCTATCGGCTGGGGGCAATTACACTGACCTCACAGAAATATAAGAATTAAGGGTCAAGGGAAGAGAAGGAACATTTATCGGTATTTATAATGTACCAGTCATAGGGCAGAGGCCGAAGGGCTGTGTATGAATTCTCAATTCTCATGACAACCCAGTGAAGTAGGCCTGAGTAAATGAGATAACACACATCAAGACCTTGGTACAGCAAGTCAGAAACAATGCATTGTCACCTTCTCCTAGAACAGGGGGGGAACGGGATCACAGCAGGGTAAGTCGCCATCCCCCTTACCACCACACTGTGTTGAAAAATTAAGTCAAAAAAGAAAATGCTTGTGAATGGCACTGTGGGATGAATTGTAGTTTTCTTAGGGATCAGATGGTTGAGATCATTCCAGACCATTGCATGCCCTAGGAAATGAGTCTGGGCTGTGGCCGTAATGGCCATGAGGTAAGGGCACAGAGGGGAGGTCACTCCTGTGTCACAGTAATGGCATCTTCTCAGGTAGCAGGTTTGTAATCATTCATATCTATTAGATCAGTCAAGAGAGAACGGTAAATTTTTTCCATTTCGTACCACTGGGTATATCTTCCCTCCTTATATATACAACAACTTGAGCTGTTTCAGATGCTATGGAAACCACAGGCTTCAATGCAGAGGTGGTATCCTACAAGAATTCTTTCCGTCACCGCTGGTCTTATCAAATGCCCCATCCAACATTGACATGCAAAATATGTGGGGCATTCCACCCCTGAAAGAACAGTTCTAATTTATGTTAACATGTCACTGAGGAATTAAACCACAACCTTGATGAACAGAATAAAGAAAGCAAACCCCAATACAGATGACCCTTGGACAACACAGGTTGAACTGTATAGGTCCACTAACATTATGGATTTTTTTTATACACTACTATAAATGTATTTTACTTATGATATTCTTAATAACATTTTGTTTTCTCTAGCTTGCTTTATTGTAAGATTATAGTATATCATACAGACAACATACAAAATGTGTGTTAATTGACTGTTTATGTTATCAGTAAGGCTTCTGGTCAATAGGAGGCTATTAGTAGTTAAGATTTGGGGGATCCAAAGTTATATACAGATTTTCAACCACACAGGGTCAGCGCCCCTAACCCCACATTGTTTAAGGGTCAATTCCACTGGTATTCCTTCAGTTTCTCTTCTCTCTCTCACCCACAACACACACATATATGCACATACCATGCACACACATGCGTACCACATATGGGCACACACACACACACAACACTTATTTGCACTTATTGTGGTAACAGAGGAAATATGGGAGATATTTTCTTATGTTATATGTTGGGACATCCTTCGTCCTGGCCTTGTGTCAAGCACATATCACAAAAAGACAGTACCATGCAGATGCTCACGATTGGAAAAATTCTAAAAAAAAATCTTCCTATCCTTGTAATATGTGGATAATTTTAGAAAGATATATATTGGGGAAGCTGGGTGGCTCAGTGGGTTAAGCCTCTGCCTTCGGCTCAGGTCACGATCTCAGGGTCCTGGGATCGAGCCCCGCATTGGGCTGCCTGCTCAGCGGGGAGCCTGCTTCCCCCTCTCCCTCTGCCTGCCTCTCTGCCTACTTGTGATCTCTTTCTCTCTGTCAAGTAAATAAATAAAATCTTAAAAAAAAAAGGAAGATATATATTAAAAATTCAGGGAATCTGATCTCTACTAAGTAGGATTTTTGGCAACTGAAGGTGAAGGTTATGCAGTCATGGTAAATTGGGTGCCTATCTGGGGTTTCTGGCCATAAATATCTTACCTGATACAGTTCTAGCATTACAACTTTGTGATAATAAATAGCATGGTAATGATAATTAATAATAGCTAACATTTTATTAAGAATTCTCTTACAAGAATTTGCATACATTTCCTCCTTTAGTTTTCACAGCATCCCCATGAAGTGGACACTTTTTTGGGAACCCACTTTACAGTAACAGAGTTTACCGAGACCGAGGAGTGACTCAGCCGAGCTCCCAGAGCTACTAAGTTAGCATTGGAATCCATGTCTCTCTGACTCCTGTGTCTGTGTTTGTGGTTAAGAAACTGAGTTGGGAAGTATTTTCCCTATTTATAAAAGATGTTAAATTTTGACTCCCAAGGTAGTTCCTCCTCAACTAGTATTTGACATTCATCTTAATATTATTTCACAAAGAACAGACTCAGTGATGCTTCGCTTCTCAGAACACATCCTTGCCCAGACTCTAACACTGGGGCTGATAATGCTTCCGTGTGAGTTCTACCTTCCTTCATTTCTAGAATATTTCATAGTATGATGTTAAGGGAGGTAAGAGTGAATCCTCTGGGCTCCTGACAACCAAATAATCATCCAACTAAATATTCTGCTGGACTTCTTGATGAGAAGATGTTTCCGGTGAAATGAAGTGTGTTTCTCATTAAAACAACCAGTGCATTCATATATTGTTCATCTCTTGACCCAGGAAATGGAGTTTAAAGGAATCAGGGAATCTTAGGTTACTGAAGTGGAAAGAAAATCCCAGGTTATTTTTTCTCCTCTCTAGTTAATTTTTAAGTGACAGGATTAAGGTTTGTTTTGTTTTCCTTTGTTGTTGTTGTTGTTTTTGATCAACATATGTGAAAATTTAGTGTGCCTTAAATAAAGTGGTGGTTATCCTCATATAACATTACTTTTCTCCTTATCCAAAATATATATCGGGCCAGTACATTTCGGAAAGTTTAAGGAACTTGAGATACATAAGTTCTTGGAGAAGTTCTAACAGGTCTGTGTTTTAAAGCGGTTTCAGACATTCAGTATTCGCTGAAAAATGGTGGAATCCCTTCACAATTTTTAAGATATCAAAGCCTATGACTGTCGCCATTTGAAAGGCCTTCAGGGAGCGTGACCGAGCCACGCGGGTAGCTGTGGAGCAGCCCGGTTCTGACAGCCTTTGGCTCCGGAGGTCCGTGTATGAAGTTCTAGGGTGGTCGCTGATGAAGCAGCGCGCGGCTGAAGGCCTGGTGGCTGGAGACGCAGCTCCTGCTCGCTGCTCCGTTGCCCCGGGAGAGGGAGAGGAGGACTAGGGAAGCAGCGTGCCTTGCATCACACATGGCCGTCGCTGCCTTTGCTGTGACTCTTCCCTGCCTTCCCGGTTGTTACCTTTAGCCCTGTGCACAATGAGCCTCACCAGACATCGGCTGTAGACGCGCCTGCGCCATCAGGTGTGATCGATTAGTAAACAGCCTCGTTAAAACTGTATTTAAGGGCCTTGGCATTCCCCCGTGGTGGTGTTGGCAAGGTTTCTGAGGATAGAAGACAGAAGGATGTCATTAGTAATATTAGATGAGAACTCACTAATATTGCCGTTTTCATCACGCAGAACCTCCGTGATTCAGTTCCGCGTCCCACACGGGGGCCGCCTGCAGGCGATCTTCACTTATGCAGCATCCTTATTGTCAGTTACTTTTCTTAGCTAAAATACTTCTTTAATGAATGCTATTATTTGGACTTTGGAGAATGGCTCATTATTCCTGATTTGACTTGTGTCCATGACAGAGGTGGAATTTTTTTTTTTTAAATGATACATATGAGAAAAAAAGTAAATCTTATGTTCCTGGCTGTGTGTCTCTAAAAAATGAAATTCTGCTGACTTATAGCTAAAAGCAGCTCAATTAGCAAAAGTACTTACAATTGTTTCACACCATAGAGAATATTTAAACATTGAAAAATTGGAGAAGTATGTTCTTTGCATGAGAATTCCAGGCGTATTTTGTCCAGAGAGAGCTCATTACTTTTTTCTCTCTTATAAAAAGTTAGGTCATTGCCTCTTTTGACATAAAATTTCTACTTTCTGAAAAAGGACGGGAGGCACACGTATTTTTTTTTTAAAGTCAGTCATTCATACTTTTCTAATAAAGCTTCAGTGTCCACTTTAAAGGGAAATTAAATCACCTTAAGAACTAGAATTATACTGGTTATTTTTATTTCAAGTTGGGATTGAGGAATTTCAAGATTTTATTTATTTATTTGACAGAGAGCTAGAGAGAGAGCACAAGTAGGCAGAGCAGCAGACAAAGGGAGAGGGAGAAGCAGGCTCTCCGCCGAGCAGAGGGCCCGATGTGGGGCTCGATCCCAGGACTCTGGGATCATGACCTGAGCTGAAGGCAGCCACTCAACCGACTGAGCCACCCAGGCACCCCCTTTTTTTTTTTTAAAGATTTTATTTATTTATTTGACAGAGAGCTAGAGAGAGAGTTTTTTTTTTAAAGATTTTATTTATTTATTTGACAGAGAGCTAGAGAGAGAGGGGATTGAGGAATTTCAAATGAAACCCTTTTGATAAATATCAATTGAGAATTCCCACAAGGTTTACTGTGTGTGTCTTTATTAGTGTGTGTTTTAGGGGATTTGGGGAGGGGGAAGGAAAA
The DNA here is from genome assembly GCA_028534135.1 of Potos flavus. Lineage (NCBI taxonomy): Eukaryota > Metazoa > Chordata > Mammalia > Carnivora > Procyonidae > Potos > Potos flavus. The sequence goes on from CM052897.1 coordinate 96,309,558, forward strand.
ATCTTCTTTTCTTGGTAAAAGAAAGGTGGGATATACATTTAACCCTTCAGTGACCGTATTGTGTATTTGTGTAACTAGCTTTGTCCCGAGTAAGTGAAACTCAATCCATGGTGTCCCAGCAGCCATGACCTCTGACATTGCCTCTGAGGGTGCAGTGGGGGGGAGGGGTGTCAATTGTTCTCTGTGCACTTTGGAACTGCTTCTACCAGGGACCTCATGGCTGGGGTTTCACTTTTGCTACCCGGTAATTTGTTTACAATAAATTAGCCTGCAGGACTTCAGCTACATCCAGCAGTTAGTGTAAGGTTGCTTATTGAAAAACATTTGCTTCTGTGCTTATTTTTATTTTTATTTATTACTTTTTTTTTTTTAAATCCAAGAGTTGCAAAACAACCGTTTGAATGGGAGATAATCAGAAGACTGAATCTTAATGAATCATGAGTCTCTCTATAAGATAAAGAGGGAGTATATTTTAGGAGCAAATTGCGGGTATAGGATTAATGAATCTTGTTGTATAAACAACTCAACTGTAAACAGGAAGGCATCATCTGTCCCAGACTCACCAAATATAGACTATCATACCTGCAGGCAGGCGCACACACCATGACAAATAGTGGCTTAATGCTGGGCACAAAGGGAGTAACATCTAGATGCCTGTTGGTTGATGAAACTTGTAGAGTCTAGTGGGGAGCCTCTTGAATTATAGGGCGGTACCACTATTTTTTCTGACTATACCAAGAGAACTTCCTCCAGAAACATATAAATGGGACAAGCCCTGGATCCTATAGGAACCTGACAAATCTCAGTAGCACAAGAAGGGCCATAAAGGGCCTTAGGGGCTCCCTTGAGGTGAAGGTAAGCTATTTCCTATTTCCTGACAGTGCTGGGTTCACTGGAGCACTGTCACAGTAGCCCCAACGGTGAGATCTTTCCTTATCATTTCCTCCCCCCCGTACACTGGGTCTGTGATTCGTAGCCAGCGGGGATGGGGTTCCTGTCCAGCCAGCTCGCTGCCATTGTATTTGTCGTTGTATCTGCCTGTCCAGCTGTCTCTGCGCCATTGTATCTGTCACAGTGCTTGCTCCTTGTCCCCCAGCAGCCTGCTCTCGCACCTACTTTTGGAGCCCCCCACCTCTCCTCTTTCACATGAGAATGAAGAGTCCAGTGAGGTATATATGTGATTGACTCTCACTATATCTGAGCAAGGGTGTTCCATCCCCATTCTGCCCTGCCCACCTCCCCCACCTCACATTGGTCCTCAGCCGTGACCCCCTGGGGTTTGGTGACAGCAGCCCTCAGATACTCAGCCCAGGGGGTGGGGGGACTCTCTGCAAAGCACACACCACAGGGTGCTGCCCCCTTCCACGCAAGATACCCACAGCAGAAACAAGCCAGAGAAACCGGTTGCATTTCCTGGGCCCCAGGTGAGGTTGAGAAAGTGGGGAACCTGAGGAACAGCTTCAAGAGGTGAGTCCTTGCATTTCTTCAAGGCCTGGTTCTCTGTTTCCTTCCTTGCCCCCACTTTCACCTTCTCTCTCACCGTGCCGTCTTTTCCTGCCCTCTCGCCCTACTTCCTCCGGGCTTGGCATCCTTCTCCCAAGTCCAAGCCCGTCTGCCTGTCTGTGTCTGACGCCTCACCAGAGTCATATGTGATTACAGTTCCTGGATTTACTTTTGAAAATAGATCAAGAGAATAAAGTTGAATAAAGTTGAATAAAGAAGAGAGTATATTTAAAAAAATTTTTTTAAACATGACAAAAGGATTTGAATACTTTGTTAATTTCTTTTCTAATACATGGAAAGGTTTTTCCTCATACACACCTGGCCAGTGTAGTATTTTAAGAGACTTTAGGTCAGCATAAAGAGTATTTTTAAATTGAGTTCAGATATAAGTATAACAGACTAAATATAGTCAGATCAAGCAAGTTCAACAAGCAGGTGTTAGCTCTCAGCTCCTACTGATTCTCACCTGAAAGTTCCAATGACTCCAGCCATCAGATGTCTCCTCGTTGAGAAATACAAAATCAAAGATTTTTTCCATTGTTAAATACATAACACATCTAATTGATTTCACTGGAGCCCTAAGGCTGCTGTTGACAAAATGTGCTTATGATGCAAACATTTAGGTGTGTTGTTTTTCTTTTTTTTTTGAAGACTATTGTCCCCAGACTCAAATTATGCCTTACATTTGTCGTAATGATGTTGGTACAGTTGTTTTGCTTAATTATGGTCGACTGTCTAAAGCTACCTTTCCCTTGAGTCATTGAAAGTTTTATTGGAGTTCTTTAATATGATTATAAAAATTAATATGCTTGTAATTAGATACAAGAGAAGCAAATCCAAAGTTTGCTAAACAAACAATTGTTCTACTTACGAAGAAAACTTATGCTGGCTAATGTCCCCATCAAAATGGTAATTGGAAGATTAATTTGCATTCTCCTCTAACGTTCATTGAAGAGGTAACATGTTCCCATCATTGAAATTAATACTGTCAATAAATGTTGATATATTTTGCTTTCCACTTACCTTCCATTTTCTAAGTGAGATCTAGGCTTAGTCAATATATTTACTATTCAGAAACCTCTAATCAAGGGATGGACTAGAACTTCAATTCATGAGCATCCTAACTACGGCCCAGCTGCCACTGACTTTACTCAGAACACAAGAGGCATCTTTAACTCATTCAAAATGTTCTTCAAAATAGATCAGCCATCTCCCAAACTTCTCTTGCATATGAACACAACACTTTCACACCGTCCCTATTTAATAACTTGGTTATATTTTCTACTGGAGGAAACCCAGCCGCTGATCTATAGCAGATCTCAAGTGTGTGGATGGTGGGCAATGATTTCACGGACTCTACGAACACTTGCTTCACATTGAAGTGTTTTGCTGTTCTCTTGGTAAAGGCTGCAAGAAACAGAGCTCTCTTTTGCATTATATGCACTCCAAAAATGACCTTCAAAATTAAACTGTCATGATGTCTTCACAGAGGCAGAGGGAGAAACTGGAAATGTGTACACTCGAGCTGACGCCACCAGCAGGGATGGGTGGGGGAGAAGGTGACACTAGCAAAAGGTGGCTGTGCCTACTGGGTTGTATTCAAACGCAGACCTCAGTGGGTTCAAGCTCTGGACCCTCAGAGTGACAGACATGCCCAGCCACTGCCAGCTCAGATGGCCATTGTCGTGAGCAGATTTACTCATTTTATTTTTTTCTGGGTCTAAGCCACTTGTCTTTCATGTGTGAATAACAATAAGAGAGATAGATCCACAAGAGATTGTGCCTTAAATATTATCAGGAAAGTAATATTTTAAACACACATTTAGACCTATTTTCCTTTTTTCCTTTGCTATGAAATTGAGGATACATTCATAAAAAGAATGGATTCTACAATGTGATTTGATCGTATCAATGCATATAAGGAATGCCACCATATGCAAAAACATCCCTTGAAATAAAAGGAACAGGAGGTTTGTCTTACTGAGTTTTCAGATATGTCGGGAAGTATTTTGGTCACTGGCCCTGGTTCTGGATCTGCTGTGTGAAGTCCTTTAGCTTCTCTGTACCTCTGTTTTATGCTTCATTTATGCAATGCAATGTTTGGACAAGAAATGATGCTTTCTTCTTCCAAAGAATGGATCCAAAGAATGGATCTCAATCTTAGTAAGCCCTTCACACCTCTCATCTGTAAGATGGAGAAAGGATGTGTAAAGAATATGCTTGAAAATTCTTTAAAATATTTTAGGAGCTCTCTGATCCTTCTCTCCAAACACAGCAATGTTCTGGGGCAGGGATCCTGTCCTTCAGCTTTGTCTCCCTAGTACTCAGCACACTTATCAGCATAAGTATCCACTCAGCACTCAGTTGCTAAATGAAACTCCGCTTCTCCCCCTTTGGTTTTTAGGGTGATAAAAGCTCTGTATCCTGACCGTAGGATACTTACATGAGTCTCTTAACATAGTAAATTTAATTCTTTAGAAGTTAATTCATTTTATTTTATTTTTTCAAGTAGGCTCCATGGCCAGCATGGAGCCCAGCACAGAGCTTGCTCACAACCCTGAAATCAAGACCTGAGCTGAGATCAAGAGTCAGACACTTAACCAACTGAGCCACCCAGGCGCCCTAATTCATTTTTCATTTTATTTTTAAATTGATTTTTGATGTATTAAAATGCATTTTCCTTTTAAAATTAGTGTTTAAATTAATTCATTTGATTTTTAAATTACTTTTAAAATTTATCTTATTTTTACTTTTGAATTTTGTTTTTGTTTAATCTCTTGGTGTATTAAAATTCATTTCATTTTTTTAATGATAAAGTTGACATTTTTTGGTGTATGGCTCTATGGATTTTAACATACAGAGCCTATTAAAACTCAGTTTTACTCTACGTTAACTTAAAATTTCAAAACAAACAAACCAAAAACCCCTCTCCTTTTGAAAGAGTAGTTGTCAGTCCTCTGAAGAGATGAACCAGCGGCTGGAATTGTTCTCTCCAGAATACCTTAGCCCTCTTAATAGAAGTGACTTTTCTTTCTTTCTAATCTTTAATTATATTTCTCTTTGGTCTTCTAATAATTTATTTAAGCTTTTATGGATTCTGGGATAAGCATCTTCCTCTGTTATAAGATACTGTTTTTACGTATGAAAGAATACCTGTTTTCTTCCAAGTGGAAGTGGAAATAAGATTTATCAGCATTTCCTGAGAAGCAGCGAGGAACAAGAATATCAGTGAGTTGCATTCGTGTAGTGTAGCGTGTGCCAAACACTGCTAGCTGCTAACATGGGGTCCTCTACTTCGTCCTTTGAACTCCCCCAGTGTGCATGAGTGTGTACCCTTCTTTGACCAGAGAAATGAGAGACCTGGGGCAGTTGCCTAGTCCATGAGGACAGAGACGGGGCTCTGTCTCTGAATCCAACACCGTTCCCATTCCAGGCTGCCTCCCTGGGAACGGATACCATTTGTGAAGATGATGTGGCAGGTGTTTGTGTGTGTGTCGGCATGCACACACAGACACTCACACATGTACCGGAGGGAGGGACAGGGGAGATTTGCTAAGAATCTGCCAAAGAGTTTGCTCCCTGTCTACCCTGTTTATGAAACAGCAGAGGCTGGTGCAGGGACGGCCCCCTCATCTAGATGCCTGTGTTGACCACGGCAGCCCCCTGAAAACCATCTGCTATGGTAGCCCCGGTGTCCGCCTGAAGGTTTTTGTTCTGTAATGCATCAGCAGCCCTAGGGTGGAAGGAGCCGGTAGGCAAGGGACCGGTGCTTTGTTCCCTCCTTCCTGTCCTCGCTGCTTGGTATCTCTCAATGCTCAGTCTCCAGCTAGCCCTGGTCCTTTCTTGTACATTGAGTTGGACCAGCACCAATGCGCCATTGATACCTTCTCAGAATTCAGTAAATACTGAGCCATGTGATGGATGGGCCAGAGAGCTGTGAATAGTTTTCTTTTTCTGATACAGACTAAGACTCCTCAACTAGAGAGGAACCCATAGGCAGAATTGATCCCATGTGGTGCCACCGGTGCATTTCCGGACACATTTCTTCTCTGTTGTGAGGTTTTTAACGCCCTCAGTGTCTGGCAGAAATTCCACATCAACAGCCATGTTCCTCCAACCTCCTGTCCCAGTCGGCAAATAGCACCCCTCCCTAAAGAAACTGCCTGTAGGAAATGTATACTTTCCTCTTCTAGTGTTAGGAGGAGTTGGAAGTCAGTGCTCACAGGGGGATGGTAGGCCAGTTCCGTAACCTCTCTAAGCTATGCTCTGTGAAGGAAGAGTTGTTGGTGCCCCCTGTCTCATGGGCTTGGAGGACTAAGTGAGACAAGGAACATAAGCTGATTAACAAAGCTGGAGGTCAATAAGCTACCATTATCATCACTGTTGATAACAAAGGTCTACACGACCAGAGCCTCAAGGATGGTTCGTATACAAAATTCTGCTTTTTGGAGCAGGTCTTTACTTACCGATCCCATTCCATGGCTGTCTTGATTATTTCTTTGCCTCAGCAAAATTCAGGATATACACATCATCTCCTGGGACCACTGGACCATTTTTCACGGATATAATAGTTTGCTTTTGTTGGGGTGTGCAGTTCCTACTCACATTTGAAGAATAATCTCTGGTAAGGAACCCGGAAGGATGTCAGGTAGAACTAGGTTGTGTCTTGGAGCTCACACCTTTCTTTTGGCCCAGCTGATTCTCCAGTTCTGATTAGTTGCTCAGAAGAGAAAGTCTTCGTTCTTGAAAGTAAGAGTGAGGTGCTGTTGCTCTATACACCTGGTAAGGAAGGTGCATTTTTCATAGATTGCTTTATTCTACTCATGGTGTCTGTTATTCAGGTTTCCCCAACACAGCAGGCCAGCATTTGCGCAGGTAACTGGAGTTAGGGGTGTGTGTCCTCAATGGCTGTGAAGCAGAGCAAAGCTCCCTGGTCACCCACTTGAAACCATGACTTTGGCCTCATTAACTCAGCTCTGCCTGCACTAACCAGCCACAGGGGACTGTCAGCTTGGAGCATTTGTTATTTCCTCTTGGTTCTTAGAGCGGCACTTTTCTCTCCCGTTTTTCCTGGGGCTTCTCTGTGGCTTCTCCGGGCCAAGGCCAGTCTTTATTAAAACATCCCCCCAGCACAAAAAGCAGGGTAGCAGGCATATCAGGATGAGTTTATAGCTATCAAGCCACTGCCCAGGTAAATTCAAAGCCTGGGATCTAATCTGGCAATTTGCCTTTCCCTTTGTATTTGCCTATTTTATGACACCTTTTGAGGGAATTAACTGCTTTTGACAATTTTGTAATCTATAAAGGAATATCAGGGTGTGTTTGTTATTCAGTTGACTGTCATAAAGCAAAACAACAGCCCAGTGAAAATGTTCTACCAAAATAGAATACTATTTTTTAAATAATAAAAGGAATAGTGGTCATTGTAAAAATTTGAAATGCAGAAAAAAAAAAAAGGAATGTGAATCTGTTATTATGCAATGAGATGGATGAGAAATGCTCTTATATATATAAGAGCTCATATATATATATAT
>CM052897.1:96317094-96382451 GCA_028534135.1 Potos flavus
TATAGCTCTTTTTTTTTTTATAGATTTTATTTATTTATTTGACAGAGAGAGAGAGATCACAAGCAGGCAGAGAGGCAGGCAGAGAGAGAGGGGAAAGCAGGCTCCCTGCTGAGCAGAGAGCCCGATGCGGGGCTCGATCCCAGGACCCTGAGATCATGACCTGAGCCGAAGGCAGAGGCTTTAACCCACTGAGCCACCCAGGCGCCCCTGCTTATAGCTCTTGATCCCTATAATAGATTCCCATTGTGTGAGATTTGCAGAAAATTCAAATAATTTATACACAGCCCTTTATACATTGGTACAAGTGCCACCTTCGACCTAGCTCTTTGCAATTTATAAGAGTTAGTGGTATGTGGTTTGTTGTGAAGTATTCTATGTTCACACACGTGTGTCTCTGCTAAGGTGTCAGATGAAATGGTTAAATCATTTTGAGGGGCGGTTTAATCATTTTAAGGAGACTATTATTTGGGATAAAAATGTATATTATTTTTTTTCCAAGTAGTTTTGAACTCTAAGAAAAAGAATGAGATCCTGCTGTTGCTTCCAGAGTTCTCGGTAGAGCCGAGTGTCAGGACAGCGACCCAGGAGTGGACTCAGGAAAGGGACAACTCTGTTCGGTGTGTGTGCAAGATCAAACACTCCAGGGCTGGGATTTCTCCCAGCAAGACACACACTTTCTTTCAGGCTGTTGCCAGCTGGTTTTGCTGTGGGGTAGTGTTAAGCTTCACAGATTGAAAACATCTGGCTTTTCATCAGCCGTGTGTACTCAGAAGGAGAGCAGTGTTCACCGAAGTAAATTCACCAAATTCTTATCTGACACATTTAGTTGACCCTAATGTGATAAGTTGGGGCGATTTCTGAGGATGGATCTTGTTTCCAACTGTGCAAGTCTTCTCTCCTTACCCTGCCTTTGGAGGAATCTGGGGTTTGAAATTTGGAGGCTATACCTTTTCGGGGGATTTTCAAACGCAGTGTCAGTAGTGATTCCTGAAAGTTCCCAGAGTCATTTGCATAGAGGTCAAACACAATGTTTCCTGCAGGAACTTCCTGAATTATGAAGTTTTAGAGCAATCCCATGTCACCAGATGTCAGCACGTTCCAAAAAGATGACTTGTTACCTGTTGCTGTTAAAAGTCATAGACTTCTGGTGTTAACTGATTGCTGAGGCAATAAAGAAAAGAGAATCTGTAAATAGTACAAGAGTCTGTATTTATCTGCTAGATACATCCTGATAAGTACGAACAGAGGTGATGGGACTCTGGTCGTATTTACCTTTTGAAAGCACCCTTCGTGGCTTTGTAGCTCATTTCTTCTGCAGCACTTTGGAGAAGCGGGGGGGAAAATGGGAGACTGACGCCCAATTGGAATCTGTCTCTGAATTTTAACAGACTAATGTTTTTTAACTTATTACATGGACATTATACAGATTCGGATTTTTGAACAGCAATATACAAACCCAACATTTGTTAATTGGATCATGGCTTCCCGCTGAGTTAAGACTTCGGAGCTGACTGATCAGTGTTTATAATTGGTCTGCTGTTGTCATTGGTCTTACTGCTTTAGCTTGAAGTGTCTCAAGAAGTTAATGACCTGTTAAGACGAAATCCACTAGAGAAAGTTCTTAAAAGAGACTGGTAAAAGCCAGAAATATTTATATTGTGTCAGGAGTAATTTTGTATGCCAGTTGTGTGCCAGGTGTATGTATACACACATACACACACAGGCACAATAATCCTTTCAAGATGGTAGTAATTACCTCAATTGACATGGAGGCTCAGAGAGGTGAAGTAGCTGGCTCGGGTCACACAGCTAGTAAGTTCCTGTGTTAGTTGCCTCCCTGGTGACCAGAAATATGTTAGAGCCTAGGTAATAATCTTGGATAATTTAGCAGAGCCCCTCTTCTAATTTTAAAGAGCTCAGAAGATGAAAAGAAGCTAATAATCAGGAGTCAACAGAGTGAAATACCAAGCACTAAGCACAGTCTTCCCTTTGCTAATGGTGCTTTTGCCACAGAGGCTTTCTTCTGTTTCACATGCCGGTTTGTTGTTGCCCCAGGGCCTTTGCATTTGCTGTTTCTTCTGTCTGCAATTGTGTTTCCCCAGATCACCATATAACATAGATGTACCTTTTGTCATTTAGAACTCAACTTCCTCCTCTCGTGAGAACCCACACTGACCACACTGCCTCTGCAAAATTGCATCTCGGACTACTCAGGAGAGACTCTAGTCCCCAGAGATGCTGAGAAGTAGCCTTTCTCATTTCTCTACCCGCCTAAGTTACCGGCATTCTGTATTAGAATGGCATTTGAAGCGCATGAGGTCTGGCTTAAGTGTGCCTGCTCCCCTGCACGGGCACCTGTTCTCCTCTTTTACACATTCCTAAAGGAAGCAGTTGAGAAACAGGCCTTATTAAAAGGCCTTTTGGTTTTCGGTTTGAGGGATATTGTGATTATTTTCATGGCTTTTTACCTTGGACTTAGCCTTCCCCTTTCATAAACTTTTGTGTAGGTTTGCTGGGTTCCAATTAGATACCAACTACAAGGGGCGCCTGGGTGGCTCAGTCGTTAAGCGTCTGCCTTCCGCTTAGGTCGTGATCTCAGGGTCTTCGGATCGAGCCCCACATCCGGCTCCCTGCTCAGCGGGGAGTCTGCTTCTCCCTCTCTTCCCCACTCGAGCTCTTTCTCACTGTCTCTGTCTCTATCTCTCAAATAAATAAAATCTTAAAAAAAAAAAAGCGACTGCAAGATACTCCCATTTAGAATGGAGGTAGCCAAGCATATGGTATTTGGTAGGAGCTAGCAAAGAAAGTCCAGAGATGTTATGAACAAATGAGTTCTGAGTTTCGTTTCAGTCTGGGGACATTTATTTATCTTGGATTGTTACAGAGATTTTCTGGATTGTTTTTCCATAATTACCTTGATTAATATTTAAGTGGTATGTTTACATTTTGAGTTGATTTATATGAAGCTTTGCGTTTCCTCCACTAAAACACTCTGGTTTCTCATGTTACCACAGTGATAGAAACCATTCTCTCGGCTCCGTGCTTCCCGCGTTCCAAGGCTTTCTCAAGTTGAAGAATGGCAGTGTGTCCACACATATTTCATGAAACGGCAGTCGTCATACAGCCAGAATGTTCCACCAGAGGGCTATCCTTCCAGATCTCTGTGCTATTTATAGATACCTCTACTTAGGGCCTCTCTGACCTGCAGTAAATTTAAAAATACAGTCCCTAAACTCTGTGTGTGTGTGCGTGTGTGCTTGCACGCTGTAAATGAATTTCCTATGTGTTATTTCTGTTAGAAGGGTGGGGAGATATATCAGCATCTTTTCTCCTCGCCTTGGTGTTCTTCCTTGCTTTTTCTCTCCTGCAGTTCTGGGGGAGGTGAGGCCTTGCAGGCAGGGTCCGTGTATTTGCCTGGCTCTCTGGGTAAACTTGGCGGAGGCCATGGGCCATACGTTGTCCCGCATCGCGAACCTGGCAGCAGGTCCTGACTCCAGTGCTGCTTTCCTATCACATCCTAACCAAATCGTTTGTCCTCTTTGACCCCCAATTCATCAAAGGTAAAATAGTTGTAATCACGTAGTCGATTCTTGTTAAAATTTCCAAAAGCACTGTATTAACTGACCACTGTGCAAATCGTGGGAAGTTAAAATTATAGCCATTATCACCAAACTGTTTTTCCCCTTCATTCCACCACTGGCTGTTCATTTTTGGAGTTTGGCAAATGTTCACCTCTTTGTAAACCCGACCGCTACGCCTCAAGGTTCAGCATTTTGTGACGAGGCTACATGGAGGCGGGGCCAGTTCAGTTTACACGGTTGCCGATAATTCAGTAGAAGCCATTCAGTAAAGAGCATCCATGAGATGGTTTTTTTTAGTTGTTTTTTTTGTTTTGTTTTGTTTTGTTTTTTTCTTATTCCTGTTTTTCCTTAGGAGAAATCCTCACAGTAAAGGTCTGTTTGTGAAGCATGCTATCTCTTATGGATTTTTTTGTTTTCTTTCACAGAGAGATTAAAATTCATTATCTTCTTAAAAGGAAAAAAAAAATGTTGGCACTCGTGTCTTTGTGGTCTGGTGCAAAGTGGGCTGTGGTCTGTTGACTGAGCTGACTTGTTCCCTAGAATGCTTTCACTGCGATTAAGCTCCCCTTTCGCTGTTGAATTCTTAGGATTTCCATTTGCTGAACTTGGATTTATGAATAAAAGAAACCCCCTTTCCTGTAGGTAATTATGTTAGAGGAAAGTGTATTGGTGTACCTGTCATTTGATAAGAGAAGGCTCGGCTTCTTCACGACGCTGCTTTTCTCTCCTTGTCTCTCTAAATGCACAATTTACAGAGATTTGTGGCCAAAAATGTATTCTTCTAATTAGACTGCTTTTGTCCAACATAAAAATGTTATTGATGTTATTTTTTATAGCAAAGCCAGTAGAAAATACCTTTGCAGTCATTGATGTGTATACTTTGGGTTATGTTTTATAATTTTAGTATCTCCCAGGACCAGTGATAGTAATTCATGTAAATAAGTTGATAAGGTCGGAAGCACTTGAAGCCGGTAGAATGGCTCAAAGGCTAGAAATTCCCACCAGGGAAAATCTGTGTGTAGCAGACTGAGGAGCGACGGCCAAGGAAGCAGGGACTCCCTCTATCTGGCGTCACTCTGTTAACTGCAAGGGCGGATGTCGCAGGATCTTTAAAGCGGCTGTGATGTTGCCAGGACTGGTGTGGGCTTCCCGCCCTTTCAAGGGAACTCCTTGATCATGCATTCGACTAAATCGAGGTGGTTGGAAAGCAGTTCTTGTGTTCTAATTGCCCAGTGGGCTGAGGTCTGGGGACAATAAGTGGATATCAGGGGAGGGTCAGGCTTGAAAGCTGGCAACCCAGTGAGCAGACTGAATCGGAGGAGATGAAAGATGGCTTCTTCTTTTTTTTTTTTTTTAATTATTTTGTCTAAGATAGAGGTTTTCTTTCTTAAGCATTTTGAAATCTGGTTGATGAATACCGGCCAAATCAATTTGCAGTATTTGTCTTCTCTTTTTTCTTATTCCATTAGATCATGAGTGAAAATCGCGACTCTAAAAGAGGTTGAGACTAAGTATGCTCCCGCATAAAGAATATCAGTGCCGAGCTGCATGGGGGAGGTGGGGGGAGCCGGCAAGGCACAGGGTCAGGGCAGCCCCAGTCTCTGGTGGTATCACCTTCAACCTCTGCTCTGCTGGAGTGCGGTTTTAAATATTTGCTATGTTTTTTAAATACTACACGTCCTCTGCTGCTCTCTTGCCTTCAGCACGCCTCTATATACTAACCTTGGATTTTAAGATCAAGACCTTTATACTAAAAGCAAATAGTGGCATAGGGTCCTTCAATGCCACTCCTCCTAGGGCAGGTTTTGAAAGAGAAAAACAACCTTGATTATGTGCAATTGCAAATCACTTCCCACTGACAATCTTGTAACCAGGGAAAGCCCTGAGAATTTAGTTCCTTTGTCATTTAGGGTTTGATGATTGGCTGACACTCATCCCTTTATCAGGGCTTCCCCCTTTGCAAGCTCGCTTTTTTTTTTTTTAATTGCAGTCATTTTCAGATCTGATTGCACCAGCCTTTGCAACACCTAAGTCCCTTACCCCAGAAGTCTAGGCCCCTTCCGGGGCTTCTTATGGCATTAGAGAGAGTGATTGGCAAGCCCAAGATGGAGGTGGGGGTGGGGTTGCAGTGATAGGTACAGGTGGCAGAAGCTGCCCCAGAGACAAAACACAACACCACTGGGCCCATTATTTTGGTTGGAAATACGTAAGAAAACCTGTCCTCAAAGTGGAAACAATAAACAAATTATCCACTTCCACAATCAGCTAATTGAGGCTGTCTCTCAATAAACAAGTGGATTTCTTGCTAACAAGCACTTTTACGAATTTAATCTCCAATGCTCTTCTGCCCTTCTTCCCCCAAGTTATTTATGCTCACTAAAATTTTTCTTACTAAGGTTACATATTAGTAATACTCAATGTCCCCATTTTTGCATCCTCTTGGCATAAAAATCCGCGGCTGTCATTTGATTGCCTGGCACATTTTTAAATTGGAATTAAAATTAAATTGATCCAACTTTTTATTTTCCTGGTTCTAATAAATCAAGGTAGGGAAGTGGCAGCCACAGAAGTCCATATGCATACAAGACCTCGTCATCTTCGGGGCATGGGAATAGTCCCCTTTTTTATAATAACACCTTATTTTAAAATCACATCCAAAAGATCACTTTTGTCCACATATATGAAATAAGGTTTTAGAGAAACATAGTTGTTAAATATTTGAATTACATACTATTTATTCATGGGTTGGTTTCAATCAGTGTATGAAGGATGCTCAGTAACTGAAGGCACTATTTGAAAATTACCTTAATGCAGTGGGAGGAAGAGACTAGTGTAAGTATGAAGAATAGAGTATAAGAAATTCAACACCTGTTTTCTGTTTAACAATATAAGGGGATTTAAATGAATTGACACATGGGGATTTAACACTTAAATTGTTAATATAATTTTACTTTAAAATTCTCAATCATCCCCTAAAATTGATTGTTTTAAATTCCTTTTCCTATATCTCCTGTATTATTCACTCTCTATTGCCTCCTCATACAAGGGAAAGTAGTAGCTTTATTAGGCTTTTTAAAATCCAGAATGTTCATTTATTATAAATTGATACTTGAATGTCTAAATAAAATATCCCATTTCTTGCCTGAGGAATATTTTTCCCCAAGCGAAAATATATTTTACTTTATGTGATTGTGCTGATAAAATTGCTTAGTACACTTTTTGAATCAAGAATTCATGTAGACAATTTCAATGTGCAAGTTTATGATCGAGTCTCTGGGGCCCCTGCACTGGCATATGGAAGCATATTTAAGTTTGTTTTTAATTTCCTTTATGGCTGGCATGCTTTCTTTTGGTTCAGACGCATGCGTGCATGCATGCACACACACACACACCCACTAGCAGAAAGCGTCAACGGGGCTTTTCCAAGTTATTAGGGCAATCTTCTGAATGAGCTGCAAAACTGAAATTAATATCTTTTGTTAGAGTCATCAAGGACCAAAGCCCATCATCTGCCGGCCCTGTTTGATGCTTAGCTCTCCATGAAGTTAATGTGGATTTTGCATATACAAGGATGCATGACTGGGGGCAGCAAGCAATTCTTTTTGACCATGTGCTGTTAAATCCCATAATGGTGCATGCTCTGATCTATTAGTCCTCATCAGCTAATGTGATGCAGCCAGATTGATATTTTTAATAACGCTGTCGATAATAACTTTACCTTATGGATCTTTGGAACGCCAAGTGTCAAATTAAGCATTTGTATTGTTTTTTAAATACAATGAATTTTAAATTAATTTTGAAGCAAATTTGCATTATAAATAAAATGAGATGCTTTCAATTAACCAGTGCCATTCTTTTCTGTGATAGCCCAAAAGGTAGCTCACGGTTATCAAGGTCATTCTTCTTTTCTCAATAGAATTGTACACAGAATTTTAGTCTATAAAACTAATCAAAACAATTCTATATTTTGGCATAAATGTAGTTTTAAGGTCAAAAGTGTTACATTTATTTGTTCTTAAAATCAACCACTAAGAATATCAAGTCATGTCTATAGACTCTTAGGATTCTGAGGAACATTGTCTGAAAAATATCTACCTGGTGAATGGTATCCAAACTCGTTGATTTGATGTTTTTTTTTTTTACTTTAACCATAACCTAAATTTTTACCTGGTGCTGTCCATTTTGCAGCAGCCAGATGGGTTGACTCACTGTGTCCTGAGCATCAGGGTTTCATAACTGTACATCTGTGATCTAGATTCCTAGTCCTCTCCTCTTTCTTTACACATTGTTCTTCACCTTTAGGACACAGCTCAATCACTTCTTTGTTATAATTAATACCATTTCGTAACACGTCTTGCGATAATATTCCAGGCTCTGTAAAGCTGCTCAGCTGCTTATATGTGTATGTCTTGTCTTCCCATCATGATTGCAAATTTTGTTTGGGTCAAAAATAAGAAAAAAACCCAGCACTCTCCCTACACCTAACCTAGCACAGTGCTGGGCATGTAGTTGCTGTTCAGCTCATACCGGAAGGAGGAATTTATGACAGTCCTATCTTACAAAAAAATCAATTTTGAGCTGTCCTACTAGCACTTCAGTTTATTTTGATTTGGGCGTATATAAGCTGGCCTTCATTTTCCTAGAGACCTTTATTATGCTTGGTGGCAGACCTGATACAGAGATCTAATGGTCCACCCACCCAACCAACGTCACTTAGGACACTGCTTCCGGAACCAGTCACAAGTAATGCGCGGAGGGGAGGAAGTGCTTCTGGTCCCGGCTGGAGAGGGTCAGCAGAACCTATGCTGCTCCCTTCACAATGGGGGCTTGTGGCCTTGGGGCTTTGGCTGTGGAAGAACTCAGTGCAGGGATGAGAGCTGAGAGCTAAGATTCTCTGGGCCACACTTTGTCTCCTGTGAGAAAAGACCTTCCTATCTTCGGAGCCCAGGAGCTTTCATGTGGAAAATGAAGGGCATTCGGACTGAGCAGGCCCTTCAGTGGCAGGGTGTGTGAGTGGGTTTTCCAGAACCTGGGAATGACCTTGCCCTTAGAAAGGCAGTTAAATATATGCCTTTTTGCCAGGAGAGTGAGAATAATGGTTTGGAAGTTGGAAGGTTTGATAAACGCTTTTCTTAGCTTTGCCATTGTGGTGGAGTGTGTGTGGTGTACATAAAAGGAAACTGCTTCTCTACTAAGTTTGCCCAAGAGGAAAATGATAACATTCTTCATCTTAACAAGTTTCCTGTAAAGCTGCATATATGAAAAATGGGCCCATTCAACCCCTGGGGGAGGAAGGGAGTTACAAATTTTTCATCAAGCTTTGTGGATCAGTATTGAATGTTTTCTCAAGCATCGAATGTTTCCTTACCCACCTCCAGCATCTTCAACCCCTACCTCCAGTTGACAAATAGAACTGGATTTATTACCACCTGAGCAGCGTGAATTCTAACATTGTGGAGATGGGTACGGCTATTGGCCTTGAAAAACCGTAAGCCGAGGTCTGGTTATAAAGGATGTAGGGCTTATTTTCATTATCAACTAAGGAAGCACGTTGAGGGTCTCCAGGGTATTCAGGAAGGGAAAAGACAAGCCACACCCTCACAGAGATGAGAATCTCTTTGTGAAAATAAGGCATCCATATGTGCAAGATTAATGTGTGCAGAGGGGGTAGATGAGTCCTTCCTAATTAGTCACGTGGTAAACAATGTGCTTGAATTCCAAACAGGCCATATCTCCCATGTCTGAAGTGATCTGGGAGATTTTATGAAAGGATTCCCAGTTGGAATAGGATATAAAGTAGTAGCAGAGCTGATAATGATGAATATTTACTGTTTCCTATTTGTTTTCTCATTGTTCATGTGTAATAATGAATACATTACTCATTACTTCTAATCAGTGGATATTGTTATGTAAATTTCACAGCAATTATCTATACCTTTTTAGCAGGATATTTTCATTCCCGTTTATGTAATTTTGCTTGAATATGTATGTATTTATTTATTTATCACCAAATAGGCATCTCCGGAAACTCAGAGACATGTAACGTAGTATGAAGTGACTTGTGTAGTGAGTGGTGACATGCAGCATGGGTGACCCAAGTCCTTGCTGCTCAGACGTGGTCTGTGCACCTGCAGCATTGGCGTCACCTGGGAGCTGTTAGAAGTGCAGGGTTTCGGGCCCCACGTCAGACCTGCTGAGCCAGAATCTGCATTTTCACAAGATCCCCACTTAATGCACATGCACATTCAATGGTGGGAATCACTTCTTTCAGTTATTCTCCCTGAGGATCCCGTGTTCCATCCTGATCAGATTCTGTTGGAGCTCGTTACAGAATTGGGAAGATGGGTGTTTAATCCCTCTCTCTGTAATTTTCTCCGAGCGTGACACATTATTTAATAGAACAAAGTTTTGTAGTATTACGGATGAGTGATCCTAGCCATCGCTAGAAGTTAAGCAAATACCTAAACTATTTTCCCAGCACTTGGAGTCTTTCAAAACTCAAACCATGTTTTGAAAAGCACCATTTTCCCTTTTATATCTAAGTCCATATGAGTTCAATTTTGTGGGAAATTTAAGCCACATGTTTCTGATTCATTTACACTTAACCCTTGAGAAGGTTGTGTTACAACAGCAATTGCCTGTCCAAAAAAATCTCAGTCTTTTAGTAAATCCTTCATAAGGGTCGAGAGATGAGGAAAAGAGAAATGGGGAGAAGTCACTGGGAAGAGCCCAGAGCAGCTGGGGTTGGGGTTCAGCGCCCTGAAGTTGGAGGCTGATCTGTGTAGAGTCCACATGTGGGCAGCTTCTCTTTTACTCATCTTTGGCAGGGGCAGGGAGGAATGACACATCCCATGTGCTGGAAAGAAACAGGGGCACGTGGACCTCATGCAGCGTAGACAGACTCCATATTTTTTTTACTACCCATACATTAACATCTCTCCTTTTCCTCTACCAATTGTATCCATATCTTTTTGCGAGATGGCTGTGTTGTGACCCCCATGAACCAACCTCTTGGTGACACTGACAAAGCATGAGGGGACAAAGTACTGTCCCCGTAGTCACGGGGAAAGCCTCCATGGGTGACAGGATGAAAGAAGCAACTTCGATGATCTCCACTTGGAGTATTAATTCTAGTTTGAACTGATGTGTAACCAGAGAATCGTAAAAATTCATTGGGCCTCTTTTCGCCTCTTGGTAGAGCTTGCGTTCTCGCTTGTGGAATCATACATTCACTGTGACAGCTTTTTTTTGATTGATGGATAGTATGTATAAATGCATGTGTACACACGAGAATATATGTCATGAATAAAGAGTGGGTGTTTATGGTGGGAGAAAACAATGATCAAATGAATCATGTTTTCTATTTAGACCTCTGTCCCTACGTTTAGCAAGTTTGTTTGGATAAGAGGACTTGGCTTGATTACAGTTCTTAGTAGCCATTGATAAACGAAAGGGCATTTGAATTCCATGTCTAACACATTATTCCAGGGAACTAGTAAATACATATTCATATGACAGATGCTCTAATCAAGGCTGAAGGTCTTACTTAAATATTTTAAAAAGCAACCTTGGCGCTAGAAGGCAAAGCAAATGTGAGCCAAGATTGTGATTTTGCCAGTTTTCCCCTTGCTGTAGGCATTCACATGATCGTCTTTTGTTGTGGCATGTAATGCCTTCAAACATGCCATGCCCTTTTTCTCAAAAGAAAGCTTTTCCCCTCTGTCATCAGCTGCCTGACTCTTTCCTTCCAGGATCCCCCAATGTCAGTCTGTGAGCCTTCCCTTGCCCTCTGTCTCGGGGCAGCACCCACCATCTGTGCTTCCCACATATCCTGGGCTTACCTCTCTTCTAACATTTGTGATTCTGGTGTATAATTAACTGTTTCTGTGCCTGTCTTCCCCAGGGCAGGGACTCTGCCTTCTGTACCTCTAATGCCCACCACCGAATGCAAAGTAAATTACTCAGTCAGGTGTTGAACGAATAAATCTATGACTTAGGCAGGATCCCCAAGCTGCCTAAAGCTAACTACCTTCTGGGGATGCCCAACTTAAAATCCGAGCTCGTGGATTGAATTTGTTAAGCGTTCTACATATAAATCTAGTGTTGTTGCTTCACGCCATGTGGAAGGAAGCCCAACCTTGCTTCTCTGAGTAGAGTCTGGGCTCCCCTCTGCTGGCCACTTTGGAGACACACCCACGGTGGGTCGAGGAGGCTGTGTCAAGGAATATGGCGGCTCACTCTGGCCATCATGACTAGAAAATGAATCCCGAGCAGATGTATCCGGAGGGCCTTTGTTCAGTCGTTAGAAGGTAAAGCTGCATGGTTTCCATTAGGCCAGCATGCCCCATACCTCACTTGCTCCATTCTTTAGGTTGTTGAAAATATGTCCCAGTTTTAAAGACTTTCACAGATGACATTTTCACAGTTTCCTTCTGTAACCTATTCCATTATTTGTTTAATAAGTCTCACTGTCAGAAATGTATTCTTTTGCTCTAATCTAAATCCCAAAATGCCCATTTTCCTCCATTTGGTCCCCAGTAGAGAGGGGGAACAGCTGGCCACCTCAAAGTGTTCTCTCTCCATCCCTTGGATCATGTGTCATCTCCTTAGGGTTTCCAAAAGTTTCTCATTATATTTGTGAGTAAAAATAAAACTTGAACTTTCAACTCCCGAGTTTATCACCAGAATATCCAGCTTCCTTGGTTGCCTCCCACTCTCCTGTGGGTCTTCTCCACACTGTTTTTTGTGTCCTTTTGTTACCGTCATGGGAAACAGAACTTATTCCTGCACTCGGTCCTGCATTTGGTCTTCCTCTGCAATTGTAAGCTTCTTGAAAGCAGAGATTGCATGACTCTTCTTTGCATTGTCTGCAAGGCCTAGGATCTAGAAATTGAATTTTCAGCAGCTGCTCTTTACTTTGATGCACCTTAGCCTGCTTTGTCTGAAATTGATCGAAAAAATGTAGCTGGTAAACTTCATTCTGACTTACAGGGAAAAGTCTGTATGTAGCAGAGGCATTTTAGAAAGAGAAGCTCAGCACCGACATTTAATATGAAAAGCACAATGCGGAACAGAAGATTCTGCAGTGTATATACATTTCAGAGTTCTTTAGTTGTCAATAAGGTAGCGGACATTTCTAGGTAGCATTAAAGCACGTTCCATTATGTGCATTTCCATGGTGCAGTCCAATAGAGAAACTGGATTTGTCAGTATTACAGATAATTAGGATAACAGTAACACCAGTAACTACTGTGAAGGGATTTCTGTATGGCATAACGAAGGCCCTCAAACTACTTAGGAATTCTTGGATGAAAGAAGATACAGAAGCAAGAGTTTGGTGTTGAAAAGACAAAAGCAAACTGCGTTTGAAATATGTTACCAAACGTCATGTTTTATGAGCACAGAGTGGCAAAACATCAGGACACGGCTGTTGATTTTAGATGCTCTTTTCGGAGCCAAGGAGCCCTGTGCAGGGAAGAGCCTGTCAGGATAATCAGAGTGAAGCGCATCACCCTTGTGATGACTTACCAAATTGTATGCCTGTCCTGGAAATTTCCCCTGATGTCCTAGGAAGTATTTGGCTAAGTGGAACCACAGAGCTATGTGTGGGCTTGAATATTTAACATCAGAACCAGGCTTTGGCAAGATATACTGGCATAGTCCAAAAACATACTCTCAGTTCTCTGGATTAAAGGGGAAAAAAAAAAAAAACCACCCCAAATCAGAAACTCATGTTAAAATTAGAGTTTACTATGACATGTTTTATACTAACATAATTTTGCAGAAAAAAAATAATTACTCCATTTTAAATCATAGTATGCAGCAAGACGGTTATCTGCTAAGCTCCCATAATAAACACAAAGATATTACTAAATAACTATTTCTGAAACATAGTGTATCATGTTATTATTAACATTTCTGCTGAGGGAGTCATCTTTTATTAAACATTTAAGCTACACACCTCAGAACTCTATTTTTGGCAGCTGATATCAAAGCTATAAAATGAAGATAGCTTACATGTTACAGTTCTGTCAAATACTTAGCCTTTTAATTAAGGAAAAAAGAAGAAAAGAAAAACCCCACATCAAGCCATTACTAGTGGCATGACCTTTGCTCAGAAGATCCATGTTTCAACATAACACTCTTGCACCCCTGGGAGCAGTAAAGGCCAAAGGGCAGCCCTTTCTGTTAATGGTGGTACATGATTCTAGGACACAGGGTCAGTGGATATTTCAATTAGTACCAAGAGTCTATTATTGTACCAAAGGACACAAATAAGTAGCTATAAAAATAATCAAATTAGAAAACAAATTAGAAATTAATAAGTCTCCTGAAACTGCCTTCCATGGCTAGAGACATGTTTAGGTCTAAACAAGCTATTCTGTTTGAAGTTGGTAGAATAAGTTCAGAACATATCAAAGAAAAATGACCCATAATACATTTTCCTAGTTTACTCAGTTCTGCTTGCTATGTGCTTTCTAATTTTTTTTTCATTTCAGAAGATATGCTTCTTTCCATTTGCCTGAATATGAATTTTTTCCATTTTCTGCAAACCATAGGAGTCATTTCTTGAGTTGTTGGGTTTTGTTTTGTTTTGTTTTTAACATTTTTTAGAGAATGAAAATGTCACTTTTGGAGCATCTTTTCATGAAACCCCTCAGTAGTGTTTCTAGTGTAGACAATCATAACGAAAAGGCATTCCTGGGGGCCTAATTGTGCAATGGCACACCGTGCATCGTAACCCATGACCCACCAAAATGCTCCTGCTGGCAGAGTCAAGCAATCATGGTGGATGTTCACAGTGATCCTGAGGTGTTTGGTATGGTTTCAGGTGAAGGATACTTTATTATAGTCAGACATTTTGGAAGTAAGATATATGAATAATAATTAGTGAACGATCTTAAATTGGCCATTAGATAAGTGGGAGATTTCTGCAGTCAAGCCCACCTGCCCCCAACAGGTTATTGTCTCAGACAGACACACAGACACGGCCCTGCCGGCAAACAGATTTAAAGACAGTGGAAAGACTGAGCCAACAGTGCAGTGGGCATAAATTTTCAGTGGTACGCCAGGTTTACATCATTACTGCCCAGACAAATTGGCCATGCTTTTTTTATTCTCACAAATCACTCTCTTAATTATCTTGATAGTTTTGTTTTGCAAATAGTGACCCGGCCAGAGTGTATAATTTCAGATGGAACATGCAGGATGTTGATAGTGAATGATACCAGCCATTCTTCCTTAACCAGAGATGAAGAAAAACACAGGTTACCAAGATCTTTAAGGTTTACTTTTACTTTGTGTCTCTAAAAGAGAAGTATTTGAGGAGATTTAGAGGTTTGGTGTTACGGGGGTAGGGGAGGTGTTTGCAGAGTGTTTTCTGAGTGGCCTCTCATCTGTCCCAGCCATGGGCTTAAAGTCCTTGAGGCTTTCTGAGCTCTTTTTAATGCAAGTGAAATTTCTGGTGTTTCCATCTGCCAGGTTCAAAATGGAATTTAATCTTGAGACTCAGGGAAAGTATTAACATTCATCAGTACTTCTTAAGAAAGAGCACAGTCCATGCTTTGGCACACACCAAGCTTTATTACTAAATTTAATTTTGTTTTCCAATTAATTTTATCCAATAGAATAACTGTTTTCAAAGCTAATATTTTATCAGCAATAAAGTAAAATCCCTTATTCCTACTTCATATCTTTGAGTCCAGCTCATTGAATTTAAGGGAGGGATTACAGAAAGAAAGAGAAAACTGGCTGATTTTTCAAGACAGTGAGAGCATTAACCAATATAGGGATAAGAGAAGTAGGGAAGGCTTGGGGAGAAAGATTATTTCATTTTTATCTATAACAGGTTCAAATTGTTGTCGGCATATCCAGGTGAGATACCCAGCAGGCAATTAGGTTAATGGATGTGGTTTTTAAAAAAGAGGTCAGAGCTGGAGAGGTAGAGTCTCCTGCATGAAAATGATTATTGATGTCACGGGATGGACCAGCCTATGGAGGCTACAAACAGAGATAAAAGAATGAGTCATAATTTGGGGTTCTCCCCCCAAAATATGGAGAATTCACATTTTATTATTCAAGAGGAAGAGATTGGCGGGGTCAGTTTTTGCAAGAAACACGAAGACCAGAAAGAAGCCATTCACGGCATTAAGCTTCTAGAAAATCATTTGAGATTGCAGTGGGAGCCACTGAAGCCAAATTGCTGAATGTTGAGAAGATGGTGTGAAGTGGGAGTGGAATGTCAATGACCTTCGTGCAATGTTGGGTAGAGAAGGGTAGAAATGGAACTTGGTATTTATGATTTAATTGAACAGGAAGGTCAAGGAAAGGTCATAAAGCGGAGATAAATCAACCAGCAACGAAGGAGGCATTGATGATACAAGGGGAAAGTAACTCAGGCAGTGAAGTCCTAATTACTCATCCAGAATGAGCAGAGGAAGAGAGGGAGGTGTGCTGGCAGGTGGGTAGAGGGGACTGTGAAATTGTAGACACAGAGAGTTACCAACCAGAACAGTTTTGCCTCTTGGGCCGTGATGAAGTTTGTCTCCATACAGCACCTTATAAAATATGAAATATTAAGTAAGATTTCAGTGAACACATGAGTCTGGTTTTTAAAATTTCTGATTTTGCTGATTTAAATATAAGCATGTTTCTAGCAGCTGGAGGTATGAAGGAAGGCCAAAACAAAATTTGATGTCTGCATAGTCAAAGGGAATTGGAAGAGCTGGCAAACTTAACAGGAATGGGAGAGAGGCTCCATGTAAAAGTGACAGAACTTTGAGATTTACTTAGCTTTTCAAAGAAAAGACTGGGAGGAGACCTTGTTCTTATTCTCAGAAACACAAAGTTTTATGAGGATGAGTCTGGCCAGTTTTCCCCTACTCTTATGGGGGCCGAAATAAGGGGAAATGAGTTTAAATTAAAGGTGATTCTTTTGTCTGTATCTTAGAAACTTGAAGAAATGTAAGGATGGGATTCTAACGGGCTGTGGAGACTCTTTAAGGGAAAAAAAAAAAAAGACTTATCTGTTTTAAATAATGTACATTTAGTTGGCTAAAGTCAAGGATCAAAGCAGGGTGATTTCTTGAAAACTTTCCAGTTAACTTCAGTGGGTGAATTCAGTCCGTTTGTTTGAGAAATGCTACTATTTGCTTTTTTTTCTTAGCCCATACAAAAACTATGAAAATAAAGCACTGTGTATGTGCATGTGTGTCTGATGTCTCTGTCCAAATAGAAGGGGCATTAAAATAGTACTTTATGAACTTTGGAAAAAGAACAAAAACGTTTATATGTTAGTTTTAGATTCTTTGCATACAGTGAAAATACAGGTCTTCATTAGCAGTGGCTCTAAACATGTCTGCAGAAGTCATCATTGGAATTTGCTTAAATGTTTCTTAAAGTAAAAGAAAGAAAAAAAAAGGTCTCTAGTTCATTCAGATCTCTAGTTCTGACGTTGATTCTTTTGTCTTGCATTGTCTTATTTTCTGGTCAGAGTAATTCAGCAGGTGCGATTCCTCATTAAAAGCTTTAGAATATTAAGATAGATTACAGACTATGTTGGATATCAGTGTATTCTGGAATGATACTGAATGACCTGAAATTATCCAGTCTGTGTTAATCCCTGGAGATTACAAACATTACAGCAGAAGTTGAAGTTGCAGGCAGAAGTTGTATGCACTTGCCCATCACAAAAGTTAACTGTGATCATGCTTCGATGTTCTTAACAATGTTAACAATTCAGTGAAAAGAGTTCAACTGCAGCTAAACAGGAACTTTTCCACTAATCTCTCACAGGTTAGTTGGATACAGAAAGGCTGTTTTTTGTGGCCATCCCTTCCTTTTTCTTCATTACTTGGTTGCTCTTTGAGTACAAACCTGTTTATGTCTCTACTTCAGGCAAAGGCTCTATGAGTGATTTGCTCTCCATTGCCCTCCACAAGTTGACCAAGGTCCGTGATGCTTTATTTAATCAATCCTTGCTCCATGTTCACATTTTTATGTATTAACAAAGTAATACTTATATAAAGTAACAAATAGAATAATACTCCAATTTAATTACTTTGCTTATTATTACTTTGCTTTCCCTGGAGTATTTGTTTTTGGAACCCTTTGATATGAGAATAACAAGAAGCCATCACAGAGTGCTAACGTGACTCAATGGACCCCTCTCCCGGGGTCCTTACTGCTGCGCATGCCTGATTTGCTGTTCCGCAGCAGCGCATGCGGAGGTCCCAGCTCTCTGAAGTCCTCCGACACAGAGGTCTGCAGACGATGGCCCGCACACCGAATGACCCCTCCAGCCCACCGTCCATCTGTTTAGGCTTTGACTGTGGATGCTCTTGCACTACAGAAGTAGAGTTGAATACTTGAAACAGGCTATTTGACGCATAAGGCTGAAAATATTTGTTATTCGGCCATCTGTAGAAAAAGTTTGCTAGTGGTTCTCCATCCCACTGTGAATTATTTGGGCCCTATTTTATCTCCCACTCTTGTCTTACTCTTATTCAGTTGGACATCCTGTGTCCCAGCCAAACTGACATGACTTTTTTTTTAATGTATCCACAGCATCCTGTCTGTGTTTTCATCTCATGTCCTTTCCTGACATTTGCAAATTCTTCTTCCCTTTTAAGATCCAACACATATGCTTTCTCACCCGAGAAGTCCTATCTGATTCCACCAGCATGGATTACTCTACTTGTAATCTAAGCGTCTATCCTGCATTTTCTGGGTTCTTCCTATCCCAGTCCAATAGCATGTGCACAAGCACAGGCCTCTCCCCAGACTTCACTTCCAAGATAAGGGCTCAGCCCTCTGGGCGCAGCTGCTCTGAGTCCCAGGATGGGCTGTTGAACTTCAGTCCCCATCATCATCAGCCTAGTGAGTGACAGAGCACTTGTTCTTGACATCAAAGAATACCACATGAAATCACCTGATAATCACAATTTAAATTCCTCTATGCTAATGGAGTCCCTAGATGGTTCTAGCTTTCTGTGCCCTGCATTTCCTTAGAACTCTACCTGCTGGTTTGGGCAAATGTTTCCAGCTCTGCAATGAGGTAGGGTTTCAGATTCCCATGTGGTCGTGACCTGTTTGAGCAGTTCGCCCCAGAGTTGGGGGGAATGAGTCTGAATTCTCACAGTCCTGCCAGTAGTCTTTGGCCAGTCGATGGCTTTCAACACTCATCAGAGTATACTTTCATTGCTTGCGGGATCCTTCCAGCCCATCAGGTCAACTTTTAGTGGAGTTTCCTTACTAGTCGCTTCAACTTACCTCGTGAAGTCAGAATTCAGGTGAGAGTTGCAAGTTTAACTCAACCCAGATACACCTTGTTCTTCACCTTCCTAGCACAAAACACAATTCTAGTGAAAGTTTACTCTCAGCATATATCTGTGTATATATACATACATACACACACATAAAATCTATCTTTCCTACTCTAGTGACTGTCTTATTCATCTTTTTATCCCCTACAGGGTAACATACTGCCTTTTACTCACTGTACACTGTAGAAACATTTGAATGAATCCATTCTTACCTTCTTGGCATTGAACTTCAATTGAGGGCTTCCCCTCAATTCATGCTAACGCTGTTCTCTCTTTATGATGCTTCTCTCTAGTTTGCACTGGCCTAAAAATGAACCTCGCCTGAGATGATTAAGTCTTCTTCCACATGCTCCCTCAGTTGGGCCTATGTACTAGAAACAGGTCCCAAAGGCATTTTACTCCTGTTCTGACAAATTTTGCAGTAAGTTAATGGCTATATTGTCCTTCATCCAGCTGGTCAATAACAGCACGCTGTGAGTGGTCAGAGTTTACATGTCGGCAAGATGTCTGGGGGTATGCACCATTGTTCTCTCGTGTTCTTTTACCATTGGAAAGCAATTGCTTTGAACACCAAAAAACGATTACAGAAGATTATACCTTTTAAAGGCAATCTCTGCATCTTGTTCAGTGTGAGAACACAGTCTGCAAAATGTAGTGCGACTTACACAGCAATTACTCACCTTGTTAGATCTAATTTCAGAATGCCTCAATTGCCCATTATTTTAGCACATTTTTTTTTAATGTACCCAACAGCAGTGTTGAAACTGCAGTTCTCTTGAAGACTGTTGTGTTGGTGCCTACTGATTGCACCAAGCTGTACACACTTTTTTCAATTTAAGCACTTAGAGGGCCCTGAGATCAATTTCTTTGTTTACTGAAGTCTTATAAATTTCACAAAACTATGTCAAGCGTTGAATATGGTGAATCTTCCAAATAACCAAAGCTCGCTACGTTTAAGAACCAATTTTTTTTCTATTTTATCTTTAGTATTTAATAAGAATTTTTAAAAGATTTATGTATTTATTCATTTGAGAGAGAGCGAGAGCACTAAAGCAGGGGGCAAAGGCAGAGGGAGAGGGAGAAGCAGACTCCCCGCTGAGCAGGGAGCCCAACATGGCTGAGATGAAGGCAGATGCTTAACCGACTGAGCCATCCAGGTGCCCCAATAAGAATTCTTTTAATCTATATTTAATGATTCCCTGTCTTCTTCAGCAGTGTACTCAAATGATAATTAACCCTTACTTGATGGTTCTAGATCATCTATTTGCATTATTTCATTGAGTTATTATGATACAAAGAACTGATTGCTCTTATAGTAAATAACAGATTTAACAGATTGTTAAAATATTTTAGTCTGTTTTATAAGACTTCATCTGTAGTCATCTATGATTTTTTGCTTCTAATCTTGTGTGCTTGATGCTCTTAATATGCTGTCTTATGTTACATCCAAGTTCCAGGGTGACTATGCTAAGATGACTGACTGCCATCCATCTAGAACCCACTCCTCATGTGAAGGCACTATTGTGTAGTGATTACAAGTGTTCACTCTGTTTTAATCCCAGTTCTGCTGCCTTCTGGCTGTTGATCTTTGCATTTTTCTCCTCACTTACCTCATCTATTAAATGGGCATAATACGAGAACTGTGAGGATTAGGTGCATAGGACAGTGTCTAGTGTACGGAAAGAGCTAAGTAGCTGTATTAGCTGTTTTTGTCATGGATAACTAATGGATAAGGTACCTCAGAGACCTCCGGATTTTGGCCAGCCATATTTTAGGCCTGACGATTACTAATAGTGTAGATTGATTTTCCTGCCTCCCACAATTTTTAGATTACCCTTTCTAGAAGTCACACAGATGTAGAATAACTAGAGTCAGACTTGTATCTATCTGTGTAATTTGATTGGTAGTTAGCCTAAACTAGAGTAAGAGTTATTTGCATACCTCCCTATGTGCACACACTGTTGAGTACTGTGAAGTCACCCACCCTGAACCATAGCGCTGAGTGCTTGCCTCACACTAAACCATGACAACTCAGAACAGCCCATCACTAGCTTTGGAGACTAAAAAGAACATTTATAACTTGGGCCTTCTAAAACCATACAGTGAACTAGATTCTTGCCTCCCCTACCCCTCAAAGAACATGCAACTCTTTATACAATACTTAATACCATGGTTCTAGTTGGAAGAGATTGCTTATCACCTATGACAAAATCCCACATTTGAAACTATATGGTTGTTTGGTTCCACATACTCTGTTTCTCTTTCAAGATCTGAGAATGCTTAATGCCATGATTCCATCCTTACTTTTGGAAATATCAGATGGAATGATACAATCAGGTTCAGTATTTCCAAGTTCTTACCTGCCCTTAAACCTTCCAACGTCAACACTCTAACCATCTTTAGTAGGTTCAAGGGCTACCCTGTCCAGTATAAAAGCCACCAGCCACATTTGGCTCTTTAAATTTCAATTAATTATAATTAAATTTAAAATCCAAATTTTCTTTTAATTAGCCAAGTCAAGTGCTCAATAGACACAGATAGCTAGTGATAACCATACTGCATCCAAGTAGAACACTTTCATCATGGCAGAAAGTTCTGTTGGACAGTGTTGTAGAGGGATATTCACAGGGACATGTGGTATATACATGGCATTATGAGCTAAGGTTTGGGATCACTGTCCTTGTTAGTCCACTGCTGTACACAGGACAGGCTCTCCGGGGAGCTTCTAGGTTTCCTTTTGCCTTTCAGAATGAAACCTGGGCTGACCGGAGTCAGGCCTGAGTAGAGGCTACTTTTGTTTCTCCCAGACCCCACCTGTGTCTTGCCTGTTCTTAACCATGTGGACAGTATGAAATGAAAGAGAAAGGAAGCTGTCCAAGAGAACCACAGGAGGAGAGACGGCAAAGAGAGAAGAAACCCAAGAGGGATTTCTCCAGAAGATTCTAGGGTCTTTAACTTCTTCCATGAAAGTGATTATCTACTTTTGGGGTCTTAATGATTCTATTTTGCCTTTGAATCATACCAAAACTTCCTTCTGGAAATGAAATGAGAGATGGACAACTTTTAGCTTTAAACCATGAGTCACCTCCCATTGTTGGGTTATAAAATCATCTTAATAGGTTGGCATCAGCCATTTTTAAAGAGAATGAGGTAGAATAGAATAGATAATATCAAGTATACGAGATATAGAATTTTTTTTCATAATCTCTACTTTAGTTATATATTTATGTACATTTGCACTGGTTGCTATGTAAAATATTGTGGGCTGTGGTCAAAGTCTGAATAATACTGAGTTAGAATTATATTTAACACAATAAATAGAATTCTTTTTCTAATTTTCTAATGCCTATTTCCATAATAGTGTTACACTTGCTTTGTCATGTGTTTTATGTCATCCGTTTATGGGTATCAGAACCATGAAAAATCTTATATATAGAAAGCAGATGGTGGTCCCAAATCCTTAAGTATAAGCCACAGGTTTGGAAATCTTGGAAATATATGATGGAAAGAGTTCTATTGTAAAATTTGCTGAGTTGAGTGGAACGAATCCTTTCTGGATGGTTTTATAGAGGGAATATTGTTCATGTGCTCATAACGTTCTGTGTTGGGAGATGCACACACAGAGTATAACTAATTGTAAAAGATAGTTAAAGAAAATGGAGGTAAAGAGGAGCATATCCCTGGAAGGCATAGATCAGAGGCTCTCATTCATTCAACAAATTCATAGAGCACTTCCTTAACTGGCATTGGGATCAGGGCTAAGGACACAAAGATGAATATGATGAGGTCCTCTCTTTAAAAAGCTTGTTGTCTGATTCCAGAGAGACAAGTCCAGTAAACACCTGCAGTCCACATGAGTGTAAGACAGCTCAGGGGACTGGTAGGTGTAGATGTGTCTTAATAAGCCGGAAAAGGAGTATTTTCATCCTTGAGACCTTGCCTTGTCCAAACCAGAATTTTCTGCCCCGCAGCACCCTCATCTTCCCCACCAAGTTGAAAATCTCTGCCCTTGATAGTGTATGTTCTTGTGTAAAGTTCAGTAAGATCAATGCATAGCCATTCACAGGATTTATAAGTAGCTATAAAATGAGATTTTAAAATTCGATTTGAATCTTTTCATAGAATAATCATGTTCATGATTCAGCACAGGTTTTTTTCATGTTACATTCATAGTCAAGGGCTGCCTTTTTTTCCCTCTTTTTTTCCCACTGAAAGAATGCTAACAGGAATAAACTGAGTGGGGTGAGCCTTCATTTAAATTGAGTGGGATGAGCCTTCATTGTCACCTTTTTTCTTCGCTTAAGTATTTATAGTAAGAAGATTAAATGTGCAGAAGCTGTTCTTCCCATTCATGTAAACCAAAGATACAAAGAATTTAGTAAGTGCCTGGGCGGTGGTTTGGCCTAATGAGAAGAGCATGGAGGTGGCAGCCAGGCGGGTAGGAGCCCAGCGGAGCTTCCGGGGGGCTGGGAACTGGAAGTGACCAGCTCCAGAAGCGTGGATCCTGCCGGGGACCTGGGTGGGGATTAGGAGCAGCACCTCTTCACACTGGAACCTTTACTGGCAACTCTCACCCATCTCTTCTCGGTTTTCTTGAGGGAGCTCTTACAACGAATCCCTTTCCTTTTAACTCCTTACTTCTGGTTGACCATTAGTCCCCATTTACAAGTTAGGACATTTGGCACTTGACCATGAGCAGTCCGTTTATGGCCATAGGGTATCTGAAGTTGTGGCTGCTCTATCAAGATGTGAAGTGTAATCTTTCAGTTGAATGCCTGTCTCTTGCATCTCGGTCCTGTGCCTCACACAGTTATCGGAGTAGGAAGCCGGTCAGAGGTGAGAGCCGCAGCCCTTTTGGACTATGCTGAACAGTTGTGTTTTGCTGTCCTGCTTTAGTAAAGCGATCACAGTGGATGGGCAATGTGGTGTCTGCCTCCTACTTCTGAGTGGGATGGTCAGCACAGATTGCGCCAGCATGGAGACAGACGCTCGGCTCCCAGAGGACCTTTCTGTCCACCCGTGGCCACCACTACTCCACTGGGCTCCTTCCACTGGCTCTCTGTTGCTGTCATGGAAGTCGGAAACACGAGTATAAATATACACACACATATGTACACCCGCACATATTTTTAAAGGGCTTGTGGTTTCTGAGAATGGTGAAAGGGAAAACTGTGTAAAGCAAAAACGCCCAAAGGATAGTGTGTCCTGGCCCACCACCCATCTTCAGAGCTTCCTGATTCTTCTGTTCCCGCATCTTCCCGGGGAACTGCAGATCTAGCGCTTTGACTCTGAATATCTCCCCCTGACCTGGACCTCCATCCTTCCCAGCATGGTGTCTCACTAGCCTTCCAGTTCCTAAAATCTCATCTCATTTTTTTTTAAACATTTATTTATTTGAGAGAGAGAGAGGAGTGCGTATGAGTGGGGGGAGGGGCAGAGGGAGAGCAAGAATCTCAAGCAGACTCCCTGCTGAGCGTAGAGCCTGACTTGAGGCTCGATCCCTCGACCCTGAGATCATGACCTGAGTGGAAATCAAAGAGACGGATTCTCAACTGACTGAGCCGTCCAGGTGTCCCCTCATCTCAATTATTGTGGTCTCCTCTGTTCTCACTCTCTTTATTCCTAGGGTTGTAAGACTTTTTGTTTCATTATTGTCATTTTAGTGGGGTTTTGGAAGAGATCAGCCTCATGTGTGAGTTCAGTCTGTTGTGTTTGGGTGTTTTGGAAACCTCTTTTTAGGAAGAATTCCGTCCAGGCAGGGACCCCAAACCACTGCTGCCTCTTAAAACTGCCTCACCTTCACATGGTCTGGTATCTCAGCCTGACCCACACCAATTCCTCACCCAAGCCCATCCCAAGTGCAGGGAGTCTGAAATGCATCTGGCCCACCTTTCCCTTAAGAATTGGTCCCCTCTTATTTTCACAAAAAAAGTATACATTTACTTTTATGTACAACCTTATCTATTGTTTTTAGATTTATTTATTTATTTATTTGAGAGAAAGAGAGAGAGAGCACTCGCACAAGGACTGGGAAGGGGCAGAGGGGGAAGGAAGGACAGAAGGAAAGGGAGAAACAGACTCCCTGCTGAGTAGGGAGCCCAAGGCAGGGTTCAATCCCAGGACCCTGGGATCTTGATCTGAGCTGAAGGCAGATACTTAACCGACTGAGCCCTCCAAGTGCCCCACGACCTTATCTATTATTACATTACCTGACTGTTGAGTTTAGGAACCATTTTGCACATCTGTGTATTGTCGACAATTTGCATATTACCCGGCATTTAAACAGTGCTTAATAAATAACGGTGGTAATTGTCACTACCAATTATGGAAATATGTTATAGCAGTTTTAAGTCTTAACTAATCTTCCAGTACGAACTGGAAAGACACATTCTCAACCCAAAGCAATGAGGACCGATGATGGGGGGAGGGGCTACTACACCAGCAGGCCTGGTGTCATGGGTGGTGGGGATGCAGGGAGGGTGTCCCCACCACTTCTCCCACGCTATCTCTCACACATTAAAAAATGAAAGGTGGTATGTGAAAGATGGGGACACTGTGGAGTGAAACAGACTCTTGAGCAAATGTGCTTTAGTTTCTTACAAGCGTGGCCCGGACATTCAGCACTTGGAAATAACCTTAACCACTCACCTGGCCACTGTGGTGCCAGCCCAATGAGGTGAAGCCATCGGGGATCGTTTCTCCCGTCCGTGGCTCAGAATCCACGCTGTCTCCATTCTGGGCATCGCTACATGAGTCCACCATCAGCAAAGCTACCATGTGTGCGTGCTGAGGGGATTCACCATGACTGTAAAGTTTGTAGCGTTTCTTTTCATTTCCACTCACCGAGAAGAGAGTTTCACTTGAGTTTGCCCAACGTATATTATTATTATTTTTACGGTTCCACAGAGAGTTTGTCATCACCGTCTCCTGTTGCAGTTTCCATCTCACAGACCATCCCCACCACGGTACACACCGTCATTTCTGTGGCAAGTCTGTTTGTCAGAAAACTCTAATTGCTTTATGTGTGAGAACATTAAACTGCAATAAATTTATGCACGCAGCTGCTCCATTACTAGAGAACAAGTTTTATCTCCTAATAAATTGATGTTTCTTTTTAGTGTCAACTAAAACCAAAATTTACATCCGAGGAAGTGAACCTTAACATTAAATAATTGCTTCAGTGCCACTAGTGGTAAGAAGGGGTACTCACCACCCAACTCTAAAAAGGCTGGAGCGGGGGAAATGGTTTTTTCCTCTGTTAATTGTTTCTTGAAAGCATAATTGCACAATGGCTTTAATTGAAATAGGAATAGAAGCTATGCCCTTTTAAAGCAGATACTGTAAATAGTGTCATCATTTGGTATGAGTTATACCATCAGGGAAAAGACTAGAAAGCTTATTTATGTTGAAGGATAAGGGGGGAAAAAGAGATTTGCTTTGGTGGTTTATCTGGGTGTTTCATTTAAGATAATGGAATAGACACTTAAAATTCTCTGGACTTTGATTAATATTTAATTGATCTTTTCTATAAGACTCTGAGCTAAACTGATTGCTAATAAAAAACACAACTTGAACAAAGGATTTATACGAATTTGACTTACTTTTAGAAGGTCTGAATTAAATTGGCCAAAGGCTGGTTTTCTTATTTCTGTGTTTATTGTACTGCAAATGTGGTACTCTTTCAGAAATGGTGTACATTAAACACTTCAAGTGTCTGATCCCATGTGGAATAAATATGAAAAAGTATCATGTTACTTTATAGTCATATTAGGAACTGAATGTTTATTATATATATGTGTGCATGAGAGGGAGAGAGAGGGAAGGAGAGGGAGAGAGATCTCTTAATTCAAGTGTGCCACAGATCAGAAAGCTTTCCCCCATTTCTTTGCATCACTCAGATTTGACCAATAGAATGTCGTAGACACAGGAGCCAACCTGGAGTAGCCCTGGGCTAAGAATCCCCATATCTGCATCGTCCTCAACCCGTCATCTCCTAGCTTGTTACCCTCAGCCTATCATTTTCTCTCTCTGGGCCTCAGTTCCCTCCTCAGTAAAGTGAAGGGGTTGGTCTCAATGAATTCAGAGCTACTTTATAATTTGAATGTTCTTTAATTCTAAAAGCAATGACTTTGTGATCACAGAGTATGGTTTATAGCATAAGATTTTGAGTGGTCAGTCATTCCTTCCATACTGTGTAAGTAACACTTAAATTTTCCTTTTCTTTGCCTTGAACCTTCCATTCAATGCTTTTCATAGCCATGTCTGAATTAGAAGACAGGAAGGCAAAGAGTCCAAGTACAGATTGCATATTGTTCTATGCCCGTTCTATCAGTTTTCTGGGAAAAGATTAAATATTCCTTTTTTTAAAAAAAAAAGCCAGGGTTTTTTTAAATGGCATTTGAATAACATATGAAATGCCATGATAGAGACCAACACACCTTCCAACATGTAGTTAAACAATTTGTGATGCCCTGGCTCTAGCATTTTGGAAAAGTTCTGAAGTTAATGGGCTGATTTTTTTTTTTTTTTTTGGAGAGTTTCTGCTAGCTACAGGGAAATTTTTTCAAAATAAAAGGAAAATCCTGTGAAAAATCTAGTAAAAACATGTTGGGTCTCCAGGGTAAAATTAAAGGGTTTAACTAGAAGATGGCCCTCTTCCTCTTCAAAAAATCTGGCCTTCATCCTCCATACAGCGATTTTAAGTTAAAAAGAAAAAGAAAAAGCCAAAGTATGATGATATTTAGTTGGCATGTTCATTTCATAGCAATTTCTAAAAATTTCTCGTGTAAGTTACATGTAGACTATATTTAAACTCTTTATAGTACTCACAGTCTACTTTTACTATCAACATTACTATAAAGATTTAGTGTTGTTATGTCTTTGTTTATGGGATCCATTGTTGCTATATCATGGAGTTATCTGGAGCCAACTCCTTGGTCAGAAACATAACCTCCAATTATAACATTGCTCCTATGGGAAAATGTGATCTACTTTATGATGCGGTTTCACATTGTGGTGAAAAGTAGAGAATGCCTGCATTTTTTAAAGTTTAAGGTTTTCAACTCATTATACCATCAGTTATGACTTGGCAAGATGTGGATTCGATTTGAGTGGGATTTCTGCCCCTCCCCCAAGTGCATACAGAAAGGATAGTAAATGTGTAAGTCAAACTTAAGCCTTAACTAGAAAATTTGCTGCACATTTATACACTCATGTTTTTGGAATGAGAATTTAATTTGAAATGTTATAAAATAAAAAGAGCTCTCTTCTGTGCAATGCCAAACATCTTGATATTCTAAACATAGACTACAGTTATAGTTACTGATAAATCCTGACTTTTCTCTTAAAAATTCAAAAGCTTGTTGTCCTTTTGTGCTCCTTTTTGTCATTAATCAGACTTACATT
Organism: Potos flavus; assembly: GCA_028534135.1. Lineage (NCBI taxonomy): Eukaryota > Metazoa > Chordata > Mammalia > Carnivora > Procyonidae > Potos > Potos flavus. The sequence goes on from CM052897.1 coordinate 96,345,404, forward strand.
ATTGGTGACATCTTTAACCGAATATTTTAATTACTGCAAAGATCCTGCCGAGAATCATGGTTCTAAGTTACAAGAACAAAAAATAAAGCTTCTCAAGTTCTTTTGGTTGTTGTTAAATAATTGAAGGTGTCCAATCAGCTTTTTTAAAAGCTAAGATCTCTTTCATAATAATACCCATTGGGACTTAGAAACTACATAAGCCAAATAGCTCATCTACCAAAAAATGCTGAGACTGCAGAGAACAGTAGTTTTGGTCAAGAGAGGGATACGCCCTGTACTGTGGCTTCTATTCTTTTCAGGAGAAAAGTTAATCAAACTGTAGGTGGGATAAGGAACATACTCAGTAACAATATTAATCTAACATCAGGAAAATGGGAAGATTAATCTTTGAGTGTTGGGCTTAGAAAGGGTAATCATGACAACAGTACATCTCAGCTGTCATACTTAGTCACTAATTCAAAATTTTAATTTTCTATAAAGTTTTCTCAATTAGTGAAACCTGAACACTCATGAAAGGACTCAAAGCAACAGCCCCTGGGGGGACTCTGTTACCCACAAAGCAGATGTCACCTGCCAGCAGCCTGAGGGCCCAGTCTGGAGGGAGCAAAGAAGTTCGTGTTGGGACCTCGAAGGGATTCCCTGCAGTGAGTCTTTAGCAGCAGAGCCCAGCAAATCACTGGAGGTGTGGCTCTTTCTAAGAGCACAGTTCTATCCCATGGGTCCCCACTTCATAAGCAACCCAGTCTACCTTTCTGCTTCTCTGTCACAATTATACAGCTGCTGTGAAAAGTCAGAACAGTTCTTTTGTAGGGATATTGATTAGAGTTATCATATATGTCCATCCTTCTTCTACATCCTTGCTGCATGTGATCTGATCCACTCCTACAACTTAAATTATACCTCTGTATCTGTTGATGACCCCTGAAGCTCTATCTGCAATTTTACTTCTCTCTTGAGCTGCAGGCCTGGATTTATAACCACCGATTCTGTGTCTCTATCGAGATGTCATTTTAATTCCTTGGACTCAGAGGTGGTGAAGTGCGTGTTCTGTGCTCAGCACTGGGTGAGGGGCATCCTTAGGCTTCCATCATGCTATTTGCATATGCATGAGACAGATATTATTATTTCTGTTAGAAGAATCAGAAGAAATAACTGCTCAAAATAGAAAGAGAAATTCTGGGCATAATTTATATTCCATACTCAGGAGAGTGGTTACTGTGACCCTCTAAGACATAAAGTTTATTCATGTGGAGTTATGCCCATCTGATTTCCAAAAATTATTTGAAGCTGTTTGTAAAAATAGCTGTCAAAACAAAGTTTAAAAGGACAAAAGCATAAAAGCTATACCAGGAAATTGGTGTGAGTAATTATGCTCGAACATTATCTTGGAGATTCCTGGTAGTCAAGGCAAAAGGGACAATATAAAATCCTTACTCTGTAACTAAAGGAAATACATGTTCAGCTGGAGAAATGCTTTCACTAGCACCAACTTTCAGGTCATTTTTAACGTACATACTTGTAAAAGGGAAATTGTGTAACAAAATGACGATTTTCTTTTTTCTTTTCTTTTTTTTACAAAATGACGATTTTTCTAATGAAGGATTGTATAAGATCCATGAATGTTCTTCTTATGATCAATTGTTTATGCGATAGATGGAAATATAAGAGAGCATCTATAGAAATACCTTCTCTGGCATTTTATGTTAGGAGTAATGTTTTACATATATACGTTCCAAAATAAAAACTGTTCAACAAATTAAATAACGTTTGCAAATATAGGTTGCCAAAAACACAGAAATGTTCATATTATGACCATTTGTCATATAGACTTGTGACCAAAGTTGAAGATTTATTATGTTGTAAAAATATTTCCCTGGGAATTTAAGTTAATATAGCCTAGAAGTATTTAGTTTTCTGATCAATATTCTTGGCCTTATTATGGATCGTAAAGTGTCCATAAAGATTTTTGTAAATGCGGGACACCTGGGTGACTCAGTTGGCTAAGCGTCTACCTTCAGCTCAGGTCACGATCTCAGGGTCCTGGGATCGAGCCCCACATCAGGCTCCCTGCTCCTCGGGGAGTCTGCTTCTCCCCTCCCTCTGCCTCTCCCCCTGGTTGTGCTCTCTTTCTCTGTCTCATGCTCTGTCAAAGAAATAAGTAAAATCTTAAAAAACTTTGTATTACTGGAAAGATGGAAAATTAACACCTTAACTGAATCCATGTTGTAAAAAACCTTAGTGACTTTATGGAAACAATTTAGCAAATTTATATTGTTTCATGTAAATTTGTGTTTATCAAAAACATTTTCAAGTTTATTAGATGTTCTGCATTTTATCCATCTATTCCATGGACTCCATACCTCTTCATAAAGTTCTCTAGATAATGTCATGCCAAGACCGTGGAGATGACATTTTGATGTCAAAACAAAATAATGTAGCGGGAACCTATAGAAACAATGTTGCAGTGACAAAATGAAATGTCAGTGGAGGCCTATTGTAGCATAATGTCAAAACAAAATGTCAGCCAAAATCCATGGAGACACTATTATGATATCAAAATGAAACAATATCAGAGGCAGTCTGTAGAGACATTACAATATGAGGAAAGACAAAACAAAATGATATCTACAGAGGCCTGTGACTTCTGAGTCTCAGTGAAGCTTCGTGTCAGATAATAGGCTCGTGACAAAAATGGGTAATATTTCAGTACAGATCTTGCTTTACTTACAATGGGGTTAGGTCCTGATAAACTCATTGTAAGTTCAAAATATTGTAAGTCAAACATGTATTTAATACACCTAACCTACTGAACCTCATAGCTTCTCCTAGCCTACCTTAAATGTGCTCAGGACATTCACATCAGCCTACCATTGGGCAAAATCATCCAACACAAAGTCTATTTGATAATCAAGTGCTGAATATCTCATGCATTTTACAGAATACTGTACTGAAGGTGAAGAACAGAATGGCTGGATAGGTGCATGACCATTTTATCCATTGTTTGTCCTCGTGCTATCCTGCTGCTGGCTGGAGCTGGGAAGGGAGTATCACACTGTATGTTAGCCTGGGAAAAGATCTACATTCAAAATTCAAAGTACAGTTTCTACTGATTGCTGATCACTGCCACACCATCATAAAGTAAAAAAAAGAAAATCATTAAGTCAAACTATCATAAGTCGGGGACTGTCTGTATATATTTTCTAAATCTTTTTTTTGGAACTCAGGAAAATATCTAGAGCTGATTCTTTAGTATAAATGTCTGTGTTCGTGCTGATATTTATATCTACATCTCTGCCTATGCCTAGATCTAAATCAATGTCTGTGTCTATCTCTGACTATATTCCTTCTGGGCTTCTGTTGCTACTGCACACATAATTAGTTCTATTTGGTCTTGGCTTAGCTTTCCTGCACACTAGTGTTTGGACATCAATTGAACGTAAAAATACAGGGAAAGCAGTGTTGCAATCTGCTTGTAAAGGATCGTACTGAGTTTTAACAGATGCCTTGCTCCATTCCTTTCTCCTCCGTCCTCAGGTATAAGCTGGCACTACCCCTGCCTTGGTGAGTCTTCAGGCATCAAGGCTGGTTTGGAAATGTGCACCCGAATTCCTGTGACTCTGCCCCTTCTGCCCATGATTCAGTAGCACCCTGGCTAGGTACTTACTCTGCCTGTTTCCCAGCACTTTGATAATCATTGAAAGATCAAAAATTCTATATTTATTGCAGAAAAACAAATCTGTATTACAATCTGTAATCATGCTGAGTTGTTTTCCCCAAAGTTATTTAAGTTGGTAAAGTGTCCTTCCAATCCATGAGCATGGAATGTCTTTCCATTTTTTTTGTGTTGTCTTCAGTTTCTTTCATTAGTGTTTTATAGTTTTCAGAGTACAGGTCTTTCACCTCTTTGGTTAGGTTTAGTCCTACGAAGGTATCTTATTATTTTTGGTGCAATTGCAAATGGTATTGATTCCTTAATTTCTCTTTCTGCTGCTTCATTATTGGAGCATAGAAATGCAACAGATTTCTGTACATTGATTTTGTATCCAGCAACTTTACTGAATCCATTTATCAGTTCTAGCAGTTTTTTTAGTGGAGTCTTGGGTTTTCTATATATAGTATTCTCGTCTGCAAAGTGTGAAAGTTTTTCTTCTTCCTTACTGATCTAGGTGTCTTTTATTTCTTTTTGTCATCTGATGGCTATAGCTAGGACTCCCAGTACTACGCTGGATAAAAGTGGTGAATGGACACCTTTGTCTCGTTCTTGACCATAGAGGGAAAGCTCTGTTTTTCCCTATTGAAGATTACATTAGATGTGAGTTTTTCCTATATGGTCTTTATTATGTTGACATATGTTCCCCCTAAACCTACTTTGTTGAGAGTTTTATCATGAATGGATGTTGTAATTTATCAAATGCTTTTTCTGTGTTTATTGAAATGATCGTATGATTCTTATTCTTTCTCTTGTTAATGTGATGCATCATGCTGATTGATTTGCGGATATTGAACCACCCTTGCAGCCCAGGAATAAATCTCACTTAATTGTGGTGAATGATTTTTTTTTTAATGTATTGTTGGATTTGGTTTGCTAGTATTTTGTTGAAGATTGTTACATCTATATTCATCAGATATTTTGGCCTGCAGTTCTCTATTTTTGTGGTGTCTTTATCTGGTTTTGGTATCGGGGTAATGCTGGCCTCATAATGAATTTGAAAGTTTTCCTTCCTCTTCAATTTCTTGGAATATTCTGAGAATAGGTATTATCTTTTCTTTAAATGTTTGGTAGAATTTGCCTGTGAAGCCATCTGGCCCTGGACTTGTTTCTTGGGAGTTTTCGGAGTACTGATTCACTTTCTTTCCTGGTTATCAGTTTATTCAAGTTTTATATTTCTTTCTCTTTCAGTTTTGGTAGTTTAAATGTTTCTAGGAATTTATCCATTTCTTCCAGGTTGTCCCATTTGTTGGCATACAGCTTTTCATAATGATCTCTTACAATTGTTTGTATTTCTGTGGTCTTGATTTTTATTTCATGTCTCTCATTTGTGATTTTATTATTTGAGTCCTTTCTCTTTTCTTTTTGATTAAGTCTCACTAAAGGTGTATCAATTTTATTAATTTTTTTCGAAGAACCAGCTTCTCATTTCATTGGTCTGTTCTATTGGAGTGTTTTTGTTTTTGTTTAGTTTCTATATCATTCATTTCTGCTCTGCTCCTTATTATTTCCTCCTTCTGCCAGATTTAGGCTTTGTTTGTTGTTTTAAAAAATATTGTTAAAATGTCTGTACTATCCAAAATAATCTACATAGTCAATCACTGTTAAAATATCAAGAGCATTTTTCACAGAATGAGAACAAATAATCCTAAAATTTGTATAGAACCACAAAAGAGCCCAAATAGCCAAAGCCATCCTGAAAAAGGAAAGCAAAGCTGGAGGCATCACAATTCCAGACTTCAAGTCATATTACAAAGCTGTAGTGATCAAGACAGTATGGTATTGGTACAAAAATAGACACACAGATCAATGGAACAGAATAGAAAATCTAGAAGTGAACCCACAACTCCATGGTCGATTAATCTTCTACATATCAGGAAAGAGTATCCAATGGGAAAAAGACAGTCTCTTCAACAAATGGTGTTTGGTAAACCGGACAGCAACACGCATCCACAAAAATAAACTCAAAATGGATTAAAGACCTAAAAGTCAGACCTGAAACCATAAAAGTCTTTGACGAAAGCACAGGCAGTAATTTCTCTGGCATTGGCTGTAGCACCTTTGTTCTAGATAGGTTTCCTGAGGTAAGGGAAATAGAAGCAAAAATAAACTATTAGGACTACATCAAAATATAAAGCTTCACAGTGAAGGAAACAATCAACAAAACTATAAGGCAACCTATGGAATGGGAGAAGATATTTGTAAGTAACAAAGGGTTAGTATCCGAAATAAAGGACTTACAAAATTCAACACCCAAAAAGTGAATAATCCAATTAAAATATGGGCAGAAGAGATGAACAGACATTTCTCCAAAGAAGACATCCAAATAGCCAGATGTTCATCATCACTTATTATCATGAAAATGCAAATCAAAACTACAATGAGATATCATCTCGCACCTGTCAGAGTGGCTAAAATCAACAACACAAGAAACAACAGTGTTGTCGAGGATATGATGAAAGAGCAACCCTCTTACACTCTTGGTGGGACAAACTAGGTCAGCCACTGTGGAAAATAGTATGGAGTTTCCTCAAAAAGTTAAACGTAGAGCTGCCCTATGAACCAGCAATCACAGTACTAAGGTATTTACTCACAAAAACACTAATTCAGAGGGATACAAGCACCTGACATTTATAGCAGTTATCATTTACAATAGCCAAATTACAGAAGCAGGCCAGTGTCCATCAGTAGATGAATGGATAAAGAAGATGTGATATATATATATGTACATGTATATACATAATATACAATATATAATATACATATATGTGTGTGTGTGTGTGTGTGTAATGGAATGTTATTTGGCCATAAAAAAGAATGAAATCTTGCCATTTGCAATGACATGGACAGAGATAGAGAGTAGAATGCTAAGAGAAATAAGTCAGAGAAAGACAAAGCATATGATTTTACTCATATGTGGAATTTAAGAAACAAAACAAATGAGCAAAGGAAAAAAAAGTGAGAGGCAAACTAAGAAACACTCCTCACTATAGAGAACAAACTGATGGTTACCAGAGGGGAGGGGATGGGGAATGAGTGAAATAGGCGATGGGGATTAAGGAGTGCACTTGTCATCATGAGCACTGGGTGATGTATGGAAGTGTTGGATTACTATATTGTACACCTCAAACTAATACTACACTGCATATTAAATAACTTGAATTAATATACAACCTTAAAAATTAAATTAAAAAAGAGAAAGCATTAAATTTGAAGCTTTTTATATTATACGCTAATATAACATGGCAAGTTAATTATACTTGAAAAAAGTTAAATTTTTTGAAAAGTTAGGTGTCAAAGTCTTTGAACAACATTTTAGAAGTAAAAATTTGACTACACGAATCAATTTATAAAGGTCAAAGAGTTTCTTATCCACATTTTAAACATTTTTGTCTAGAAGTCAGTATTATTGATTTTTTCTTTAGAAATTTGCAAATGCCTGAAATAGAGAAAAAGTCAAACTAGAGAAGGGAACCTCTTCTAGGAATCCTATACCACAAAATAAGTAAAGATTTTCTCATTTGTTTCAGCTACAGTATAATGTTGAAGTCATGTGTAAGTAACATGATACAATGAAGTCTCAATTAACTAGAAATCAACCAGGCAAACCCACAATTAGCCAATATGTTTGCAAAAGTTTACTTTTAGAAGAAAGAGGTAGATGCCTACAAAAGTGCTGCTATTGGGAGTTTGTCCAAAAACATCAGTGAGAAAGCAAAAGAGCTTTTGGATATTATCCTGTAGTTGATGGAATAAGATTCAGCTCAAGTACCTCTTTTTCCTACTCAAATATTCGGTAATGAGAACTAAAGGTCATGCGACTCTTAAAACTTTTTAAGAAACTTAAATGATATCCATTATTCCTTCTTTCCAAGGTGGAAGAGACTTTAGTGCTTTCTAGAAAGATCTTCAAACTCAGGGATTGTAACAAACATAGAAAAAGGACTTTTGGCAAGCACTTAGTTAACCAGAGTAACAACTGATTCTTCTAAGACTGTGATTATTCAGGATCTTATACCAGGTTCCATTTGCTTATATGAATTCACATGAACTAGCTACAGAACAAAATCTCTTAGGAAATGGCATCAGCTTTGTGTGTGGTGAGGGTGTGCTGGAGCCTCGGACTGTATTCTCAAAGCATGCTTCTGTGACTATGGTTAGGACTGCACTGTGGGAAAAGTTATGAAACGTTCTACCACGAACACCAGTGGGATAATTTTAAGAGATCCAAGTGGGAGCTGGTCACTATTTGGCAGGAGAATTAAGAGTGGAGACCAACAAATATTGAAACAAAGGATTAAAAATTATAGATCGTAATCACCACTTCGAGCAGTGGGAGTAAACTTGTGTAATAAACATCTAAACCCAAACTGTGAATTTCATTACATGTCAAAGAAAAAGCCTTTTGGAGTATAATGCCAGAACGTGTGTTTGTGGAAGAAAAGTTTGGAAGACTTGGCTAAATCATAAAAATAAGATTTGCTTATATTTGGAGCTTGGTAGGTTACAGATTGAATGCTTTAAAAGTTTAATCTCTGAGTCAATATATATGGAATTATTTTTTGAAGTATATATATACACATACATAACTCATATATATTTACATATATTAACATATATAAATATATAAACATATAGCATGTGTAAATATATAAATATTCTAAAAAGTAATTTATATGCATAAAACATATATATAATATAAAAGAATAATATAGAAATAGTTCTAAAGCTTGCTGGGGAACGTGAAACATAAGACGAAGATCAATATAATGGGAAAGAGAGAGAGGAAAAAAAATCAAAAGTTCATTCTGGGAGGTCCATCATATAATTAATATGTTTTCTAGAAAGAGAGAACATAGGTAATGATGGAGAGATTATTAGAGAAATACACAAGCAATTTTTCCAGAGATGGAGAACTTAAGATCCTAATTGAAGAATTAACTAGTGCCCCAAAAAATCAAATTTAAAAAGAAACAGGACTGTGAAGTTTCAGAATAACAGAAACAAAGAGATGATACTTTAAAAAAATATATACAATAAAGTGCTAGGAACCAGAATGTTAGATTTCTCAACAGCAACACTGGAAGCCAGAAAACCATGGAGCCATACCTTCAAATATTGAAAAGTAGTGTTTCCTAACCTGTGGTTCCATCCCTAACCAAACTGCCAGTAAGTGGTGATGATTTAAGCATATAAAGATACAAATTTTTGTTTGGTTTGGGTTTTTTTTTTTTTTACTTCTAATACTTCCCCTTTTAGGAAGCTACACAAGGTACTCTAACAAATCCCAGGATGATGATGAGGGGAGGTGCCAGGACTGCCACCGTGCAGAAACCTGGAGAGCCAGTGTAGATGGGAGCTTGTGGAAAGAACACTTGAGTTGGAGGGCTCCAAGAGAAAAACTGGAATTGATAGGCTATGATAGGCTGGATCATGTGGAAATGTGTCTAAGGCTATAAACAGGGAGAAGATATTTGTAAAAGACCTAACTGATAAAAGACTGTTATCCCAAATATACAAAGAACTCTTAAAACTCAACAATAAGAAAACCAACAGCCCAATTTTATTTTTTTAAGATTTTATTTATTTTAGAGAGAATGTGAGTGGGGGGAGAAGGGGGAGGAAGAGAGAGTGGGAGGGGGAAAGAATCTCAAGCAGATTCTGCTGAATGTGGAGCTGACATGGGGCTCGATCTCACATCCCTGAAATCATGACCTAAGCTGAAGCCAAGAGGCAGATGCCTAACTGACGGAGCTCCCCAGATGCCCCTCAACAACCCAATTTCAAAAAAGGATCAAGGACTTTAAGACTTTAACAGTCACCTCATCAGAGATGACACACAGATGGCAGATAAGCTTGTGAAGAGATGTTTCATATCACATGTCATCAGGGAAATGCAAATTAAAACACCAATGAGATAGCACTACGTATCTATGAGAATGGCCCAAATCTGACAACACCAAATGCTGGTGAAGATGTGGAGCAACAGGAACTCAGTCATTGCTTGTGGGAGTGCAAAAATGGTGCAGCTACTTTGGAAGACCAAGTCTGGAAATTTCTTACAAAAATTTCTTACAAATCCAGCAATTGTGCTCCTTGGTATTTACCCAAAAGAGCTGAAAGTTTATGTCCACACAAAAATCTGCATTAATGTTTATAGCAGTTTTATTTGTAATTGCCAAAATTTGGAAGCAATCAAAATTTCCTTCAATAGGTGAATGGATAGAAATTGTGACATATCCAGACAATGGAATATAATTTAGAGCTAAAAAGAAATGAGTTATCAAGCCATGAAAAGTCACAGAGGAAACTTAAAGCATATTGTTATTAAGTGAAAGGAACTAATCTGAAAAGGTTACATACTATATGTCTCCAACTATGTGACATTCTGGAAAAGGCAAAACATGGAGACAGTAAAAAGATCAGTAGCAAAAAAAAAAAAAAAAAAGATCAGTAGCTGCCAGGGAAGGTGGAAGAGAAATGAATGAATAGGTAGAACACAGAGGATTTAAGGACCGAGAATATACTCTGTATGATACTATAATGATAAATAAATGTCATTATACATTTGCTCAAACTCATAGAATCTACAACCCCAAGAACAGACCCTAATGTAAACTATGGACCTTGACTAATAATGTTGTGACAAGATAGGTTCTTGAGTTGTAACCTGTATTCCACTCTGGTGGGAGATGTTCATAATGGGGGAGGCTACACACGTGTGGGGCAGGAGGTCTATGGGAAATCTCTGTACCTTCCTCTCAATTTTGCTGTGAACTTAAAAATGCTCTAAAAAATAGATCTTAAAAAAAAAAAAGACTACAGAGGGTGGAAAAAATTAGAGACAGTCTCTAAGAACACTAAGCAAAAGAAAAACCAAGAATGTCATAGAAGAAAGGAAATGTAATCACAGTGCTTCGTTTGAATTAGTAATGAACAATATTTATATAAGTAATATAAATACTAAAAAAATCATTTAAAAGTTCTGCTATAACTGGATCAGGAGGACGTGGGACATGAAAACAGGGAGTGGAAATTGGGATTGCAGTGTATAAGAGAGCTAGTGCTTCCTCTACCTTCACAGGGAATCAACAGATAATGCTTAAAATTGTTCAGAAAAGTATGGTGAAATGCCAGAGGTATTTGATTAGATAGGGACTATTGTTAAATCCCTAGCTTTTGTTTTTTGTAATAAATCATATTGATAATTTACTTTTAGTAATATTGAGTATAGTACTAAAAATCATTAACTATATGGAAGAAAGTGAGCTGAGAATCATCAACAAGAGTGTATCACAAACCAGGAATTGTGATTGATCCATTCTGCGAGGTTGAATTAAAAAGGAATATTGTAGAAAACAGTGAAAAGCCTTAAAAGTGTTTATCTTGGAATTGGGTAGTCAGAGGGACAGGAGGCAATAAAGCAGAAGATACTTTAAGACTTTTAGTTAGGATTTAAAAATATCAACACTACATGTGCAAGTTTTGCTTTAAAAAAAATGAAACTTACGAAAGAATGTTGCAGGTCACTTTCAAAATCTATCAATAATTCCAAACCAATATGGTCACACTTTTTGTGTTTCTCATAATTTAACTGAACATGAAATGAGAAGTTAAACTGATTGATATTTCTATCTCATTTATTTCCTCTGTCCAGATAAATTATCTGTAAGTTGGGACATGGCCAAATTGTAAATTGAAGGAAAGCCTAAAAAATTATTAGATAATAATTATGAAGTTAATTAAGATGTAAACATAAAAAAAAACTATCGGTCAATAGAAGTATTCCAGTGATCTTTAAAATGTTTATAAATCAATAATATGTACAAACTCTTCATTTGGGCACATCCAATGTTTTGTTTTCTTAGAAGACTAATAAATGTATGTTTCTGCTTTTATTCTAATTCTCAGAAACCTTTCAGAGTTAACCAGTCATGAAATCACAGGCACTGTATCCCCTGTTACATTATTTTCTATTTTAAATTGTTCCAGGAAAGCCATATAGAATTTATCCATAACTGAGAATTGACTTGAGCATTAAGCACCTTATTGCATTGGAATTTTTATCTTAGAAAAAAACACATAGCTTAGTTTCGTATAGTATTTTGCAATTATGCTGTCATTAAAGACAGAGAATACAAAAAAAAAAACCAAAAAGAATGTTAATCTTGAATTCTATGTAATCATTTCATGATTAAAGAATTAAAATAATGGTTCTATAATTAGTTTCTATGCTTGTATGATAAAACCTCTCTAATATGAAAAGGAACATGATAATTGTTTTATTTTGTCATCAAAACCCATCAGGTTTTGTAATTTAATTTCCATTGCTTTCTTATTTCAAATTTTCATAATGTACTCCTGATTTTCACTCTTCTTTTCATTTTCCAGAATTTTCACCTATATTCCTGAATTCCTTTGCTCTTTATTCAGACACTCAAATGTCTATTTTAGTTTGAAGCACAGACTTTAACTGTGGGTCACAACTGGCTAACCTTCATATCTCCAGTGGTTTTATTGAATGAATAGCCTAATCCATAAATTTCTTCAACTCTCTAACCTAATAGAATACCTTATATGTGCTTGCCATTTATTAGACGATTTATGAAAATCATACGATCTATGAAAAGAAAGTGCACTTGGGGCATTATCTCCAAATTATAACTGCGTCTTGCATTGTGCAAAGAGAAATGACATATGTGGTTTCTTAGAGGCAGTAACACTGTATTTTCAAGAATGCGTTTAAATTCATAGGTATACCTGGTAAACATTTTCTCTCCCATCATTTATTTGTTTAAAGCCCCACGGAGTACCCTACTAGGGAGTGAGGAAGACTCGAGGCACATTGCTTCTCTCCCCCTGCCCCCTTGCCCATTTTCCTCTAGGGGTCTGGGGAGGTTCATTCTGTCTTCTCGAAACTTCTCTGGAGTCTTAGGCTCCAACACTCCGTCTCACAATATTCGAAGCTCACTTGTCGGAAAGTTGTATGAGAATATGATTTCTGAAATGAAAACTTTGATAAATCATTTTTCATTGATGGTCTTTTAAAGTTTGCTAAAATAATGTTATTTTGTGCTAAGTTTTAAGCAAATGCCTCATCGGAGTTGTGACTGCAATAGATTTAACAATCTTTCTGGGTAGAAAACCACTTGGATTATTTCTGTGAAATTTACTAGTCAGGAAAAGCAACCTCAGGCTCATAATAGAATGTCTTTTCTCATATATTTATTGTTGGGTCCTGAAATTATGTATGTCCGTGCATGTGTGTTTTCTTTGTAGCTGGACGAATTCCCCTCGAAAAAGTAAAGCTAAATTTTTCTCACTCCTGCCTGAGACCAGTGACAGGCTAATAAGGAAGAGTGATGATAGTAATAAAATGGGGTGAGGGGTACATTCCTGAGATTTTGCTGCTTATAAAATGATAGCCCTGTTACCGAATGACCACACAGGGACCCAGAGTAAGATCTAGTCCCCAGTCTTTCTGATGGAGAGAGGTGACCCTCCCTGTGACTCATCACATCAGAATCAAATGCAGTATTAACAGCTTTGGTGACTACCTTTTTAACCCAGAAAACGTAGCTGTATGTTTTTAATTTGTTATGATTTATTACAGTGAAATTGGTGTGAAATGGACAACAAATCATGGGTGTCAAAAATCTGAAAATGAATTTTATCAGCTGAGGAAAGTGAGTGCCTTTGGGATTTGCATAAGTTTCTCATAATTCTTTTCATATTACAAGTGATGAGCAAAACTGTGAAAATAAACTGAAAATGACATATTTCCTAAGTAGCTAATTTCACATGTACATATAGACACATATAAATATAGCCATTTAGCCTCACTTTAGATTTCCTCCGTAATTCAAAGTGATTTGTGCATACCCACAGCAACATTTGTCTAAAAACCTTAAATATTAAGACCATTGTCACATCTCACAAAGGTTTGAGATTGTCTATAGAAAATTATACATTACCACAAAGTATATACCAACTTTACTTTTTCACTGTTCAAACTGGGAAAAGAGGATTTATACCTATACACCAGTATAAAATTGCAAAGATTAAAGAAAGATCTATCCCTAAATTTCAGATGTTATAAATACCCTTCAGCATTGCAAAAAAAAAGCTCCCATGTTAGGAACTAACTTTGCATGCATAATTAATTGGAGCACCATATTCCTACTTCACAACCAGAAGAGAAATTGAATTCAGGTGTTTGGTGAACATATGGGGGATTTACTGTGAATTTATGACCTGTGGTTTGAGTGTAAAACCCCCAGATACTTGCTGATAAAACTTAATGAAGCTTGTGCATAGGAGCTATTTTTATTTGTAGTTTGGTAATTGATACATTTCTTGGTTTAACCCTCCCAGACTTTTCCCCATTTCTCATAAATCTTCCAGCCTGAGAGAGCCAGAGTAGAAAGCCCTAGTCTTCTTAGCCAGAAGACTAGTGCTTACCTACAATGAAAGTTCAGATATGCTTTTCCACAGCATTTCAGTCCGTTCCTTCCTCCCTTCCCATTTAATCTAGCAATTTATGCTTTTTCACCTGCACAGGTAACAGGAGGCAAACCCAAGTGCCATGGGAGGCAGCACTCCAGGTTCCTCTAAGAGCAGCAAAAACCTTCAAGGAGGGGTGACATCACTTGACTCTGTCTTAAGAAAGCAAAGATAGAGAGGCACAGTATAGCTCCTCATTAAAATTTCGGCAACAAACTCATTGTCATTTCCAGGTTTTTCGCCCAGGAATCAGCCTGCCACACACACACCCTAGCAATATCGCTCTGCTTCTCTGTTCCTAGGGTTGTACCACAAATGCTCCTGATGTGAGTGCCAAGAAAGAAAACACATGACAAGTGCTCCGTTTTAACATACGGGGTGTAATGGGTTTAATGAGAAACCTGTGTTTGCTCACTAATTTACAGCAAATAGGAACTCAGTTCTGACATCTGTAGATTCTAACTATCTGTCGGGCGATTACAAGATCAGGAAGAGTTTATGCAATTGCTAATCAGTGTAGAGAAACAGCTCGGTGAGAAGCATGAGGCGTACCTGCAGTCTCTCGAAGGCACCGGCCCCTAGGAGTTGTGCTGGTAACGCTTTTCAGTTCAGTGACATTTCCCCCCCAACACCGTAGTCATCACTGTTCAAGAACTTGTTTGTATCCACTTTATCATGCTGACAATCTGTCTGTTTTGAAAGGATTACAACTCTGTACATCCGTGCGTGACATCACAGTAAGACATTGCTTAATGATCTGAGACGCTTGTGGTCATTGCTGGCTGCCTGTTTCTAAAGTTGTGTGACAGGTCTGCCCTACATATGTTTCCTCCGGTGTCACTTTTTTGCCTTCTCCAGTCCTGGTGTCTGTTTTAAGTGACATCCGTGAAATAGCTGAATTTTAGACTTGCCACTGGTACAAATAAAAGGACTAAAAGTTTTTCCTTTTCTGGGATACTGGAAGAATTTGTCATTGGGCAAGGAAGGGAAAGGTACTTTAATTTTCCTCTAGTGAAAATATCTTGAAAAGTAATAGTACCCGGGAAGGATAGGTTGTTTACATAACGTATGAGATCTTTAGTCTTTTCATTTGTGAGTGACTACCAAGGAAGTCAAAAAAGAGATATATTTCCCTGAAATAAGTGGACCTCCTGTGAAGGGCGAGTTATCTACAGATAGCATCGAGGCTCGGAAAAGCCAGAGTTCAGGAAAACAGGGTCTTTGAGTGTCATGAACGGTATCCCGGAAGCTGTAACTTACTATGGTCTTTGCCTTTGTCAGTGTGCTGGGATGCCGGCCATAATGGTGTTTCAGAAGGCTGGATTGCAAGATCCTAGAGTCTGGGAGATGCTAGGACTTTGAAGCGCTGATGGCTGGAGAAGAAAGAGTTCCTTAAGGGGAGAAGTTGGCAGTGAGCAGAGCTCTAGGGCCCCCCCTCGGGTGTAGCATGGGACCCCTGGGGGAGTGCTAGAAATAACGTCCATAGGCATACGCTTTGAGTGTGGAGTGGCATATCTGAGATCTCAGATAGAATTTGGAAATTAACTTTTGTGTTTTTTTAATTGGGAAAAGAATAACATCCTTTTGCTTTTCCAGTAACTGGATGCCAAGCGCAGGTGTGAAATCCAGTAGCATTTGGAATAGAATTTTGTACTTAGGCCAAAAAGTAAATTGCTAGGGCCGAGGAGTGTATCACAAAAATGGAAAGGCCGAGGATATAAGCTGATGTGGTTAACAAAATCTTTACCATGTGTACCTGTTCTTTTGTAAATGAGGGATTTGAAGGACATATGTTAAGTCCCAAACTCTGGACAAACTAAGTAAAACCAATTTTAACCAGAAATATCTCTTTGTGAGTTATGTCAGATCCTGGCGGGTCACCCATCTCTGCCAGGAAGAGAAACTAGGAGTGAGCCGTGAGATCAATTTTACTCAATGACCTGGTTGGTGGGTCTGTTTTCACCACACTTTGAGAAAACACCCACCTGGCGGCTTTGGTCTCATGAGAACTGATTTTCAGAGCTCACAGAGCCAGAGTGGGTACCTTGGGTGAAGTGATGAGGAGAAGTGATGAGGAGATTGAGTGAAGGAGTTACCCTAAGCAATTGGGTAGATTTCCATGGAGTGTTCTTGGAGATATACTGGTGTTCAGTGGAAAACACATTTGATTGGTTTCTTGTGTTAAGATCTGGCAGTAACCATCTTTCAGGGACATCTTCTGCAATAGTATTTACTTTGTGCAATTTTCCTCAGAGACTAGAACTTTGGAGTAGACTAACAATATAAATGATAGTGGTAAAACTCATTCATAAAATATGATTCCTCTCTTGATTCTCCTCTTCGAACCAGCATGCTTTTGCAACAGGCAATATTTGTTTGCAACCATGGGCAGGGCTTAGGTCTTTGTGCTTCTAAGCCATTTTATTTCATTTAATAAGTATGTACGGCCACCTCCTCCAACCCCACCCCTCGCCCCTCTGCCAGCACTGTCTAAGGTGATACGGTGGCGGTGGTTGTGGCGAGTATGTGTGTGTATATGTAGGTGTATGTTTTTAAGGGAAGGAGATTTAGAGTGTCAATTTGTTATCTTTTGTTGCAATGGAGCGCAAGAAAGCAAACCCAGTGTGCAATCACATTTCAAACCCCTATTTGCATCACATCCATGAACATCCTGTGGGTGAAATCAAGACACATGGCCAAGGCCAACATCAATGGGTATTAGTTCTATTGCTGTATAACAAATTAACACAGTCTTAACAGCTTCTTCTATCAGTCTCTATGGATCTGGGGTCCAGCCACGGATCAGCTGAATCCTCTGTTCAGGGTCTCATCCAGGTACAATCAAAGGGCCGGCCAGGCTGGGGTCTCACTGGATAGGCTCCAGTAGGGAAACATTTGATTCCCTGCTCCTGGCATTGTTGACAGCATTCTATTGTCTGCAGCTGTAGGATTCAGGGCGGCTTTCTTCTTCAAAGCCAGAAGAGAGAGATACAGACTTGCAAAATGGATACTGCATTCTTATATAATCACACAAATATAATCATATCATTCCTTGACTTTTGTCCCATTTCTTTGGTAGAAGCAAGTCACAGGCCCTGCCCACATTCAGCAGCAGGGACTTGTGCAAAGGTGTGACCACTTGGAAGGGGGATTATGGGGCCACTGTAAAGTCTGTCCAAGTATTTGTGTAACAGTTTACCCTGCACAGGGACGTGACTTGCAGGAAAAAAAAAAAAATATATATATATATATATATATGAAATGATTGTGATGAAGTCATGAGCTTAAGAAAGGGAAACACATGCACATGTAAGTTATAAACACTGTAAAACAATGTTTACTGGTAGAATCAGAAGATGGAAGGAAAGGAGAGGATATTACAGAAAGAAAGATACAAGTGAATATACCTTCCTCCCTTGTCTTGTGCTAGAGATTATAATCATCTCTCCATTCTGGGCACCATGGAAGCCTGCCACAGTTCATTCTCTCCCATCTGTCTTCCCCCTCCCCTTTCATGGTTTCCTTCCTTCTATGGGAAAACTAGTGTATATGAAGGTGATACCTTCTTGATCAAAAAAATGAGTGGTCATTATCCCTTCCATTGAATTAAAGCTGTGTCCCCTATTCTAGCTTTCCAGGTTTCTTTTGCATAATTAAAATTGCAAATGTTAAGGTATTTTTAGTCCATAAAGAATTAATCAGTCACATCACAAACTCCTCTTTCTCAGCATATGCTAGTCTGAAAAGATAGGTCAGAACTCCAGGCTGCAAGGCAGTAGACCCAGCGTTAGATCAGAAGGAGCAGACAGCTTCGGAGAGGCAAGACTATATGGACAATGCCTAGTTGTCTTTTAAAAAAAAAATTTTTTTTTGTTTCTTGGGCCTGTTACTAGGGGATCACTGGCCTTATCTTGGTGCAGTGGAAGTAAATAGCCTAGAAAAGCAACATATAAAACAGGCAGCATCCGCAGAATACAAAGTAGGGGTTGCAAGCTAGCTGCCCACAGACCTATTTTGTTTGGGTTTTTTGTTTTGTCTCACCTAGACTCAAAAAAAAAGAAAGTAAGTCAACATTTAAAATTCAGGGAATGGCGGAGAAAACTATAGTTCTGACTTCTCTTTAAAAAAAAAAAAAATTAGAAGGAAATGCCAGGCTCCACATCCCTTCAGGACAACAATCTACTGAAACCAAGGAAGGGCCCCCCTTTCCAGACCAAGCATATTACTCCCATTTGTCACAGAACCCACATGGGTGCTCCCAAGGCCGTCAGCTTTCCTTCCGTCCTTAGTTAATTGCCCCATGGGCCTGGGAATTTGTCCCGACTGTGACATTTGCAGGCTGAATTATTTTCTAAATTGTGTCCCTATGGCACCTGCAGTGCTTTTGAATACATACAGATTCCTGTGACCCGCCCGCGACTGACTGAATCAGAATTTCTCTAAGTGAGTCTTCGACAAATAGCATCTTTAAACAAACACCCTGGATGATTCTCATGGACACAAGAGAACAGCTGTTGATGTTTCTTTTCTCACTCGCTGGCCCTAAGGAAATGGTTGGATAGCATGCCTACTGGGCTCAGGCACAGGACAGGCTCCAGAGCTTACCGGCACATAGGATCATTGCTACAGTTGGCTTTTTGCAAAGCACGTTGCAGTGGTCCATTCCAAAGGCTATAAAGCCTAGCACTCTGCGTGATCTCCCTCTGATAGGAGAGGGTACAAACCCTATGGTAATTATGAATGGGAAAGATTTGAGTTCCATATAATTCAGGGTTACACTGTTCATGCTGGACTAGGAATCTCCATAGTGGGTGAGCCAGCGTATCCTTGTTTTAATGCTGTCAGAAAGACTTCCAGGTCATTACTGAACCAAAACTAACCACTGTCATTTAGTTTAAAATTTATACATACACACACAACACACACATACCCATAAAAGTATAAAAGAAAGTTCCAGTTGGACTAAAACTAAAAAAAAAAAAAAAAAAAAAAAATGTGTAAGGGTAGGCTGCATTGGTGTTAGACTTAAATTGTCTTATGTCTGGGAATTCTTATGAAAAAACTATCTCTGGGACGCCTGGGTGGCTCAGTCGGTTAAGCATCTGCCTTCAGCTCAGGTCATGATTCCAGTGTCCTGGGATCAAGTCGTGCATCGGGCTCCCTCCTTGGTGGGGGGCCTGCTTCTCCCTATTCCTGCTGCTCCCCTGCTTGTGTACTCTCTCTCTCTCTGGCAAATAAATAAAATCTTCAAAAAAAAGGAAAAGGAAAAACCATCTCTATAATCGTCCTCTTCATCCCTCGTTTCTGTAAAAGTTATGATTTACTGGCCTGTCATTGAGTTGTATTGTCTCTCTCACCCATCTGATTGATTCATGTGGTATCTTTGTTATATTCTTCCCCCCACACAAAATAATGAACAACTTAAATTGGCAATGAACCTAAATATAAGTTGATTGGGATGTGTAGGCATTAGCCACTAATGGTAATGAATATTTAAAATTTCCTTCGGCTTTCTTGGCAGAAGAGCCAACCAAGAACTTTAGAAGTCCAAATGTGAATTATTGGCCCGTTATAGACTGGCCTGAGAAACAGAATGAGCAGTTGCAAGGGTTTCATCCTTGAAGCCAGGATTTCACCTTCAGACTGCCAACTGTTGTCCCCAAGGATGCTTGATGGTCTTCCAGTCTTTGGAAGTCATCATCAATCATGAAAACCATTGCAGCCTGTTTTTCAATTTCAATCCTTAGAGTGGCTTTGCTAGTCTTAGGCAAGTGGGTTGCTGTTCTCTAGAGCAGAGGAGGAAAGGAAGTAAAGGAAAAGAGAGTTAAGCAGTATCTCACCAGCTGCTGAGATTTGAAATAAGGGCAGAAGTGACTTCCAGAACTTGGCTGTTACTGTGAAAAACATTGAGGTCACCAGAATTTAAAATTGAGGACATTGGGGGCGCTTGGGTGGCTCAGTCGGTTAAGTGTCTGCCTTCAGCTCAGGTCATGATCTCAGGGTCCTGGGATCGAGCCCCACATCAGGCTCCCTGCCCGACGGGGAGTCTGCTTCTCCCTCTCCCGTTCTCTCTCTCTCTCTCTGCTCTCTGTCAAATAAATAAATAAAATCTTTAAAAAAAAATTGAGGATACTGGGTCAACTTCCTGTGTTGGGAGAGTTGCACTTTCAATTAATCACAAATAGTAGGAGATCAATTTTCATCAGTGGTTTGGACTTCATGAACCTAATAATTATAGGGTTAAAACTGTCTATGCTACATGAAAGTAACAGGGAAATATTTCTAGTTAGACCTGTAAAATACTTTGTCAGTCAAGCATCCTACAATCCTCCTATTAAAAGCTATGAAGAAGTATTCCAGGAACAAAAAAGTCACAGTTGGAGAACCAACAGTGAGATTAATGAATGCTCACTTCCTTATCTCAGCAACTGTCTTCATGCCTACATTATCACAGCTTCACATGGAGAGCAGGAGTTTGGGAGTGGGTATTATGTTCGAAAGCCATTGTTGAAAATGTATGTGTTCAAAAATATAAGATGCTGTATATGTTTCTTGAAAACCAGTGGGGGGGGTGCACCTGGGTGGCTCAGTGGGTTAAAGCCTCTGCCTTCCACTCAGGTCACGATCTCAGGGTCCTGGCATCGAGCCCCACGTCGGGCTCTCTGCTCAGCGGGGAGCCTGCGTCCCCCTCTCTCTTTGCCTGCCTCTCTGCCTACTTGTGATCTCTCTCTCTGTCAAATAAATAAATAAAATCTTTAAAAAAAGAAAGAAAGAAAGAGAGAAAGAAAGAGAGAGAGAGAGAGAGAGAAAGAAGGAAAGAAAGAAAGAAAGAAAAAGAAAGAAAGAAAGACAGAAAGAAAGAAAGAAAGAAAGAAAAGAAAGAAAAGAAAGAAAGAAAAAAGAAGGAAAGAAAGAAAGAAAACTAGTGGGAATAACAACCTGCTCAGCTCAAGAGTATGGAGGGGAAGTTTTAAGCAGTATCCAAATGTGGGCTGAAGCCTTGTCAAGTAGGACATTGTACAGACCCATTAACCTTTAATGTTCTCAGGGCGATCCATTCAAAATATTTGTCAGAAGAAAAAAGGGAAGACAGGCTTTTATTGACTGGAAAAATAGTCAAACTGAGAGTATTGACAGAATGTCCCAGAAGCTCTAATGAAATTAATAGCAACATAAAGATGATAGGGATCTACCCAGTAGATTAAATGATGAAAGACTATCCCATATTCTTGGAAGATGTTAATATTGTCCTATATGCAAATATTTTCGATCTGAGATTCTTAGCCCTTTGGAATTCTTCAAAACACATGGAATTATATGAAGATATATATTAGAGAATTTTATATACTCTACTATGGCAAATTTTCTCTTTCCAAGCTACCTCTGACAAATTATATGACCTAGGGCGGGTGTGCAGCTAGAAGAAGTCAGAATCATACTGAGTAGCCAGGGTAACACGTTTTCAATGGAGAAACCCAGTCTTCTAGTAGCTTACAGCTCCTCTTTCTGCGAGCAGCTTGGAGGGTATAGATGATAAATATAAGGCTCGATTCTTGCCCTCAAGGAGTCTGATGTGTCACTGGGGAGACAGCATGTACCAAATGTGCTCGAATAGCTCTCCTGATAGGACATGCCTTTGTCCTCAGGGGATGACATAGACCAAAAGTGCTATGAGATTTAAGATTGTTTTAACTTTGGCCATCTCTGCAACTCTTGCAAAATACTGTTTTTGAAGTCTGTATGATTTTATAAAGCAGGGGCTTTGGAGTCTGATATGTGTTTTACTAAGTGACATAACATGGCACAGCGACGTCAGGGCTGGACTGGACACCAGAAGAATCTGGACTCCAGCCTCACCTCCCCATTGATGGGGAGACTGCAGACAAGTCACTTATCTTCTTCAAAAGTCAATTTCTGCATTTGTGTGTGTGTGTGTGTGTGTGTGAGAGAGAGAGAGAGAGAGAGAGAGAGAAATACTACCATCTGTACCTATCTTAAAAGCTTTTTGTGAGAATTAAAATTTAATGCTATAAAAAAAAGAAGGCAACATTACTATCAGCTAACTGGTGAAATCAAACTACCACCCAAAGTTATTTTTAAAATGCTTGTCATTTATGCTGTGAGACCTGCATTTTGTGTATAGACCTTTGATAACTCCTAAATAGAATAACTCCTAAATAAAAACTTTATACGATGGCATTATGAAAATAATACTGCACGTTTGTGAGGCTATATTGTACAGTATTACCTTACTTGATTGTTGCAAGTAGGATATTTAGAGCAAAAATGATTATCATGTCCACTTCATATGCATATAAAAACCCCACAACTGAGAGGTATTAAGTGCCTTAGTCTAAGAAAGTGGAGGAGCGAGGATGGGACCCTGGTATTTCTTTTAAAGCAATGTCCTTTCCAAAAAAATTTTGCTGCCAACACCTTGCCAGATTACAGAAAGGAAATGAAGCTTTTAAAGTACTGCA
This sequence comes from Potos flavus, assembly GCA_028534135.1. Taxonomy (NCBI): domain Eukaryota; kingdom Metazoa; phylum Chordata; class Mammalia; order Carnivora; family Procyonidae; genus Potos; species Potos flavus. The sequence goes on from CM052897.1 coordinate 96,368,096, forward strand.
TAAAACAGGATTGTCTAAAAATACTGCTTGCCCTCTTGAATATCTGAAAGAACTTCAATAAGTCTTAATCATAAGAACAAAATGGAAGCACTTTAAATGCCCAGATATTGTTTTATAAACTCACTGCCTCTTAAACAGTGTCATTCCACAGCAAGCTGCCATTTTCTTCCCCTAGCAACTGCAAATCACAGATTGTATCTCTGAAGGGTGTTCATTGTTGCCCCTTCTCTCTTTTAGCAACAGATCAACTCCTAGCAACCATGATCGGATACAGCGTCTACGGCAAGAATTTCAGCAAGCAAAGCAGGATGAAGATGTAGAAGATCGGCGTCGTACCTATAGCTTTGAACAACCCTGGGTGAGTGTTTGGTTCTGCAGCACAGAGAACAGTTTGACAACTTGCCTGCAGTAAAGAGCCACTGAGCTCTGACCTTCGTCCTTTATGAAACAAGACAAGATGGAGCCAAATTCCTTTGACCTTTAACATATTGACCTTTTCCTCATTTCCATCTGGGTTTCATCATTGCTAATTTCATTTTATATCTTGTTGCACCATCTGTCCATTGCATAATCAGTTGCATTTGCCTTATGACAAGACAGAGCCAAAGGATTCTTGCTCTCAACTATGCACTATTTTTAACTTTAGTAAATATTTTTCTATATACATTTTTCTCAGAATCAGAGCCAGAATTAATTAGTTCAACACACGTCTATTGTATATCTACTATACACAAAGTATAGCATTTAGCAATTCTTGATTCTTTATTCTCTCTCATCCCCTTTGTGTATTTGTGGAATCCCTCTGGTTTATCTGCCCATATCACTGTTCTACTGTATCCTGCTTACAGCCATCACAGTGATTTTTCTAAAGCAAAATTTTGAATGGCATCTTAAGGCCCAAGTTCTACAGAGTGGTGCGCTAATCCCCCTAAATCCAGCCCTAGACTTGTGCTCTGTTCTTGTATTTTGCCTTGGAGATGATGGGACTTCTGGGAATGGGAGGCATTGGGGGAGATTTGGTGGAGGTGGGGAGGTTCAAGATCACATGAATTTTGAAGAATCTCTTTGGAAACTTGAGAGAGAATTAGTTAGAGGTGGACATACAAAATGCTTGAGGTAGGAAGTTCTAGCTGAGAGTATTAGTGAGTCTAGTCAACATTGTACTGTGACCATAGCCAACAATGCTTAGAGGACTGGAAATAGAAAAACAATTTTTTGATTAATTTGGTGGTGGGGATTGGTGGGACAGACATGACAGAAAGTCAGGGAAGGCACTCTGGAGGCCTGGGGAAGATGCTGGTGGAGCATTGCCCAGGCCGTGTAGGTGGTGAGTACAGCTCAAGGAAGCATTACCCCAGTTGCCTGGGAGGATGCAAGAAAGGTCGGTGGTCTAGGGGTAAGAAAGCCTAGGGGTCTATTTTTTAGAGTCCAGGATCTTGGAGGTGGGACAGTTCTGGATGATTTGAGGAAAAGGTATCCCATCCATGTGAGTTCCTGCAGTAGATGAGAGATTAAGGTCCAAAAAGTCAATAAGTTCAGTTCAAAGTGCTGGAATTACAATTACACTAGATATTTGGGAAAGTAGGGCTAGGAGGAATAGTAGTGTTAGAAAAGGCTTAAAGTAGAAAAAAAAAGTCCTGTTTTATTTGGGAAAGGGTATGTACCCAACTGACCCAGAATTGAGAAGTTGGTTATTTTGTAGGGAAGCAGAGATAAAGGTAGAAATGTAGTCAGAGGCTTCAAAGCTAGATTGAAAGTTTGAAGAAAGATGGTATCAGAACAGAGCACAGGCCCACTGGCCAGGTGACCTGGCTCCTCAGACCTCTTTTCTGATGTTGTAAACGAAGAGAGTTAGAGTAGATGGTTGAGCGCTAGTTACTAAACCCTTTGTTAAAACGAAAATTTAAGAGGAAGCTGAGTGCGTAAGGCAAAGCAGATATAAGTAGAGCTTCTCCAAGTGTGGTCCACCGACCAGCACTTTGAACTGTCGCTTGGAAGCTTATTATAAATGCACATTCTTGGGCCTTGCCTCAGACCTGCTGGATCTCAACCTCTCTGGGTGGGGCCCAGGAATTTGTATTTTAACAAGGCTGGGACGGGTCCTTCTGGAGCTTCTTCAACTTGGAGAAGCACTGCACTAGACCTTCAGTCATCTCTGAGGTCCTTTTTGGTCCTAAAATCCGACACCCTCAATATATTCACTCAAGGCCAGAAACCTATAAATGTTTTGATCATGGGGTTTAGTGATCAAACTGGAGTCTGTAGAAGATAATTTTGAGAAAGAAGAAGGAAAAATGGGAGAAGTGGTGCTACCTCAGTTCAAGTGAGGAAGGTGGAACCTTAGAGCAGGCAATCGGCAAAATGAGACCAACATTCAAGAGTAAAACCTGCTTGTGAAATGAAGCCCAGCCTAACTTTGGGAGGTTATAAAACAAGTTCAGCAGATATAGTATCTAGGAAAATGTCTAATTGTGTTTCTGCAACAATATTAGTATTAATGGCGTCGTTTTTCTAAAACATTTATTTTTTAGATGATCAAGTAAATTGAGTCATTCCCAGGTAGCAACATGACAGAATTATGTTAATCTATTTATATTGTTTGGCATAACTGACTCAATCTCTTCCTACCAGGTTTCCTAAAGCAGGGTTCTTTCTTTCTTTTTTTAATTAAGTTTTTAATTTTAAGTGAGTATAGTTCACACAGTATTATGTTAGTTTCAGGTGTACAATATGGTGATTCAACACTTTCATATAACATCAGGTGCTCATCACAACAGGTGCACTCCTTAATCCCCATTACCTCTTCACCCATCCCCCTACTCACCTCCCCTCTGATAACCATCAGTTTGTTCTCTATAGTTAAGAGTCTGTTTCTTGGTTTGTCTCTCTCTCTCTTTTCCTTTGCTCATTTGTTTTGTTTTTTAAATTCTACATATGAGTGAAATCATATGGTATTTATCTTTCTCTGATTTATTTCGCTTAACATTATACTCTCTAACTCCATTCATGTCATTGCAAATGGCAAGATTTCATTCCTTTTTTATGGCTGAGTAATATTGCATTGTGTGTATTCCACATCTCCTTTATCCATTCATCTATCAGCAGACACTTGGGCTGCTTCCATAACTTGGCTATTGTAAATAATGCTGCAATAAACATTGGGGCACATGTATCCCTTTGAATTAGTGTTGTTGTATTTTTTTTGGATAAATATCCAGTAACTGCATTACTGGATCGTAAGGTAGTTCTATTTTTAACTTTTTGAGGAACTTCTGTACTATTTTCCACAGTGGCTGTACCAGTTGGCATTCTCTCCAACAGTGCATGAGGCATCCTCACCAATACTTGTTTCTCATACTGTTGATTTTAGCCATTCTGACAGGTGTGAGGTGATATCTCATTGTAGTTTTGATTTGCATTTCCCTGATGATAAGTGATGTTGAGCATCTTTTCATGTGTCTGTTGGCCTTCTGGATGTCTTCTTTAGAAAAATGTCTGTTCAGGTCTTCTGGCCATTTTTAAATTGTATTATTTGGTTTTTGGGTATTGAGTTGTATCAGTTCTTTATATATTTTAGATACTAACCCTCTTCAGCTATGTCATTTGCAGATATCTTCACCTACTTGGTAAGCTGCCTTTTGGTTTTGTTAACCATTTCCTTTGCTGAAAATAAAAAGCAAAAGCTTTTTATTTTGATAAAATAGTTTTTATAGTCCCAATACTTTATTTTTGCTTTTATTTCACTTGCCTCAGGAGACATATCCAGAAATATGTTGCTATAGCCCATGTCAGAGAAATTACTGCCTGTGCTCTCTTTTAGGATTTTTATGGTTTCAGGTCTCACATGAAGGTCTTTAATTCATTTTGAGTTTATTTTTTTGTGTATGGTGAAAGAAAGTGGTCCAGTTTCATTCTTTTGCATGTGGCTGTCAGGTTTAACCAACACCATTTGTTGAAGAGACAGTCTTTTTCCCACTGGGTACTCTTTCCTGCTTCAATGAAGATTAATTGACCACATAATATTGAATTCATTTTTGAGTTTTCTAGTCTGTTCCATTATCTGTGTGTCTATTTTTTGTGCTAATACCCTACTCTCTTGATCTCTACAGCTTTGTAATATAAGTTGATATCTGGAATTTTGATGCCTTCCGTTTTGCTTTTCTTTTTCAGGGTTGCTTTGGGTATTTGGGGTCTTTTGTGGTTCCATACAAATTTTAGGATTGTTTGTTCTAGTTCTGTGAAAAAAATGCTCTTGGTATTTTGATAGGAATTGCACTAAGTATGTAGATTGCTTTGGGTAGTATAGACATTTTAACAATATCTGTTCTTCCAATCCATGAGCATGGAATGTCTTTATATTTCTTTGTGTCTTCTTTAATTTCTTTTATCAATATTTTATAGTTTTGGAGTTCAGATCCTTCACCTCTTTGGTTAATTAAGCTTATTCCTGAGCATTTTATTATTTTTGGTGCAATTGTAAGTGGGATTTTTCTCTTATTTTCTCTTTCTGCTGCTTTATTATTAGTGTATAGAAATGCAGCAGATTTCCATACATTCATTTTGTATCCTGTGACTTTTACTGAATTCATTTATCAGTTCTCATAGTTTTTTGGTAGAGTCTTTTGGGTTTTCTATATGTAGTATCATGTCATCTGGAAAAAGTGGAAATTTTACTTCTTCCTTACTAATTGGGATGCCTTTTATTTCTGTTTGTTGTCTGATTGTTTTGGGACTCCCAGCACTATGCTGAGTAAAAGTGGTGAGAGTGAACATCCCTGTCTTGTTCCTGACCTTAGGAGCAAAGCTCTCAGTTTTTCTCCATTGAGTATGATGTTATTATGGTGAGGTATGTTCCCTCTAGGCCTACTTTTTCGAGGGTTTTTATCATGAATGGATGTTGTACTTTGTCAGATGCTTTTTCTGCATCTATTGAAATGATCAGATGTTTTTTACTCTTTCTCTTATTGATGTGATGTATCATGTCAATTGAGTTGAAGCAGGATTCTTTTTTGAGGTGTGGTAAACATGATTAGCTATGTATATTTGCACAGAAAGGCTGAAAAGAGGAGAGAGTACAGTGGCCACCTGTAGGAGAAAAAGAACCCTATATGAAAATGGTTCTCAAACACAGAGTTCTAACCTGCAAGAGCCTGCCTGGGTTTCTCAGTCCCCATACCATACCGTGAGGAGCAGCGGAATGCTGCCTTACTTTACTTCGGAATGTGGATTTCAAACCAGAATTAAATAATTAATTATTTAATTGATCAAATGTATTGAGTGCTTATTACTATGTTCCAGTCAGTGTGTTTGTGCTGGAGGATAAAGATGGGAAGGAAAGACTACCCTTAGAACTCTACAGTCGAGCCAATCCAAAGGAAAAAAGTATTTTGTACAGTTTTTGATACAGTGCATAGAGTATTAAGCACAGAGGAACCATGGCTGAATCAGTGTGGGTGGTTAGGAAAGGCTTGAAAGAAGACCTCAGTGTTTACCTCGGGGGCTGTGCTAATCTTCTCTGTATCATTTCAATTTCAAGTACACGTGCCGCCATGTACTTGAAGGAAAGAACACCTCATTGAAGTGAAATATATTTTAAATATATAACTTTGAGAAAGAGAGAAACATGTATTTGGAACTAAGATTGATTGGACTTCAGGTTGGTGACATTGTATCCACATGCAAAATGTCCAAGTTTGAGGCTAAATGAGCATTTCCTACTTCTTAGCTGTAGATGTTTTTCATTGGGAGATGTGGACATGATTTGATACCTATTTTGGTTCTTTTATAAGGATTTGTTTTTTCTTAATAGAGGTGGGGAATATGTTGGTGTAGGTTTCTATTTATCTGCTTAACATAATCCTGTTAGGAAAAATGTTTGAGAAAATCTTATATATCCAGAAACTCACCTACTGAAGGTCATAGGCCAAATTATTTTATATCAGAATGCCATAGCAACTTTAGACTGACCACTTGGATTGTATTATCATTTCCTGTAGTGAGTGAGCAGGGAATTATTTGGATGACAAGCTGATTACTATAAGAATGGAATAATTTCCTAAATTGTGGGTCAGAAGTCAACCTTTTCCTTTTCTTTTTCTTTTTCTTTTTTATTTTCAAACAATTGGGATCTTGCTGTTACTCTCCTTCCTACTGATCATGTAAATGGGCTTCAAGTGACTGTAGTTCTACTTAGCATATTAATTTTCATACCAATTTTCATTGTTGCCTTAATAAGAGCTGCTCATTTGTTCAAAATGTAGCAGGCTGTATGGTTTTTATTATGTGTTTTATAAAATGAGCTTTGAGTGTCTTAGGATTTTTTTTTTTTTTTTATTTTCCTGTATGTACTCTGACCTTGAAAGGTCACTGTGTTTGGAAAGGATGAGACTGTGATCTCACCCATTGGAACGGTTTGTAATTAATTTTAGTTTTAAGGAGCCACAAACTCATCTTCAAACTGTGTGTCCGTCTTAGTCCACAGTGGTTGAAATTGCCATACTTGTTTGGAAGTGCCACACACAAAGTACAACCAGATGTGTCATATAGAAAAAGATCCAAGCCAATTACTTTACATACAGAGAGCAATGCTGCAGAAAATTCATCCAAGTAGCCCTTTTCCATTCATCCATTTTCAAAATGTTCTCCCTAAACTCCAGTAGTGTGGAATGCACCTGTTCCTGAGCTTTTGTTCAAAATAATGTTTGGGCCTGAGGGAACTGATTTGTGGCACAAAAGGTCTTTAAATGAGCAGAGGCCCAGAAAATTTCCTTAGCTCCATAATTAAAGTGAATTCTCTCCCAAGCTGGGTAAAAGAAGAAGAAGAAGGAGAAGGAGAAAAAGTGACTTCTTCTCCCATGTCGTGCCAGGTGCAACATAAATAAAGCAGCAAGTTGTTTTAAATCTTTCTTAAGATAATGGAACAATAGCTGAGGTTAGGGTTATTATCGCAGAGCTCAGATATGGACAGGACTTAGTGTTGCTTTTAAAAGAATTAAATTGCAGGCTGCAGATATAAGTACAGTATGCTGTTAAAACTTTGCAGATACCTGAGTGTTGCCCACAAGGAGACTTGCTGGCTGAGGCGGTTGATAGATGGGATAATGGAGCCTTTAATAGCTGTATTGCTAAATCCTTTCCATCCCGGGTTAGTAGTGACTGAAAGTAGTTTAGTCCTTCAGATGGAAAATTGATCCTCTGCGATGTGAATACCCTCTTCTCCCCTAAGCTTTCTTCCTAGCTGCCTTTAAACAAATAAAAAAAAAAAAAATCTGTCCCTTTCTCCATTTTTCTAGCTTGGACTTTTAATGGCTCCTCTTCCCTTTTTAGGGTTTTGTTTGCTTTAATTAGCGAGCCAATCTGCAGTACACAGCCACCCCGCACTTCCAGATTGCCTTCCCTGTACCTGGGAAATCTAAGCAAATGATGCTTTTGCTTTTGTTTTCGTCTTTCTTAAGACTTCAAGGGTATCTGCTCTGATTTCCTTATAATGGGGCTCCATGCCTTGACTAAACAAATACCTTCTCAGTTGATAGTCTTGCAGTTCACATTGGGTAGAAATTACTTCTCTTAGAAGCCAACCTGGAGAAAGCCATTCCTGCAGGAAAGGGGGGTGGGGGGTCTTTTCTCATGGCCAAAGCCTCCATGCTGCTGCAAAGTAGACCCCTTTCTTGTAGCCCCAGGACCCGTCCCCCTGCTAAAGGCTCCATGACCAGTGGGCCATGCCACCCACAGGCGTCAGATAGTGGAAATGAGTGAAGCTGCTTTGGGTCACCATTAGCACGTGACACTAGAGAGCTGGCTCGTTCTGTAGAGCCACCCTCTATTTTCAACCTACCTGCCGTTTGGGGGTGGGGGGGAATAGATCTAGACACTAGTTGGGAAAGAGGAGATAGAGACAAATGGTGTGTAAAAATCAAACATGTATTTATAAAAACTTTATGAGGGAAACTGGTATGCTCTGCAGATTTTTCAAGCATTACTCACATCATTAGTAGCAATTAAGCTTTTCAACATTCAGAACCCACAAGAGTTTGATCGATAGTTGTAAAAGTACCTTGGGTGATGATGTAGAGGTGGAGGGCTATGAAGGCGGGATCGATAGACAAAAGTTAACTTTGTCTTGATTAAAAGTGTTCAGTGGGTCCTCTTCAGAAAATAATTACCAAGATTAGCAGTTGCCACTTTTTAAAAAGAGTAAACGTTTTACACTCTTTACATGATTCAGTGGCATAGCCGTTCTTCCTACCCTCTACCAAATGTGTAAATTACCATTTTTATCAGCACGTGGGATATATATTAGGGTTGCAGCACATTTGAATTGCTGAAATTGGGACTCCAGATCTCAGGTGGGCGTGTGTTCTTCAAATGATCGTGGCCATCATCTTCACCACAGCTTTTCCTCCAAAGCAGACAAACTTTTTGTAGCTCATTTTTGTTTTCAATATGTGCCCTTTTTTTAAAAAAAGATTTTATTTATTTATTTGTCAGAGAGAGAGAGAGAGAGAGAGCACAGGCAGGCAGAGTGGCAGGCAGAGGGAGAAGCAGGATCCCCACCGAGCAAGGAGCCTAATGTGGGACTCGATCCCAGGATGCCAGGATCATGACCTGAGCAGAAGGCAGCCACTCAACTGACTGAGCCACCCAGGTGTCCTCAATATGTGCCCTTTGAACGTATGGGAAAATTTGGAAATTTTGATCATTCATGATTTAAATAGGAAAGTCACTCAAAACTATCATTTAGTGGGGTGCCTGGGTGGCTCAATCAGTTGAGCATCTGACTCTTGGTTTTGGCTCTGGTCATAATCTCAGGGTCTTGAGATTGAGGCTCTGTGCTAGGTGTGGAGCCTGCATAAGATTCTCTCTCTTCCTCTCCTTGTGCCCCTCTTGGCCTCCTCTCTCCCTCTCTGTCATTCATAAGAATAGTACATACATGTGTGTGTATGTGATAGATATAGGTGCACACACACATAGGCTTACATGCTACTTTATGTGCTATTTAAAGTATTTAAAAGTTATTTTCTCTAAATGTTAATAAAACATTAATGAATTTTCTTTCCTATGTAACACATGCACTTGTATATTAAGCTCTAAAAGTCTTACAATATTGCCTAGTTCTAACTGGCACTGAAACGTTGTATGGTGCGTAATTTATTTTTGTTTTTTCTTTAGTCCATGAACTGTTAACAGTTTCGTTTTTGTGTTTTTATTTTTTGTATTGTTTATTTTTACTTCGGCAAAAGAAGAATGACTTTGTTTAACTGAGAAAAATGCTTAGTTAATGACTTAATGTAATGAAAACACTGTGTAGAAGACATTTTTAATATTTTGTTTTACACCAGTAAATAATAGCCAAGTTGTGTAGCTTTTCCAAACTTTATATTGTTGTTTGTATAGTATAAATAGTATCTCTCTGTAATCATGATAAAGACCAGCCGTTTGCAACTCACTTATGAAAGTAACATAGTTTTGGGTGCCTGGGTGGCTCAGTGGGTTAAAGCCTCTGCCTTTGGCTCAGGTCATGATCTCAGGGTCCTGGGATCGAGCCCCGCATCGGGCTCTCTGCTCAGCGGGGAGCCTGCTTCCCCCTCTCTCCCTGCCTACCTCTCTGCCTACTTGTGATCTCTCTCCCTCTGTCAAATAAATAAATACATAAAATCTTAAAAAAAAAAAGTAAGTAACATAGTTTTCACTGTGGTTTTAAACATGAGCCATGAAGAGATTCACATATCATGGTCCTCGAGTTTACTGTGTAATAGATCACCACGTATTTATTTCTATTTACAATTCTCTACATTATTATGGCCTTGATAACCTTGGCTATTATTTTACTTGAAAGGTCATTGCTTGTCAAAAATTTCATCACAAACAAAGCCAGGTTGTTTGTAATTTGCACTATTAAAAACAGAGCTATTGCCTTATTGGCTGGTGAATCCCCAGAATTATTGCAACTATAATTTACCCATGTGTTTCCACGTCTACATGTTACTTTGTTGTGGTGGTTGTTGATACTGTTTTATTTGAAAACCTGCACTTCTCTCTAGGGTTACAAATTACCTTTCTTCATTTCTTTATTTTTTGATTTTGGACTCCAGATACATTATTCTATATCTGCCAGAGAGATGGAAACCACAGTATTTAAAAGTCAGGATTGTCCATTATAATACTGTTCCCACAGTTTACATTTTTTATGCAATCGTCATCAAAATCATGAATCAGGTTATTTTTGATTCAGGCCAAGTATGAAACTTGCCAGGATGAACTTACCTAGTTGTTGCTCTGGGCTGCCCATATATACAGCCTTCCTGGAAATCTGCGGTTCAGTAATGTTTCATCTTAAAGATAAGGATGATTGTTTTTAAGAACCTACCTGTTCCCACACTTTGAAAAAGAGAAATGGAATAAAATATTCATGGTAAGGCTAAGGTTTATATTTCATCCTAGTGGGCAGACTAGTATGACATACATCAGTTTGCCGATAGCAAACTCACTCACTTATGTTAAGTTTTCCGATCCCGTGTGATGATAATTTTATTACTGGAGTTCATCAAGATCCAACTAGATGCTCGCCACTGATAAGGTTTGAGGAGAACAGTGTCAGGTGTCAGAAACCACACACCGAAGGAAACAAAAGCCCTTCAACTTCCTTTTTTTTTTTTCTGTCAGAATCAAATTTTCAGGCCTCTGGGAGAAACAACTTAAAAATACACCTGAAATTTCTACAAGACCTTGCATTTTCTTTTCACATCTCCACAAGCAGTGTGTCACAGAACAGCATGAGCTTAAAAAGCTGGTTACTAAATCCTCCTGCAGAATGCCAGATCTTTCAAGACTGCTTGACACATGTATATAGCTTATACTGAGTGAAAAGGAAAGGGAAACGTGGTTCTTTCTTGAGGGTGTAAAGGCAATTGTGTAGTATTTTCTTACTGTGCTTTCCCTCTGTCCAGTGGCTTCTCTCAAGCTTCCCATGACTCACGATGAACAATAGAGCTGCTCAGTTCTCTTTTTGGCCAGCCTCATCGAATGTAATGGAAGAAAATGTCTGTCTTCTTTAATGGAGTTGATGAACAATTGGTTGATGTTTTGTTTGCACAAGCAGAACTCACTCAGCAAAGTGTTTTCCTTGCTAAAGGCACCGCTGATGTGTTATTTGAACGGTGTTGTGGAGGGGGTCTCAGAACACACATTTGTTCCAGTGAGTGTGGTTATAAACATCCACTAGTAGAGACTGGGGTATTGTAAAGCCTAATCTCTTCACACATTATTTTTGTATCGGGATATTTTTAATATGCTCACTGACTATGCCCATATGCTTTGAAATTTTTGTCCCATATATTGCCTTATTATTGCCTACCAACAAATAAGATAATGCTGGCCAGGCAGAAAGAGAACAATAGACGATGCTTGCATTCTGTTTGCACAAAAGCCAACCAGAGGAGCCACTCCTTAAGTAGCAAGCCCACATGTTATCTTACAACTCTCGGAATGAATATGAAGAATATGTTATTTTAGGAAATTAGGGTCGAGTCAAAGTCTGCCATTGGTTTTCAACTTCCAAAAAAAATCGATAGCTTGTTTTCAAGAGACATTCTTCACGCAGAATATGCCTGTTGCACAATGTTGCATAACACAAAGGGGAACAGAGGTCCACAAGTGCCAAAATGGATTACTTAGTGAGTGCCACCGATGCTAAGATAAACCATCGTTGGGTGTTTTGTAAAGTTAGAAGCATCGCCATCTATTTTGAGCAGAGCTACTTTCATTCAAAAGGGCAGATCTAGAAGGTAAAGTAAGCTGAAAACTGTCAGTGGGAAGCTGAAGCATCCACGGGGGCTTGGTCTGCGCAGCACAGTCTACACGGCCGATATCTGATTTTGCTGAGGCACAGCAATCAGTAGATGACCTGCTGACCTGTGTATTTAGCCAGAAGGAGTGAAAGTTTCTCCATAGAATGTAATTAACCCAGGTTAAAAAAATGCCATTTCCTAATAAGTAAGACAACATGTATTATCTCATAACCCATACAAGTAGCTGTTAGCTTTTGGGTTTGTTCTTTCGATGAGTGTTTCTATTCCCATGTGGCCACCATATGTGGGTTGGAGGAGACCTGTCCATGGCAAGCATGACCAGTTTCAGCCAATCTCGGTTCAAAATTTAACTGTCATCCTTTAATAAAAGGGGAATCTGCTATATTGTTGTCTATTCGTAAGCTAAAATATGTAGCTGCTGAAACAATTCACCAGCTCAGCCAACTTTCAAGGACTTCCCCACTTTTGTGAATTATTATAGCAGATGCTTATGGACTTACTTATTTTTGGCATTGGCTTCCTCTGGTCTTCTGAGCAGCCTCGCTCCCCTGTGTTTGCTGGAGAGAGGATTAGATACAAAGTATCTAATGTTGGTATTTACCAAACCTCATTAGGAAGACTAGAAAAGTTGACCTCTCAATTTCAGACCAATCCTCCAGCCATAGTCAAAATTGAAGATGCTTGAGTTCTGGGGGCTCAGAAGAGCAAAGAGAAAACATGGCCATCGACTTTTTAAAAATTCACAGAATGCGTAACGTGTTTTTGAGGCAATCCTTACGCATCAGAACCGGGTCGAGCTGTCCCGTGACACCCACCCTTCCCTTCTTGCTAACCGTTGTGCATTTCTGTCCCGCAGCCGAACTCCAGAGCGACAGCGCAGAGCGGCCGGCACTCGGTGTCCGTGGAGGTGCAGATGCAGCGCCAGCGGCAGGAGGAGCGCGAAGGCTTTCAGCAGGCGCAGCGCCAGTACAGCTCCCTGCCCCGGTATGAGCCCCTCGAGCCCCTCGCTCAGAGCGCACAGCATCCTGAGCTGTAGCAAACTCCTCCCTGCGAAACATCGCACTGGCTTCTCCCGCTCTCTCATGTTAGCCCTACGGGAAGCAGCCCCGGGCAGGGGGGTGGGTGAGGGGAAGCATGGCTCAGCCTGCATGGCCGTCTCGCCATGTGGCAAGATCACTGGAAAGGAAGGCGTTGCAGGGGATGCCACTATTCTCACCCCAAAGCTCCCCAACTGAGAGCAAGATGAGCTGACGTAGGAGTACTGGGCTGAGGGGTCACACTTGGGATCCAGTTTGGCTCTGCTACTTCCCAGGGGACCTTGGACCAGACGGTTTTTTCCTCTGAAAAATGGAAAGCTAACTCTTCCTTTGCCTGGCTGGCAGGCTAACTAGCGTATCTGGTACCGTGTGGATCTAGGGGTCTGTGAAAGGGTGGGGGTGAAGGTTCCGTGGTCTGTGCTCTGGGGGAATCTTACTCTTACTTTCCTGCCATCCCTGCTTTTCCTCAGTGCTGATCCTGAGAGTCCCAGGGACGCCCACCTCATTAGCTGACAATCCAGGAGGGTCTCTCCGGTGACTGAGCCCTAATACATTGAAATGATAGTCTCTTTTCCATCTAAGTATTTCCTCCACACACAGTGAAGAACAAAGTATTTAAAAACATTCATCTTCCCAAACTTCCCAGGAGGCGCTGCAATAATCACAATTCTTACAGGCATTTGTTCTATTTCAAAACCACGTAACAAAAACATTTTGGGTGGGAAAGAAACTACTCCTACCATGTTTGTATCATGTGGATCTCTTGGAATGTGAGCAGAGCAGTGGGGGGGCAGGGCGGCAAGTGCTTATTGGTGTCAACTTGATCGACTGATATAAAAGTAGTCTTGATTTCCTTCTAAAATTTTTAAGAATGATGAGTCCCTTTAAATGTTAAATAATCACTATATTAACCATGAGTGACTTGGCTACATTGTTGCAGATCAGACAAGGGAATGAGGATATGAATGAAAATCTGTACCAGGCTGAGTACTGTTACTGTAGTCATGGTAATGGTAGTATTACTAGTATTGTAGTATTGTTCATTTGGTTGGTCTTTTTTAACCTGTAAATCTGTATCTCCTTAGAAAACTAAATTATTTTTTCTTTTAAATAGGAGATTGGCTTTTTTTTTCCCCAATTACTTTTATTTTATTTTTTCAGTGTTCCAAGATTCATTGTTCATGTACCACACCCAGTGCTCCATGTAATACGTGCCCTCCTCAATACCCACCACCAGACTCGCCCAACCCCCCACCCCCCTACCCTCCAAAACCTTCAGTTTGTTGCTCAGAGTCCACAGTCTCTCCTGGTTCATCTCCCCCTCCTATTTCCCCCAATTCACCCTTCCTTTCCTTCTCACAATGTCCTCCATGTTTTTCCTCATGCTCCACGCGTAAGTGAAACCATATGATAATTGACTCTCTCTGCTTGACTTATTTCACTCAGCATAATCTCTTCCAGTCCTGTCCATGTTGATACAAAAGTTGGTTATTCATCCTTTCTGATGGAGGC
>CM052897.1:96382551-96408144 GCA_028534135.1 Potos flavus
AGACTGGCTTTTTCTTTTAAATAGGAGAATATTTATTTAGCCCACTCTAGGTAAGAGTCATTGAAGTTTAGGCCTGGACAGGACCTTGGAAATCATGTTGTCCTACAAGGAAGCAGCTTAGTGAAATTATGTAACTTCCCCCAAAGTCTCACAGCTGGTAAGTAATTCTGCCAACATTCAGACCCAAACCTGTCCATGCCCTAAACCCTAATTTCATAAGGCTCATTGCTACCAAAGGTTTTAGTTCCCAAGTCTGGAATTTTAACGGGTGTAGGTGTAAAGTTTCTCTCTGTGCTCTACTGCCCTTAGCATTTGGAAGAAGGCCACTGTATGAATCAACTCTAATGGGAAACACTTGAAGGATTCTATATAAAGGGGGTTCTGTGTCAAAGCCCTCCACCCCGCCTGTGTGACTTGCTTTCCATCCGAAAGATGAGTGCAATTATATGGATTGTTGACCTACCTGGTGGTCAGTAGCATGTTGTGGCCTATGGGAACAGCATTGCCTGTGCAGGGGCTGTGATCTGATTTTATTGGCAAATTGTTTGGCTTCATAAATGTTTGTGGTGTTCAAGAGTAGAATGGATAAAGGAGAAATATCAGAAAGTGTATGTAGGGGGCGGAGTGAGTTGAGAAATGCATGAGGCTAAGGAAGGGAAGTGGGAGAGATGGTGGCCGAGGGCCCGGAAGGACATACAGTGTAAGGAGAGTCCATCAGGTCCCAGTCCTGGGCAAGGGGATAAAGACGGATGGGGTGTTTCTGCTGACTTTCTCTTGGTTGTGCTCCCAGGTAGCCCAGTATTCCAGACTGAACCTCTGCTCTCTCCCCTACCTTCTCCTCCTCTGAGCTGCCTTTGCTTGCCATCCCTTTCCTTTCTGAAGAAACTCGCAGAAGGATCTGATTCATGGAGAGGGCTGCTTCTGCAGGGACCACTGCCAGTGGTAACAAAAACTCCCTCTGGGTTCACTGAAGCCCCCTTAGGACCAGGCATTGTATTCTGTGTCAGTATGAGAAAAGCAGAAATTCCAGAAAGAATGAGTTGTGGTTTCAGGCAAGAGGGCTGGTAGGCCTCTTATAACCTGTTGTTCTCTTCCATCAGAGAACAGTTTCTCGATGGGAGTGGCTATTGTGAAGAAGATTCAGGAACCTTGCCTCCAGCTTGGTTTCCTGTAGAGCAGTGCTACTTGATGAAGGCTGTGTGCAGAGATCTGGAGGAAGGTAGAGAATCCAAACAGGAGCTCAGAGGGAGACTACAACAGCCTCCATGGGCTTGAGTCAAACCCACATTTCTGACATGTGAGATTCTTCAAAGACACTTGACCTCTGCCTTTCGGATGTTGACAATTAGCGGAGTTTTGTCTAAACAAGTTGGTGTGGCATTTGATGCCAAAAAGAATTCACACAAAGCAGAAATTCTCTTGCAAAATGGAGCATAAAATAAAACAAATGGTCGTTCTTTGTATCAGTAGCACTAGATAAGGTGGTTTGAATTAGAGGGATGGATACAAGGGGAGTGGTTTGTAAATTCTAACTGTAATTAACAAACCTCTAGACAGAATTCAAGTTACATTTTGAAATGTCAGTAAGAAATGCTAGTCAAGTAGTAGCATTCCCTTGGAAGGAGAGATCTGAGTGGACCCATACTTAATTCTCAACCAGACTAGGATTTCTTTTTAAATTTTTGAATTCCTAAGTTAGTTATCTTTTTTTTTTCTTTTTTATTTTCTTCTTTTTTTTTTAAATCCTTTTAACATTTCTAGATTAGTTTCTTAGTGTTCAAAAGGCAACTCTAAAACTGAGTAGAAGTATGTTCAGTTATAGTCACGGATAAGAAGACTTATTTAAGATCCTTTATTAAATACATATTTTTTCTTTTCCTGCTGTCCCTCCATTTCCTCTTCATCTTTCCTTCTCCCGTGGCTTCAGATCTTTTGGTGGCTGACTTCCCTACTGCATACACCTCACTTCCCCCCTGTCTTCCTCACCCAGACATGGTTCCCCACCATGCCCATTTATTATGTCTCTAAGCTGCTTGTCAATGTGTCAACCTTGGTGTTTATACCTTTCTTCATCCTTCTATGTCCTCCTCACGTCAGTGTCACCTCAGTGACTAAATGGCTTTCCTGAAGCATTGGGTCTTTGGTGTAAGCCCTCTACAGGATGATGGTCTTTAGGCCATATTGGAAGTGGTTCTAATCATTAAGTGATAGTTATTGCCAAACCCAGGCATTTGTTTTGAGCGGATTCAGAAAACTCTAGTGGGCTCATTCCAGGACCAAATAAGCCTATGTGTTGGTTAAAAGGAATTCAGTGGAAGGAGATTGATATTTTGTTGCTGCTGTTGTTAATTTGTGACTTTTGACAAAGTAATCATGGGATTGTCAAAAACTTCTTTCCATTCTCTGAGGAAGTGGGGTTGCCTTCACTTAGTGAAGCCTCCTCAGTTATTTGGTGCCTCTCCCCGCTTCTTGGTCTCAGCTGAATTCCCCTAACAAAGGATGGATAGCTAATATTTTTGCTTATTTTTTTTCCTTTGGTCATAAAGATGCCCCCCCAAACCCCAGAAGCTCATCTTTGAGGGCAAAGTGACTTGGCCTTCAAACTACACTTCCAACACCCATTAGTCAAGCATATACTGTGTGCCACACTTTTATAAGCATTTATCATGTCCTCTTTCCTTGATTTCTCCTCATATCCTATGAGATTAGGTATCTTGCCTATTTCACACATGAGACAATTTGGGTCCAAACACCATAATCCTCCCAGGATCACACAGCTGGTGAGCGGCAGACAGGATTGGAATCTCTGTCTACTTGATCCTGAGCCTAGTGTAGAAAACTGTCATTGCTCTATTCTCGAGTTTCTTTATGAACTGCTCGTTTCTCATCCTCTCATTAAGGGCTTATTGATACCACTGGTTTCCTTACCAGGAACGTGTGTGTGTGCATGCGTGTGTGTGCATGTGTATGTGCACACATGCATGTGTATACATGCATATGTACTTTCCCCACATGTCTTAATTCATACCTCAGGCAGATCTGCTTTCTTCCCTCTGGCCTGCCTAATTTTAAGAATATTTTAGCTACAAGAAATTCTTTTTCTCACATCATCATAATTTCTATCCCTAACAGACCTTTAGTGACTTCTCAGTGTGTTTAAATAAGAAAGACTATCTTCCTGAAATGATTCAGAATTCAACTTCTGGTGCATGAGTGCCATAGAGCAAAGCCTCGGGCTTTATGGAGTCTGGGGTTGGGGGATGGAGACAGTTAGTGGATCTCAGTAGGCTAAGGATGAAAAAGAGGTGACATTTCTGTGGCCTATTTCTGGTTATCTTTAAGTTGATAACTAACCCATGAAGGAATTCCACTTTTGTTGCTGGAACATCAGTAACAAGTTCGTTGTTTTAATTAAAGCTTCATGATTAATGTCAAATCCCTGGTTTCAAGCTGACACTTTCCATCATTCATGTCCCTGGGCAGATTAATTTATGACTTTTTAAGTGAAGATAATCAGTGCTTTAGGCAAATAAACTATTCCATCAAATCTAAAGATTCTTGCCTAGGCTGATGGTACAAATGGTCCAATTCCCATTAAAAGAGAGCCAGATAGAGATACTGGGGACCGCTCAATTAATCTTAGTCATATCCAGTGATGATGCTGGACATTAGTTCATTTTCCTTATTGAAAATATCCCCAGCTGCATTTTAGGCCATGTGGAAAATGGGCAGATTTCATCCCAAACCATACTGATGGCACTTCTGAATGTTCAAAAATGCAAATTGCTCCATCCCCGTGGGAGCCCCGTGGCTGCCTAGACCTTATTTTCCCTTCACACGAGTCTTCCTGAACATTCCGTCATGTCGTGTGTGTTGATGTGAAAGGCTGAGCACTACATACTGTCTCCAGATGATTTTCTTATTGATAAATGGAGCAATATATTTTGTTTTATTGCTCAATTCTCTCTTCCTCTCTTCCATTTTTAAGGCGAAAAATTAGGACACGTCTTCCTTTCTGGCACCAGATTGTTTTACTTTATCATAGCCAATCTTATTGTAAATTCATAAAAGCATCTAGAGACTTGATAGTAAATTAAAGATGTTTCAGAACAATAATGCTTCCTGAAAATGATGTGCAACTTTATTGCAGAAGTGATAAGACTTTGAAATTTCTATATGACTCTGATTTGTTTCCCTATCCTGGGGTGACAGAAAGTGAGTGAAGTAGGCGATCCCAGCCGTTGGCGAGGGTACGGTGTGTAGGAAAATAGTGCTTACTCTCTAGCCTTCCAGGTTTTACCAGCTTGATGAGCATGTTTTCTGAAGAGTGTCAGTTTCTGACATATACATCTCGAAAGCCGGGGCTTTAAGGGACTGCCTGTTGCATTTTTCATCATATAAGAGTCTAGACTTAAATCTTTCATAACTGAACTCATACCATAATCCATTACAGGCATTTTGTATTAGCTTGAGTCTCGGGCATTATGGTGGCAGCTGCGTAAAATATTTGTTTTGTTGTTTAGGGTTGAATTGTAACATTCTAAAATAAGCAATTACAGCTGGGGCAGAAGCTACCAGATCTCTAATACTCCTGCACAGCGTCTTGCCAATGTGTGTAAATGGCAGAAGATATGATTACCCTAAGCAGGACAGGCAGTGCCTACCCAGACGCAGTCGGAGGACCCTTTTGCTGGATGCCATGGAATCCCTTAGCTCTCTCTCCCGTCTCACCACTGTTTGTTGAGG
The DNA here is from genome assembly GCA_028534135.1 of Potos flavus. Taxonomy (NCBI): domain Eukaryota; kingdom Metazoa; phylum Chordata; class Mammalia; order Carnivora; family Procyonidae; genus Potos; species Potos flavus. The sequence continues at coordinate 96,387,298 of CM052897.1, forward strand.
ATAGTCCTGTTTTAATCCTCCAGCCCACCCCCCATCACTGTGGCTGATGCAGGATTGCAGCTCAGTGTCATTGATCCAGAGATTCAAATGCATATTGCACTTCCCCTGCCTCTCCACCCCCCCTCCCCACCTCCCCCGCCCTCTCTCCCCTTCTCCCAACCCTCATATACTAACCTTTGGGATTTGCTTTCTAGGCAAAGCAGGAAAAATGCCAGCTCCGTATCCCAGGATTCCTGGGAGCAGAACTACTCCCCCGGGGAAGGCTTCCAGAGTGCCAAGGAGAACCCCAGGTACTCCAGCTACCAGGGCTCCAGGAACGGCTACCTGGGCGGGCACGGCTTCAACGCCAGGGTGATGCTGGAGACGCAGGAGCTCCTTCGCCAGGAGCAGAGGCGGAAAGAGCAGCAGATGAAGAAGCAGCCTCCTCCTCCAGAGGGGTTCAACAACTATGACTCATACAAGAAAGTCCAGGACCCCAGTTACACCCCTCCCAAGGGGCCCTTCCGGCAGGACGTGCCCCCCTCCCCTTCTCAGGTCGCTAGGCTGAACAGACTCCAGACTCCTGAGAAAGGCAAACCCTTTTATTCCTGAGCAGGAGAAGAGCGGAGGCTCCATGTCAGGCAATAAAGGACATTTTCTTATGAAGACTTGTATTTGGGAAGTTTTTTTAAAACCTCGATGGTACTATGGAATATTTCTGTTGTTGGTATCAGTGCCTTTAAGCAGTGCGGGCAAAGAGATGGAAGGCCTTAATGTCTTTGCCACTATGTCTCAAGTGTCTGTTTCATGGAAGGATTTCCCGCCGCCCGACAATCATCAGTTCAAGGCATCCGTGTGCTCTGCATCTCTCTGGAGTACCAGGACTGGCCCCACACCCTCATCGTGAGATGTCCATGGCCCTGCGTGTCAGCCCCCGACAACTTGTGGTGACAAATTACCTTGAAGTTGAGGGTGATATTGATCCCTCTTTTTCCCCTTTCAGTTTCCTTTGATGTGAGGCGACGTCCCAATCTCTGGCAGATCTGTGTGGGTGACAGACACCAGAAACTGGGGCCTTATGGTACTTCACAGCACAGTCATTTATAGTACTTTGTGATCAGCATGGTTTTCCCTGTTCTCTCTCAGCTCCTTGCCACAGGAACGTTCCTTCATCCCCTGAAAGAAGCTAAGCCATATCCAACCCTGTCTGATTATCATGGGGGGGTTCCTTTTGCAACTGCCTTAGAACTCGTCATTACCAATAAAGCGATCATTCTAGTCCATGTTTATAAATACACTTGTTCAGTCATGTTCCTGACACGTGTGTTGAGTCAGCGCAGCTCTGTGTGGGGGACGTGGGAGAGGGAGTGACTCCCGGTCGGGGAACGACAGAGCCTGCCCACCAGCCCTGTGTGTATCATGATGTGGGAGGTGGGAGCTAAGAAAAGAATTCTCCCAGGATGAGCTTCTGGCCCACAACATCCCAGTAATTATTTTAATTAGTTTTCGTTTGACAGGTTGGCAGGAAGGGCCTAGAGTGGGACAAAGATAAATCAGACAGTCGTTTTGGGATTCTCAAAACTCATCTGCTCTCTACGCTGTTGAGAGTCAGTTGGAAATGACATTTGTCTAGTGTGTTGTATTTCTGCCTGGTGATGCCATCCATGCTCCTAAATAATTCTGCCCCGAGACAAAGAAGACAAGTAAGGGAAAAGCCATTCTATCACACGGCGAACCTTCTGGTGTCCCCAGACAGTGGTAACAAAAGCCTGGGCTCTTGTGTCAATACTGTAAGGTTTGTGGGGGTCATGAGGACCTTGGCTGCTCCCGTGTTTTTGGCTATCGGTCTGAACGTCACCTACTGTAAACCATGGCTGGGTTGGCAAAGTGCCTGCAAATCCTGAGGTGAAAAAAGCTTGAGGTGAAAGCTCAGCATACCTTGTATTAACAAAAAAGAAAAACAAACAAAAAAAGACATGTACTGATATGCCTATATATTTTTTTTTACTGGCACGTTGTATTTTTGTGTCCACTTGTTTTTAGAAAATATGTGACATGTCCACACGTACCTATTGTCCCTTTTGCATTTCTTTGTAATGGTTCTCTGTGTTCCCAATGTGTGGCGATACTCAGTGGTGTTACCAATGTCAGCACGGTGACCTTGGACGACAGTGGCTCTTTCTCACAGCCTTCCCGGAGCTGTGAGAAACAGCTTTCCCTGTACATATGAGACTTCTAATAAAAGGCATATTTCTTCCTGTTCTTTGTGGTGTCTGTAGTGTTCCTGTGGAAAAAAACTCCTAGTTGGGTGGTGGGTTTTTTTTTTTTAAGTATATTAGCAGATGTGATTTTTTTTTTCATATTTAGAAAAAGTTGAAAGTTTCCTTCTATCTGTCTGTGTGCAGATGCAGAGGTGGGTGATTGCTTACTTGAACACCTGAAGAGAGAGGGGGCAGGAGAGAAAGAGAGACCTCCTTAATGAGTTTACTGGAAGACCCAGGCTGCCGAAAGAAGCCCGGGGAGTTCAGAATTGAAGGAGCCAGTACTCCAGAGCTACATAAGAGAAAAATTATACAGAAAGCCAAATCATATTCCCATTATTGGCCTTTGCTCCCTCTGGATCACTTCAGCGAGCCAAGTGTTTTGAGGGAATCCCAGCCTTGCCTGCTGTGGGCCCAGAGAAAGGTCCAGATTCTTTTCCACTTTCAATACCAACCAGTTCTTCTTTCCCAAATTACAAAATAAGGCTTTGCTCTTTCTTTTAGATTCATTAACATGCATATGGTGCTCTGAAGGCATAAAGGGCACTACGTCCCTAGGTGTGTCTCATGTACAAATACCCATGTGGCCCCCCGCCCAGAGGGCGAGGTTTTTGCCCAGACCTGTTGAAAATGCCCTCTGTGTGGAGTGCCTGCCTCAGTTGGTTGTCATGGTAGCCTTCAGCTTGTCACTAAGTCCAATTCTGTCACCTCAGGATTAGTAATGAGAAGTGTATAGCAAGCCAAGGAAATAACACATCGGGTTCTTCAATGCATGCAAGGTGTGGGGAAGTACAAGGAGAAGATGGGCAGATTTGTTAATTTTCTCACTGACCGGGAGGCCCATTGCAGATGCCAAAACTCGCAGGTTGTTTGTCTCCACTGACAGTGAGAAGTAGAGTGGGAGAGGTAATAGTGAATGTTGTGGGGACCCAAATCCCAAAGGGATTTGTAGATGAAAACTGACAATTTGAGCCACACTGAGAGAAGTAGGACTCCCAATGAGTCAGCACAGAAGTGGGAAGATGCTTTACCCGCAGTCTTGTCTAAATGACGGCCCTCTGGCTCCAGAGCACTTTCCAGGGACTCGCTGGGTTCATGGGAAGAGCATATACGCAGCAGGTGCCAGGCCGGGTGTGGTCAGCATGTGCACTGGCCACTGCAACCTCGGGGGGGGGGGGGGGGCGGAGCAGTCCAAACCCGTGCCAGGGGGCCGGTGGCCCCACCACAGCCCACACTCAGGTGAGGTTGGAAGTGGAGTGAGTCAGCTGTCCCTCAGAAAAGATAGTCCTACCGTCACATCATCACCACTCTTGGTCCATTCAGACTATAGAAAGTCTTACAAAGATAAATTATCAAATAATATTCTATAAGGTATCTATCGTATGTGCGTTGAGTGCCACCACCGTCTCTTCTCCCTGCGGCTCAAGACAGCTCAAAAGACAAAGCAACCCACGGTTGACAGGGCTGTCCCCCTGATAGGAAGCAGAGTGGGACCTTGGCTTCTCACTTCTCTTGCCAAAGAAATCAAATAAATCAGAGACCATAAATCAAATGAATTTTCTGTTTCTTTGAGTGGAGGCAATGGATTTAACTGCAAACCCGTGTTGAGGAAGGGCAGCAAATAAGCCAACAGAGCCAACTGCTTTGCCAGCAGCATGAGTCTGAAAACAAGGCCAGAGGCAAGAGTCCAGGCTCCTCTCTTCACATCGTTGCTCATGATTTGCCCAAAGATGTCCGCTGTCTTCCAGGCTGCTCCCCTTTCTCCAATAGTTTTTCTTAGAAAGTACACACGTTTCCAAGTATATCGTGGAACAGGCATATGTAGCATGTGCAGAATGCACATGTAATTCTGTATTTGTCTCTATTAGTCTGGTTAGTTTAATGTGTTTCTTATTTCATCCTGTGACTCCTTGACACACACGCAGCTCTGGTTCCGGTTGAAATCAACCCAAGATGAAGCAGAGAGTACTTTGTTTCTGGTTTTGTTTGCTAGTCATGGAAGAATAAGTCACTAAGGCCCAATGAACTACCTCTGAGTGTATCCCATCCTGGATGGCTTCCTTGGATAACACAATGTGCCAGGAATTTCAATGGCTCTGTAATTCAGTTCTTTCTTCTTCTTCTTCATTTTTTTCTTTTCTTTTTGTTTTTTTAACAAAGATTACTCCACTGATGACATGTCAGGTAAGGAGATAATCTTCTTTCTTACTTCAGAGACAGGATATCATCTTGATAAGGCAGCTAATAAGAATGTTTGCGGGTCAGAAGTGCGAGAGACAGAGGTGTTTAACAGGAAACCCCCTTCGGCTCTGAGTAATGACGAGATCACAGAGCTGGTTGAGTTAAATTGACTTTTTTTAAATGCGTGGAGAATGAAGGTTTTAATTTTGAGCATAAGCTTTTCTTTCTTTTTTTTAACGAGAAACTGGTGTTTTACATTAGATCTCATGGGGAAGAGGGGAAGAGTGTCATACAGAACATATTTCCCATTAGATGTGTTCTTTTCTCCAAAATTCACCATCTTCCCACAGCACTCCTCTCCCCTGCTCTTCCTCTTCCTCCAGCTTCCACAGCCCACGCAGCCAAGTGCAAAATATATGGGTGTCCTTTGTCCATACATTTTGTTTCTTTAGGTTAAACCCCATAGTACAGAATTTCATTTTTAAAGGATCCCATTATGAGTCCTATAAGATCAAGCATTCTTTGCTAAAGACAGGTTTGTTTGTTTGTTTGTTTTCTGTTCCGAATTCAGATTTAAGTGATTAGTTTTTGTTTTCTGATTTTGAATTTTTTAATTCAAAATCAGGCCCATGCGCACAGGCCTGTCCCTGCCCAGGTAGGTCTCTTCCTTACTGGATGCAGGAGAAAAGGACAAGAAACAAGGGCGAAACTCTCCCTCCAGTGAGTCTGAACAATGACTCATCTTTCATCCTCCATGCTTATTTGCTCACAGGATCAATTAAATGTGTGAAAAACACGTTTTTCTGAATTGCTCAACTAACTGCTGAGTCACCTCACACTGTCGTTGGCTCAGAAAAGCCATTTGGAGTTTGTTCCCAGACAGTGTGGATGTCTCACAAAGAGCCGACGACGCTCTTCCCCGGGGTGTCATCAGCCTCCGCGGATCAATGGCGGGAAGGGGGTCCTGGTGGCAGGAGCCCTTCTCCTGTCTCCGAAGGCAAGTTTGCCACTTGCTAGAAGGCTCCTCCTGAAGCTGAAGTTTGGTTTCCATGAGGGATTTTATGATGCAAATATTTTAAGTACAACTTTGAAGATTTTGCCATTAAAAACAGTCTCCATGGCTCAGGGCCCAGCTGACTGCAAACTACGAGGGGGAAAAGTGCCATATATTTCTGGCAAGTGACAGGAAGGAAAACAACACAAATTTCTAAACCAATCGTGACCTTGGCTAATGATCTGGTTTCAGGGTTCAGTTCCCTTCTGACTTGCTTTTATCCAGTGGCATAAAACTCATCACAGTTGTTTATATTGGGACCAAATGGGTGAAAATGTTCACCTAAGGTCCCAGAGGCAGGTCAGATTGGGGCTCGCCAATGAATGCAGGATATTCGGAATAATGCGAACCTTTGAACTTGCCTTGTGAAGCCTCAGAGTGAATTTTTCCTACACATGCCTCAACCTTCAACTCCATTTCCAAACTCTCCTTCCTTTTATCTGCTTGGCTTGACTCCCATTTGAGCCCAAGGAGCCTCTGCTCTCTGGTCAACCCAAGCATTTCTACAAAATCCGAACCTGGATTCAGAGTACCCAAGCCGCCCCTGGCTCCCACTCTGTTTGCTTGATTTATTCGTGTAGCACTTCACAATGAGCACAACATTCTCATCTTTTCTTTTTGAGTCTCCAAACCCCATGAAGTAGGTTAGAGAAGTGATAGTCCAATTTTACACATGAGGAAATCGAGCCTCCCCGGGTTTGTGTCTGGTTAGCGGTAAGCAGCTCCATCAGAACACAAAATCCATTGTCCTGGCTGCCTCACACCATTGTGGTGTAAAGTTTTTATCAAAAGAGAAGCTTTTTGTTTTTAACAATGTAAAGTTCCTTACTTGATGATAACTCACCGACTGGGAGAAGAAACACAAAATAATGTCTAAGGAGTTACGAAGTTAGCTATGCCTTAAAAATAAATTTTATTAATCACAATACCATTTACATATACTTGAAAATTACAAATGTGTATATTACCTAATGTAAATATATATGTTATATGATTTAAATGCAATGGCTTGTTCACACTTTAGGCCCAGTGTTTATAAATTTCAAATACCTATTAAAATAGACAAAGCCAGGTTTCCACTGGATTTGCAGACCCCACCGGGTCTCTTGTTGGTTCCATGCTTTTGATCCTTTGCTTCACTATTTAAATCTCTTTGACCAGAAGGTTTTCATTTCTAAGCCAGGTTTTCACATTCAGAAAAGAGTCACATGAGATTGAAAACAGTGAAAATTAAAAACACAAACAAATAAATAAAATGAATGGTATCTGAAACATGAGGAAAATAGGAGGCAGTAGAACACAGAGTGGCCACAACAAAAAGCCAATCCTAGCAGCCAGATTTCTGAAGCAGATGCAGAAGGGACCCCAAGTCCTGAAACAAAATAGAAAAGATGGCTGGGAGATCATGAAACAATCACAATTTGCATTAAATCATCAGCTGTTTTCAGCACAGATGGGAAGAGCCTGTTACGAGACGTCATAAGACATTTGCAGCGGGTTTCAAGCTGGACATGCATTAAAAACATTCTTCAGCTTTCCGCACTGGGAACAAAAATGTAAATCATTTTCCGTGAAGATTTTTTCTTTACATATCATTATTCTTTGTATTTTATTTTATTTTTGGTAAGGAGAGGACATAGTAACAGCCAAGGGGAAATGATCCATTTATAGAATTGGAGAGATAAAAATTTATCTTCAAAGAGGTAGAATATTAATTATGCATAGAAAGAAACTTTTAGCTCTGAAACGTTCCCAGTGAAACGAGCGGCTTATTTCACTCAAGATCCTAATCAAACACAGTTCAGTATCTCAGAAACACTGGCAGTTCCTGCAATGTCTCAGGGCAGCAGGCAGAGTCTGGGCGGCTCCCCAGGACCAGCCCCGCCCGGGAGGCTCCCTGGGGTTTCACCAGGAGGATCACGTCTACCCTCGGTTCCTTGCTCCTCTAAATGAACTATCTGGTCGTAGCTGATGCTTCAGGCCCCTCTCCTCTGATTCCCTGTCCCTAGAGAAGAGACATAGACAACCACAGACTCAGTGTCTGGAAGAACTGGCTGGCCCAAGGAAACGAGTTTCCAATAACTAATCCGGCTGAACGAGGCACTTCCCTTGGCTCCGGCTCTCCTTCCTGTAAGCCAGGAAATGTTCTCTCCATTCAGTAGGGCATGGCTCATCAGGGACTTCTAATCTCTGATTGGTTACTTCATCTACTATGCTAGTATCTGCTGCTGCCTATCTTCAGTCCTTTTAGGTGTTCCCTCTGGATTAATTGAAAATCATGGATATCCTGTTTGTGTGATTCGTTCAAGGTAATTGTAAGGCCATGAAGAGGCCGATATTGATTTTTAAGGAAGATGCCACTCTACATGGCCTGAAATGTATGATGTAGAATGTGGAGTCAGTTTAGGAAAGATAATTATCTCATATTCATTCATTCATTCATTTATGCTCCCGTTATATGCCAAGTGCTATGCTAGATGCTGTGAATACACCAGAGTGTTATTGCCATATTCTAGCAGGGAAGAGCTCTGTAACAGTCAGAGGGTGGTACTTGGCATGAAGAAAATAAAGGGGGATTATGGGATAGAAAATGAAAAGGAGTCCACAGAGATCTCAGTCGAGTGGGAATCCGAGGAGGTGAGGGAGCCATGTGGCTATCTGAAGGAAGAGCATGCCCAGGAGGAACCGTCAGTACAAACGCCCGAGACAGCCGAGTGCCCGGTACACTCACAGCATTGTACGGGGGCCGGGCTTGGTGTTCTCTCAGGGGAGGGTGGCTGAGGAAGACAGGAGCAGGAGAGTTTTTATGATCGTGATCAGAGCTGGACGAGGAGCAAAGTGAGGACAGGAGTCAGGTAAAGACACACAACAATGTTGGTCAATGGATTCTGGTCAAGACATGGTCGGAGTTTGGGAATAAGAGTCATCAGTGAGTGCGCACTTTGAGTAGAGATTAGAGAGGGAATATTGATAGGTGTGACCATGAGGCAGAAGACAAGCTCGATGGAAGTGAGGCAGTCAAGGAACAGATTGGTATGTTAGGAGGATCTTTTTTGTGGGTGTTGACATCAACAACACCACCACCACCAACAACAACAAATATGGTTGTGAGACAGCGAATCAGGTGCTAAAATCTTCACAGAATGAATATCGATAGAAGACCTACACCAAGAGTGAAGTAAAACATATTGTACCAGATTAACAGCTTCAAAGAAGTATAGGGGTGGGCAGTTAGGGAAAAAGGAAGATTCAAGACCTGGAAGTGTCACTAAGGAGTGACAGAGACACCTATCCCATTTCCAAGCCCCAAGTATGTGCTGTGTGAGCAAAAACCAGCCACCCCTGGAAAGGCTGGGGGTTTTGATTAGGGCAAGAAGCTGATGGGGGATGGGCAAAGCCCTTTAGAGACATCAGACTGCATAACAGGGGTCCCCTCGAGGCCTTGGGCTGCTTCTGATGTCTGAGGTAAAAGGGTTGCAGAGCAAGATCAAGTTCTGTGGTCTCTGGGGGATGGCAGAAATTCAGTTCTAATCATTGCCTACTTCTCAGGTGCTGAGAGTCAGGAGTCTTGCCAGGACCACAAGGGGGCCCCTTGAGTTGGGGTAGTGTGCTGTAACTCCCCAAATACCCAAACCTGCTTCACACCATGTGTGCCTGTGTCTTGATGACAAACATATTCACGCATTCATTCCCTCGTTCAGGAGCTGATGGATACCAGACAATGTGTGTCACTGCGCATTCATCAGTGAACTGAAGAGCTATTGATGTTCTCATAAAAACTGCATTCAAAGACAGAAGCCAACATTAATAAATAAACACACTAATAAATGTAGTATGTTAAACCGTGACAAAGTCTCTCAAAACAAAGTTGCTGTAAGCGAGGAGCAGGAGAAGGGGACATAATCAGCTGAGGATGGTGAAAGGTTGGGAGGAGGGTTGTGTGAGTCCTGAAAGATTCTGGAAACCCAACAGGAATTTGACAATATATCAAGTACCTGGAAACCTTATCCCCTTTGACACTGAAGGTTCATTTTCTAGAATCCAGCTAATGAAACAACCCAAAAGGTGAACAGAGATTTATACCCAAAGCTGTTAAAAAAACTAAAACAAAAACAAAAACATTGTTTATAAAAGGAAAATTGGAACCTAAACATGCAAAAACAGGGAAATAGCTAAGTACATTATGGTATAAAATGTAGCACTCTGTTATCAGAGCTGATAAATACATTTCACTGACACAGAAATAAAATGGCAATATAATGTTCAATTAAAAAATTATGGCAGCAATGTCCATAACTGCCAAAATGTGGAAAGAGCCCAGATGTCCATCAACAGATGAATGGATAAAGAAGATGTGGTATATATATACAATGGAATATTATGCAGCTATCAAAATGAATGAACTCTTGCCATTTGCAATGACATGGATAGAACTAGAGGGTATGAGGCTAAGCGAAATAAGTCAATCAGAGAAAGGCAAATACCACGTGATTTTATTCATATGTGGAATTTAAGAAACAAAACATGAACATAGGGGAAGGGAAGGAAAAATAAAATAAAAACAGAGGGAGGCAAACCATAAGAGATGCTGAACTCTAGGAAAAAAACAGGGTTGCTGAAGGCAAGGGAAGGAAGGGGTAACTGGGTGATAAGCATTAAGGAAGGCCCTTGATATAATGAGCACTGGGTGTTATATGCAACTGATGAGTCACTACATTATACCCCTAATAACTAATAACTAAAAACTAAAAAACTAATAACTAATAACACACTATATGTTAACTACAATGAATTTAAATAAAAAATGTTTAAAAAAGGGGGACAGCAGATTTTCCCCCAGCATGTGTGTATGTATGCACACGTGTGTTCATATGTGTACATGTAAAGGAAGGAAACAAATACCCCTGATATTAACAAGAGTTTTCACTGAATGTTTGCACTAGGATTTGTATTGACTTCTTTCTCTGTGTCTCCATTAAAATAAAGACAGTCACTTTATTTAACAATTTTTCTTAAATTAAAAAAATTTAACCTTTGTAGTTACCTTTTGTCTTTTCACTCTCTCCTTGGCATTGGAGCTGGTCACACAGGATGGCAGTATTCAGTCAGCGAGGGTTTACTGAATACCCAGGGTGCCTGGGCCTGCTGGCTGCTGGGGATGAACATCTAAGGCCAGAACAGGGAAGCTCATCCGGCTCGAGGTGATCCAGGGTGACTTGGAGAGGAGCTGGGATGTGGGCTTGTGCCTTCATGAAAGGGTGGCGCTGGGGAGGGGAAAGGAGGGAGGAGCCCTCCTGTGAGTAAATCCACCATGTGCAACTCACAGAAGTGGGGCTTAACAAACCGTGTGAGTGTGAGCAGCTGTGTGGAGACAGGTGTGGGCGCCTGGGCTGGACGAGGTAGGGGGAGCCAGCTGCAGAGGCGTTTAGACACCAGGGGCCCATGGGGTGGAGGGTGGGGTGGGAATGGCAAGCTCTTGAGCATCTGCTTACTCATTAATTTACCACATTCTCATTGAGTGTGTCAGGCACTTTTTGAGGAGCTTGGGATACATGAGTGAACAGATCAGACAAAAATCCCTGCCCTCATCTGGCTGACATTTGAGTGTGTGTTGGGGGAGTGGGGTAGGCACCAGGGGGAGGAAGACCATAAGCAACTAACTCAGTAAGTAATTGTTGCAGGGTAGAAAGAGTGCTGCATAGTCTGGAAGAAGCGAGCAGGCACATTTGTGGAGGATGGGGTCCGGTTTCTGTACTGAATGGGGGTCACAGCAAGTCTCATAAGGCCTCACTCATGCAAAGGCTGGAAAACAGGGGTTCTGAGCATGTAGAGACAGATGGAGGCTGGGCTGAAGTTGTTGGTAGTGACGAGTCCTAGGGTGAGTGATTTAAGATATGTGAATGATAACTGGAAGACCACTGCGTGAGGGACAGATATTGTCCCCATGAATACTGACATCACACCAAAGGATGGCAGGGGCCGTGAAAGTGACAGTGAGTCAGGATGGGATGGGGCCCACGTAGGGTCCATGTAGGGTGACTGGGGTGGGGTGGAGTCTAATGGCATGAGATTCAAAGATGAGGGGAGTTTTGAGGAGAAAAGGTAGGTTTGGGGCCATAATGGGGGTAAAGGAAGAGGCTGACTCACACTCCAGGCCCAGGATTGCAAGGTACAGGACGCTAACTGCTCCCCTTTACATAGGGGAAACCAGGACTCAGTTAGCTGGGGTTCAGAGAGGAGGTTGAGAACACAGACTTTGCATTCAGTAAATTCCTGAAGCACTGGGGATGGTGTCTGAAATGCAATTGACAGGAATTGAGAACAAAATAGGAGCTGTAGAGAGCTTTCTAAGGTTTAGAATGTGAGTAAAGAGGAGTGCCCTGGGAATCTGAGGCTTCTTGCAATGACTGTCATAAACAGCAAAAATGGGCTTCCTGGTGCCAAGGCCATGTCTAGGGGAGTCAGTGAAGAGATCTGGGGAAGCTATGACACACGCTGAGCTTAGGCCTCCTCTTGACTCTCATTGAAGGAAAGAAGGCCTGGTCTTCACACCAGGACACCAGGCTAACTTTGGACTCATGGGGAATGCCCAGGGCTCCCGCATGCCCCCAGTGGATTGATTTGGGGATGTCTGGGGAAGCCATCCTGAAGAACAAGCAAGGGACAGATAGGATAAGAGCAACATTTCAGGAAAATTAACTGCACAACACATGTAGGTAGATGGATAGAAAGATTGGGTAAAAGATGGAAGGCCATATACTATCAGTAATTGCAGAAACCCAAAGAAATGCAACTGAATTTCTTGGAGAGCAACTTGGTTTATCTCGAGATTTAATGAGTGACTCACTCAAGATATTTGGTGGTGGTGACGACGTTTATGATTCTCTTTCAGTGGAGTAGTGCGTACCTTAGTCTGGGTCTCTAAGGAGCAGTCATGAAGACGAGCTTGGTTGTATGATAGATGAATTGGGGGGAATGCTGGTGAGGAGTGACAGGGAGGGAGCCAGAGGAACCTGGGAGAGCCATCTGACCATGATGCAATTCCAAGTGCTATGAGGAAGAGAAGGGAGGAAGAAAGGCCATAGACTATGGTGAAGTTCTAGGAGAGTTTGATAAAGCCAATGGGGAGTACTTGTGCTGAAGTCACCTGTCAGAGGAGAGCCAGAACAAGTCAGCCTTAGTATCTGTGCTACAGTGTTGACTGGGGGGAGCTCATGGAAAGCATGGCCTCAATACAAAGAAATGGGTGGATTTCAAGGGGACTGGAGTAAGGACACTCAGTCAACTACTAGTAGAGAATCCCAGAGGCTCACCTTCAGGGTAGCCAGGTCCATGGAGGTAACTGTCCATTCACGATGATTTCCTGAATCATCCACATTCCATCTATTATCCGATAGACTTTGAGTTGATCTGAGCTTCTCTTGCCTGGGATACCTTCCCACCTGTCACATATCTTAGAACATAGCTGAGACCAAATGGCAGGACAGAGAGGTACTGTCTTGGCACAGGTGACTTCAGTTTTACCTTCTTTTCCTCAAAATAGCTCAAAACAGTTACTTTTATTATAAATTTTACAGTGTAACAATACCTTGACAACATAATAAATGTACTTTGTATATAGGAAGTTAATTTTTCCTCAATAAAACACCCCATGCAGATCATGAAAGTTCTAAGAAGTGAAGATCTTTTCTCTGATACACTGAAATATATTGCTTATTATCAAGAGTGAGAACTGAAGTTGGAAATGTTGTCCATGTCGAATGATAAGAAGTGCCACATTTCAAGCAGTCTCTCCTCACGAGAGTCTTATCATCTCATGGTATGTTACGAGATGACTCAGAGAAAGAGGATGTGCTCTAATACCATTTCCAGCTGACAAAACATTGCGTGGCCCAGCCTATAGATTGGGAGCAGCAAATAGTCTACTCTGTATCCGAAACCACTACTCCTCCCCACTCCCAGGTTATTGCTGACTATCTCTTCTAACTGGTAACCACTCCATGTTCTGTGGGTAAGCATAACTGATCAAAATGAATTTCACTGCTCTCCAAACTCATCTGCTCAGCCGGGATTTGTTGGTATTGACGAGTGACCTACACCATGGGAGAGGTTTGGGAGAGGTTCCTTTCCCCCTTTTTTTGAAAAAAGCTAAGTACAAAAAAGAGGAGCCTCAGAGGGTTTCTAACCACCCTCAGGCTGGTTCAGAAACAAAAGTCAACATTCTGTTCGCCCCCTTTTCTTAATCATGGATTCAGTAGCCAGAACAAGCAAAAGTTCTCTTGCAATGATGAACTCTTAGCTTGATCTTTCCTGAGTGGCCTTTATCGAAAGATTTTAAAGTTTAATCAGAAAAAAGAATTGTTTAAAGGCTCAGCTTTTGCAAATACCAGAAATAAGAGCTCTCACTTAGCTGCTGAGTGATTTCCAGGACAGAGACACACTCCAGTGGAGGAGGACCTTGGAGCTTCCTGTGGGATACGAATGTTCTCCACGGGGCAAAGATCACCCCAGGATTTTTCTCCTCTTATTTATGGCCCAAATCGTCACCTTTCCAGACTGTGTCCACACAATGACTCTTTTTCACAAGAGCTCAAATGGAGAGTGAGCCAGAGATACAGGGAACTCATGTAACACAATGGACATTTGGGACAGAAATTTCCCAGCTCATCCCTAGGAGAGTAAGGGAGATGGGACAAAGAACAGGCACATGGCACTTTGAATCTTGAGATACAAGAAGCCAAGGAGTCTTGAGACACATGATTACTATTTAATAATGTTGGCCATTAGGAGACTGTCAAAGATTCATGTTCTGGTCAGAAGTGCCAAATTTCCTCTTGAGTCTTGGAGAGACTGGCAAAAATGCTGGCTTTGGCAGATGGCCTCTTGGCACAGGTGGGAGTATTGATCACACTTGAATGGTAGGAAATGCAACTCCCTCTCTAATTAAAAGTTTCTTACAAAGGAGAACAAAGGCCTAAGGTGGTTGGCATGCTCAATAGCCTACATTAAAGAAATCTCTACATTAAGGAGTATCTGTTGCCTGAGTCTACATTCTGATCGTTGCCACAGTGTAACTTTAATGGACCTGTTTTGTTTTTTTTATTTCAGATGTGGGGTTTTTTTTGTTTTGTTTTGTTTGTGGGTTTTTTTTTGGAGGGGGGAGTGAGCAAGCACAGGATGGGGGCAGAAGGAGAGGGAGAGAATCTTAATCTCCATGCCTAGTGCAGAGTCCAGTGCAGCGCTCAATCTCACGACCCTAAGATCATGACCTGAACCGAAATCAAGAGTTGGATGCTTAAACGACCGAGCCACCCAAGAGCCCTCAGATGCTGTATTCTTCTTTAGTCTGACTTAATCATCACGCATATTCTCTTTGCCCATTTTTTTTAAAATAAGCTTTTCTTTACTAAGATCATTGGTTTTTCCTGTGGAAATGGTCCCATTAGCTAAGAAGAAAAAAAAAAACCATGAAAACTAGGATTTTTAGGGCCCCACATGTTAAATCCCATTTTGGTGAATCTGAAGGTGAAATTCCCAAAGACATAGAGCAACATCGTATGAAGTGATTCATCCACAGGCCACAGGACTCAGGTCCAACTAAATACCAATACCTTGGGCCATTGTTTTAAAAATAGTTGGAGCCCTTTGATACCCCATTAGTGTGTCCTGTGTTCTTGATCTCAGGCTGGCTCTAAGGCATGATTCTGATGCCTTGATCTCCATATTCTTTTCACCCAGTTAACCTCAGGATTTGTTTAATCCTAATATGTGTTGTGGGCTTATTTCCAGCTTTGGCTTTGCTTCTATCTTTAGCAGGTCCTTCTTTGGTGCTCTGCTATCTTTTGGTTTGACCAAATGGTTCAGACTCTCTCCAAATGTACCCCAGGCTTGGATGACACTCTGCTGTCCCCAGATGATACCCAGGGGCACTACATCCATCACTTCTGATAGGTTGACTTTGGGAAATTAATTGACCGTGAAATTAACCTGGCTGTTCCTGGCTTTTTTTCTCATAGTAGGCACTCAATAAATGTTTGTCGAGTGAATGCTTTGTATGAAACTTTACTAAAAGGAATTTAAAAAATGTTTTCCCTGTAGTGTCTTTCTAATTTTCCTTTTTGCAACTAAAATGGTCATGCGGTGTTTCTGTAAACAATAGGAGAGAAGGAGAAGTTATAAGAAAAGAGATATTGGTGTGACTCTAAAGAGAAACTTAAAAAGACAAATGTTCTTCAACTTGAGTGACTGTATTTGGGAACTATCCCTAATGAAATGCAACATGTTTTCATAAAATTGGGTTGATGGAATTTTGACCCCCTCCTAAGTGTTGATTTTGAGATCCCTTTGTTCATCACTGATATATTGGTCCTCCTCTGGCATCTGTCCAGGCCCCTCTTCTCTTCTCTCACTCTGTTCCCTCCCTGCACAGTCTCTTCCTGTGCCATCTTACGTCAAGGGCTCCCAGTCCCAGTGTCTCTGGGACCCTCAGCTGTCTCAGGGTTTGCACTTGGCCTGCCTTGCTCCTCACAGTGACCCAGGAAGATACTGCTTATCCTGCTGGGGCCTTTTTGATTCCACCAATGCCTATGCCCGAGGTCTGCTTTCCTGGTGCTCTCAATGCCCCACTGGGGCTCACTCTTCTCCTCTGATTGCCCTGCTGTGGGTGGAATTGTTCTTAGCCTTGCTTGTGACACAATTTACTGCAATGTTAAGGAGCACAGGCTTGAGTCAGCTGACCTGGGTTTGAATCCCAGCTTTGCCACTTACTCACTAGATGATCTTCAATTTTAACCCCTCCAAGCCTCAATATCTTCATCTGTGAAATGGGGACAATAATAGTACTTACTTCACAGGGTTGTTTAAAGGATTCACTGATAATACAACTGCTTTGTTCCATGCTTAGAACATAACAAGTGCTCCCCAAATGTTCGTTTTTATTCTTCGCAGATTATTCCTTTGTGAAAGTACCTCATTAGGTTTTTCCTAGGGTGGTCCCCTTCTGTCCAAGGAGCTCAGAAGAGATTTTTACAAGGATGTTCATAAAACTATATCCTGAAGAGACAATCTCTCTGCTCTTCATCCCCCAGCCACTGGTCCCTTTTTCCTGTTCCCTCCTGTCCTCCAGCACATAAACTGGTGGAAGCTTTGGGTCTCCAGTTCTTCGTGCACTCAGAGCGCCTGCACCCAAGCTGGGACCCGGTTCCCAATCATCTTTCCAGGATTAAGGATTTGACTTTTACTCCATGAGCAGAAAATACCACTCTCGTTCCCAGAAGAGCCTGCTAGTCTTGCCAGGCCTTCTGATGACTGATAGCACTGTTGCTTCCTGAGGAATGGGTGAATGTGTCCAGGATATTTACTCCGACTCCTTTTTGGGTTTGTTCTGCTTCTAAGGGAATTTCCCCACATGCTTATATGATGGTTGCATAAATAACTACAAAACTGTAATTTGTTTTTTGAAGCTGACTATTCTCGTTAAGTTTCTTAAATTATTAAGATGATCTGGTTTCTTGGGAAGTAGCTGTGTTTCAGAGTAATTTAATTCTATACTATGGGGAACAATTGGGTACTGTCTGGGGGGACACACTAAAAAAACCTATTAAGTCTACTCATTCTTTAATTTTCCTGATTCTGCAGCTCAGTGAGGATGTGGTCTCAGGTAAGAGAATATTTGTCCATTACCCAGCTTGCACAGATGTTGCAAGAATTCTCAAATGTCTCCTTCTTGCTTTTGTTTTTGTTTTGTTTCTTTTGCAACAAGAAGGGCTCCCTGCATGAAAACAGGCCAGCATGCAGCAGTGAGGCCCAACTGTGAGCAAGTAGTCTTCAGCTTAGGTAGAAACAAAAGCACTGAGGAGAACACAAGCATTCTGACCTGGAATAGTCCCTGGTGGTCAGGGCCAGGCTGACCAAGGGGTGAACTTTCTGGACTACTCAGTGCCAGCTACACTTAGAGTTTCCAGTTTCCAGTTTCCAGCCAAAACCTGGCTTTAAGGTTTTGACCCAGACTTACCTTTCTAGCCTTTTCTCCCATTACATCCCATCTCTAAACCAGCCTGCCTATCAGATCACATCTTGCGTTCCTGTCTGATTCTTGGGTCTACCTCACTCTGGACTGGAAGATCTCCCACCCCCGCTCCTTGCCATCAGCCATTCTCCTTCCCGAATCCTCATCACCCCTCAAAGTCCAACTCCATTCCTATCTCCTCCTATAAAACTCCCTCTCCCTGCTCCAGCCACATGATTTCTCTCCACACAGAGAATTACATATTCAATTACATGTTCTACCTGCTGAGGACTACTTATGCTTGGTTCTTCAGTCTTGTTAATGTTTTTGTGTGCTCATATCTTATTGGTCTCATTAGTCTATTGGCTTCCTGGAGGAGAAGACTAAATTTGTGTGTTCCTGTATTCCCCGTGGTGCTTTCTTTGTGGTGGTTTTCCTGAAGCGGTCTTGATTCATTGATTAATTTAAAACAAGCCGAGACTCTTTGGGGGACCTGTCAGTTTGTCAATCCCAGAATTCCCTGCCTAATACCAGTGCAGAAAGTCAACATGATAAGATCAATTTCATTCTGATTGAGGGATAAGAACTAGTTCAAGTCAGTTCAAGTCAGTTCAAGTCAGTTCAGCAATTGGGCAGGTACCATGGACTGACACTGTGCCAAATATTAACCAAGAAAATATCTTGGGCACAGTCCCTACCTTCAAACAGCTTCCTATTTAGGAGGAGATGTCATTTCCAACAGGAAAGAGTTAGGAAACATTACTAGCCCAAAATATAACACTATATTCCATTAAAGTGTTAATTGATTGAGCTCCAAAGTTGAGATGTATGGAATAGTTGGAAGATGGTTTGGGTTTCAAGATGAGGGGAGATCAGGGAGGGAGGCACAGGGAAAAGCCTCAGGAGGGCCACAGGGGCCCAGAAAAGCTTTAGGGAAGAGGACAAAACGAAAAATATTTTCTGTCAGGGGGACAAGAAATACCTCAAAACATGTGTAAGGGAAATAAAATGATTGAATATTGGTTACTGATCAGGCATTATGTATATGTCAACTTATTTATTCCTCATGGTTTTTGCAAGGCATAGCTTATCTTCCTATCACAGAAGAAGATTCACTAAGAGAAGTTAAACAACTTGCCCACAAACGGTTCCCAGTCTAGCCGGAGCTCCATCTGTCACCAGGCTGGCTGGTGCACCGAAGCAGAGAAGGCCTTCACTGGAGAGCCCACAGGCAGCCAGGGACCACTTTCCCCCTCCTCTAAGAAGCAGTGTAGAAGGGAAGAAGTAGGGGTGCCTGGATGGCTCAATTGGTTAAGCGTCCAACTCTTGATTTTGGCTCAGGTCATGATCTTGTGGTCATGGGATCAAGCCCTACATCTGGCTCTGAGCTCAGCAGGGAGCTTGCTTCAGATTCTCTCTCCCTCTCCCTCCTGCTCATTCTCTCTCAAATAAATAAAATCTTAAGAAAAAAAAAGAAGGGAAGAAGCATTCAACTTAGAAAAGAGAGCTATTGTAGGTGGCTTCAACAATGGCTTCCCATGATCCCCACCTCCCTGTTTCCAGTGAATAAATTACAGCAAAAGTGATGAGTTGTCTATTCCACGATTGAGTTATCACAGCCTGTTGACTTCCGTCATGCCAGCACTCTCTGTCTGGCTGTCCTCGAATGCTCCCTCTGAGAAGACAAGCTACCATAAGGAGAGGAGCATCCAACAAGGAACCAAGGGCCTCTGCTGTCCAGCACATGAGGAGCTGAATGCTGCCAGCAACGATGTGAGGGAGACGTCTTCCCCAGGCGAGCTTTCAGATGTATGACAGCTAAGCTGACATGGTGACTGCAGCCTTGAGAGAGCCTGAGACAGAGACCAGGTAAGTCTTCCCTAGATTTCTGACTCACAGAAGGTCAAGACAACAAACACTGTTTGGGGAGTAATTTGTTATGGAGCACTATTCAGATAATGAAAAACCTCTTTCAAATGTGGTCTCTTGCATGATTGAAATCTGACCTGTCATTTGATGCCTCAAGTATTATTCACTTCAGGTGAATTAGACAATTTAAAAAACATTACCTGACTGATCGGCCAAACTATATTTGTAGTACCTCCTCATCATACCTGGTCCCCAGGAGGTGCTTAAATTCGGGAGGCTGGGAATTCTCAGGCTATTCTCCACCGTCAGAAATTCTGGAAAACAGCTAGAAAGTCTGCATTTCTAAAAGCACATCACAGGCCACAATATCTATTTTGGTCTGGATGGTAGTTACATCATGAAAATATATTAAGCTGTATGGATCATTTTTGTGCTTTTCTATCAGCACATTATGTTTCAATAAAAAGTTTACTTAAAGTGTTGTCAGTTGATGTGAAGGTATACCACATTTGAGATACGTCAGTCAGTCTGCATAATTGCCTTTTGAAGGACAAGGTAATAATAATACCATATATTTATTATTACACTGTTCTAAGTGCTTTAAGCACATGAATGCACAATGACCCCAAGAGGTAGATGTGCTGATAGTACCCATTTTACAGATGTGAAAGGTTTATTATTTGTCTAAGCTTACACAGCTCATGAGTGCTGGAGCCAAGATTCAGACCTAGGCAGTGTAGCTCAACGGAATGTCAATGCTTTCCGCCATGACAGAATTAGATAGTAAGCAAGGGCTGTCTGAAAGGTAGCTGTGGTCAGCTGGGGCTGACCATGCAGTACCCGGAAGGCTACCTGGAGGCCCGGGCCAGGAAGGAGAAGGAGAAGGAGAACAGCAAGAGAGAGGCCCAGGAGGAAGAGGAGGAGATGGAAGAGGAGGGAGCCTTCACGTCCCCTAGGAAGGGCAAGCACAAGAGCAAGTCCGGAGGTGGCAAGGCCAGTGCTGGGTCCCCGGGAGGGACCCCTAAGAAGAGCAAAGTAGAGCCCTATAGCCTCACGGCCCAGCAGAGCAGCCTCATCAAGGAGCACCAGAGCAACACTAAGCTGTGGAGTGATATCCTGAAGTCCCTCAAAGACGGGCCGTTCCAGAAGTTCCTGAGTAAAGTGGAGGAGGCGTTCCAGTGCATCCGCTGCCAGGAGCTGGTGTTCCGCCCCATCACGACCGTGTGTCAGCATAACGTGTGCAAGGATTGCCTGGACAGGTCCTTCAGGGCCCAGGTGTTCAGCTGCCCGGCCTGCTGCTACGACCTGGGCCGGAGCTACGTCATGCAGGTGAACCAGCCGCTGCAGGCCGCCCTCAGCCAGCTCTTCCCCGGCTACGGCAGCGGCCGGTGATCCTCGAGCACTTCTCGCCGGCAGTTTTTAAAAAAACATGTCACAGGGGTCTCTGCCCCCTATTTTGATCTTAGTGGGCTTAACTTAAACAGGTAGTTTCTCCT
>CM052897.1:96408644-96426293 GCA_028534135.1 Potos flavus
CAGGTGAACCAGCCGCTGCAGGCCGCCCTCAGCCAGCTCTTCCCCGGCTACGGCAGCGGCCGGTGATCCTCGAGCACTTCTCGCCGGCAGTTTTTAAAAAAACATGTCACAGGGGTCTCTGCCCCCTATTTTGATCTTAGTGGGCTTAACTTAAACAGGTAGTTTCTCCTCCACTCCCTTAAAAAGCCTTGTCTTCCTGTGTGATCTAGTTACTGGCTCTTGTTGCTAAAATGCCCTCTCACGTGGCTGTTCCACTGGGCCCTTCCTTCTCCCTCCCTTTCAGTCATGTCAGCCTTGGTCACAGGACAGAACAATCCTTAAAGAGTTGCACAGTTGCAGCAAGAGGGAACCAAATCACCCTTCCTCAAGCTCCTCTGGCCCTTTGGTTCTACCTAGTCCTCTGCTGTCCTGCTGTCCCCACGCAGCTCTCTGAATGGCCATTTTGAGGGGAGGGTCACAGCTTTTCTCAGGCCTGTGCCTGTTGGCAGCACACACACCATCTATTCCCTGTTTCTGGTGGAGGAGGGCTGGACAGGCCATCTCCAGCCAGTTTAATGTTCCTTGTCTGGGACCAGGCCCAGACACCAGCGCTCTGCCCACTCACCCCCCAACACCCAACCTCAGTGAAGAAAAATAACCCGTCTCTTGCTGTGATTTTTCTCCCCAGCCATGGGTCACAGACTCATAAAGAGTTTCTTCCTCTTTTGCAGGTATGTTTTACGGACAGAGGCAGGTTTACAGGAGAGCTCATGAAGCTTAAGTTCCAGAGCCACTCCCTAGCAAGGCCCCTTCCAAGGCCTTATGCCCCATGGGATATTAATAATTTTCTATTCTTTTTATAAAGAGAGCTCCCCTAATTGTATGAGTTTCATATTCCATGATCTAGACATTGTCTCCAAAAATGAAACTTCTTGTCTTCCTGCTTAGCATGGCACTTGGGGCCTCTGTGACAAGCCTTTAAGTACTATTCTCTCTGCCTCGGGTTTGTTCTCCTCACTGGGACTGCAGGCTTTGTACTAAATTCCCAAGTCTACTTTTCCTATGGTGAGAGAGAGACCCAGGTATCAGATGTCCTTTACTTCTGGCCTAGAACCAGAGGTAAGGCCTGCCAAGCCCTGGTTCCTAGGACCAGGGCTATTCCCAGCCAGGTCCATTTGCTGGAGCAAGGAAGCTGGACAGCCAGATACCCCCGGATACTCTGTGTCCCCCACCCTTAGCCTTCCAGGGACCATAAGCTAGTGTTTCTAGGATGCATCCCTGCTGATATCCCACACTTTAGGATGCAAAAGGCATACCCTAGTTACCCTGCAGTTGATTTAAGTTCCCAGGTTATAGGCAAACTGTAGGGAGCTCTGGAGTAAGGGAACATACTGTCATTATCTAGACTGCTAATTGTACTGGAATCTGGTGATAAAGGTATGAAGAAAATAATTTTTCCCTGTCCTGGACTTCGACCAGAAGAAGTATAGAGAAATTCTTTTGTGAATAACCATTCACAAATTTCAACAATTGTTCACTCTCGATTCTAAAAGTCTCTTTGCATGAATGACTTTCTCATCTTTATGCAGAATTTTTCCACATTTTTGTTGACTAAAATATTACTAATCTAATTTCCTATTAAAAAACTCATTTCCAGTATTGCAGAGCTGAAAGGTGCTACCAACCATTTAGTCTTCAATTTACATACAACAAATCCTGTAATCTGATGGGGGCTTTTACACAAGGGTGGCTTCAAGCAATTACATGGGCAAAGAAATATTTTAGTCCAGAGCTGTGTGCTGTGTTAATTTCATCTGTTGAACTCCCATTGAGATTTCTCCTATTGTTAAATTGTCTATTGATGTGGATTTAGAGAGGAAACTCCACCAAATACAGCAATTCAATGTTATAATTCTGTTTGTGCTCTAATATTTTCCTTTTAATTATAATTTGGGAAATTGGGGTTTATTAGAAAGAAAGGCATCAGACTGGAATAATTTATTCCATTTTCCCCCTACTCAGCACCATCACAAAGTAGAACATTCTCCAGGTGAAATATTGATTTGGAAAAGCCTGGAAAAAGTCTTGTTATCACAAAAGGGATTGAACCAAGGCTCTGGGGTGGACTGGATCTACTGAAGCCTGATATGGAGGAAGCAGGGACTCCAGGAAGGGTTCAAGGGGAAATTTCAGAAGCTAACTCCAGGTGATGGGGAAATATGGCCTCAGACACTAATGGCTCAGGGGTCAACAGGTCATTACTCACTCCATCCATCCATCCATCCATCCATCCACCCATCTGTTTTTTATTGGATGATAAGTATGTATTATGTCCCAACTTTGATATTTAGTGCTTTAGAAGATGCAAAGTAAATATTTCAAATTCTTTTAAATATTCATAATTCAACACTCACCGAATATCTATGTGCCTGATATCATGGTAGGTTCCAAGGACACGAATATGAAAGATGGAATCCTAACATTTAGTACCACATCAACCAATCAATCCTTATTAAAAATACCATAATGAGCGTTACTGTAGAGAAACAGGGATCACAGTATAGACCTCGACAGAGTGTGTGTGGGGAAGAGAGAAAGGGTGGTAGCCAAGAAACCTTCCTGGAGAAGCTGATGGTTGCTTAAGATAAACACAAAGTGGTTACAGATCAGTGTAAAAGACACATGCTTTTAAAAAAGCTTCATTGAGGTATAATAAATGATAAGTGATAAATGTATGATAAATAGCACACACTAAAAGGATATAATTGATAAGTTTTGTCATGTGTATACATCTGTGAAATCACCATCACAGTAAAGATCATGAATACCCCCATCACCCCAAAAGTTTCCTCCCACCCTTTGGTAACCCCTTCCTGCCATCCACTCCATCCCCAGGCAATGACTGACATACTTTCTGTCAATATAGATGAGTTTGCATTTTCTTAAATTTAAATAAGTGAAATTATATCGCATGCCTTCTCTTTTTGGTCTGGCTTCTTCATTTTTGGTCTTTCTTGGTCAGCATCTTAATTTTGTGATTCATCTCTATTATTGTATGTATACATAGTTCATTCCTTTTTTCGGCTGAGTACTATTCCATTGTATGGATTTACTATTTGTTTATTCCCCTGTTGATGGAAATTGGGGATATTTCCAGGTTTTGATTATTATAAATAGAACTACTGTGAACATTCATGTACAAGTCTTGGCATGGAAGTAGCTTTCTTGTTCTCTTGGGTAAATATCTGGGAGTAGAGGGGCGGGATGTTATGGCACGTGGGTGTTTAACTTTTTAAGAAACTTCCTATTGTTTCCAGAGTGATTGCACCATTTTATGTCCCTACCAGCAGTGGAGGAGAGTTCCAGTTCTACATCCTCATAAAAGGTGTATATTTTTTGTCTGCCATTGAGTGTGAGGGACCTCAAGGTTTTGAGAGCTGAGTGGCTGGAGCAGTCAGTCACAGAAGCCTCTGACCGCCGCCTCTGCCCAGCCAACCAGGCCACCAGCTCAGTGTGGGCATGTTTCGAGTAAGAGCAGCCTTGATGGCTCATGCTGGGAAGCTTCGCTGGCCCACTGGCAGCAACGCCGTCACGTAACGTGGAGGCCAGGCTGGTGCTTTTGTTAAACAGCCCTTCCTGGAAAAGCTGCTGAGCTATAGACACTGCTCTTTTATCATTTTTTCTCATGAGAGGTTTCGATTCTATCTACCTTGCAAGACTAAATCCTTCCCAAATGTATGCATCTGTCAGTGAGGAGGATTACAGAAACCAGCTCATATGATGTCCCAAAGCCTGCCTTGCATATATTTTCCCCTTCAAGCTGGCCAGCCACCCACCTTGCTTTGTCCTGAATCTGACTGTAGAATCACTCTCCAGTGGCCTGTCAGAGCAGACAGGCAAATAAAGAACTCCTGCTATTTCCCTTTGACCAGACTTTACTTTTGAGACCTTTCTCACCTCATTTTTCCTGACGTTTTCTAGAGGCATTGGAAAATGTGGTGATTGGGAGAGCAAACGTGTGCCCCACAACATGCCTCTATGGCAGGGGAGATTGTCATGTCTAATCTCCACTTTCAGCCTTGGGCCTGAATGAAAGGACCAGCCAACACCAAAGAAGATTAGGAAGAAAACACTAGAATGCCAGATGAGTCTGTCCAGAAAATGCTGGGGTCTGATTTGCCAAGGAACTGGGCACGAGGTTTCCAAGCACTGAACCAGGAGCAGTACTCTGCTTTCTCTTTTTCACAACCACCCAGAGCAACCCGAATTAGTTTCTTTGTTTTTCTCTCCATGGTTCCCTGGCTTCCTTCTTCTGGAGAATTCTGGTTCAATTTGTGTTTTTGTATTTGTACTCATGGGATTAGGTTTATGGGAAATATGCTAACAGAGGAAATCAGAAAATTGAAAGTTGATGTTTGCAATCACACATTCCCGTGGTGAGGTGTCCTTTTGAAATGTGGTATGTTGTCCCACAGCCCGTGTTGGAGATATTAAAGACAGTAACTCCAGCCATCCCTTGCCCGGAAGAAAGCCTGAGACATGAGAGAAGGGTGGCTTGCGATGCTGGATCAAGACCAGAAGCTCAAGGGTGGGGAAGTTCAGGGAAGCCAAGGAAGAAAATAGTCTGGCTGATATTGGTGGGAATAGCTGTGATTTCTAAATGTTGTGTTTTTCATCAAGTTTCCCAATATCTGCCTTTTAAAGGATCATATCCTATTGGAAGGTTTTGAAGTATTTTTTCATATCTAGGAATAGGGACGAAGAGGGAGAAAGAGAAAGCAATGGTGAAAATCATTGTGACAGAATGTTAGCACTTTAATAGACCTGGGTGATATATGTCCACACTTCTGATCTATGGATCTGAAAACTGAAGCCCAGGGAGAGGCTCATTCATTTCTCTAGCTGGTTGATTCACGAATGATGTGCATAAGACTTGGCCATATTCAACTCTGAGGTAAAGTCAAATCTATCATTAAGAGAAAAACATGACACATTTGAGGCTACCCCAAAGAACATACTGCCCTAAAGAAAGACCATGAAGGTTTCCAGCAACAGTGTAAGATGCAGCAACATTTTTGTCAGAGTACAGCATTTTGAGATGACTTTGGAATTGGGCCGCCATGTTGTCCACCCGCTCTGAACATTTTAGTTCCTACTTCTTAAGAACTAAGCTTTCCATGAGCCCAACTCTACCTCCCAGCTCCTTTCACCCTTTCAGTGAATATGTAGAGCTCCTCCTGTTCTGGGAACATTCTCTTTGTTTTTGCTGCTAACTTGATTCAGCTTCACAGTTTAGATTTCTCAGTCAAAAACACTGATTAGCACATCTCATATTTTCTTGAGGTAGGCTTTATTGACCAGCAGAGACATTGGTTTGTCTGTGGATTGGTTGTCTACTGATAATCCCGTATAATGGGGCTGTGGAGAAGAGATGTGTTATTTAAATGTGGTTGCTTATGGACTTTCTTTCAGTGGATGCTGCAGGAAAGGTAGGCTCTGGGGTAGATAACTCCAGCACTGATGTCTGTGGTGAAAGCAGGACAATATATCTGATGTCTTCCTCCAAACTTTCAAAATTCCCAACCTATTTGCAAAGATACTATATAGTCATCTCTGGGCAGAGGGACCAACCAAATTCTGGGTATAGTCATTGCTGAGGGATAAAATGGCATGTTTCATTCTGTTGGTTGGCTTCAGTTGGTTCTCTTTGGTTCCCAAACATTGCCCAGATTTTCATTCAATTCTCCATTTTTCTCATAAAACAAAGGTTCTTAAAGAAACCAGGAATCTTCATTCAACTACTGAGTACCACCTATGTTCAAGACACTGTGAACTGCCCAGATGATCCTAAATAGATGACAAAGAACATTTTGCCATGTGATCTCAAAGGACAAATGTTGAGTGATTCTTCTCTTTGTAGAGTCTGCCTCTTTCTTTACAATAAGATTTGATTGCAAAACGTAGATAGATAATTGTTGGATGCTATACAAATCAAATAGACATGCAAACTTTAAGAACTTAAAAAGGAAACAAAATCAGCCATAATAAGTAATACGATGGTCCATTTCCCACATTTGGGATCTGTCTATTCTGCTATATCCTAGGTGTAAGTGATAAAGGACAGAGAAGCAGAGACAGAATTGTTCTTCCTGGGGTTGGGCAGTGACCCTGGGGGTTTATGTCCCTGTATCCATTCCATCTCAGATGATGGCAATCCCATTGATCTTGTCAGATTGGCCAGGAAGGAGTGTGATACTTGATTCTGGCCAATGAGATGTGGAGCAAAGTCTCTTGGGGATAGAATCCCAAGGAAGAGAGACTTTGCTCTTTGTGTTTCTGTATGTAGCCCTATGTATTGGTTTGCTAGGACAGCCATAACAAAGTACCAGACTGAGTAGCCTAAACAATAGAAATTTATTTTGTCACAATTCTGGAGGCCAGAAGTCCAAGGTCAAGGTGTCAGCACGGTTTTGTCGTCGTTGTTGTTGTTTTTCTGAGGCTTCTCTCCTTGGCTTGTCACTGGTCATGTTCTCTTTGTATCTTCACATGGTTTCCTTCTTGTGTCTTTGTCCCAGTCTCATTTTACATGGACACTAGTCTGGTTAGGGTCAACCTGGAATGACCTTGTTTTGTCTTAGGTATCTCTTTAAAGACCTATCTCCAAATATGGTCACATTCTGAGGTACTAGGAGTAAGGACTTCAACATTTGAGTGTGGGGGAAACAATTCAGCCCACACAGCCTGTCTTATAGGAAGTGGGCAACTTCATCAGCCATCTTGAAGCAGCCTAATGATGAGCCCAAGACTGAGAAAGAAAAGAGCAGAGCCACAGAGCTAGAGGCCTGAGGGGCCTGCACTGTTCTACCCCCTGCCAAGTGGAATGGCAAACTCCCTCATTTGTTAATTCAGTTTGAGTTGGGGTTTTCAAAAGCATCCTGTCAGAAGTGAAAATTTAACTGATCTGCATTTATAGGACTCCTCTGGAGGGAAGAAAGGAACACACTTTGTTTTTTCCTCTTTCGGAGGCTTTGTTTCTTTTCCCCAACTTGTGAATACCTCAACCAACTGCTCAGTGTCTCTGCCAACACTTTTCCTCCTTGGCCTTGGCATCTCTGGCACCTGAGTCCTCACCTCTATCCTCAGGCACAACCTGCTTTGTCCTAGATTGCAAGCTCTTAGAGGGCAAGTACATCATTCTGTCCCCCTCAACATAGCTTTACTGTGCTGTGTGTGATGTGAATTCTATCTCCTTCCTTCCTTCCTTCCTTCCTTCCTTCCTTCCTTCCTTCCTTCCTTCCTTCCTTCCTCCCTCCCTCCCTCCCTCCCTCCCTCCTTCCCTCCCTCCCTCCCTCTTTTTCTCTCTTTCTTTCCTCACAGGCATTGATTGTATTATGCAGAGGGGATAGGCAGTGACTAAGACAAGTTCTCATTCTTGTAAAGCAGAGATTCTAGGCATTTTCAATACCCAGAGATGTGGTTGGTGCTACCACAGTAAGAAATAACAAAAATAAGCACAGGTTGTTCTGAAAACATGTGATAGGGGCTGTCTCACCAAACCTGGGGTTCAGGGAAGGATCTGGGAGTGCCTCTGTGCTATTTTGCCCCCTCCCTTGAGAATAGAGGGGCAGATGGAAGAAGGGATATGAGGACTACTTTCCATCCTTTCCCTACACCCAGAGCCCACTCAGAGCCTCCACAGGGCCTCATGCAAAAGAATTCCAGTGGGCCAAGTCCCTCCTCCCAGACAGACTCATTCCCAATTCAGTTCCAGCATATTTCCCTTGGGATAAGGGCAGCTGCCAGCTCCCCGGGGGTGGGATTCAAGCTGTGGAAAGAGCAGAGCTCTGAGGACATCATGTTACACCCACCAAAATGGTGTCAAGAAACACAGGAGGGAGGTGGCTTCAGAAATAGAAAGTACAAGGAGGCCTGGGATTGTGCTGGGACAATCTGGAGCTTGCAGCTTGCTCTGTAACAGGGAGTGTACTGCAGGTCCTTCTGGGACAGTGACTTCTGGGCCGCCTCCTCCATCACCCCTGCCATCTGGTCATTTCTGGGCCTTGGGCTCTTTTCCAGCATGGGTAACTTATGCTCCACTGGCACCCACCCACTGTGGAATGGCAGCCATGCTGTGGCCAGGGAGGAAAGCCCCATGTGGAATGTTGGAGAACTCTTTGCATCAAGGGCAGAACCCATGTTTGGCGGCAAGGGAAGTCCCTATTCAGAACTCGAAATCTGCATTTTCTGCTAATCTGATGCTTTTTCTCTGGCTGCACAATAATATTGTTTTGGTTGCTAAGAAACCCTCTTTTAATTGAACATTGGGTTGAGTGTCTCTAGTATGATAATAGACCATGCAGATGTCGGGAGGAGAGCACAGTGCCCAAGTGACAAGCAGACCGTTTCTCACAACGAGCATGTCAAAATACACAAGTGTCTTTCCAGATTTTCCTCACAAGGTGCTGAGGCATTGATTTGTGAATGCAAATGCCAGATTTCCTCATAGTGCGGACATGACCTCGCTGCACCTGTGCCTATAACCAACCTTGGCTTTGTTTTATAGGCTGATATTTTGTGGGCTATTAGTCGGAATGAGCCACTATCCTAATGATCAGATCATTATAATGGTGCATTAGTTTGATGCAGGGTAATGAAAAATTGTTACCTCAACAGGGCTGGCGGTCTATTGTGGACCTTATCTCATATTCCTTGCTTAACAGAGGCATCCTTGGTTCTTTTAGTAGTAGAAGGAGTACCCGATTGAAGATCTCTTTGGAGAAAAGACTTTAGTGTCCTTTCAACAGCAAAGATTAAAGTTTAATATTCCTAACAATAATTGTTCTCTTTTTTGTTTTTTCCAACAGAGAGACATCACTTGGCCAAATCTCTAAGGGGAGGGGAGAGAAGCGGGCACATAATCCTGGCTCAGATTGCCCTGATAAAATTAATGTGTTCTTTTACTTTAGAGACAGAAGGAGTTTCATGCATTGTTTGCCAGGCAATTTCCTAGCACACGGGTATAGTGGGCTGCAAGGTTGGGCACTTACCTTTTTGCTGAGAAATCAGATATAAGCACAGTCAAGTTGAGGATGTTAAGTTGAGGACCTTAAGCAGATGTTTTGTTTCTCACCTTGATGGGCTGATTTTAGCGATGAAGGTGTGGCCCAAATGACATGAAAATAGTTCAAAAGTGAGCTTTTAAAAATCTTCTAGTGGCTGGAACTAGAGTTGTGTTTTCTAAAAAAATGAGAGTTCTATCTCCTCTTTCCCCTGCTAGCAGGTGGTATTCCATCTGTGACAGTCAAGGTTCTCTACTGCAAGCAACAGCAACTATGCTGACCTTCATCTGAAAAGGAGTTTACTGAAATCACACTGAGTGACTAATCTCTGTTTAAAAAATGTCTCAACAACCAAAGATCTAGAAGAACATGTGCTAAGGTATCTAAAAGACACCTAAATCTGAATATAGTAACTTTGACCGTTTGCTCAATTTTTATTTGTTTGTTTGAGATTCAAACATTAGAAGAGAGTAATTTGTTCAATTGCTATAAGGTGAGGAGATGAAACATGAGAGACTATGGACTCTGAGAAACAAACTGAGGGTTTTGGAGGGGAGGGAGTTGGTGGGTTGGGTGAGTCTGGTGGTGGGTATTGAGGAGGGCACTTATCACATGGAGCACTCTGTGGTGCATGAACAATGAATCTTGGAACACTGAAAAAATAAAATTAAAAAATAAATAGAGTGGCAGCTCCAGAATTTCTTTGTAGGAGAGACTTATGGGGGTGATATGGTCAGAATGTACTATGGCAAGCACATTTGGGGGGCCATTTTGTGGAGGGGGGATGCAAGGGGGCTGATGGAAGAGTTTTTGAGTGACTCGTAACATCTGAAGTCACTTTTAAGTGCCAAGACTATCCCACCCCTTGGCTAATGATTGCGGAGTGCACCTTGATCAAGGAGTCCTTCAAGACTGGAATAACGAAAACATCAGATTCTTTCTATCCCACCTTTTAAAAACATATTGGTAAATTCTCATGACTTAGGTCTCTGAACAATTTCTCAGGCTCAAATTACAGCTGTTCTTTTTTTCTAGAGCAGTGCCTACTCTCCTCATGGGAATACCATTGCTTATCTACTCAATATTCATTTCCAACCCCTCCTTTGCTGGCAGAAGCCACTTCTCACAAAAGGCTGAAAAATGCCAAATATTTATTTTGACACTCTCTCCTGTAGTCAGGTCATATGACCTAATTTTGGCCAATTAGATACAACGGTAGTCTGGGAAAGGCTCTAATACAAATATGATGCTACAAACTGTGGCAGCCATTTTGGGGCCATGGGGACAAGGCTGAGGTGGAGAGTCACTAAGCTGGGCATGAAGGACTTCAGTCCTTGTTTACTTACTACCCTGAAGAATTAAAAGCTTGAAACGATGGATCTCTGGGTCCTACTGTGAGTGAAGACACTTGTCATCTGTCCTCACATTGACCTGCACTCTGATCTCTGAACCAGTCCTGACCAGACAGGAGGGGTTTAAGAACTTGGCGTCAAATCTCTTTTGCTACTCATGCAGCTTTCACCATGGGCCACATCTGGTCCTGATAACTGTGCTTGTATTTGTTCTGGGAACTCACTCCTGGTTGTGTATACAAATTCTGGAAACTAGATGTTGTTTAGCCCCTTAGATGAAGTTGCATCTGGCGTACATGACCAGCAGCCCCGTTCCCTGGGAGCCTAAGGAGAGAGCCCTTCCCTGCTTCTTACTGAACGTCTCTCCATTTGCAACTGCCGCCCTTCTTGAGCCTCTGAATTTCTCTTGTCCTTTTGTTCCTTTTTGTCCACGGTATGATTCAATCTTCATGATTGCTGGGCTAACAGAGACACAATTACATGAGATAAGAAAATTAAGGGTTCATTCGTTCACATAAAACAAACAAACAAAAAAACAGGAAACCAGTTTGGAGGTAGGCAGTCCAGGACTCTTATGTTGGGTTCTAAGTCGTCGAAGATTCAAGCTCCCTGAATCTTCCTGTGTGGCTTACTTTCAGGTGACTCTGAAATCTTCAGCTTTAAAAGATGGCTGCAGAAACTCCAGCCATTATGTTCATATTCTAAACAAGAAAGGAAAGGGCAAGCAGCTATAGAGGGGCTCTCCCAGAAATCCAGTGGTCTCCATTTACATCTCTTTTATCCACTCCTAACTCCAAGAGAGGTACGACGTATAGACACTCACCTGGGCACGTGGCTGCATGGACTAGGGCAGGCGCACTGGTACCAGGGAAG
The DNA here is from genome assembly GCA_028534135.1 of Potos flavus. Lineage (NCBI taxonomy): Eukaryota > Metazoa > Chordata > Mammalia > Carnivora > Procyonidae > Potos > Potos flavus. The sequence goes on from CM052897.1 coordinate 96,419,908, forward strand.
TAGGGACCTGGGGGCTGGTTCAGCAACCAGCACTCTCCATAGCATCTTACTCTTCTCACCTGTTGAGACTGAGGCTGACCACTGGCTGGAGAACTCTGTGTGCTCCTTGCTGTAACCTTGTGGGCCCTGTGCCAGTCTGCTTTCCTTTCTCCTCCACACCTGCAGCTGATAATGTGGCCCCTGGAGCCTGCCACAGTGCAGTGGGAAGAACTAGTTCCAGGGTCCAGTTCCTCCTAAATGACCCCTCCAATAACAGCTCCTTCGGCTAACCCAAAGCGTTTGACCAAGAGAGAACCCAGAGCATCTCAGGCCTTAATAGTACCTGGCTGTGTGAACAGTGGCAGAAGCTATTTCTGGGTGTACTCCCAAGAGTTACATTTGGCTCTCTTCAAGGAGGGCCTTGAGACTTGACCTCACTAGAAATAGCAAATGGGTCTTAATTACCTAGCTAGGTTCCCAGAGAGGATCATGCAAAGGTCTGAAATGACAATAAGCATTCATGTGGGTCAAGCAGGAAAAATAAGAAACCATCTTAGCAATGGAAGCTACCATGTAATTGACACCCTCCCTGTGTTCCACTCCAATCTGGGGTCAATAAACACAAGAGAAACACTAGCTATAGTCCCTATTCTCATATAACTGCTGATACTCCTTTTTTAGTCATCAAATGTTAACGTTTTAGTTTCCTTTTTGAGGGAAGTAAGATGTTTTCAAGAAGCTGCAGATCTTTGACTTTCCCTCTATGACTGAGAATCCTACCTGAGATTGTTTTCACAAGTTCCCCAAAATGTGTATTACACATCGGGCTGGGAAACATGGATCTACCTCAAAAAGAATGAGTGAATTTTCTAACTATCTGTTGTGAACATTTAGTTTCTGGCTATCTAGAGTCCCAACTGTGCAAGGTTTGGTGGGAGGTAGAACATCACTTCTAACTAGGAGAGTTTCAGGGTCCTCTTATTCCTGACAAATGGGATGTAAGTAGAAGACCCAGGACTCAGAATCAGATTCCCTTGCCTGGGTCCTGAACTTTGAGGAAGTGAGTCAAAAACAGGGCTGACAGTTGACACATTATCTATGGCAGCGGGAATCCAATGGCACCAGTCTCACTTGGGAGTCAGTAATGGTGCCGAGTCCCTACCAGTGGCAGTGATGTAGTAGCGATGGTGGCATCCAATGAGATGACTTCATGGTCAATCTTAGCTCTGTTCCCCACTCTGCCTTCCAGTTCCTTTGTCAAACCATATTCTCTAGTTTTGTACATAGATTCCAAGAGCTGCTTGGTAGCCTTGTGTCAGCTTTTTTTATAGCTTGAGTTAATTTAAGTTGGAGTCTGTTACTTGCAGCAAAGAGCAATCTTGGGCACATACTACGTTAGGCTTCTTAAATTTGGGCAATTTTTTTTTTCAGCTGCTTTTCTCCATGGATTTTTTTCCCCTCCCTTAGTGTGTGTCTCTAGCACTTCACGGGGGAAATGGAAGTTGCCCTGAGTCTTGGAGGAGAGAGAAAAAAGGTGTCAGGAGAAACAAGCAGTGTGAACAAAGCTGTGATGGCAGGAGCAAGCAAAGTGCACATGTGACACAGGGAAGAGAGCGCTGGAGTCTAGCAGCAGGTGTGCACAGGGGAGGTGTGAGAGGGAGGGAGGGTGTGTAAGGGGCCAGGATCAAAATGGCACCACAGTACAGCAGAAGCAGAGGAGCTGAGGAAGAGTTCTGAATGGGGAAATGATGTGAAGGAAGTAAAGCTAATAAAGATAGGTCAGGCAATAGGTCTTTAAAAATCCAATTTCTAAGTCTCAGCCTGGGAAACTAGATGGCGGAATGATGACCTGGTTAGGTATCCACTGTTATGGTAGTGCTGTAGTGGGTGCTGGTGCAGAGTCAGTAAGATGGGCGGCTTTTAGGTTGGCATTTTAGCCCAGGAGAAGGAAGAGACCTCTCATGGATTTGACTGTCACCATGGAATTGGCTTCCTTACAAAGTGGAAATTCCTTCTACTCAGAGCGTTTGAGCCTGGCTGGACATCTTGTCTGTCGTATGGATGATGTAACGGCAAGGGCATCCTGGGAGGAAGGATGGATTTCACTTCAAAGGTCAACTTAATTTGGGGCACCTAGTTAGCTCAGTTGTTAAGCATCTGCTTTTGGCTCAGGTCATGATCCCGGGGTCCTAGGACCAAGTCCCACATTGGGCTCCCTGCTCAACGGGAAGCCTGCTTCTCCCTCTCCTGCTCACCCTGCTTGTGTTCCCTCCCTCGCTATTTCTCTCTGTCAAATACATAAATAAAATCTTAAAAAAAAAGGTCAACTTTTGTGGATCTGTGAGTCAATAAAATAAGGAGCATCTCAATTTTTAAAATATATAACACAACACTACTTGCCTGTAATAAAAATACCAGTGCACAAAAAAATAATATGCATTTTGTAAGACTATATATTTTATAAGATTATACACACATGAAACATAACTGCATGGCTTTCAGTGGGGAGCAGTATGGAAGTGGGAGTGGTGTACGACAATAAAAGGGAATTAATTAATTAGTTAGTTGAGAAAGGAAAAGAAAAAGATGAGATCCAAATATATATATTTTGGTACTCTTATATAAAAGACATGAGATAGTGGAATACCAGTTTCTGATTTAGTTGGTAGAATAAACTCCTCAGTAGTCAACAGTAGGAATCTTATTTTTAAACCCTCATTATTTTGAAGTATACTAGACTTGGATTATAAAAGTTTCTTTTACATGTTGACATTATTATTTATTAAAGCAATCAAAATAGAAGCTTTTCTCCTGATCCAGCCATGCCCCAAATGGATCTCTACCTGAAGACTCCATAGCTTACAACACTATAGCCAGAGTTTATTTGAACTTGCCATTCATGACAATATGAGAGAAAACATAGTTGATTTTAAAATTTGATTTAGGAGGTTTTTCTGGAGTAATTTTCTCAAGTGGTTTTTTAGAATTACCTATACCATCAAAGAAATGTAATAATCCTTAAAAGACTGTGCACGATTATGTAATGTATTTGATTTTAAAAAGAGGAAGAAAATCTCTGCACCCCTTTCTCTTTGCAATGAGATTCACTCTTTCCTGCCATCTAGGAAAAGCAGGGTTGAAAACTGCTTTAATGAGCCACCTCAGATAGCTCAGCTCCATTTAACTTAAAAGGAGATGGAAAATTGTTCCCATGTAAAACTTGACATTCAGATTTCTTACGAGTGTGTCCTCAACAGGATCAGTCACTTTCTTGGCTCTTTATGCTTTCTTGTATCTCAGACAACCCATATGGGAACATTTGCTTTCTGCCTACAGCTCATTCTTTAAAACTGTACTGCTGAAAGTGTGGTCCACAGGATGGTTGCCAGTCTGCAAACTGTTAGTTACTAGTCCACCACGAGACAAGTACAGAAAGTGAGAATCTAAAGTTTGTATAGCAATTTGACATTGCTGCAATAGCCAAGTGCATGACCAGTATACTGGACTTTTTGAACAAGGTAGAGACCAAAAGTCCAAGTCCACAACAGATCAGAAATTTAAAAAAATACAAAATAAAAAAACCCTGGTCCTTCACTACAAAAAACTTGAGAAGTACTGCTTTAGGATGTTCTTTAATGAAGGTATGCTGGTGACAAGATGTTCATTTTTATCTTACCTGCATATTTGGAAGATTGTTGCATTGGCTATAGAATTCTACATTGACAGTAATTTCCTTTAGTATATGAACGTATTTTCCATTGGTTTTCAGGTTTTAGTGTTACTTTTGAGAAGTCAGCTGTCAATCTAACTGTCTCCTTTTCATTTTTTAATTGTTTTCAGATTTCTCTTTGCCTTTAATTTTCTGACGTTTTACTGTAATATATGCAGGTGTGAGTCTTTTTATTTATTCTACTTGGGATCCGTTGTTCTTCTAAAATCTGTAATTTGGCATCTTTTATTAGTCTGGAAATTTTTCAGTTATTTTTTCTTCTAATATTGGTTCTTCCTCCTTCTTTTGATTTTACCCTTCTGAAATATCAAATAAAATATATATTAGATATTATCAGTCTGTTTTCTATGACTCTTAACCTTACTTCTGTTTTTAGCCCATCTTTTTATTTTCCTGTGTTGCAATCTAGATAATGTTTTCTGATTTTTAATATAATTAGTGCTATTTTCATAATTATGATCTGGTGATTTCAATATCCAAAGTCTCTTTCTTCTCTTGGATTCTGTTCGTGGTGTCTTGCTTTCCTGTTTCCCTGGTTATCTTTGACAGAGTGCTAGTCATTGCCTATACAAATTATTTTTTAAATAATTTGAGGTTTAGTGTGAAGGTATCTACCTCCACAAAGAGTTTATGCATGCTTCTGCAAAGGGCTCTGGGACATTACCAGCCTGACGTTTAAACCAAGGGTAAAGCTTGAGGTGCTATGAACCTCTCCTCCTCACTTTGCACTCTTGCTGCTGGCCCCCAGCACAGGTGCTGCATTCGGGTCCCCAGGGTGTCCCATGCTTCCCACCTGCCTCTCTTGCTCAAGCTGGTCTTCCTTTCAGGAATGCCCTTCACCTCAGCCACCTCCCTTCACTTCCCCAGCTCCCTTTATCTCTTCCAACTGAACACAGGCTTCCCCTCTTTTTCTTAGCATTTCCAGACCCCAGGTGGAGGTCGTTGCCCTTGTGTCACCTGTTCCCAGAAAGGAGATTGGGTCTCTGCTGAGCAGAAGTGGAATGATCTGGTGCTTGACAACTTCAGTGGTCATTGACAAATGGACAGCCTTAGTCAATAGTTTTTTAAGTGGGGGAGACACTGCAACATACCAATTACAAAAAGAACTTTATAAAGCTGTATAGAGATATCATATAGAAGAAAGAAATGGATGCAAATCTTTAGGTTTTGTTTACTTCTGGTGCACTCTTATGCTAAGATCACACCTCTTTCAGCTACTACCATTTGGGGGCCACCACACCTTTTATAAACTTGGAACAATGATTTGTGTTCTCCTGTATCACAAACTTACCAAAATAAAACTTATCTGCTCAGATTGGCAAATGATTTCCAGGAAAAAGCGTGTCTGTGTTAATTTACTTCTTTGGGCATATTTCTTTTTGTCTTAACTGTTAAGAAGACAGTTTCTTTATTTTAGTAAATTTTAGCAAATTTTGGTTGGTTTAAGCAGAATGATTGACCCAAATAGCCTACCTTACCATTCCTTGAAATAGGAATGCACCTCTGTTTTATAGTTTGAAGCAGGGAAACAACTAATGTAAGAAGTGCTTCAGGAATGATTAGCGGGAGAGACAGACCATTGTAGTATGACCAGAGGCAATCATGCGAAAAAGGGATTTTTCTGACACTTTGTTGCTCCATGACACAAAACAAATCCCATGTTTCGAATCTTTGTGTCACTTGGGCAAACATAATGCTACAAATGTAATATGAGGTTGGGTAAAATTCAATCCATTAGGTATGGTCTATCCAATAGAATTTGTGGACATTTTTCAGTCTGTCCTAGAAAGTATTTTATTTTATTTTTTATTTTTTTTTAAAGATTTTATTTATTTATTTGATAGAGAGGAGAGAGATAACAAGTAGGCAGAGAGGCAGGCAGAGAGAGGGGGGGAAGCAGGCTCCCTGCCGAGCAGAGAGCCCAATGCAGGGCTTGACCCCAGGACCCTGAGATCATGACCTAAGCCGAAGGCAGAGGCTTTAACCCACTGAGCCACCCAGGCATCCCACTATATCTAAATTATTTTACTTAACGTAATGCCTTCAAGTTTCATCCATGATGTTGTACATGGTAGGATTTCCTTTTTTTATCCATTCATCTGTGGATGTACACTTAACGCTATTTCCATGTTTTGGATATTGTGAATAATGCTGCAATAATTTTTTAATGGCTGAATATTTCTCTGTGTATGTGTACATGTGTGTACACACAAATGTGGCATTTGTATAAATTATATATATGTATATATATATATATAATTCTCTTTATCCATTCATCCATGGACGTACACTTAGACTACTTCTGTGTCATGGCTATCATGAATAATACTGCAATGAACATGAGAATGCATGTCTCTCTCCTTCATTTTTTTGGATGAGGTATAATCAAATACAACATTATATTAGTTTCATGTATACCACCAAATGATTCGGTATTTTTGTATATTATAAAATGATCACCACAATAAGTCTAGTTAACATCTTCCACCACACAGAATTATTTTTTTTCTTGTGATGAGAATTGTGAAGATCTACTCTCTTAGCAACTTTTGGATTTGTAAGACAATATTATTATTAACTATAGTTACTGTGCTGTACATCATATCCCCATGACTTACATATTTTATAACTAGAAGTTTGTACTTTTTGATTCCCTTCACCCATTTCACCCACCCCC